>JAYESA010000020.1:38429565-39647609 GCA_036927795.1 Iris macrosiphon
CGTGCTCATTTGCTCAATGGACATCCTTGTTCAATGGATAGACACTATATATATATATATATATATATATATATATATATATATATATATATATATATATATATATATATATATATATATATATTCCATCTTCCATAATATAATGCGGCTTCAAAACGGCTCAAAAGTGAGCCGTCTAAGCCGTATGTATATCATCAATTAATTATTTAAAAAAAAATTAATACTACGTAAAAAAATATTGAAAAAAAATTAAATTTGTTATAAATGACACTACAAAGTTTCTAACTCAGCCAACTAGAAAGAATATCTCACACCTTAACTACATGAGTTAGAAGAGATATTTGTTTATAATTAGATAATATAACGTAGCCAACCGTTTTCAAGAAAAATAAAAATAAATAAATAAATAAATAAATAAATATATATGGTAAACATGAAATGAGTCATAATACTCATTTTCCTAAATGAGTCATACGTGTGGACCAATAGGAATGGATTCCTACATCCCATGTGCACTAGTACACTATTCTATTGGTCAACATGTGTATGCTAATTTAGAAAAATGAGCACTATGACTCATATCTAGTTTACCCATATATATATATATATATATATATATATATATATATATATATAATGGAAAAAAATGATATGAACTATTGACTCATATTCCTACATGAGCCAATGCATATGTGGACCAATAGGAATGAGTGTACTAGTACACATGGGATGTAGGAATCCATTTCTATTGGTCCACGTGTACATGACTTATGTAGAAATATGAGCTGGCTCATATCCCGTTTACCATATATATATATGGAAAAAAAAGGTATATGAATCATAGGCTCATATTCCGACATAAGCTAATGCACATGTGGACCAATAGGAATGGAGTGTGATAGTGTACATGGGTGCACATACAATGTAGGAATCTATTCCTATTAATCAACATGTGTATGACTTATATAGGAATATATATATGTTTATTTTTCTCCGTTTCCAAGAATCAATAAAATCGAGAGTTCGATCTCAATTTCTTCTAATTTCTGCTAATTCTAAATTGAAACCCAATCGGCCATGATATTAAGAAATTATTAGGTGAATCTGGTCCACCATACGTTCATAGAACGTGTTGGATGGATTAGTCTTGATGTGCATGTACCACTCGTTGATTACAACGGATTGGATTTGTATACAGTACAGAAAGTTGGAGACCTTGTCTTAGTATAATAGGATTGGTCGTTGGTAGCAATTCGGCAAATAAAAAAAATATAAATCAACATAATACAAATAAATATGCTAAAAAAGTTTGATTAAATATTCGTCAAACGATAAATATTTATGTTAGATTTAATTTGTGATTAGTATATTTTATATGAACAAATTCGACGCTAAAAATTCAACATGTATTATTTTTTAATCCTAATAAACAAGTAAACAAATCATTAAATACAAATTTATAAATTCACGTTTCCACCAATCTCACAAAATGATTATTGATACAAGCAACAAGATTGTTGGATTTATTTCTTAGTTAATTAAATAAGTTGTAAGTGAGGCATTTTTTTTTTCCTTATAAATATTTTTTTTGGAATTGTGCTAGACTGGTTAAAAGTAGATGGACTGTAGGAGTAAACAAAAGTTTGTTGGATTTTTTTCTTGGTTAATTGAATAGGTTGTACTACCAGCCACGTTTTTTTTGTGCCGAATTTTTTAATTTTTTGTACGGAACGCGTTTAAAATATCATAGTCTTAAAATTCGTATATTGATCTGAATCTTTCAAAAGTACGTAAATATTATACATTTATAAAAGATACGAAAAAATTCGCTAATGAGATATTTTCTTGTGCTATTTATGATTAATTTAGAGATCATTTCCATTTCGTTGCTACTTGTTCATTAGATTTCATTAGGTAGAGATAAATTATCGATGCCACCGAATCTAATGAGACATTTTGCCGCCTAATGCCTATTCAAACGAGAGACTTGTACGGCAACGGCAAAATGTGTCTTATTAGATGTCATCGGCAATATATACACTATCAAACTCTATCAAACTTTGGAAGCTTTTGTACATACATACGTGGAACGAGATATTGTACCAGGACTTATTATATCAAATAATTTCAACCACACATTTTTTGAAAATTTATAGTTATAAAGTATGCTGACATGACAGCAACTTTATGAAATAATTTATAACCACACATTTTAAAAAATGTATGGTTGAGATTGTTTGGTACAATATTGATACAATATCCCATTCTCTCTCTCTCTCTCTCTCTCTCTCTCTCTCTCTCTATATATATATATATATATATATATATATCACGGGAGACATTCTGTCGATGCCGTCTAATCAAATGAGAAATACAAGACTTACTGCGTGGATTGAGGGAAAAAAATAAACAGAATTAAATGGGGTTAAGTGAAAGAAAGTTATGTGATGAGAAGGATACATATAATATTGTTTGGATTTGAGTAAGAGTTAAGTGAGAGGTTTAATAACTCCTGCAAAGGTTTTGAGGGAGTAGAAAGAAAATACAATAGATATCAAAATATCCTTATTACATATAGCATAAAATTAGATTCGATTGAGTTTTTTTAATTTAAACTTGTCAAAATATATTCTCAAAAAATATTTTCGCAAATCTGATACCTATATCTTCAAAGATGCATCATGGTCGAATTTTTTATTATTATCAAAGTATGAGAAAGCTAGAAGAAACGGGATGCACCCCGGCAAAGTCGGAAAGCTACGGAACAATGGGTTGAAAGAAAGAAAAAAAAATCATGATTATTTATGTCTTTTTAAACAAAATCTTTTATTTTTTTTCGTGACAGCTAAACAAACCCTCACTTAACCAACCCTCCCTCCCAAGCTTCCACCCTCAATCCAAACATGAATATTTTTTTCTTCTTCTCCCCTTCCCTTTAACTTTTTCTACCTTAACTCTCTTAACCATCAGACCTCGTTTGGTTCGCGAAATCTTGACATTGAGAAAGAAAAGTGATTCATTTTCTATGTTTTGGTGTCAAAGAAAAATATGAGAAAAGGAAAATGATTTCCAAGAAAAAAATACCAAGGAATCACTTTTTCATCATAGAAAATTTATTTTTTTTCAAAATTGTTGACTTCTCCGAACACTGAAAAAAAAAATGAATAAGAATATTAATTTCTCCAAACGAGGCCTCGATCCTAATAGACCCTATCATTTTTTTGGCAATACGTACAGAACTTTGTGCATACTGCATTATATACTATTTGGATCCACTGTCTCCATACATTTTTTGTAGTTTAATTCCAAGACCTCCGTCCAGTCAGAGAGATTATACAGTTGAGTTCGGTAACACTGGAAGCTTTTCTGTATATAATATGAGAGAGACATCATTTTGCCGATGCTGCCTAATCTTCTATTTAAAGGACGCAAGTTTGATAGTGTTCATCTTACAATTGAAGATGGAGTTCTTGCAGAAATTGCTTCACCTCCTCTTCTTGGTCATGCTTATGATTACCTCTTATGGTTATTTCTCTCAACTTTCCTCTTCTAATGGATTTTTTTTTATTTTTTTATTTTAAACCCAACTTAACGCACATAATTCGATATAATGTTCGAAATTTTTGTGCACTTTACTGTCCTCCAACTTTCACCATTTATAAATGGAAGGAATAATACGTTCCCGTGGCTCGATTCACTGATTTTTTTCTGCCACCCAGTCGAAATCTTATATCTTTTCTCGGTAAACACAAGAACCACTCGAATTCTGTTCCTAATGGATTTAATGGGCCATGTTAACTATTCAAATGATAAAGTCTTGATTCCAAGCACTGTAAAGATTGCCAAAACTAACCCCATCTTAGAATTTTTTTTTAATGTCTTTTCTGTCAAATTAGGATTTAAGTTTCCAAGTAAAATTTCGAACCGTGTCTGTTCCCACGAAAACTTTTCGTCATAACCGACCCCCAAAAACCCCACGTTAGAACATAAAACTTGAGATGATGAGATGTTTATATTATATATGTTAGACGTGGTCAGACTGTTTGTAAAAGCTACACATAAGACACTGAAGTCCTTGGCCAGATCACACTAATTATATCAAGATATTCAAGTTTGTTGTAGTCTACTTTACTAGATTAAGAGAGAACAAGATGAGAAATAAATTTTCAATTGGCTGAATCATTCAAGTATTCTCCATAGGGCAGGACTGGTTCCAGCATTTTGAAAGCTTTATATAATTTTGTTTATAAATTTAAAATACAATATAATTAGTCTTTGAATAAAAAAGAATAAGAGGGGGAGATGATATTAGAGATTTAGAGAGAGACTGTATGGGAGAGATAATATTAGCTTGACAAATACTAAAATTTATATATGATAAAGAAAAAAAAGACGACCTGCATGGACACGAGAGAGATCGTTTCATTTTTTTTTTTCCATAGGAGAGAGAATTTTGCTTATAGAGAGAGGAGATGAAGAGGTGGATTAGAAATATGATGACATATATTTCTTTTTTAGATTTTATTTGATTCTCCAGACAAACATGGGCGTTCCTAGGCCCATAGTTTTTTTTTGTCCTGGACCAAAAATATTTTTGCTTAAAAAAAAAAAAAGTTGGAGGGTAGGCCCAGGCGACTGCCTAGCCCACCTCCCCCTGGAGCCGGTCCTGCCATAGGCTTCTATTTGTAATATTTTGAATGATTTACAACTAGATACATAGTATCTTTACAAGATTATAAAAAAATAATTATACCTCTTTTATTTGTTGAGACAATCATTCAATAGTTAGTTACAAGTTATTGCAACACTCACCGAGTGTGCACAACTTAATAATCAATGTATATCAATCTTCAGAAATTATCAGTATCAAACTTTATGGATGATATATATATATATCCAGATAGACTTACCTATTTAAAAAAAAATATTATTGAAAGAAAACAGTGTCTAATGTCGATATGTCTTCAAGACGTGAAAATATCTGTAGGTATGACCAATTTAATGTGAGTGTCTCGTTAAAATATTCTTAGGATTCCAAAAACCAATAAAATGCTCCCAAGTTAGAAAAAGAGTGCACTAAGGTCAAATAAGTATACTTCTAGATATTCTTTCTAATTTCGACATTATCCCAAACTACGAGCGTTGCAATGCAGAGAGTCCCCACAATCCGATACCATGAACAATATTTTATTAAGTGGACTTCATCAGGGACTTTGTGAACATGTCAACCAAGTTATCCTGGGATTAGATCTGCTTGACTTTAATCCTTTGTTATTTTTGTTGTTGATGCAAGAAAAAAAAAACTTTAGTATAATTACTGTCTCCCTTCATGTAGCCCTTTTTCATCTGGTTAATACATGCAGCGTTGTCTTCATATATTATCATCGAGGCGTTATTATTAGAAGAGAATCCACTCGTAGTCTGAATATGCTTAATGATGAGTCGCAGCTATATGCAATCCTGAATGCCATCTTGAGGGGCAATGAGCTCCGCATGGTTTGAATAAGTGACGACTATGTTTTGTATAGGAGACTTCCAAGATATCACATTGAACTCAAATCGTAAAGATATAATCACTTTGGGATCTCGTCTTTTGCGGGTTACATAAATAGCCAACTTCAGCATATCCGACAATAGAACATCATTCCGAGGATTAAGAAAGTTTGATCCATTTCGATATGCATATGTATAGAATAAGCCCATATTTGTAGTATCATTAAGATAATGGAAGATATCTTTTTTGCTAATCTAGTGGCAGCGTATTGACGTGATTCTCCTAGCCAAACAAAAAAAATCACATTAAAGGAGGTGTTTGGTCTAGTACATCAGACTAACTACAATAATACATTTATCTTTTTTAAGAATTTTTACTAATCGAACTTGAGTAGCCCTTGTGATTACCGAGGAGAGATATAAGACCCCGGCTGGATGGCGGAAGATCAGTGGAAGCGTATTATTTTTTTCATTTATCAATAGTAAAAGTTGAAGGACAGTGGATCCTCAATACGTGCAACGCAATATGTATAAAATTTTTTGTGTGAAATGCCGGGTCCATAAAAAAAAAAGGAAGAAAGAATTTTTACTAGTAAAATCCACACATACGACACAAAACTCCTTAGCTAGCCTATAACATCAACTCACCTATGCTATAGTTACCGAGTATATATATTAAATTTCATAATTACGTTAAGATATTCGACTTTAAACTTTTGGATTTTAAAATCCAAAATTATTTATTTAGATAAATTTGAAATTATGCACAAATAACTTACTTGCTATAACTAAATTATATAGATGTATATTTGAATAAATTATATATAGCCAAAATATACAACTAAAGTGTGAAAAAACAATTTTTTTTTATTAAATTTAGAAAGTTATTTGAACAAAATTTAAATTTGAAGAGTGTAATATAAAATTTCACATCTTTAATAAATTTTGTTGATATGAAGTTTAAAATTCAATTAAAATGAGATGGCACACGATATAGCATAACTTAAATATTATGACAAAATGATGAGAAAGTGGATTGATATAGTGAAAGAAAGGCCTCACAAAAATGCTCTAAATTTACGAAAAAATCTCAACAAAATTATGTGAGCTCCCTAACTCCTTCCCTTATATTATATATTTATCTATATAAAAGAAATTATATTGTGAAACTTACATAACATTAGAGAAAGCAGGCATATGCAAATACATGTTAAATACATATGCACCGAAATAAAGAAAAAATCAATGATTATACAATATGCATGTGTATATGTACATTTTCTACTATAACATTCATGCAAATGTTTAAAATTTAAATTTATTTTTCAATATTTGGGCTACTCAATTTTCTTGTATGATGGCGGATGCCAGACGATGATTTTACCAAAGTGATATATACCTCAAACCTATGTATTTAAAAAAAAAAAAAAAAAAAAACCTTGTTGTAGTTGATAGTAAGCATAGAAATTAGTTAACCAGTTGACCTAATTTGGATTGCAAATATCCACAAACTATGGTGCAACTATATTTCTAAGATCCATCAAATTGTGTAGTAGCTTAATAAGATTTATTTGGTTGAATTCAAGTTTATTCAAATCTAAAACTTATATTTAAATTAGATTACCAATAGTCTAAATTATTAAATATATATGATAAAGCATGCATCAGTGCAATAACAACTTTGAAAATTAGTTAGCTTCTTACTTGGTGTTCACCTTTTTCTTTTTTCTTTTTTTCTTTTCTGATTTCTTATAACTGTATCCTCTCGTTAAGATCTAACCATATTTTCTCTTTTATGTATCAAAGACATGGGGGCAGTGGAGGCCTTCGGTCCTGTCTGCGCTGAAAAATTCAACGTCGTTTGTAACGATGGCACCGATGAATGTGCAGGCTTTTGCTTTACTTCACCAAAGTATTTTGATGCCAAATGTCGTAATAGTCTTTGTCACTGCTTGGCCTACTGCTAAGGATCTCAAGTAACTTTGCTGAAAACTATCATTGCAACTGCTTTATTGGATCTTTTGCAAGGTGCTCCAAGAAATAAGAGCAACAAAGGGATATCCCTAATGTTTGTTGTTGTTAAAATCGAAATTGTTGTCTTATTTTTATTGTTGTTACTTCTTGCCATTGAGCTTTAAGTATGTTTCAAACAACGTTATTTAGTTTTCCAGTTTCCTTCATGTTTTTAGAAGAAGGATTACTTTAGTATGTTTCTACAATCTTCGAGGAATCTGATGTTGCTTGAGATTGTTCACTAGAACGTTCGCGGTCCTATAAATATAAAATAAATTGGTGATACTTCTTATTTTTCTAGAAAAGTTGGGTTAAATGCTTTAAAGACCAAAGATCAGGTATTGTTGCCCACTTTAAAGGGGTATAAGGCCTCCGTTGAAAGAGAGATGGACAAGAATGCATTCGTTCAGACAACAACGACCAATACATTGGTCCATTTGATGCATATTATCACGTCCCGCTCTCAAATATTTGGGTACGAGTACGTGATGTAGTGTCCCGCTCCGCGTAGGCACTATGTACAAGAGATATCGGTTTGCTGACTCAAAAATGATATATTCCTTAAGAGCTCCATTGTTGAGCCAGGAGATGACTGATCTAGGTGAGTGGGCAGAACTTCGTTCTCTGATTCTTGCACGCCTTAACAATGAATCTGAGTTTTATAATGCCTATTACTAAGAAGATTATTGTTTTCGTTGCATGAATAATAGAACTGCATGCTTAGCTAGAACTTGAATGCTTGTCAATAGAGAACCTTGCCATCCTAATAAGAAGAGTAAGAGATTGCTTGAACATGTTTCCATATCGCTTGTGTTTTGATAGAACCACATCGTGCTTGAACTTGTTCATATATAGAGGGCGGCCAGTCCGCACAGAGATAGAAGAGAAGAGATAAATGGTCTGCTTGTTCATTTCGTCTGCATCATAGAGTTTATCTGATAGTGTTTCATACATTCACATCGGTCGGACAATGGCTATTAGTGAAGAGCTGAACCTTGTGTAGTGCCTCAAATCCCGATCTGACCGGGATGTGCACTATGTAATTGGGCTTGCGGCTAGACCGTCTGAATCGTAGTTTAGATCTTCGGCATCTTCTTGCCACGGACAAAATGCGATGATCCTTTCCAACTCATGGAAAGGCCTCTATTGAAACAAGTCCAATAGTTTTCGTGCTTTGTGCTTGGTTTTCTTGATTGCCGCTTTGGGATTTTGATTTGGTGTTGCTTTCGATTTGCTTGTTTTTCGCTGTTGGCTTTCTCGTTTGGAGCTTTGATTCTTGGAGAGTTCGGCAGAAAAGATAGGCAAGAATTCTAACTCGGTGCTCGTGCTGTTGCAGGTCCGCGTAACTGACGTTTGATCGTCGCTAGGCGGGACTCCTTGTTTTCAGCATTTTTCCCTTAACCAGTGAGTGGTTCGGACCCTTCTTTCCTACTTCTTCACGCCCACATCTCTAATGTTTCAAACGTTCACTCGATGATGCCCGGTTGGACGCCTAGGAAATCCTTAGCCACAATGCATGCCAAGCCACTAAGAAAGGAACATGGGATTTGTTGACTAACTTAATTATATGCTTGCACACCTTATAACTTGAGTTTCTTTGTAAAGGAATTTGGTTGTTGGTTACGGCCTGGTGCCTCGGATAGAGTTTGGACCTACGGGATACCAAAATCGAAACTCGGGTTGAGAAAATATGAACTGTTGCATGAGAATATATTGCTGCTTTACTTGTTCTGTTTCATTTCAATGCATTGTATGATATATGAATTGTTCATGCATTTGCATGGTCTGGGACAACTTGTGCACAATATTTGGCTTTTCTCGAAACGGTATTCTGGGGCACTGGAACCGTATCGACCCGGGGGGAATATTTGATCGTGCTAGTCGCGATGCATGTCGGGACCTTCAGCAGGGCTTGCTACCCGGGCTGACAGGGCGCGCCGTGATGCTTGGAATAAGTCCCTAAGGTGTCGATCACACCAATGACCGCATAGAATAGAACACATGCTAATTTATTGTCTTGTGCAGATGTAAGTATACTTGTATTTCGTTGCAGGGAAGGCGTGCATCGGTTGAGTAAGCAACCGGTGTACTTGTTGGATTCAATGTTATTTTCATTCCTATCAAAACATACAACTGATATGAATTGAATTCACTTACTTCTTTATAGAAAGATCATCTTAATGCATGCTCGTCCCTAATAAGCTAGTGTCAATTTAGTCGAGTGGGTTCATCCCGCTTACCAGTACAAGTTGAGTACTGACCCACGTTGTGGGCAACTATTTCAGGCACTCAGGTGGTGCAACGCTAGTGGATAGACGAGGAGGCGTTAGGAGCACCTCTATTTTGAAGTATAGTTGGAGTCAGTTTATTTTGGAGGCTTGGACTTTCAATCTATACAAGGGCGTAATGTATGAATGGCGTGGACTATCTGATGGAGCGTGCCCTGCCTTTTGAGTTATCTTTTGTAATGAAAATCAAGTAGCCGAGAGGCGCATCAAATGTAACCTCTATCTAAATTACTCTGATTTATCAATGAAAAGCATGTTTCTTCCTATACTTGTGTTCAAACATCTGTGAATGTGTTTTCTAAATTGTGTTCCAAAATGGGTTTCTATCACTGCACGTTCTTGCCTTGTACGAGCGTAACTCCAGGATCGCACGGCATCACGCCCCAGCGAGGACGATCGGTTCCGTAAAGGATCCAGCGAGGACGATTGACCCTTTCGGGATCGGGACGTGACATATTGGTATCAGAGCACGGCTTCACTTCCTTGGGAATTTAAAAGATAATATAGGAGTTTGATGCATCTCTCAATTGAGTTGCGTTCGACGTCCGCTGCATGAGATGAGTCGCCTATACAATGAGCCCATAGATATAAAATCTATCATTTTTGGAGTGTTAACAAGCTACTCTCTTTTGTAGCAATGGCTAAGAAAAATACTGCCGCTGTAAGCAGTGCTCAGCCCATCCAGAGCGATCGGGCAAGTTCTGGAGAATCCGGAGGAGCGGGTTCAGTCGATATGGCAGAGCGGCTTATGCATCTCATGGAGGTGCAGCAACAACAAGCCGCCACTCAACAGGCATAAATTCAGGCGCAGTTCACTGCTCATCAAAAGCAGATGGATACCATGATGCAATTGATTGCATCCTTGGTACCCAGCAACGGAGGAGCTACAGTGACGCCTGTCACGCCGCCGGCTGTGGCGGTAGAGGATGAGTCAGAAGAAACACAGCCTCCCGCTAGGAATACCTGCCGAGCAGCAGAGTTCACTATAATGCACCCACCAACGTTCAACGGGCGAGCAGAACCGGACGTGGTAATAGGGTGGATTGCAAAGCTGGAGGGACTCTTCAACTTGGTTGGCATTAAGGGGTCCAAAAGAGTGGCTTGTGCATCGGTTCAACTGGAACTGCGTGCACACGATTGGTGGGAAGCCACTAAGCAAGGGATTTATGATGCCAATCCCAACTGCAAAATCACCTAGGAAATGTTCAAATCTGCCTTTATTGAACAATATATTCCCCGGGCCGTGCGGCAACAGAAAGAAGACGACTTCAGCAATCTTGTGCAAGGAAGTATGTCTGTTGATGATTATGATTCAGTGTTCGCTAGACTAGCCAAATTTGCCGGGCACTTCTTGCCTAACCAGCAGGCGTGGTGCTACCACTTTCAGAAAGGTTTGAATGACGATTTGCGCAGGGACGTCATCAATCAGAAATGTCAAACCTACAGGAAATGTTACGAAGCTGCCCTTAATAGCGAACGGATCTTTGGACGTAATCCACCAAAGGTCGATGTGCAAACCCCTCTAACCAACAACAACAAGAGGCTTCAGAAAACGGGAGGGTCTGGAGAGCAAAAGCGTCCGCACACATCCGAACACAGGGGTCTGCCCCAGGCACCATACTGCCATAGGTGCGGCAAATTAGGGCATCGTGTAAATGAATGCCGAGTTGTTGGGTGTTTCAAATGTGGTCGTCTGGACCATAAGGCTTTTGACTGTCGAGATCCAAGACCGATTGTCAGGCCACAGTCGAATCAGAATAACGGAAATCAGAACAACGGAAATCAGAATAAGGGACCTCCAGCAAATGGCGCCAATGATGTGCCAGTGAACCCACGACGCCAGGGTGCTCAAGGCCGAGTCTATGCACTGACTCGGGATGAGGCATCCGTCTACGATACAGTTGTGACAGGTACCTTACTTTACCGAGAATTGCCCGCTAGAGTCTTATTCGATTCGGGTGCTACACATAGTTTTATATCTGTTGATTTTACTGTTGAGCATAAATTAGCTTCTACTCCTTTAAAAATGAACCTTTGCGTAAGTACCCCTTCAGGAGTCGACATGCCCGCCCATGCGATCTGTAGGGACGGTTATATTTGCATCGGAGGAAGGAAGCTTTCCTTAGATGTCATTGTGCTAGACATCAAGGATTATGATATTATTCTCGGAATGGACTGGTTGGGTGCTTGCCATGCAACAATCGAGTGCGCGGAGAAGCAAGTCGTATTTCGTCTACCCGACGAGGTAGACTTCTACTATTCGTGCAGCGCTGCACCGAAGACGGCAATGGTGATATCAGCAATTTCGGCTAGGCGTATGTTGCATTCGGGCTGTGAAGGGTACTTAGCCTCTGTTCGAGACACCCGGCAGGAAAGTATAGATGCAGCTCAGGCTGAAGTCATAGCAGATTTTCTCGACGTGTTCCCGGATGAGCTGCCTGGAATGCCTCCTGATCGCGAGATCGAATTCTCCATTGACACCTTTCTGGATTCGCGACCGATATCGAAGGCACCTTATCAAATGGCCCCAGCAGAGCTGAAGGAACTGAAGATATAGTTACAGGATCTGTTGGACCGAGGATACATTCGTCCAAGCGTTTCTCCATGGGGTGCTCCGGTGCTGTTCATGAAGAAAAAGGATGGATCCATGCGGCTGTGCATTGACTACCGAGAACTGAATAAGGCTACCGTGCGGAACCAGTACCCATTGCCAAGGATAGATGACTTGTTTGATCAGCTGCAAGGTACAACAACTGCAAGGTGCAACTGAATAAGGCTACCATGCGAAACCAGTACCGTGCGAAACCAGTACCCATAGCACATGTAGCTCATTCTTGTGTATTCTGTTCATTATGGATTGAGGCATTGATATTTATATTTACTTGATTATTTAGATAGTGACCATTATAATACAACTTATACGTATTCGAGTCAGACCAGAGTCTGGTCGAATGCATAGCTGGCATGTTACGTATTCCTAGTCCTACGTATTTTGGGACTGGGGCGTGACACAAGAGGACATAGAAACTACTCTGGATCGGGAGCACAACCCATAAACCAAACAAGGACCAGGGTTGCAAACCTTCACCCGAGCAAAACTTTGCACTCTAACCACGTTCCAAGAGAAATGAAACTAGAAGAGCGAGCTATAAATGAAAGTAACAACATTCATTGCATGGCCAAACAGCTCTACGGCTTGCTAAAATTAACTAGCTAGAGTTATCACATGCCTTAATTACTAAATGTATATTTTAAAAATATTGCTACCACCGACATTGTAGTCAACCCGAATGGCCAATGGTACGCTTGTCGAGTAAACTTAAATGCACATTTAATATCACTACAACATAACTTGTTACTTTGTCATAAACATAAATTGAACTTGTAAGCATAAACTTAAACTTGTGATCATAAACTTGCTTTATAAACATAATTTTGTATATAAACTTGTCTTGTAAGTGCCGTAGCACGCGTAAACTTGGTCAGTCATGTAGCCCATGCCTAACAGGATTTGTCCATGTTGCATGGGCCCCTTAGAGATCTGGGTAGCCGGTAGCCCAATATTCTTTCCTTCCAATGATCTAGGTAGATCTTATCTTGTTTAATCATTACTAAATTATTTTGAGTTCTCGAGTCGTGGACACTTGAGAACTACCTAGAATGACGAGTCACGAGTACGAGATTTTTACAAGATATCGCATTCGCGACACGTGATACATTGGGCAAAATTCACACTCGATTGTCCGATGCCAAATGCAATAGTTTTTCATACACAAATATTTTCCACGGTATCATGAGGATTATGAACTTGTACATAAACTTGTCTCTTGAACTATATCCAAAACTTGCTAGGTAACATAAACTTATATCAACATAAGGAAGCACACAACAATAATCACCAAAAGAAATTACTAAATGAACATAATTAAAAGAAACACAAAATGCGCACAAGGAATTTCTGGCCGCATGCTCCCACTAGCCGCATGGACCCACAGGCCGCATGCACCCACTGGCCGCATAAAATCTCTGGCCGTATGCACCCACTGGCCGTATGGACTCACTCCAAGGGGCAAGTGCTGAGTGATGGGTCATTAATGCGTGTCAGAGAGAATTGACTAAAGATGATTGATGTGACTTTCTATAAAAATGTGTCAGAAAGAAAATACAAGAATCATAAAAAGATGTGCAAGGGCAAAGCAGAGTTATGCGTCCACAAGGAAAAGAGGCACATAGGGGCACCGCCGTATAAGTCTGCTTGTTACATGCTCTCTCGGCCGCAAGGGTGTTCTCTAGACTTAGCGAATTTTTTATTCGTTCAGCGAGTGAATAAAAAAGGAGTTCAATGTCTTAGTCCCAGAACACTGTGTAAATAAACAGTCAGGTATCCAACAAGATGGATGCATGATTGCAGTTTGCGGCAAGGAGCTCAGGGCGCATAACCCTCTCGGGCCGCATAGCACTCTCGGTCCTATAGGTCGTTGGGCGCATGAAAACTTTGTCTTCTCCAACAGCAGATTCAGCCATAGCAGAAAACTCAAAACAAAAAAAATATTTCCTTCTAAAATTTTCATTCTAAGTCCAAATCCAGCAAACCAAAGTTCAAAACTGCACGAAATCAAATGCTCTATCATATGGAACTAGTAATTTTCAAAAATAACAAATTTTAATAGATCAATACCAAGAAAAACTCATAAAATCCATAGAAAATTCTAACTTGAAACTCAGATCTACTAAAATATGTCCATCAAAACCAAAAATACCAAAAACTAAAAATGATAAGGAAACACATGGGGAACATTTTTCATCAAACATATTTTTTAAAACAACATATATATGAAAAATCTGAAAATCAAGGTTTCATCAGGGAGCAAGATGTACTTGCCTAAGAGTCCAACGACCTCTTCCTAGCTAGGTCCAGTGCTAGGGTTTGGCTAGGGGAGGTGCATGGGGGTGAGGGAGAAGGGAGCAAGAAAGAAAAAAAGTGAATAAGAAGAAGAAGAAAGAGAGAAGGGAGATAAAAGCTCATATATATATATATATATATATATATATATATATATATATATATATATATATATATATATATATATATATATATACTAAAGGCAAAAATTGCGGGGGTGGGGGGGTGGTTCATGGGCTCAAGGGTTCAACCCAAATGGCCAAACTAGGGTTCAAATCTAAATACGGGTCCTAGAATGAGTCAATGGCACAACCATGGGTCTATTATTGTTCTCAGGTAGTCTCCGCTATAGGACAAAATCCAAGATACAATATATAATATAAAATATACATGTACGAAAACTACCAAACACCATGAAATAAGAGAAAATTAAATACCAAAAATATAGTAATACAAAATCTGGAACATGGTGTGACATCTAATTTGGTTTATAGGTTAGAGGATGCTTGAGAGAGAGATAGAGACCGGAAAGGAGAGAAAGAGGGAGGAACAACACACTAAGGGACTGTTTGGATAGTGGTAAGTGCATTTTAAGTGGCATGAAACTGTCACTTTCGTTGCATTTAACCGTTGAATTTATTAGTTTCAGTGTTTGCTTAACACTTGCAACTGCGTTGCAAGCGTGGAATCTCTGACACTTTTCAGTTCTTGTCCTCCCTCTTCCTTTCAATTCTCACATGCATCAAAAAAGTATATGAAGTGTATTGCAAGTGGGTTTTGCTACGGAGGCGAGAGACGGAGTCATCCATGACGGAGAGGAGGGAGAAGAAGTAGTGGGAGTAGTCGATCTTGGCGGAGGCGGTGTCACGGGTGAGGGGCCACTGGACGACGAGGTTGTTATGTTGGTCGGTAGAGGAAAGACATAACCACGTCATTACGATATTTCTTCTATCAGTTTTAGTTGATGTGTCACAATAATAGCGACGTCTTCGTGACACATCAGCGACGTAGTATGTGACATATCGATATTATGTGACAAGTCAATTGGCGATACCCATCAATGCATGGCAAAGTATTTATCCACACACACATACACACACACACAAGTGGATTGATACACTAGCACAAGATACACCATCATAGTACATATTTATACAACATGAACTTGTACACATGCATATACATCCTAATACATATACACAATGGCAATTCCTTAAAAACTTGAAGTGTCACACTTAGAATACACACTCACCTTGGTTTTTCTACCTTGATACTCATTCAAATTCATGATACTACCCCAATAATGTAACACCTTGTTCCACTCAAGCGGACTGCCGATTCAAACGGCAATATTGCAATGTCCCGACCCGCTTTGCCTCAAACGAGAAGCAAAGGATATCCAGACTTGTCCCTACAGGAGTTCGACTTAGGCTTTCAGAGGCTCGCTTGACGTATCGCTCAACCGAGGTGAATCATCGCTAATGTGGGTGGCTACGGTAAACTTGTCTTTGCTTAGCCATCACACATAAAATCTGGAATGTTCATGCTAGTCGCTAGGTGAATCACCCCCTGCATGCTAATAAGAATCCAACGCACCTAGCTAAGGGAATAATCCCAATTTGTATTGCTTATGCTAGAACATGGAAATGAAACTTTGCTTATATATGTTCAGACCTTCGCATGCTACCCTAGAACGTGTTGCTCGGGAAAGTCCCTTACGATCTCACTCCTCGGCTTACCTTCGGGCCCGAGCTAACGTAAATATTTGTATTTATACAAATGCATGCTTGTCTGCTTATATGTTGCCTTATTTTCATCCAAACCCCGGGAGACTACTAAGTAGTCGTTCCGTGCCTGAATGAACCTGTAAGTATCCGGGACCGTTAGGTCGCCAAGGCAATCTCCGCCCAGGGGAATGCATCAAGGCAAAAGTCATTCACTGAACAAAATGAATTATGCAATACTGCTTGTCGTGTACTCGTGTTGCCTCAACTGCATGAATTGTTAACTTAATAAATCGTGTTCGATCAAGGACAACTTGTGCACAAGGGTATAAGTTCTGCGGACGGTCGCTGGGGCACTTGCACCGATCCGATCCGGGCGAAACTTCATGTGTAGTCAATCGTATGCGGACTGGATGGCTTGCAACGCATCATGTTTTTATTGTGAGCTCATCGTGTATTCTCGTTGCATGCTATCCTTGTCCTTGACTAGTCTATTATGGCAATCAAGCCAGTGATCACCTGTGGCATAGTCATCGTGTGCGGACTGGACGGCTTGCAATGCATCATGTTGTAGAAGCATGAAAAATACGCTGGCAAGAGCTACGCGGCGTATAGATGCAGAGCAGCGCAAGCAAAGGCCTTCAGTGCCATCAGGCGTAAGAGCTCAAGGGTGCAGCGCGTCCAAAACTGCTTCGGCGTAGACGGGACCCCCCCCATCGCCTCCAGGGCGTAAAAACTCAGTCGCTCTCAAAGCAGCGTTAAATAGCGTACGAGGAACGCTTCGTCTTCCCCGAAATGAACCTGTCAAGTCACGCAGTGAACCTGGCCTCTGACTCCTGACAAAAAGTGCTGCACGGCGACCCAGACGACGGCTGGAAACAAGCACAGACCCCTCGGGACGCACACCACAGTATGATGGCGGATCTCTGCATTTAATGCAGAGGATTGGGTTAAGATACCATCGAACCGTCGTTTACTGACGTCCCCTCAGCATAAACCGCTCTTTTGCGTACAGAGGGATACGCTGCATTGTTTTACACAGGCAGGCATAAGCCGGTTTACGCTCCGCAGTAGACAAACCGCCTGCCACGTCAAAAGCCGCACATCGTACGGGGCTCGAGGCACGTCTCTACGTCTAATTGCACAGGGCGGTGACAGGTTCAGTCAAGGCACGTCTCTGCAACAGATGCACAGAAGGGCTGCAGACCTTCGAAACACGTCTTCGCATTTAATGCACAGGATGATGGCAAATCTCTGTAGAAGATTTGATTATATCTTCGAAAGTCGTGATTCCGGCTAAAGACGTCCCCGTCAGCACTCGGGCACGATACGCAGCGGCTTCTACGCCCATTCAAGACCTGTGCCCCTTCGGCTCTCAACGCCTCTCCGGCTTCAACGCCTATCCGGCTTCAACGCCTCTCCAGCCTCAGTGCCCCTTCGGCTCTCAACGCCTCTCCGGCCTCAGTGCCCCTCCGGCTCTCAACGCCTCTCCGGCTCCTACGCCTATCCGGCTCTCAACGCCTATCCGGCTTCAACGCCTCTCCGGCTTCTATGCCTATCCGGCTTCAACGTCTTTCCGACTTCTATGCCTATCCGGCTTCTACGCCTATCCGGCTTCTACGCCTATTCGGCTTCTATGCCTATCTGGCCTCCGTGCCAGGGTGACAGTCATTTGGCTTCTACGCCAACCGTTTCTACACACGGGATACCTACCTGCGTGGCTCTTACGCCGTGATCTTCGTAGCAATAGTACGCGTTGTGTTCCCTTAGTTGGACCCGCGTCATACGCTCATCCAAATGATCATTCATACGCAGGCATTGGTTACTTTAACCGTTGTGTAAAAGGGTGTTGTACTTCCCACTCCTCGGTTTTTACACCGACGGAGTGGTCACTGTCACCAAAACTCTATAAATAGAGACCCCTATCAATGGGGAAAAGAGGCGGAAAAAGAATTATCATCCAGGAGAAGAATTATCATCCAGGAGAGAATTACCGTCCAAGGAGAGAGAGAGAGAGAGAGAGAGAGAGAGAGAGAGAGAGAGAGCCTGGAGAGCAGGCAAAGAGCAGGGATCGACGACCTTGGCCTCGTGCGTCCAACCTCTTCTGCAACCTTCGAAGCTGCTACCTGTCTTCCACGGCACTTCTTCAACATCGTGTGGTCCAAGGGCTAAAGTGATCGACCGCAGATCAGACACCTATAGCAATTTATACCCAGATTAAATAAATTGTACTCCCACATCCTCGTATAGGATTATATTGTACAAGTTTGTTTGTAAACAGAAGGGCGCGGGTTTCGCATAAACCCCGTCATTGAAATACAATTTCATTCCTTTCGTTTAATACCACAAACAAGATGGCGACTCTGCTGGGGACATCTTTCTCTTCTGACGAGGAAGTAATTGCTCAACACGATACGGTATCCGTGGGAACCGTGAAGAAGACGCTGGTCGTTCATTTCGACCAGTCAGCCTACGAAGACATGCTTCGAGCTGGGGGTAGCTCTCGCCCTCTCTCCGTCCAGGACAACAGGAAGCTGCGCAATGTGTGGATGCCCAAGACATCCTCTACTATTCCTGTGGACTCTCCGATCTCTCCGGATTCTCCGATCTCTCCGATCTCTCCGATCTCTTCGGCCAACGAGGTTGTAGCGACGCTCCCTCCGTGCCACGCACGTAAAATTCAGTCTCCCGCTACGCGCGGTACAGACAAAACTTCGGGCGAAGCCTTAGCGCTAACCCCGAAGAATCCACTGCGCTTTACGCGTAGGAAACAGTCTCCCGCTACGCGCGGTAAAGACAAAACTTCGGGCGAAGCCTCAGCGCTAACCCAGAAGCCTTCACTGCGCTTTACGCGTAGAAATCCGTCTCCCGCTCCGCGCGGTACAGACGGAACTTCCGATGGTGCCTCGGCGCCAAGACGGAAGAACAGATCTCGCTCCACGCGCAAGACGTCATCTGACCTCTACGGTAAACCAGATGAGCGCTGTGATCTCCGCGAAGGAAAG
This sequence comes from Iris macrosiphon, assembly GCA_036927795.1. Classification (NCBI taxonomy): domain Eukaryota; kingdom Viridiplantae; phylum Streptophyta; class Magnoliopsida; order Asparagales; family Iridaceae; genus Iris; species Iris macrosiphon. Next base: position 38,448,992 of record JAYESA010000020.1, read on the forward strand.
CAAGCGGCAGGCTACTTAACCTCTCGGCCTTCACGCCAGCGAAGGAACAGAATGCCTACCCTCCGGATCACGCGAGAAACCAATGGCCGACTAAGGGCCTCTCCGGCAACTCCTCCTGACCTACGCAGATATCTAGTCCAGAAGCGTAAAGAGAGGGGACTTTCCAACATGACTATTTCGCCTCCTAGCGAGCATCATTGTAATAGCCACAAGGTTGTGATTAATTGCTGCTGTCCCAAAACAAAATGATCGGTCTTCGACCGATTGGACTACTCTCCGTCTTTCCAGGGAGAGGAACCCGCGCATGCGCCTGTAAACATGGCCTCACACCTGCGTAGAGGAGGGTCGAGTTCAAGACGTCATCCCTCCAAGCCCCCGAGCCGAAGGAGGTTCAGTGACACTGAAGCCGGAGTATTCCAGAACACTCGCGCAAAGTCACGACAGCCAGCTCCATCCCCTTCCGATTCCGACGCTGGGGGTCGCCAAGAATCAGAAGCAGAAAGTGTAGAGTCGACTTCTACAGCGACCTATACTAATCCTTCAATGACGCCCAGAGAGATGGGAGCCTACGCCGTTGAAGATGAACGCGAGGAAGCTTCACCGTCAGGAGACGCGGAACAACGCCTCACCACGCTGGAAACATCTCTGCAACAAATGCAATCCATGATGGAAAACATGCACCAGATGATGCTAACTCAGCACGCAGCTACCATGGCTCAAGCATCGGTCCCGCCGACTCAGATATGTGTGGGGGTGGACTTACCACCATCCCACCCGAGCCAAGAACCCGCGCTGGATCAAGAGTCAGCAGTTCCTCCGCTTTCTCACTCAGAGAGTGCCTTACCTCCCGCTGGGGTTATGATACAACCAACTCCGCACCACTCCATGGCCCCGCTTCCGACTGAAAATCCGATGCAGGCAGTCCGGGAGTTGAAAGCCCAGTTTGACGCCTTGAAACACAAGGATCAGCTCAAGAAACTGGGAATCAACCAGCCCTACCCAGCTATCTGGGAGGAAGTCCCTTTCCCGCCAAGGTACAAACCTCAGACCATGGTCCTGTTCGAGGGAAAAACATCGCCAAGCCAGGACATGAATTATTTCAGCATGATGACGGTGTTACTACAAGGGAACGACGCCCTCCTTACTCGGGTGTTCAAAGGTTGCCTCTCAGGAGTAGCCTATCAGTGGTACCGCAGCTTGGCGGATAACTGCATCACTTCCTTCGAAGACTTCAGAACTTTATTCTTCACACGGTTCTACGAGGGAGGAATGGACATGTCTATGTCCTCTCTCATCGAAGTCAAGCAAAAGGAAAAGGAAGACGTTCGCATCTTCATCGAACGTTTTCGTCAGGCCACCTTACAAATGCCTCCAGGAGTTCCCGACTCTGCATTGGTGGACATTTGCAGGAAGAACCTCCTTTCCGTGGTCTCGATGTTCACAGGACCATATCAGTTCCATGATTGGCCCTCGTTCATCATCTCGACGGTAGCAGCCGAAGACAATAGTCGCAAGGCGCGCGACAATGGCATCATGATCTCCGCCTCCGACAGAGGCAAGAGGCCATCTCCTAGCAGCGACCACCCTCGTGGTCCCAAAGGGAAAGAAGCCCTGGCAATCAATACGGCCAGACCAAAGATTGCGGCAACTGCGCAAGCAAAACCCGGGACTTCCAGACCCGTTGAAGTCTACCCCTTCGACGACGACGACGTCCCGAGCATATTCGAGTGTCTCGTCAAGAGTGGCAAGATCACCCTTCCAGAGCTGAGGCGGCCCCAGGAAGTTGGCAATACTAACGACCCCAAATACTGTGTCTTCCACCGATACGTACACCACCCAACAAAGGCGTGTTACGTACTGAAAAGGAAGATCCAGGGGTTAATCGATGCTAAGGCGATCACCCTGCACAACACCGAGAAGACGGTCACGGCCAACAGGATCTCTCTCCAGTTTGGCAGTCTGCCTCCCCGAACGATCCTGGATGGTGTCACACCTATTTCCCGAGCAACGATGAACATCGTCAATCTCCCTCCAGCTCGGGATCAAAATCGCAACCTGGTGCCCCTAACTACCCGGCAAGGCGAGATTATGTGGGTTCATCCCGACCTGGTGTCAGAAATCAGGGAAGAGACTGATGCTATCAGAGCTAAGTCTAGAAAAAACTCCAAATGCAAACCATGCCATATGGTTGCAACTCCAGAAGAAGACGAGGTGTTGGCTACAGCAACCCGATCAGGGAAAGCCTACCTCAAGGACTACCGCAGAAGTCCATTAAAGGCCAAGCACTGGCTGACTTCCTAGCTGCCCATCCGATCCCGGAGTCCTCCAAGTTATACGAGGACATTCCCGACGAAGTTGCAGAATGTAACTCCGCAATGGAGATCGACGCATGGCAACTCTTCTTCGATGGGGCCTCCAGAACCGGTCCCAAGGGAAACATCGTCTCAGGAGTAGGAGTCGTCCTGGTCACTCCTGATCAGCTCGTCATCTACCGAGCATATTCTCTTAGCGAGCCATGCTCCAACAATGTGGCAGAATACAACGCCCTGTTAATCGGGCTCCGAGCCGCCAAAGAGCTGGGGGTCGAATCCCTGGAAGCTTTCGGTGACTCTCTGCTTATCGTCAATCAAGTCAGAGGGATATATGAAGTCCGGAATCCAGACCTCATCCCCTACCACCAAGCAACGGTCGAGATAGCCATGACCTTCAAAGGATTCTTCCTGGAGCATGTACCTCGGTCTCAGAATCTGGAAGCCGATGCCCTAGCCAGTCTAGCCGCAGACTTAGCCACTCCTATAAGAAGGCAGGATTCGATAATCCTTCTTAACAGAGACTTATTCTGTGCGAAGAACAACCTTCACATAGAACGCAGCCATGCTGTGAACACAGATCTCCCCGGAAAGGACTGGAGAAGTCCCTTCATAGATTTCGTCACATACGGAATCTTGCCGGAGGACCCCAAAGGAGCAGTGTCCATCAAGCGACGATCATTACGCTTCTATTACGATGCATCTGCACAATGCCTGTATCGCCGGACCTACGACGGATTACTGTTGAGATGTCTGTCTAACGACGAAGCACAGCAGATTATCCGGGAAGCTCACGACGGCGTATGCGGAGCACACCAACCCGGTCCTAAGCTACAGGATCGCATCGGGAGAATGGGCTATTATTGGCCTACTATGATCACAGATGCGATACGGTATGCAAGACAATGCAGAGCCTGTCAGATTCACGCAGACTTCATACACCAACCATCTGAGCATCTGCATCCTACAGTTGCATCCTGGCCTTTCGAAGCATGGGGTATGGACGTCATTGGTCCCATTCACCCGTCTTCTTTCCGAGGTCACCAGTTCATACTGGCCGTCACGGACTACTTCTCCAAATGGGCAGAGGCAATCCCTCTTGCTGAGGTAAAGGCGTCTAATGTGATCAGCTTCATCAAGCATCACGTCATTTATCGCTTCGGGGTCCCCCGAAGGATAATCCATGACAACGGGCCCTAGTTCATCAGCCAGGCGTTTCATCGATTTTGCGATAAAAATCGAATACACAATATCGCCTCTACGGCATACTATCCAGCTGCTAATGGTTTGGCGGAAGCTTTCAACAAAACCATTATCAAACTCTTGAAGAAGTTCGTCTCTTCAAACAAAAGAGATTGGAACGAAAAGCTGGGCGAATGTCTCTGGGCATACCGCACAACGGTACGAACGCCGACAGGCTGTACCCCATTCTCACTGGTATACGGGAGCGAGGCAGTTCTCCCCATTGAAATCCAGATCCCGTCGCTCAGGATAGCCGTGGCTAACGAGCTGACTCAAGAAAAGAATGACCTGTTAAGGCTTCAGGAGCTAGAAGGATTAGACGAGAAACGCCTCCAAGCTCAACAGTGCATCGCGCTCTACCAAGCACGCATTTCCAGAGCTTTTAATCGTAAAGTAAAGGAAATAGTGTTCAAAGTCGGCGAGCTAGTTTTAGCCGTAAGAAGGCCGATGATTCTTACTCACAGGAGTAAAGGCAAGTTCCAGCCCAAGTGGGAAGGCCCTTATGTGATCGAGACAACATTCTCGAACGGAGCCTACAGACTAGCCCAGCCCAATGGAGACCTATTAATGGCTCCTATCAACGGCAAATTCCTGAAGAAGTACTACGCCTAATCTCCTCAACTCAGGAGGAATACGGCGAGATTCTCGTAATCCGACGAAACTACTTCAAAGAAGAAACTAGTTGAAGCCCACAAATCAGTCATGTCCATATCACCTCTGAACTGTATTCCCTTGGAGAATCTGCCATGTCCATATCACCTCTGAACAGGCTTTCCAAGATCCTGACCATCGATTATCACCTCTGATATCGATCGTCACTTCAACTTAACACCCGTACTAAATCTAAGTACGCCAGTGGTGTTAGGTCCACAAAATCTGCTACGTCCATATTACCTCTAGCAGGGCTTGTCCTCAAACCTATTACTTGCACCTAGGTGCGCAAAAAGCAATAGGCCCATAAATCAGTCATGTCCATATCACCTCTGAACTGTATTTCCTTGGAGAATCTACCATGTCCATATCACCTCTGAACAGGCTTTCCAAGATCCTGACCATCGATTATCACCTCTGATATCGATCGTCACTTCAACTTAACACCCGTACTAAATCTAAGTACGCCAGTGGTGTTAGGTCCACAAAATCTGCTACGTCCATATTACCTCTAGCAGGGCTTGTCCTCAAACCTATTACTTGCACCTAGGTGCGCAAAAAGCAATAGGCCCATAAATCAGTCATGTCCATATCACCTCTGAACTGTATTTCCTTGGAGAATCTGCCATGTCCATATCACCTCTGAACAGGCTTTCCAAGATCCTGACCATCGATTATCACCTCTGATATCGATCGTCACTTCAACTTAACACCCGTACTTAATTCTAAGTACGCCAGTGGTGTTAAGTCCACAAAAACTGCTACGTCCATATTACCTCTAGCAGGGCTTGTCTCAAACCTGTCGCTTGCACTTAGGTGCGCAAAAAGTGATGGGTCCACAAATCAGCCATGTTCATATTACCTCTGAGCTAAAATCTCCAGCTGAGTTTGTTATGTTCATATTACCTCTGAACAAACCATCCTGGTCTGACTATCGATTATCATGTTAATGATACCTCTGATATCGATTGTCATCTCAACTTAACATCCGTACTTAATTTTAAGTACGCCAGTGGTGTTAAGTCCACAAAAACTGCTACGTCCATATTACCTCTAGCAGGGCTTGTCTCAAACCTGTCGCTTGCACTTAGGTGCGCAAAAAGTGATGGGTCCACAAATCAGCCATGTTCATATTACCTCTGAGCTAAAATCTCCAGCTGAGTTTGTTATGTTCATATTACCTCTGAACAAACCATCCTAGTCTGACTATCGATTATCATGTTAATGATACCTCTGATATCGATTGTCATCTCAACTTAACACCCGTACTTAATTCTAAGTACGCCAGTGGTGTTAAGTCCACAAAAACTGCTACGTCCATATCACCTCTAGCAGGGCTTGTCTCAAAACCTGTCGCTTGCACTTAGGTGCGCAAAAAGTGATGGGTCCACAAATCAGCCATGTTCATATTACCTCTGAGCTAAAATCTCCAGCTGAGTTTGTTATGTTCATATTACCTCTGAACAAACCATCCTGGTCTGACTATCGATTATCATGTTAATGATACCTCTGATATCGATTGTCATCTCAACTTAACACCCGTACTTAATTCTAAGTACGCCAGTGGTGTTAAGTCCATAAAAACTGCTACGTCCATATCACCTCTAGCAGGGCTTGTCTCAAAACCTGTCGCTTGCACTTAGGTGCGCAAAAAGTGATGGGTCCACAAATCAGCCATGTTCATATTACCTCTGAGCTAAAATCTCCAGCTGAGTTTGTTATGTTCATATTACCTCTGAACAAACCATCCTGGTCTGACTATCGATTATCATGTTAATGATACCTCTGATATCGATTGTCATCTCAACTTAACACCCGTACTTAATTCTAAGTACGCCAGTGGTGTTAAGTCCACAAAAACTGCTACGTCCATATCACCTCTAGCAGGGCTTGTCTCAAAACCTGTCGCTTGCACTTAGGTGCGCAAAAAGTGATGGGTCCACAAATCAGCCATGTTCATATTACCTCTGAGCTAAAATCTCCAGCTGAGTTTGTTATGTTCATATTACCTCTGAACAAACCATCCTGGTCTGACTATCGATTATCATGTTAATGATACCTCTGATATCGATTGTCATCTCAACTTAACACTCGTACTTAATTCTAAGTATGCCAGTGGTGTTAAGTCCACAAAAACTGCTACGTCCATATCACCTCTAGCAGAGCTTGTCTCAAAACCTGTCGCTTGCACTTAGGTGCGCAAAAAGTGATGGGTCCACAAATCAGCCATGTTCATATTACCTCTGAGCTAAAATCTCTAGCTGAGTTTGTTATGTTCATATTACCTCTGAACAAACCATCCTGGTCTGACTATCGATTATCATGTTAATGATACCTCTGATATCGATTGTCATCTCAACTTAACACCCGTACTTAATTCTAAGTACGCCAGTGGTATTAAGTCCACAAAAACTGCTACGTCCATATTACCTCTAGCAGGGCTTGTCTCAAACCTGTCGCTTGCACTTAGGTGCGCAAAAAGTGATGGGTCTACAAATCAGCCATGTTCATATTACCTCTGAGCTAAAATCTCCAGCTGAGTTTGTTATGTTCATATTACCTCTGAACAAACCATCCTGGTCTGACTATCGATTATCATGTTAATGATACCTCTGATATCGATTGTCATCTCAACTTAACACCCGTACTTAATTCTAAGTACGCCAGTGGTGTTAAGTCCATAAAAACTGCTACGTCCATATCACCTCTAGCAGGGCTTGTCTCAAAACCTGTCGCTTGCACTTAGGTGCGCAAAAAGTGATGGGTCCACAAATCAGCCATGTTCATATTACCTCTGAGCTAAAATCTCCAGCTGAGTTTGTTATGTTCATATTACCTCTGAACAAACCATCCTGGTCTGACTATCGATTATCATGTTAATGATATCTCTGATATCGATTGTCATCTCAACTTAACACCCGTACTTAATTCTAAGAACGCCAGTGGTGTTAAGTCCACAAAAACTGCTACGTCCATATTACCTCTAGCAGGGCTTGTCTCAAACCTGTCGCTTGCACTTAGGTGCGCAAAAAGTGATGGGTCCACAAATCAGCCATGTTCATATTACCTCTGAGCTAAAATCTCCAGCTGAGTTTGTTATGTTCATATTACCTCTGAACAAACCATCCTGGTCTGACTATCGATTATCATGTTAATGATACCTCTGATATCGATTGTCATCTCAACTTAACACCCGTACTTAATTCTAAGTACGCCAGTGGTGTTAAGTCCACAAAAACTGCTACGTCCATATTACCTCTAGCAGGGCTTGTCCTCAAACCTATTTACTTGCACCTAGGTGCGCAAAAAGTAATAGGCCCACAAAACAGCTATGTCCAAATTACCTCTGAGCTGTAATCTCTAGTAAAGCCTATCACGTCTATCTCACCTCTGATAGTACTTTACCTACAAAACTTGGCCAAAGCACGTTCTATCATGTCCGTATGACCTCTGAATAGATGTGCCCTGCTGAAGTTTACCGAGAATTTATCACGTCCATACTACCTCTGATACCACTCTCGCCCTAACCTGTCATTTACATTCCGAAATGATGGGTCCAAAGTTAGGAAAAAACTCTCTTTTTATTCCCAAGAAAGAACAAAATTACTTGGGATATATATAGAATCCGGATCGACTCCTCGAATCCTCGGATCGACTCCTCGAATCCTCGGACGGACTCCTCGAGACCCTAACCAAGTCTCGCATTAATAGTCGGATATGATTGGGTGCTACGTCAACCCACTACCCTCGAAAGACGGACAGTCAGCGAATTCGAAAAATTCTTCGCGCAAGACAGTTCAGCAGTTCTACGCTAAAGCAGCTTTCTACGCTCGACAGCAACAGATCTACGATTTTACGCTCGCAAGCTACAAGTCTATGGTTTTTCTCGCCCGGATGCCTTTGTGCTCGGTAGCTTTTACGCTCGAGAGGCGACAAACCTACGGCTTTACGCTCAGCAGATACCAAATCGATGATCTCACGCTCGGTGGCGCTCAGTTTACGCTCAGAAGCAACAGATCCGCAGAACTTCACGCTCGAAGAAATTCTCTTTTCAGGAGCTACGGATCCACAAGTCCTACGCTAAAGGAGCTTTCTACACTCAACAGCAACGATTCTACGGCTTTACGTTCAAAGCAGCTATAAGTCTATGGTTTTTCTCGCCCGGATGCCTTTGTGCTCGGTAGCTTTTACGCTCGAGAGGCGACAAACCTACGACTTCACGCTCAAGAACCACAAGTCTACGACTCCACGCTCGACGGTGTTTTACGCCCAGACGCTACAGACTGAGGATTTCGCACTCCGCGACTTTCCGCTTATCCAAAACAGTCCCCGCCTTTTTTATAGGCAAAAGAGATCACAGCGGTCCCCAATAAATCCGCCATAAAGGCCGCACCGACCGTTTCAACGCTCCATTCAGAAACGTTTCGAGTCACGAGGGGCCATTCATGCTTCATTCAAAGCGTTTCAAATTCCAAGAAATTTAAAAGCTTTGAAGGGGGTCTTGTAGAAGCATGAAAAATACGCTGGCAAGAGCTACGCGGCGTATAGATGCAGAGCAGCGCAAGCAAAGGCCTTCAGTGCCATCAGGCGTAAGAGCTCAAGGGTGCAGCACGTCCAAAACCGCTTCGGCGTAGACGGGACCCCCCCATCGCCTCCAGGGCGTAAAAACTCAGCCGCTCTCAAAGCAGCGTTAAATAGCGTACGAGGAACGCTTCGTCTTCCCCGAAATAAACCTGTCAAGTCACGCAGTGAACCTGGCCTCTGACTCCTGACAAAAAGTGCTGCACGGCGACCCAGACGATGGCTGGAAACAAGCACAGACCCCTCGGGACGCACACCACAGTATGATGGCGGATCTCTGCATTTAATACAGAGGATTGGGTTAAGATACCACCGAACCGTCGTTTACTGACGTCCCCTCAGCATAAACCGCTTTTTTGCGTACAGAGGGATACGCTGCATTGTTTTACACAGGCAGGCATAAGCCGGTTTACGCTCCGCAATAGACAAACCGCCTGCCACGTCAAAAGCTGCACATCGTACGGGGCTCGAGGCACGTCTCTACGTCTAATTGCACGGGGCGGTGACAGGTTCAGTCAAGGCACGTCTCTGCAACAGATGCACAGAAGGGCTGCAGACCTTCGAAACACGTCTTCGCATTTAATGCACAGGATGATGGCAAATCTCTGTAGAAGATTTGATTATATCTTCGAAAGCCGTAATTCCGGCTAAAGATGTCCCCGTCAGCACTCGGGCACGATACACAGCGGTTTCTACGCCCATTCAAGACCTATGTCCCTTCGGCTCTCAACGCCTCTCCGGCTTCAACGCCTATCCGGCTTTAACGCCTCTCCGGCCTCAGTGCCCCTTCGGCTCTCAACGCCTCTCCGGCCTCAGTGCCCCTCCGGCTCTCAACGCCTCTCCGGCTCCTACGCCTATCCGGCTCTCAACGCCTATCCGGCTTCAACGCCTCTCCGGCTTCTATGCCTATCCGGCTTCAACGCCTCTCCGGCTTCTATGCCTATCCGGCTTCTACGCCTATCCGGCTTCTACGCCTATTCGGCTTCTATGCCTATCTGGCCTCCGTGCCAGGGTGACAGTCATTTGGCTTCTACGCCAACCGTTTCTACACACGGGATACCTATCTGCGTGGCTCTTACGCCGTGATCTTCGTAGCAATAGTACGCGTTGTGTTCCCTTAGTTGGACCCGCGTCATACGCTCATCCAAAAGATCATTCATACGCAGGCATTGGTTACTTTAACCGTTGTGTAAAAGGGTGTTGTACTTCCCACTCCTCAGTTTTTACACCGACGGAGTGGTCACTGTCACCAAAACTCTATAAATAGAGACCCCTATCAATGGGGAAAAGAGGCGGAAAAAGAATTATCATCCAGGAGAAGAATTATCATCCAGGAGAGAATTACCGTCCAAGGAGAGAGAGAGAGAGAGAGAGAGAGAGAGATCCCGGAGAGCAGGCAAAGAGCAGGGATCGACGACCTTGGCCTCGTGCGTCCAACCTCTTCTGCAACCTTCGAAGCTGCTACCTGTCTTCCACGGCACTTCTTCAACATCGTGTGGTCCAAGGGCTAAAGTGATCGACCGCAGATCAGACACCTATAGCAATTTATACCCAGATTAAATAAATTGTACTCCCACATCCTCGTATAGGATTACATTGTACAAGTTTGTTTGTAAACAGAAGGGCGCGGGTTTCGCATAAACCCCGTCATTGAAATACAATTTCATTCCTTTCGTTTAATACCACAAACACATGTACTCTCGTTGCATGCTATCCTTGTCCTGACTATATCCACCCTGTAAAAAATTAAACATGTGGCATAGTCATCGTGTGCGGATGGGATAACTTGTAACACATCGTGTGTTCATCGTGTGCTCTCGTTGCATGTTATCCTTGTCCATGACTATGTCCACCTTGTGTATTTAAACTTGAACAATATAACAACACTCGTGTTTTTGCATATGTTATTGCCCCTGAATGTTTATACTTGCTCGTGCTTGAATTAATAACGTTTGCATTGGACATGGAAGGTCAATTGGTAAGTTGGTAAGTCTCGCCGTGTTTCCTCTCATGTCGCACGGCGCACTGCCACACGAGTTAGGCTATTCAATCATTGCATGAAACTAATTCTAAGGCAACTAGAAAGACAACTTAATAGTTGGTGCCCAGAACCTATATTACGTGTTTGGATTTGTCGAGCGGGCGAGTAGCCTCCCCACTAGTGCATTCAATGTACTGATAATCCACCAGTTTGTATGCAGGGTGTGGGAGAATCTCGTTCAGTGCGGATGCCTCCTTCGTGCGTGCTAAGGCCAGGGGTTCCCTCTGAAGCCTTGGGGCGCTGCGTCCGGAACTGAAGCACATATACAAGACATAATGTTGGAACGTCGCCTGAACATCGCCTGTACAATCATTCCATAAATGTAGCCACTTGGCACACTTTTATTGTTTCAGAGAGAGAGGCTTGAGCAAATTGTAATCTCGGCCAAGCGCCGCCTGTAACACTTGTTTATATCAATAAAAGAGTCACTTTACTTCAACATGTGTTATTCATTGCTTCCGCTATATTGTCAACTCAGTGAACTTGTTACCGTTCGCCTATGCGTTCATGACTCCGCTGCACTCGGACAATCTGTGCGACTTTGTCACTTAGAACTCTTACCGCCAGCCAATGAACCATGGCCTTGCACGGGCGTGGCTCACGCTCGTGCGGCATCACGCCTGGATGGGTCATAGAGCTATCGTTCCGCGGGAGCGCTGGCTCGGTGATTCTCGCATAGCGGAAACGGCCGATTTAGCCTGCGGGAGATCGGGATGTGACAAATAACACCCTCACAACACTTATATATATATATAATTTCACCACAAATAGCTTAGAGTAACTATCTAAATGCAATATTACAAAATATAAAGGAGCTCACCCAATTTACCCTCCGTATCATGGCGTATCGCAAAGTGTCATGATACACCCTACCCGTATCCATTTGTAAACATGTATCTAGCCTCATAACACTAAGATAAGTCCAAATAATCTAATTGACCAAATATCAAATACTTGGTGCACCAATCTCGATTTTTTTCTAATTTGGGCACAAAACTCAATGTAGAAGTCACAATAGGGGTATATGGGCCTAGTTCTTCTTCATATGGGTAGCTCTAATACATGGGTGGGTTCCTAATGCTCAAATATAACAATTAGAATCTAATTAAGGAGGAATTTCAGAATTATACCTATTAGGAGATAGATTTTCAATGTAAAGCCAAGTAGACACGATTTGGACAAAAGTTTCTAGTCCAAAGCCTTCCTCTCCAAGTGCTCTTGCAAATCCAAGCTCCTAGTCTTCTTAGATGATGAAAATGGAAGAGATTGAGAGTGATTTGAGAGAGATTGGTGGAGGGATGAGTCAATTTGGGGAATAACACTAATTAGAAAATAATTTGGATGAAGAATGAGAGGAGAGAGAGAACCCCTCCCTATAATTAGGGTTGGCCCGCCCTTTCTCCCTTGTCTAAGCAATGCACAATGATCCATCTACCTCTATTGGGTTGTCATGAAGAATTAATTAGTGAGAAAGCTTCTCTTCCTAATGAAGGTTAAGTCAGATCCTTAATTAATGAAAATGATTAGCTAATTAGGGTCCAATGTGATTAGTCTAATAAATTGATCCAAGTTGTCATGTCAAGTCTAGTTAGGTTCACTAGTGTCATGTCTAATTAGCCAATCCAACCTATTAGCCAATATTTATATTAGTCAATATATATATATATATATATATATATATATATATATATATATATATATATATATATATATATATATATATATATATATATATATATAATGCACATTTATATAAAAAAAATATAACACAATATTTATAATAATACAAAATGACAAAAATATTCATATTCTAGAAATGTGGTAGTGACTGTGGGGGATTGTTGGTGTTATATGCCTTTGGACTAATGAGAATAATCCCACATTAGCTACACCACCAAGTAAGTATCTCAATATAAAGCTTTGCTTGTGTTGAGGTATGCACATGGGGTGTAGTGGGGCACATGGGTGCCATGTGAGATATTTTATTAGGAGAAAAAATGGTTAACTCTTCAATGAAAGCATTTATGCTTTTTGTCATGCTCTTGGAATTATTTTCAATGGAGCTAAGTCCCAAAGGGACTTAGCGACTTTGATGTGATCATGCGCGAGTTGCATGTGATGTTGCTAGCGCGAGTGCATGAGCAGGGAGCTGGCGGGTTCTGAGCGGGCGCATGCGCGGGCCATGCGCAGCTATGCGCGTATGCGCGCATGTGCTGCTATGATGCTGCGCGCATACGCCAATGCGCTGCTACGATGCTACGTTGCTGGCAGGAGCGGTTTGGATTTGGTTATGGAAAGATTGAGTTTAATTCAGATTTGATTTTGTTAGATTTGAATTAAATTCGTCCTTATCTCTTTGTAACCGACTAGAGTGGCCAGGCTCCTCTATAAATACTCTATTCTCAGCCCTCATTGGGGGGGATTAATTCACGACAGAGAGAGAGAGAGAGAATTGAAGAGAGGCTGCTACGCCACCAAGAGGAGTCCAAGGAGTTCTCGAGTCGAAAGAGGTGACACGAACGTTCCAGAAGTTCTTCGAGAACTTGCTAGTTCCTGGGAGCAGATCGTGTGAGACGAATCTTGCTTTGAGCAACAGTGATCTTCATCACCCTAGCAAGAGTTGTTTCTTCCTCTTCTTCTCTTCTCTTCTCTTCATTGTAAATATGTTCTGTCCGTCTGCAACTACGATTGCAAGGAAGAACAAAAAGTTTGTTTTCTGATTCTTTTGTTTTATTCGGTGCAAGTTTTAATCAGAAATATTCTAAATAGTGTTTCGTTGGAATCGAGATCTCGAAAGACAAACTTGTTTGCTGAAACTTCTGAATTTTGACTACATCATCTGGATCAAACATAGAATAGACTAAAAAGTTTATCGACAATTTTGTTCCTAATTTTGTTTATCTATCTTTTGATTAAGTTCCAGGAGTAACAAATATATTTTTTATATCAACCAACCAAATGAACAACAAAAATATATTAGCAAGTATACACCACACAAATATATATCCCAACCAAAATGAAACTAATGGTCATTGTACAACAAAGACTACACGGTTCTGATAAAGTCCAAACAAATACAAAGTGTACGTAACGATCCAACTAGATCGAATACCAACTGAAAATTGACACAACAAGGTAGGTGTGAGTATTATTCGGTTTTGGACAAAAATTATGTCAAACCGAATTGAATAAAAAAATAAATTTAGAATAAAAAATTTTTTTTGTTCGATTTTCATTTTGAATTTTTTTTTTTAAAGTTTGGTTACTGTTTTGAATTTCGGTCAAAACCAAAAACTGAATAAAACTTATGCAATTATATACATATTTTGTGATTAAAAATATGTATATTTTGAAAACAATAATTTTATGTATGTATTTTAAACCAAGTTTGGTAATTTAACAATTTATCCAACTTTAATTTGGACACAACTTTAAAATATAACAAATATGTGTATAAAAATTATAAATTTTAATATAATATAACCACGATTCCAATTTTTTGTCCGTTCCATTAACAATAGAAATAGCTCAACTGAACAAATCGAATAAACCAAATAGCTTATTCGGTTTGGTTGGTTTGGTTTGGTTTGGTTTGGTTTCGGTTTGGACTAATTTTGGTTCGGTTCGATTCGGTTTCGGTTTTGTATTTTTAGAATTTTTGTTTATTCGATTTCGACTGTTTAGATTCGGCTGAAACCGAATAAACAGAATGCTCACCCTACGACTAGAGCCGAATATAATATAGATGATACAAAAATATAGAGAAACTTTGATACATATGGTTGTATCAGAAATTTGATACAGCACATCCAATGGCTTGCCTTGTGTGAAAAAATGGACTCCACCTCTCTTTGCTTAAAGTGTACAAGCATATATATATATATATATATATATATATATATATATATATAATATTTCAAAAATACTTAATGGCCGCTTTTTCTTTGGCTCCCACCCACATGGCAAGTCCATAGTCTCCCCTCCTGCTAGCTTGGGGGCTCACTTCCGAAATTTACGAACTCGCGCACACAGAGCTCAGGTTTATGTATCACCAAATGATTTAATTTGAAATCTCCCTCAGAATACAACTTTATTCCAGCTTTATTCAAATGATCAGAATATTATTCACACGGTTTCTTAGCTTCATTAAGATGATTAGGCCATACAGTCCTTTGAAGTAAAGTTAGATGATTGAACAAAAAAAAAATGATGTAGCAACTAAATTATTCAGGTTGTTCTGGCGGTGGTGGTGGTGGTGGTTTGCTTGCTCTCGTCCTTTTTCTTCTTGAAATGTCTGCAGAGATTGAAAAAATTATTTTATGTGCCGATCTCAATGTGCATCTTTTATACCAACAATTAGATTGTATGGAAATGTGTGTGTGAACAAATTTCCATACAATCTAACGGTTGATGATAGAAAGGATATAGTATAATCGGCACATAGAATAATTTTTTAGAAAATATTTCTACTGATATCCAGAGGTGGAACCACTAAGAGGCTGGGTGGGGTTCAGCTCATCCCAAAAGATTTTTTTTTTTTTTTCTATATATTTTTTTTTCTTTTTTTTCATATGAGCCACCTAGTCCATTCCAGTCGAGTTCAAATTTCTGATTCCGTTCCTTGCTTGCTGACGCAGGCGAGCTATTATCCTTCTCCATATATGTTTTTTTCTCCATTAACATATTAACGCAAGAATGTGATCCGTCTTCAACTGCATAATCTAACGGTGCACGCAACAGTCTGCGCCCAGTACTTGAGCCTTGCTTTCACTTCTTCAGGATCATCCCCTGAAAGTACGTAAAACAAAAGAACTCGATCAATCAAAACTGCCACCAAATCCTTCTTAATGTGTAACACAAAATCTAGGACCGGCCGAAGGATAAGTCTAATGAGACTTCGGACTTGGACAACCCTTCAGATTATTTGATTTTTCTAGAACCGATTCAGTCTAAATCCAATTTAAATATATATATTTTCAGTGTAAGAATAAAGGACAACAAAAATTAACTTCGGAACTAAGACAATCCAACCAACCGAACAGGCTACCGAAATATCTCAAATAAATGAAGCTAAGATAAGATAGATGGAAGCATACAAGTTTCATTTTCAGGTAGGATATTAACTGGAAATAATTATTTGGCAAAAAGTCAACGGCCAGCTAGCTACCTAATACCTAATCTCAATTCATCAAGAGTCGATCCCTAACGAACGGCTGAGATGTGAAAGCAGCCTCCTTTGGCCACCATAAGCGTTCCCTGGGAATTTAGGGCAGCTATACTATATCAAGCAATGTTTTAAAAATCGGATCGATGATTGAACCGAAAATCTTTGGTATAGGTCGGACCGGAATTTAACCGGAATTCAAATATGTCCACTACGAGAACCAAATCATATAAGATATTCACATTTACTTTTTGGTTTGGTTTGGTTTGATTTTTAGTATGTATTATTTGGTTTGATTTTACAACTATAGGTCTCTCAAAACCAAACCAAATATCAAATAGTCAAAATCTTACATGATAAACTTTTTTGAGTTTAAAAAAAAAAAAAAAAAAATGGCCGATTCAATTGTGAACCGGTTCAGCTGTTAAAACCCGGTTCATAGAAAAAATTGTCAGTTTTAAAAAAAATCTGATTCAGATCTAACCGGACCAATTTTTGGGTCAGGTCCGGTCCAACCTGGTTCAACCACCGGTCCGATCCGATTTTGACAACATTGATACCATGAGCAACCAACCAACCAACCACCTTAAAAGATGGGTCCACATGCCAAGTCAAGCAAAAAAAAAAAAAAACTCAAAAGATATGACACAACACAGTAAAGACACTTTGAA
This sequence comes from Iris macrosiphon, assembly GCA_036927795.1. Taxonomy (NCBI): domain Eukaryota; kingdom Viridiplantae; phylum Streptophyta; class Magnoliopsida; order Asparagales; family Iridaceae; genus Iris; species Iris macrosiphon. Next base: position 38,465,651 of record JAYESA010000020.1, read on the forward strand.
ATGGACACGACATCCCATTTTTGTAGTGTCCAAGTTGTGTTTGATATGTGTCTAATCGACAATTAGTCATCTAAGTTGAATGGCATGACACAGAGACGATTGACATCCGATTGAGATATACTCAGATAAACTTTTGCCGATCGCATTCCGACGGATGAAGGCTTGGATGACGATGATGACACCCAACACGAATGGTTGTTATCATCCCATGTATAGAAAGGACGCTCCTACATGGCCCACATAATACATGGAGGCCACCCATTGGTCCCCTGGTCCGAATTTTGATCTATCCTATTTTATCGCTCTAATCCCCTTCAATTAACTCCTCTTATTTTGAAAAAAAGGGAGGAGCCCACCCAAAATATTTTCAGGTTGATTTTTTTGAACTTGTGGTCAAATTTTAGATTAACTGTTATGCGAGTAAATAGTAACAACTAACAATTATTTTGTTATTTACAAATTTGGGATATAAGAATTTGAGGTATCAATTACATTTTTTTGAGTTATTGTTACTCAGTTGCTGCTTGTTGTAGATATAAAAATTTGAGGTCTCAACATAATATTTGTATACTTTTGAAGGGTCGTAATAATTCTCGACGAAGAAATATTGTACATTGTTCAGTTTGATGATGATCTTGTATAGCCTTCAACTGGTGTGTAAAATTATTTCATTTTGAACCGACGAGAGTCCCATTTGCTCTTTTTGTGAGGTAATTTTTTTTTTAAGAGTAGATACATATTGATGCATATGCTGTTGTTTGACTGGGATGGACTAAATTTAGTTTGTGCTCACTATAAGAGCCATTTCTGCAATTTGTTTATAACAAGATCTTTTTCTATAGCTTTTAATTACTTGTGTATAGTCTATTGCATTCCTCACTATCAAAAAGATGGCAATGCTAGCTTAATAATCTCATTATAGCGCATGCACAGATATATATGTAGTAAACGAGATATGAGCCATAGGCTCATATTTTTATATGAACTATGCAGACCAAATATGATTTCCGGTAGAGAAATTGAGGAGGAGAGAGAGATGGATGGATGATGGACGTACCGGGACTGGAGAACTTCCAGTTGGGCACCGGAGGCGCGGGCGCATGATCGGCAGTGGAGTACTCCGGCGGCGAGCTTTGGTGGTGGTGGTGGTGGTCGTGGTGGAGGAACCTCTGGGTCATGGAGTAGCAGAGCTCGAGCGCCGGCAGGGTGCTGCAGAGCTCGGGGATCTCGTCGTAGCTGAAGCCGAAGCCGAGGTCGAGGCAGCCCTTGAGCTCCTCCAGGTCCTCCTCTGTGAGGCTCTTGGTCCTTCCGACGAGCTGGTCCCCGGAGGAGGAGGAGGAGGAGGCGGAGTCTGAGCCGCTGTCCGTGGGCTCCAGATAGCCCTCGAGCGCAACTCCAGCGCCGCCGCCCTTCTTCTTCGGCCACGGCTCCTTCTGGCTCTTCTTCTTCTTCTTGGTGGTGGTGGTTGTTCTTCTCTTTGCTAGGAATTCTGAAGAGAGCCTCTCCATTGCTTGCTTGCTTGCTTGCTCTCTCTCTGTTTCTTTATTCTCTCTGTTTCTTCTTCTGTGGGTGAGTTGTAATGTGACGGTGGTAGGCGTATTTAAATGAGTGGGAGGCCTTTGGCAACTTGGCATCCTCATGACAAGATTGGCATGCCATGTCTAACCAGTAGTGTGTATTTCATCAATTAATTATTTTTAATAAATTAATATTATATATAATTATACAAAAAAATTTGAATTCAGTCAACTAGACCTCTCATCTTAACCACATGACTTTACGTAACTAATCATTTTTAAAACTCTTTATGAAAATTAGAAATATATCTATAACTAATTATAATTAAAATATAATCAAATACATAACAAATTCCGATTAAAATATAAAAATGTATAATAAATCTTAATTTAGATATTTAAATAATTTTATATTAATATCAGATGAAGAAAAAATTTATTTCACGTGCAACGCACGTGAATTTACTAGTTTCAAATAAAATTCAATACTATTATTTAACTTACAGTTTCGGATTAGTTGTCATGTATCGATAGTCTGATATTTTATCCACATCGTACTATTAGTACTAGAAACGTGTACGCACATTGCACGTGCGTAAAAAAAAAAAAAATTTGAATTTTTTTAATATGAATTTATTATAATTAATTTTGTCTCTAGGAATTGAACTCAAGCAACCAAGAAAAATGTTTCACGTCTTAACCACTTCACTTAGAGTTATTTGGTTATAAACAAATCATATTTGGTAATTTTATAATTAGTTAATTTTTTAAAATAACTACTGGAGTATTTACAAACGGCTTAGACGGTCCAATTTTGAACCGTTTACAAGGCACATTATATTAGTAGAAATGTTAGTAAGACATGTACCATTGTATGTATCTCGTCGAAAGTTTTTTTTTGGAACTGCATCATTATTGTATGCTTTTTCCTCGTAACAGTATTTGTCGAAACAGAAAAATAAAATTTGGAACTTGATTAAGAGCATCAACAATAGATAAGCTAAAAATGAATCTTGAGGTCCAAATAAACATGTCGCTCTTGTTGGCTAATGGATGTAATGTTAGAATATTTTGTTTATTTCTTTTCCATGGTTGTGGTGGTGATGGTGTTTGTTGCTGTTATTCTTCTTGTTTTTTCATGTGTGATGTGTGGTATTCTTTCAAAGAACTTCTGGTGGGTGTTTTTTTTTTTTGTGTGTGGACGATTTTCCATTGTCCGTGAAATTGACCTGCGGATTTGACCTGACCGTCATGTGGCGCAGGTAAATTGATAGTGGGATAGAAAGGACAATGAAATTGTGATCTACGGATCAAAATTGTGGATCAATTTTACGGATAATTAAAATTTTTTTTTTTTCTTTTTTTTTTCCCCCACTATTAATTCATGATAATCTCATCTATAGCACTGTCAGGTGGTCTCAATAATTGATCATTGTGGTGGTACGGGTGTATGGACATGAGACGAAGAGAGCAACGTGCACGGAAAAGGAACGTGATCCGCCCACCACATAATGTAGAGGCAGCCCAACAGCAAACAGGTGTCACCTATGTGTGGGTGACTCCACCATGTGGTCTCCCTTAAATTAGTGAAGGATGTGGCATCCCATGACTTGCTTCTTATCCATATTTGACGTGACGTGTTATATTTTTTCCCCCAAGAATTTATATTTAACGTGTTACATTAAAAAGAAGAACTATGATGGAACATTCGTCACGTATTAAAAGTTATCATACACAGCACTAAAATTTAATTAAATTAGAAATACAGCACAAGGTTTCGATTAAAAAAAAAAAAACAGAACAAAAATGTCCATTTTTAGTTTTTTTTTTTTTTTTTTTTTTTGGGGGGGGGGTCTTAAACAGAACCCAAGCTTTCAACGAAAACGTATATAGATTGGACATATATTAGGCAAAAAACATCCAACCGTCAGACGATTGTTGCAAAAATTGTCCAAATGTTGAACTTTTTCTGATAATTTTATATATATTAAGAATAATTAAAAATGTTCGATGGTATGACATTTTTTACATAATTTTTCACCACAATTAAAAAAACGTAAGAAAACATCCAGTGTGGATTGTTTTTTTTTTGTGTTAAAATGTCCTATCATATCATATATTTTTATTGTAAAAATTGGTTTCTTTTTTTTTAGATGTCAGAAGATACGTACAAAATTTTATATACGTTGTGTTGTATGTCAGTTGGGTCCACTGTCTCCACACCTTCTCCGTGGTTTGATCCCGAGATCTCCGTCCAGCCAGAGAGATTATACCGCTTCTCACTGATTGATAATCATTCCAACTTAGAGAGATGATTATTGTTTGAAAAACGTTATTTCGTTTGGCGTTTTAGATCCCAATTTGTAATTTTACCAACCTATATCTTTGGAGCACAATTTTTTACACCTTAATTGTTTGTATGAAAATTTCCTTTAATTCCATGGTTGCACGTTAGGTGGCAAAACCCGACCAACCATCTACTTATTATAATTTGTCAAATAGTGAAAACACAAGTGTTTGCCATTAAATGCGAAACTTTGAAAAGAAACTTGATTTAGTTGAACAAACTAAAGTGAGTACAGAAAGGAGTCATAAACAGACAGTTTAAGTACAAATTTTGTGTTTTGGGTGGTGACGATGGAGGGTTAGGAGTGTAACAACTCACTTTACTCCGTGGACGATCCGATGCGGAAGCTCTTCTCTCTTGCTTGAGTGTAGATTCGCAGATAGCCAGCCAGCCATTTGTATGGGTGTGGTATCCTGCTATCTATAGTCATCCCTGGGCACGCATATGATGGGCCGCATGGATGCTGGAGGGTGCCACATGGCCCTTATTAACATGGTGCAGCTGTAACCGTGAGCAGGCCGAGCTGCCACGTGGGTGCTTGTTGGGATTTTTCGTTGCTGAAGATCTGGGTGGTTCTCATCCTTTGTGGGCGTGACTTGGTCAGTTTGAAACATACTCCGCACTTGGTTGGAGAGAATCACTCTTGTCATAACAACACGATTTGGTCTTCATAGAGTCTGAAACTTATGTGGCCAGAGACGCATGGGACGCATGGAGTCTGAGACGCATGGGACCAGAGACGCATGGAATATAGAGTCTGGGACACATGGAGCCAGAGACGCATAGAACGTGTGGAGTCTGGGACACATGGAGCCAGAGACGCATGGAACGCGTGGAGTCTGGGACGCAAAGGGCCAGAGATGCATGTGACGCATGGAGTCTGGGACGTATGGGGCCAGAGACGCATGGGACCGCATGGGATCAGTTGTGCTGTACACGCGGCACATCCATCGAGAGTGATGCTCTGCGTTGACGTGATACTTCTGTCGTTTAGTCTATTCACGTCTTTTGAGGAAATCAAAAAATTCTTTTCGTCGGAATTTTGTGTCAGAGACTATCCTGCTGACGGGACGCCAAGTTAGGTCCTTCTGTGGCCAAGCTGCTTTGGCTAATTGGGAACGCATGGATGTCGTCTTTTTGGGCCGCATGGTGACTCTGCGGCCTGATTTGAGCCTCCTTTTGGGGGTGCATAGCTGTTGGACGCATGAACGCGTTCTGCCAAGCTGGCATTTTTTTTAGGCTTGGCTCAACCATTTTGGGAAGCTTAACCGCCTTTTTGCAGACTTCTTGGAAACTTAACCGTTGGTTGCATGCAGACTTTTAGGAAGCCAAACCGTCACATTCGCCCTTTCTAGGTTCATCATTGCAATTATTGCCGTCACGCGAACTATCGCTTTCTTTTATAAATACCACTGTCATGGTCCGTCGTGTCCCACTTCTTTAAAAATATCGTCCAAGGGAGATTCTAGTTGGGAACCCTGGCCACCCGTATCGCTTCCTTGTCGTCTCCTCCTTGCTACGTTTCAGTGCCCGGGTATCGGAAGGTCCTAACTTGGAGGGTCTCATGAGGGGCGAGCTTTCGGTTCTCCGTCGGTTGTCATGACATTTTCGCCTAGACGGAGGGCACGGGATGAGGGTGAGTTGTCTGCTGCTGAAAGCTTTCTGTCCTCGTTGAGGTTGTCTTTGGAGGCTCTTGCTCGGCCTCTAGAGTCCACTCTGAAATTTGCCTTGCAGTCCGTAACTCCAGAGGAGAGGGAGACGTTGGAATGGAGGGAAGGAGTGCGCCGCCAGTTTCATCGTGTGGGAATACGTTCGTTCCCAGATGTTGCAGATGTGCTTTATGAGGCTTGCGGCTCTTTTGACTGATTGCGTCTTCCTCTTCTTGTTTTTTATTTTCTCTAGGCCTTGATGGCCACAAGTTGTAACCTCCCCTTTTGCAAAATAAACTTTTTGTTTTATTTTGATTAATATTTCTTTTATGCTGCCCCCGTATTCTGAGGATGATCAGGCTGCATGAGGGCCGCCTATGCGGTTGGCTATTCTGGTCGCATAGGTCCCATGCGGCTCTATGCGGCTTGCTTTCATTTTGGAGGGCATGAGCTCTTACGCGGCCTGCATGATTTTCATGCTTCTACAAGTGCCCCTTCAAAATTTCCAAAATTGGCCAGTTTGGAATACTTTGAATAAGAAACATGTTTGAGTTTTTACCGCATATGAGCGACATGCCGCATAGTCGGTCTTGTCAAACTGTCGGATCATAAAATGAGTGGATTTGCTCAATCTTTTGACCGGATCTCTCCAGATTATGAGCAATACCTTGCCACGGGGCTCGGGACGTCAGTTTCCCAGGAGATTATGGTGGATTGCGAGAATCGAGATGTCTGGTTCATCCTTATTAACCGTTGGGTTCATTGCCTCGATCTCCCCACGCATTGTTGAAGCATATAAATAGGCGGTCTGGAGAGAGAGAGAACTTTATCCCCTTGCTTCCTTTCCCTTTTTTTCTTGTGGGGGATGCCGAAGGCTGCGACTCTCATTGCCGAAGAGTTTATCAGGGGCGGTCTCGATCCGTGGTCTCCTGATCTGAATATTTTGCTTGGAGGTAGTGTAGTACCGCACTTCTCATACTGGGCTGTGAAGGACACAGATGCACCAATACACCATCTTACTGCGGGAGTGTATGTAAACCCTTCACAAGGTTCTGCCGCATGGATGGAGACTCGTCTTGGACATGCGCAGGCCTCTTCATAGAGCTATGTCGTGTGGACGAGCACTCCTCTATAACATGCGTGCCAAGCTTTGGCGTGGTCGCATGGGTGGGGGGTCGTCTATTTTTATGCGAGCATAGCTTTATCTCTGGCTCGACCGCATAGACGAGATCCCCTCTTGCATGTTCGCGTAGGCTTGGTCGTGCGTCGCTGCGGCCGAAACTGTCGTATGCGATAGTTTGTGCCTTTATGCGATCTTTGCTGAGACTGATGCATGTCTTCTTGTCACTACCACATTCTGAAATAGGGATATTTTTGTCATTTTATATATTATAAGTGTTGTGTATATTTATTTTAAATAATTGCATGATGTGTGTATAGATATATATTATATTGTATAGTATTCATTAATGTTTGAGTTAGTAGACTGGACCTAGAAGCCCACTAGATGAACCTCTGACCAAAATATAGAGTTATGAATTTAATTTGTATTATTTCGGGATTAATTATTTAGGGTTATGATTTATTATCGTGATTTTATTTAATTGTTGTGCCTTACCGTTGCTTCGATATTTGGAGCGCTACCCTAACTTTTGCCTTCCAATAAATTCTATACCCTTATCTTAGACGTGCCCGTCTTCCATTCTGACCTTTGTGTAACTTACAATTATGCTCTCTTGTGCTACATTTTACTCGCATAATTTTTGTCGCATACGTTTATTCTTAATTCCAATAAATTTGACTTTTGTATCTTTGTGCGTTCCAATCGAAATTGGAGACACAATCTCTACCCATTTCGTGCGACCCAAATTATGATAATATTCTATCCTGAGTCCTCTATGTCCATGACACTTGTGTCCCACCTAATTTTATCCCCATGTATTTTCAATTAATTTTAGAACACCAATTATATTAATTTTTTAATTAAATAAATCCAAAACCCAACGTTGTGTAATTTTTCCAATTGTTGGGCACTTTTATGCAAAAGTGCATTAATGTGTCCACACCATTGGACATAACACATGTAGAAACTAATTTTTCCTTTATTTTTTTTTATGTGAATTTTCTCCATAATTTTGGAGTGTGTAGCACTCAACATCAACCCTCATCAAACATTAGCCCTCCATTTTCAAACCATGCAATCCTAGCCCTCTAATTATCTACACATAAAGCCAATGCCCAATCCCAAGGAGGGTGTTGACCAAGCCCAATTTTCTAGGTCAACCCAACCCTTTTCACACACACACACACACACACACACACACACACACACACACACACATATATATATATATATATATATATATATATATATATATATATATATATATATATATATATATATATATATATATATATATATATATATGTATATATATAACTTTTTTCTATTGTTTTTATTCATCCCTTCAACCAAAACCTAAGCTTCCAGCTGACTTCTTCACCCATCTTCTGTGCATCTCTTTCCCTCACCCCGCCGACCCGAGACCAGCACCCCCTTCCTATCCAACCCGCCGGAGCCCTCGCCGGAGCAACCTCGTCAACGTCTGCACCCCAGCCCGCATCCGCCGTGAACCCGACTGCTTCCAACTCGCCATCCAATGCTCGACTGAACCGCCTGCATACGTTGCTCACCGCCGTTCTCCTCCCGTCATCAACTGAACCCGACCCCGCTCGCCTGCACTGAGCCGACGACAACCGGTGGCCATCTCTCTTCCGTCGATGACCCGCCTGACCCGACCGTGCACCCCGCTGAACCGCTGCACCCAGCCCGCAGCCGCCTGCCGACCCTCCCGTTGAACTCGCCTAAAGCCGCTGCCAACTGTCGACTCCCCACGACTGAACGCCGGAGCAGCCCGTCAACGCCAGCACCCAACCACCTCGCCATCCCCCTCTCGTTCAACTCTCCTGAGCCGACCGGAGCAGCTGAACCATCCCGCCGACGACGCTGAACTCGACAGCATCCCTCTTCCTAAACCAGCAGCAGCCCGCTGAACGAACCTGACCTCCTTCGACTCGATAGCATCCACCTGAGCCATCCCTCGACGACGCGGCCGAGCCTCGCCTGAGCAGAAATAGGAGCAGCCGAGTCTCTCCTCACCTCGACGTCGAACACCCCGTCCTCGCGCGCACAGGTTCGAATTGTACCTTCATGTTGTGTACGCGTATACGTATGATGGCGATTAGAATCTAGCGTATTTTTATGACGTATTCATTAGATGTTGATTGCTAGGCTATGCAAATTAAACCCAACTCGTACGCGTATGCGTATATTATTCAGTTTGGTATATTTATATATATATTTAGTATATGTATATCATTCAATTTGGTATACATATAATTATTGGTTGATATTTACACACACACACACACACACACACACACACATATATATATATATATATATATATATATATATATATATATATATGGTATATATGTATATTGTAAGTAATTAAATGCTAGTTAGGACTATATATATGTATATATGTACTATGTGACCCTAGTGTTAATTACGGATACTCCTTAATTGCTTTAACCATGGGACCTGAATGACTGTGAGAAGACTGCCTTATGTACACTGACGTACTGGCGAGACCCGTGTTATTTTGACTGTCTGATTTTGCACAGCAATTACAGACGTGACACCCGTGCAGCTAGACGCACATTTGACCATGTTAGACAAGTAGCACCCTAGTGTAGCTGCTGAGTTCAGTGTATTATGTTTGTGCGTGTGCTAGTGTAACGACTGATGCTATATTATATTATATTATATTATATGTATATAGGATAATTGGATCGTCCTGCGAGACTTCAAGACCAGGACATTGGTATTGCCAGCTAAGGACCCCAGGCGAGTATATTCTCTGATAGTTTCTTATTTATGATATTCTCTATGTTCATTGTATTTAGTATAGATATTCATGTTTCTTGACACGATGGTTACACGGATTGGTATATCCGGATCTCGTCATGAGATGTTATTCCTTGTATATGGTGTATCTTGTACAAGTCTTGTTTCATTGATTATCTTGTGCATGTACAGACACTGATTCTCGGGGAAATTTGCTACCTTTCTAGAGAATCCCGTGCCATAGCATACCATGGTTGGATCTACTATACCAGTCGGGGGTGGAGAATATTTTAGTGTAGATATGTAATCATACCCTTCATGTACAAGTCTTGTTCTCATGTTAGTGTTGATCACACACCGCACGTATGACTAACCAAGCCATTATTCATGTACAAGTTCCCAAGCTGATAACATGTTAAAGCTAGTACTCACACACTTAGTCATTAGTATTCTTGTTCATTGTCATATTGTTCATTTTCGTATTGTAAACCCCCTGATTTTTCAAAAAAATTTAATTTGGAATTTTTCACAATTTTTTGGATTTTTTTGAGATTTTTCTGAAATTAAACTAAGGTGTTTTAATTATTAAATGATTTTTAAATGATAATAAAAAATATTAAAATATTATGAAAATAATATTTTATGGTGTAAAATGAAAAAACTGGACATAGGATAATTTTTCGGGAATTTATTGGACCCCGGAAGTATTTTTAAAAACCCTAAAAACTATTGTTTAAATTAAACCAAATTGAACCAAATAAACCCGATTTATTTTAATTAAACCAAACCAAATTAAACCGAACCGACCCGGCCGGTCTGCCCGAACCGACCCAAACCCCTTAACGGGTCGGATCCGGGTCAGACCCGACCCGCTAAGAACCCGACCCGACCGCCTAAATCCCCAAACTCCTCTTCTCCCCGACTCCTCCCCTCCCCGGCGGCCGTTTCCGCCGCCATAGCCGCCGGCGACCCCTCGGTTCGCCTCATCTGCAACCGGCGACCGGCCGTCCGCTTCACCGGTTCCTCTCCCCGTACCGGACCGCCGTTCCCTCTCCCATCTCCGCCCTATAAAACCCGCTCTCTTTCCCGTCATTCTCCTCCTCTGCCCGTTCTCCGGTGACCCCGACCTCGCCGTGCCGTCGCCCTCATCCGCCGCACAGCGCCACCGCCTCCCCTTCCCGCAGCAGCCTCGCCGTCGGCCTCCCTTCCTCCTCCTCCTCCTCCTCCTTCCCCAGCAGCAGCCAAGCTCCGGCCGATCCCTGCGCCGCCGTCACCCGCTCCGCCCGGCCGCCTGCGCTGCCCCAGCACGCCGCTGTGCCGCCTTCGCGCCCCCAGCCTCCCTCCGGCCCGCCTCCGGCCGCCAAGCTCCGGCCAACAGCCAAACCCTAACCCTAGACACGACTCTGACTCGGACACCGGACACGTCGCGGACACGAGAAAACGTCATTTCTGGAGCCTTGTTCAGGTATCCGTTTCTCTCTGCTCGTTGACCCGTTTTCGATTTCGTCTGTTGCATCGCGAACCCTGCGTGACCCTCTCGATGCCCGTGTAACCCGTTCGGTGCATCGCGTCCTGTGGTGATCGCGAACCGCGATCCAAAAACAGGAGAACCAACGCCCTGTTTCACCCCGGAACTGAGTACGTCCCGCCAAACGGGACGACTTGGTCGCGTGCGGTCTTCACCGATACGTGCGCATCGTTGATACGGACATACGGGATTTCGCAAAAGTTGATTCGGATGTGTGTGCACACCGAAATCAATGCGCATCCGCGGACACCGTCCCATATTCGTTATTTCTGGTTCTCGCTGTAACTCAGTGTACACACGTCGGATCGAGGCAAAACTTGCGCCATCGGACTTGTAGCAATACGCTGGTCCTGTGACCCAAGTTTGGTTCGATTCTGAGAACGTTGACAAAATCGCGTATCGTGGGCCCCACAGGCTCCACTTGACGGGCGATTTTGTGATCGGCTCATCGAAATCCAATTCAGGAAGTTCCGTTGGGTTCATATCATCGTTCTTGACCTGTTGACACTAAGTTTGACAGATTTGGAGACCTTTGACCCTGACACGTTTTTCGGTGCAAAGCGGCCCACATATGGACCCCGCTTTGACTTGAAAATATTATTTTGCCCCTGTGTCCAAATTGGACTCAAGGACAGACGTTTCTAGCTGATTGATATTTTCTGGATCTGATGGTAATTTTTATTTCAGCAACCGGAGCAGTACCTGTAATTCCCACGGAAGTCAGAGCTACGGTTGGAGCTAGAACCCCAGACAAGTGTACCTTGCCAAAACTTGCAGTTCTTGTTATTTATTTCCTTGGCTTATATATATATACTTGTTGTACATGCTTAAACCTAGGACCGTGTGACTTACTTAGCATCCGATTATAGTCGGGTGCTAACACCGTACGCGGAGTTGTGTAACGTCACCTAGAGATGGATATTGTGACCCTTTGCATTCTCGTACTTGCCTTATCAAGTACGTTTTACCCAGGACACCTGACACTATTCATGATACAGAATCGTCCTGAGATATTCATGGTGATTCTGTATAGGATACAGTTTTTATGACTTATTCCTTTGCATAGATATTATATGACTGGATGCATTAGTTATGATCATGTATGGCATGGACATGAGACGTCATGGACATGAGATGCATGATTACATTGGGTGGGGAGAGACACACAAACTACAGATTGATTATATATTATGCCGGCGTCTTAGTCTCACTCTGAGCTAGACAACCACATGATATCACTGCTACCGGCTCCCCGACACAGAGCTTGTAGTAGTTTCAGCTTGAGTTCTAGTGCTGCTCTCATCTTGCATATCACTTAGCTGGTTATATATTTACCCTATGATTTCATTTATTTGTTGTACTGCATTTATTTTGGCATGAGCTTTCTTGTACCTTGCTATGTCCCTGAGGACCTGGATCCGGATTATGTCCCCGGGATTAGCAGAGGAGATCCACCCCGAGATATTCAGGACAAAAGCATTAACAGGAGCAGGCGCTGGAGCAGTACCAGATCCAGTAGACGAGTGATCTCTTCAGGTATCTTCTGAGTATAAACTGTTTCCATACTCAGTACTTTTGTTGATATCTTTATTTTGTATCTTGACAGTTGTATCAGACTTGTATCGGGCTTGTTCCCCGATTTATGTACTTGTGACATGATGATGATATTTATATTTCCTTTTGTTGATATTGATATATTCATTCTGTGGATGAGATTAGTAGACTCTGATTATGGTTGTATACAGCTTAAGTATGCCCCGATGGATCCATTAAATTGGGTTTGTCCATCGGTGTGTGCTGCTGGCCATTGCCACGTGGCTAGTCCCTTGATATTTGGGACTGGGACGTGACACGTATTTATTTCCAGTATTTCCTTTGTTGTGTATCTCTTGTACATGTATATGCATCTTGTATATTTATATCTATTTACTGCTACATAGTTTATATCATTGATTTAGAACTGCTGTTAGAGATGTACTTCGTTCCATCCTGACTGGAAATATTTTTCCAGACTGCGACTTAGAGGACTGGTGTCCAACATATTATAGACCACTGGGAGAGTAGCTGCAGCCTTGGACCTTGTAGCCAGTTGTGATTTTGGGAGGTCTAGCCGGGATCACTAGTTATTCAGTTAGTTTCTTTTAGCAGCTTTGGTACCGGATTTGTTTCCGGCATACTTTGAGACTTGGATGTTATTATTTGAGTTAGACTATTTTGTACAGACTTGTGATGTTATTTCGTTTATTTTCTTCGCTATCTTATTGTGCTTTAGTTGTTGTGATTGAGTATTCTATATTATATTGTGATATCTGTGTCTACTTATGGAGTTGGATATTCGTGAGAGATTGATTAGATAGTATCCTGACCTAGACAATGTTCTACCGTCGATGCTGAGGCGTAGGCTGGACGTACCCGCGCTCTCGTGCCCCTATACCGGGTGCGGGTCGTGACACTTCTTTTTGCAGATTTTGCCCTCGCTTGTGTTGATCATGATGGAGCATGTAAGGATATCATAACACCCATTGTTCGGGATGGAGGACAATTTTATGTGGCGGTTCGCCAAGAACTGTTCCAAGAGACGAGGACAGTTCGGCAAGAACTAATCCAGGAGACGAGGATGAGCATCCTGCATCACGTATTGGACTGTTCTTGTTCATCCAGCGTGCTAGCTGCGTTTCTCCCCTTTATGCGGTTTGCCACCGGCTCGGGGCTTGTGGCGGCAATGACATGATTTGGATTAATTGGCATTCAGGTCGTCGATTTTCTCGCCTGGTTATAGAGCGTCTGCTCCTGCTTTTCCATTGCTATCCATAAGTATGGATTCTTTTTCGTATACTGAGTTTTGTACTGTGGAGTAATGAGCCAGAAAGCATTGAGATCTATTGTTGGGCCCACTAATGTCCGTGACTGACCGTGACTGAAACAATACGGGGGCACCTTCTAATGGAAGAGGTTCTAGTCGGCGAGAACTCATGGAAACCCTTACAAGGGATTTCCATCATATGTACTCAAGACCTTGAATATTAATGAAAAAACTTGAAATGTAACAGATTTTTATCATATGTACTCATGATCTTAAATAAAAGTTTCTCCTTTTCTGGAACTTTTTCCTGCATTTATCGTGTCGTATATTGCAACTTTTGGATATCGTACCCTAGAAAATATGGATGTAGTACGATACCGCAGTTTGTTGAGGATATCCCGCTATGGGACTTTTGGGTGACTTATTATTTGTTGCTCACGTTGAGTGCAAATAATAAGTTTGAAAAAAATCCCTATCAGAGGTGATATGGACGTGATAGGTTTTATGGACCTATCAGGGTGACTTCTTGCGTGCCTGGGTAAAATTGTCATGCCCCAGTCCCAAAATACCGAGGGACTAGACACGTGGCAATGGCCAGCAGCACACACCGATGGACAAATCCAATTTAATGGACCTATCAGGGTGTACTTAAGTTGTAAAACAACAGTAAGGGTCTATGATACTAATCTCATCCACAGAAATGAATACAATCAATATGAAATATAAATCAACATCAAGTATCAATAAAACATATCTCGGGGAACAACCCGATAATAAGTCTGATACAGCAGTCAATAGACAAGAAATAAAGAGTATAACAACAACAAAGACTGAGTATAGATAAAGCAGATACTCAGGAGAAATCCTCGGCGATCACCTCGTCCTCGGGATCTGGTACTGCTCCAATGTCTGCTCCTGTCCCGTATACCTCGGGGTAGATCTCCTCTGCTAAACCTGGGGACATAATCCGGATTCCAGGTCCTCAGGGGACATAGCAAGGTATAAGAATAACTCAAGCCAAAGTAAATGCAGTACAAAAATAAATGAATCAATAGGGTAAACTATATAACCAGCTATGTGATATGCAAGTTGAGAGTATCACTAGAACTCAGGCTGAGACCACTACAAGCTCTGTGTCGGGGAGCCGGTAGCAGTGATATCACTAGTAGAGTGCCTAGCTCTGATGTAGAGTCTACAGCCTCACAATAATAAATATATATATAAAATCAGCCTGTAGCCCGTGTGTCTCTCCCCACCCAATGTAATCACACGTCTCATGTCCATGACACGCAAGATCATATCTAATGCAGCATGTCATAATGATATCTATGCATATGTATAAAGTATATGCCACGAATCCTGTATCCTATACAGAATCACCATAAATATCTCAGAAAGATTCTGTCTCATGAACAATGTCAAGTGTCCTATGGTATAACGTACTTGATAATGCAAGCACGAAAATGTATAGGGTCGCGATATCAATCTCTAGTGACGTTACACGACTCCGCATAAGGCGTCGACACCCGAATATTATTCGGACGCTAAGCAATGTCACATGGTTCTAGGTTGAACAAATACATCATATAATTAAATCAAGGGAATAGCATGTAGCAAATACTACAAGATTGACATGGTACACTTGCCTGGGATTTGAATACCAATAGTCGCTCCAATATCAGCGGGATCTTCAAATACTCCTCCGATTGCTGAAATAAACAAAACCATCATGTTCAGAAGATATCAAATAGCTAGAATTGCCTGTCCATAAGTCCAATTTGGACACAGGGGAAAAGTAACAGTTTCTGGTCAAAACGGGGTCCACATGTGGCCCACTTCGCACCGAAAAATATGCCAGAGACAAAGTTCTCCAAATTCGTCAAACTTAGTGTCTACAAGTCCAGAACGATGATAAGAACCCAACAGAATGTCCAAAACTGGATTTTGATGAGCCGATCACAAAATTGCCCGTCAAGTGGAGCCGTGGGGCCCACGATACGGGATTTTGTCAACGTTCTTAGAATCGAACCAAACTTGGGTCACAGGACCAGCGTATTGCTACGAGTCCGATGGCGCAAGTTTTGTTTCGAAACGACGAGCACACACGAAGTTACAACGAGTTTCAGAACAGGGCCGATACGGGGTGTTGTCGACGGATACACGTTGATTTCGGTGTGCACGTACATTCAAATAAACTTTCGCAAAATCTTACACGTCCGTATTGATGGCATGCACCTTTCGGTGAAGTTCGCACACGACCAAGTTGCCTCGTTTAGCGGGGTACACCCAGTTCCGGGAAAAATTAGAATTTTAAATAACCAATATTTTGGTCATTTTCACCCTCGAATTAAATACAATCTACAGTAGCATAAATTAAACTAAAAATAGGATTTAAAACTTGGTTAGGTGGTCTAAATAACTATTCAGGTAAATTTTAAAAATATTTAGCAAGTTGGTCGCAAAACGGTCGTGAACTTGTGAGTTCGGGCCAGTTTCTGAATTTTCAGAAATAAGGGAATATTTTTTCTGTTTTTGCGTCGCAGTTTGCCACCGACACAGGACGCGATACCCCGAACGAATTGTACGGGGTTCGAGAGGGTTACACAGCAAATATGTCACAATAGATCGTTCGAACATCGGCACGACGAGGAGAGAGAAATTCTTACCTGAACAGGGAGTCGGTAACGACTATACGTCGCGTACGCGGGCGACGCGGCGGTGCTCGGCCGGCGGTGACTGCGGGTTGCTGCGGCGGCAGCGACGCTGTGCTAGTCGAAGGCGGGTCACGACGTAGCTGGTGGAGGCCGGAGGAGCTCGTCGGGGGGAAACTCGTCGGTTGGCGGCGGATAGGCGGTGGCTGAGGAGTCGGGGTGACCGGGTCGGGCTAAGATTGTGGTGGTGGTTGGAGGTTGAAGGTGTTGGGGTGGCCGGGTTCTCGCCGGGGAAGAAGATGTGGTCGGCCGGAGGAGATCGGGCGGAGATCATTGTGGCGGCCAGAGGATGATGGGTGATGGGGTAGCCGGAGGCGGCGGTCTCGATAGGGTTTTATAGGGAGGAGGGCGGCGGTTGCAGGCGGCGGAAAGGAGAAGAGCTAGGGGCTGCCGGTGGGGAGATGAGCGGGCGGGAAGGCGAAGCGGCAGCGGATGTGGCATGAACGGCGGAGAGAACGACCGTGACGGAAGACGGAGAGTCGGGGGAGCTGCGGGATTGGGGAAAATTTGGGGGTTACTGTAGCAGGCGGGTCGGGTCTAGCGGGTTCGGGTTTATGATCCGGATCCGACCCGATCTATTAAGGTTTGGGTCGGGTACGGGTTAGCGGGTACGGGTCGGGTTCAAATCCGACCCGTTAGGGTTGGGTTGGTTTATTAATAAACCGGTTTGGGTAGGTTCGGTTCAAGTTGGTTTGTTTTGGTTTATTTAGGTTTTTTTATAAACTTAGTTTTTAGGTATTTAAAAATATTTATGGGGTCCAATAAATTCCAGGAAAATTACGGTATGTCTAATATTTTATTTTACACCAAAAAATATTATTTTCATAATATTTTAATATTTAATAAAATCACAAAAAATATTTAATTCCAGAAAATATTGATTTTAATTAGTTAAAAATCATAGAAATTTTTTTGAAAATTTATTTTTAAAAATTTGAAAAATCTAGGAGTTTAAAATCTACCCCCCTTAAGAGGATTGCGTCCTCGCAATTAAAGAATAACGAAACACAACCGGTCAGAAGAGATGACACGGTTGTAAAATATGTTCGAAGCACGACACAATCAAAGAATCATTATCAAGGAGAAATCGAAGGATGAGGGTTAAGCAGAACACATAGGAAAGGAGTAAAATATTTTCCTAGACAATGAGAGAGAAGTAATTCAAGAGGAATCTGGTTAGAGCAAAGAAAACTACAGTTTAAGAAAACTAGGTTATCAATTATTAACAAGTTCAAAATACCAGTGTCACGTCCCAGTCCCAAAAATACGTAGGACTAGGACACGTAAGCATGCCAGCGGCATGGATATGGAAACTACAATATATGGAAACTAAATCCATACGTACGCTGTATTATGAATATCAAATCCACAAGTGGTATAATATATGTCACAAGTCACAGGGTATAATCTAAATCTCATCCATGAAAATCAATATAAATATATAACCAGTATCTATGAAACTAGATCTCAATAAGAAGTATCTAAGGAGGATAGTTGGATGGAAACAAATCCACTACCAACCCGAATATAAGAGCAAATACAATATGAGTACAACACAATAACACAATATAAGAATACCAGCTATCAACCACGGCTCGAAGAGAAGACATCCACGAAGCATAGGTATCCATCCGAATCTGCGCTCCTGCGAATACTCAAAAACAAATACACCTGGCAGGGGACCAGGTCCTCAGAGGGACATAACAAGATACTTAAACACATGCCAATAAAGTACTGAAATAAATATCCAATGGGGTCGCCTAACCATCTAAGTGAATGCAGTTAAGAACAACTTTCCCCACAAGTGAGATATCTGGCTGAAAACCTGGGATTTGGCATGGTTCTCTATTGGAGATCCAGGGGCCTACAAAGGCACGACGACTTTCGAATGTCGGAGGCCCGCCTGATAATAATATAATATATAGTGGTCATCATCGCCCGTATCTCCAGCGAAGAATCCGGCCGCACAATAGAAAAAGTGCAAAGGAGCTCAAATGCGGTACTTGTTGTTCTCCCCACCCCATGCTCTAAGCATGTCACATCCATGACACAATTTGGTTCATAGCCTATTCTTAGAACCCTAGCCCAATCCTGCAATCCAACAAGGACAAGGATGGGACCACCGTACTATAATAAGCTATGTCCATGGACCTCTAATAACTGCAAAGTCTACTAGCATGCAAAGTTTCTAACAGCAGTTATCCCTAACGCACGGCCCACACGTACAGGAGGCCAAACCCTGCACGCCAGTCCGTGATCTATATGAGACTCACAACTCGTGTAACAACTGTGTCACAGCCAATGAACCTAAAGATGCTACATGATAATGGGGTAGTCTCATGAACAAGGTAAATGCAATACATAAATAAAATATATCGCGACGATACCGTCGCGCACATTTATATACAGTTAAAATATATGATCTAGAGACAAAAAATAAAGATGCATGCAACATATAGAATATGAATAACATTACAATGGCAAGGTATACTTGCCTGGCAAGAAAGCTGCAATATACCAATAACCTGCTCCAGAAATCGCGCAGAACAAATCCAATATCCTATGTACACATAAATATAATACAATAAAATCATTAGTCATTACCCTAGTGCACACACAATAATATTTATACTGGACTCGGGGTACACTAGGGGTGGTACTAGTCATCTAACACGGTCAATTACGCGTTGAATTAGGCGGGTGTCGGGTCTTTAAGTACTGTACACAATAAGTCAGTCAACTAACACGGTCTCGTTAGTACGTCGGTGTACACACGGCAGACACCAACATTGTTCTTAGGGGCAACAGGGTCAAGGGTAAATACGGGACAGTCGACGGTGTCCTAGGGTCGTACAGTTTATAATTTAGTATTAATTATCATTTAGCACTTACTTACATATATATTCATATTTATATAATAATATAACTAGTAATTTATTTTCATAACTAATTGAATACATATAGTAAATATGTGCATAAATATATACCAATTAATACTAAGCTAATGATTAACTAAATATACATCTACTAGATATATGTATGTATATATAGATTGAATAATGTTCGCGTACACATACGTGTACGAATGCGAGTTGGGTTTACCGACTCAAGGTCTGCTATCTGCTAACTGTCACTAAGCAATACTAATATCTTACTGGCATACACACAAACATACATAAAAGGAGAAGACAGACAGGTTCATACCTCAAAGTTCGTACAAGGGTACGACGGTGAGATTGACGACGATGATGACGATGGTGGTGATATTCAGGGAGGATGAAGGAGAGGACATCGATCGAGGGAGACAATACTTGTGTTAATTCGTGTCAATGAGGTCTTGGTGTCTGGTCTTGTGCGAACACAAATATATCCGCTGATACTGTAATTTTCCTTCACCTTGAGCTTGTCGAGTTTGTTCGAACGCGATCAAGATCCTCTCGAGGAGATCGACCATATGAACGAAAGAACAGAACATAGGGAGCCAAACTCTGTCATGGACTTCGATGTAAGGAAGAGGAAACATATCGATCGATTCCATGATGACGACCGCTATGGAAAGCACTACGGATCATCAAAGCCGATATGGTATTGCACGAGTCAGAGTTCCCGATTGGACACCCAGTTATCAGAGGCCCAGAGTCTCGTCGAGATGGAGGATGGGTACTGAAGCTTTAATGACGTCGGAGTATCGACATTGTCTCCTGTAGGTACAACGGATAGGGGTCAAGTTCCACGAGAGATGGCGGCTCACAGTTCTCGGTCACGTCGGAGTGATCGTCTTCGGATTACGAGCAGTACTCGATGATGCTTCCGGCGTGATGTACCGGAGCTCGACTGAGCTGTTTATGTCGTCAAGTCGACTGGGAGTTCACCGACGTCGGAGAAGAGACTTCATGGTTGAAAGTTGTCGGGTTCGGAGAAGAATGCTCGTCGGAGTGAAATCAGTCGCCGGCCGGAGGGAGCGGAGAAGAAAGGGAGAGGATGCTGTTCCGGTGAAGGACGATCGGTTCGGTGGTGTCGCAGAGGGGGAACTGACCGGAGGGAGGAGGAGAACGTCGAGATGGGGGCGGTTCTGATCGACGAGGTGGCTCGGCGTTGGTCGGGGAGATCCGGCCGAGAATAGTCGGTGAGGGCGACGACTTCGGTGGGGGGAAACGGAGGAGAGGAGAGGGAGGAGGAGCAGAGGACGGGGACGAGTCCAGCGAGTCATCGTCGTTGTTGCTCGGTGCTGCGGGGGAAAGTCGGAGTCAAGTTGCAGGCTGCTCCGGGTCACGCCGTGGTCGGGCACGGTCGAGGGGAGGAGATGGCCGGGTCATGCCGTGGTCGGGCACGGGCGAGGGGAGGAGACGGCCGGGTCATGTCGTGGTCGGGCACGGGCGAGGGGAGGAGATGGCCGGTGATGATGACGATGTAGTCGAGAGGCGAGGGAGTCTGGACCCGGTCGACGGTTGGGGAAACGCTCCGGCGCGGGTGGAGGAGATGCACAGTACGGTGATGGGGGGTCGGCTGGTTAATGTTAAGTTTAGGAAAAATTATAAAGAATAAAGGAAAGGGAAATAAGAGTTGTTTAAATACATGAAATTTGGGTTTGGGGGGTTTGACCTAGGACAATGTGGGCTTGGTCAACTCTCTTTGTGATGGGCCTTGGGCTCACATGGGGATGCTTGGAAGGGCTATAATTGCAGGGTTTAAAATATAAGAATGGGTTTAAAATACAAGGGCGATGTTGCGCGTTTGCACATCCGAAAAATTTTGGAAAAAATTCCTATGAAGGAAAAAATAAATTTCCTTACGCATTGTCCAATGGTGAGGACACCTCAATGCATTTTTGCATAAAAGTCCCCCAACAATTAGAAAATTGCACAAAGGCGGAAATTGGATTTAATTAATTAAATCAAAATGCGCACGATGTTCTAGAATTAATTAGGAGTACATGGGATTAAATTTAGGCGGGACACAAGCGTCAGGGCGTAGAGGGTACAACGTAGAATATTAATAAAATTCGGTTTGCACAAAATGGTCAAGATTGTGTCTCCAATTTCGATTGGGACGCACAAGGGTACAAAATTGGGATTTTTATCGAATGAAGAAATAACGTCCGCGACGTTTATTGTGCGACTAAAATGTAGCACGGCAATATTATAAGTTACACAATGGTCAAAATAGTAGGCGGGCATGTCTAGGATGAGGTTGTGAAGTTTGTAGATAGGCAACGGCTAGTGAGGTTCTTCAATTATCGAAGCACGGTAAGGTGCGCTATATGATATAATTATTGTATAATTAAATAAATACCGTGTTCTAAATTCTAATTGGTTCAAACTAGCCCTAATTTCACTATCTAAGCAAAGTATGCCTAATTTTTGGTGAGGGGGTTTACAATCTACCAAACTTAAAACAATTTTGTCCTCAAAATTAAACTAGGGTAGGATTTCTCTATCTAACCTCACTTGATTGCAGTCTAAAGAATTCTCCTTGAGTTAACATTGCAGTTTCTATCCAACTTAGAATTTATCCATCTATCATCTAAGGCTATGCATCTAAGAAAGCTATGCCCTAAATTATTTAATCATGTTATTGAATCATCAAAGTCTTTAACACCAAACATATCATCTATGATATGCCCTTCATCATAGAAAGTTACCAAGTCATATGATTAGCCTATGGGGTATACCTAGCACTAACAGTGTATCACTTATTTCCAAGCACGAGGTTTTATCTTTCCGAAATAAGGGAAGACGAAAAACAATGGTAAAGAGTTCAAGGAGGGGTAATAGGATACAAGTATGGGGTTCAAGGCGATTAGAGAATTCAAAAGAGAATTGTCAAGGCAGTTGTGGATTGAAACATTATTTGGTAATTTCTTGTTCGCATGCTCACATCAGTACAGTTATGTTCTTGATATGATATGCTTTGTCATATCTAGAGGGTAAGTGTATTTGTCTACTGGTCAACTATACATTTCAATCCACGCAAGGTAGTATTACGAAGGGCGAACCAAATATACTAAGGTTAGCTAGACCTTAATACACAGATTTTGATTAGACAATGTACTAGTAGGCGTCCCCAATAATACAATATCATGATCAAGCTTGATACAAGAATAAGCTTGCAAAACTAGGCTATAAAATAGCAGCATAGGTCGAGATAGTACAACAAACATAAGCACGCTAGATGATGATGAAAGGAGGTACAAATTAATTCAAGTTCACAAAAACAAAACAACATAAGCAATAATAACAAAAGACTCTACAATCTCTACAGTTATCATACAACCTCCTTGTCTAAGTCGTTAGTCGACCAAATAGGGCATGGACCTCTAAATTCTACCGTCTGAATAAACGCTGTCGTCTAATGCTAGCATACAATTAATGTTATTCAGTTATACTATCTCGATGGGTCAAGTGGACTATGTGATACTAGGTTGTGAGACCTACTACCCAACTTAGAACAATTAAACTAGTGCTGTGTCAGTCTTAAGAGGATCTTACAAAATAACCTAGTACATGTACATAGAACAAAAACTCTTATTAGGGTATATGAGTAAAGATCTTGGTACTTATTAGGGTCTCCTATTGTATTTTATAGGTAAGGGTCACCTTAAGTCTTAATCATAGTGCTCATAGAACATGTGTCAATCGTAGGGATAGAAGAGTTACTAGCCGTTAAGGGGAAATGGATCTAACTTGTATCGAGGTGGGGTACAAATTATGTGATTTAACTCTAAGGGATAATTATCACAATCTACTTGAACAACTCAACTATCAGGTTCTAGCTACAAGGTACACAATTCAAAATTCAAGATTACAATTATGACTATAGCAAACTATATATCATATCGTAGAATATAATCACTTGGTCTATGATCAGAGGTGGCAAGTGGCACGAGTTAAAAGATGAAGAAGAGAAAACATGATTAGTCGTCACACGAATAGCGAGCGCTAGGTTTTCAGAGGAACAATATATGAAGTTAAGATAAGGGGCTCTAGATAGCATCATGGTTCTCTAAGGGAGTGGTATCGCTAGTTGCTATGTTTGAGGTATGATTAGGAAAATATTCTATGCATTACTCTTGGATTTTTAAGGTACTGTCTGCCTATCTCAAGGCAAGAATATAAATTTACAGTTCCCCAATACTTGTCTAACTGCGAAGGTTAGGTTCAGTCCTAATATTCACCTTGGTTTTCTATTGGTTTCTCAATGCTAGGGGCAAACATTATGGTAAACTTCTAACTAACTCTAGTAGTGTCTATACTACTCTCAAGTCCTCATAATACATCAGGGGGTAATGGTAAACCAATTCTAGAGATAAGAAATTCTAGGGTTCACTAGACATCATAATCTTAGTGGTGTGTCTATATTCTCGTTGTATTCTTAACAGGTGTGCTATTCTAATTATCATCCTAATAACATGGGTTCCTATATTCTAGCAGAAGGCTATATATACTCAAGGAACTTATTAGGGAAGTACAGGAATCAAGCAGGATACAATTGTTCGAATAAAACAGAGAGGAGGAAGATGAATCATAGTCAATTATGGATGAGATCCTATACTCTAATCCTATGTGCAGGCTTGTTCGGTACAGTAATGTAACCGAGACAATATGCTCTTGACCTGCATGGGCCACCACAACCAGGTTAAGGCTAAGGTAATGAACTAGCAGGCACGTGTTAAAGCAATGCTAGGAATAGATAGTTATGAATAACTTAAATCTTACGCATATTCGCTACTCCACGAGTCTGCTCGTCCTCCATGGTCATCGTAAAAGCTTGTCCGCATCCTTGCGGTGGTGCCCTCTGCTGTTGCTGGGCCTGCCGGAAGAGTGCTGCTTGTGGTGCCAAGGGTGGCCTCGGCTGATATCCTCCCGGTTTTGGTAAGGCTTCTCGGTTAATCATCGGTGTTTCTCCTCGATGCATTGTGCAATCTCTGGCTAAATATTGGCTGGGTCCGCAAATCAAGCAAATTTCTAACTTGCGTCTGCACTCCCTCTCAATATGGCCTACATTGCCGCAGTAGTGACAAGTAGGAAGGAATGAGGCTCTTGGTGCTGCTCTCGGTGGTAGATTTATCTGGGGTCGCTTTGCAGACTCCCCGTTTAATACTCTTGTTGGTGCTGGTAAAAATGGTCATTTCAGGCTGGATTCTCTCCTGGTGACGCGCTTCATGTGTCGGGCTGCAGCAAGAATGTCCGAGTATGAAGTAGGTGCAACAAATCCGATCAATCTCTGTAGCTCAAAGTTTAGTCCGTCGAAGAACTTCTCAGCCTTCTTCTCTTCTGTCGGGATCAAGGTAGGGGCGAAGCGACTCAGACGAATGAACTCCGCATTGTATTCTTCCACTATCATATTGTCTTGAGTGAGGTGATTGAACTTATACCGAAGTTCTGATCGAGCAATAGATGGAATGTACATCTACTGAAAGAGTCTAGAGAACTCTTTCCAAGTGACTCGGTCTGGTCCGAGCCGTGTCTCCTCAGTTAGCCACTAGTGATGTGCATTGCCCGTCAACTGCATCCTGACGACAGTCATCCAACGTTCCCTTGGAAGCTCAGCTGCTTCTAATTGGTGTTGAGTGTTTGTGAGCCATTCATGAACTTCAGTGGGCTCCTCCTTGCCTGAAAAGGTACGGGGCTTCAGCTGGCGGAAATCGGTGATAGAGCCCATCGATAGTCGTCGAGCTGGTAGGTTCGCCTGCTCCAGTGCAGTAACTATACTATTTCTCTGATTCTCTGCCTCGTGATGCTGAGCCTCTTGATGAATCTGCTGTTGATCTTGCATCATTGCGTAGATCATTTGTAATATCTGCTGTCCGTTCATAGCCTGCCCTTGTGGGAATACGGGATTGGTGGAGTAAACTGTGGCGGAGGTGGAATGTCATCTCGTCGAAATCTAGAAGCATGCTGATTTGCTTGACTGCTTCGGTGAGTGGAGGAATCTACACTTAATGGCGTCACTCCATCTTCTTCGTAGGTGACTACAGCACCTTACGATGGTCCTGCAGGAGTCTCCCATCTTGCTGATGGATCCAATACTCTGCATCCAAAATAAACTATAAGAGGCGCACAGAGGAATCAAGGCATGATGCAAGTCAAGAAATTTGAATCCAATATAGAGATCAAGAACGATTCAATCAAGTGGATGAGATCCTATAACTTATCCTATTCTTATCGCAGGCTTGCTCGGTCCCTCAGTTAAAACCGAAGCAATTTAGTCGTAGACCTGCATGGGCCACCAAATAAACCATATCACACCCCAGTCCTAAAATATCGAAGGACTAGACACGTGACAATGGCCAACAGCACACACCGATGGGCAAATCCAATTTAATGGACCTATCAGGGTGTACTTAAGTTGTAAAACAACAGTAAGGATCTATGATACTAATCTTATCCACAGAAATGAATACAATCAATATTAAATATAAATCAACATCAAGTCTCAATAAAACATATATCGGGGAACAACCCGATAATAAGTCTGATACAACAGTCAATAGACAAGAAATAAAGAGTATAACAACAGCAAAGACTGAGTATAGATAAAGCAGATACTCAGGAGATGTCACGACCCGCACCCGGTATAGGGGCACGAGAGCGTGGGTACGTCCAGCCTACGCCGCAGCATCGGCGGTAGAACGCTGTCTAGGTCAGGTTACTATCTAATCAATCTCTCACGAATATCTAACTCCATAAGGAGACACAGATATCATAATATAATATGGAATATACTCAATCACATAAGCTAAGGCACGATGAGATATCGAAGCAAGCAATAAAATACAAGACAAGTCTAAACGACAAAATAACCATACCTGCAAACAATAACATCCAATCTCCAAGTATACTGGAAAACAAGTCCTCTAGGTCATAGTCTGGAAAAAATATCCAGTCATGATTGGAACGAAATATACCTCTAACAGCAGTTCCATGCAGATTGACAAAAACTATAACACAGTTTAAAGAAATACAAGACATATATGAAAACTGGCAATGTGAAATACTGGAATAAGGAATACTGGAATAAAGAATACTGGAATAAAGAATACTGGAGCATATCATCATCAATGTAAATCTAGGAATGAAATAGAATCCAAGTACACGCAAGAAGAATGAACTGATATATAAGTGTGTACTAGAACAATAACTAGAACATGTGGAGATGCTAGATCCATATACTAGAGATACATGTCAAGAACATCTAACTAAGTGTGTGAAACATCAGTATATCATGTGATCGGCGTGGGACTATATGACTCATTACATGGATTAGCGATCATCCCCAACAGGTCAGGCTAACCAGATGTAACAGCGATGAGGCATGTAAGGGTAAGGCTGCACCGACGTGAGATGTGGGTGAGCTAATGCTGCATGTAAAGTTGGGTATGATCACATAAGCTACTAATATTTCCCCGTTTTCCCTGCTAGCACGATGGATTCCAATCACGACTCCTCGTGACAGGTCTCAATGATGCCAACTCGTGTAAATAACCGTGTCAGAGTCATGTACGCTATACAACAAGAATTATAGAGATAATCAACATAATAGAAACTGTCAGAGAATGTACTCGCCTGGGGTCCTGCTGCTGGCAATACCAATAACCTGATTTCCGAAGTCTTGTCTGAACAATCCAACGGTCCTAGACTTCGTCCTTCAGAATGTATTTATTGTTGATCCCGTATCGTATGATCCATGATACCCACAGTTTATGGTGTAACAGAATCCCATAGTGTCAACCCAGAAGGTTTCAAACAAGAATAATAAATTAGAATATATACTTGGTAGGTTGATTTATAATTAATTTGAATTAAGGCTAGCTATATATTAAAATTATTTAATCTATAAGGGACTTGGAAGAAAATACCTTTTAATGAAGTCCACAGACTTCATCCTTTCTCAAATTCGAGGGACCCACCTCCCTAATCAACTCTTGCTTTCAACTCTTGGCTACAGGGCCATGCTTTATTCATCATCCTTCTCTAATAGAGGAAACAATGCTAGTTGCTTACACATTTCCGGGGCGGAAACATCTGGCCGACTAGGCTTCGGCTAGCACAAAGGAGTACCGACCTAGTCTGCATTGTCCGCACGCACGCAGATATCGCGGGTTTGACAAGTTGACTGGGAGCGGTCGGGTTTGGATGCTCGTCGGGAAGTCGCTGCTCGACGGGGGATGATGATGGCTATGGGTTCATGACCGGCGATGGGAGCGGAGATGGTCGTTCAATGGTGGGGGTAAGAACAGTGGGAAGATGTGGACGTTTCCGGTCGCTCATGGGGCCGAGCTCACGGCGTCGCACGACGGGAAGACGCAGAGCTGAAGGAGCGCTGCTGGACACTGCACATCAGTGCTGGAGCACTCCGGTCCGATGGGGCTCGGCAATGCAAGGCCTGTAGAGTCGTCGAGCGGTTGAGCGCGGTTCTGAGAAATACGCGGTGCCGGTGCGACTGCAGTGCACCGATATGCAACTGCACGCAACTGCCTTGACCGCTGCCTGACGACGCCGACGGGTAGGGCGGTGGCTAGGTCAGGCGATGACTGAGGAGGCTTCTCCGGCGAGGATGCTGGCGGTGATTGCAGGCCGGGGAAGGGGGATGTCGGTTCCGGCGGGTCGGGAGGTTGGAGGTGACCGGAGGAATAGGAGGAAGAAGAAGAATAGGAGATGGCCTATGTCGGCTGGAAGAATTTTAGGTTTTTAGGTATAGGAAAATAAAGGAAAAGAGGAAAGGAAAAGAAAAGGAAAAAAAGATTATTTATATACATGTAGGGGTTTGATTTGACCTAAAATTGGTTTGAATGGTCAACCCCTCTTGGAATTGGGCTCCTCATGTAGGATTTCAAGGGCCATGATTCAAATGGGTTCAAAATGAAGGGCTAGGGTTCAATTGGTTCAAGGTGTGGAGGGCCATGGTCTTAAGGAGGTTGATGTTAAATTATACACTCCCATAAATCATGGAAAAATACACATGAAGGAGGAATGGGTTTATTCACGTGTCGTGTCCAACGGGATGGAAACCTAATGCACTTTTGCATAAAAGTGCCCAACAATTGAAAAATTGCACAAAGTTGAATTTACGGTTCAATTAAATTAAAATAAATGCAGCTGGTGTTCTAATATAAATTAGAGGTACAAGGGGCTGAATTTACGTGGGACACAAGCATCAATTAACGATCTGGCGTGTCTAGGACAAGGTGTGAATCTGTTGGAAGACAAAGCTAGCCTAGCGTCCTAGTTATCGAATAACGATAAAGTGCAACAATCAATTAAGGTCACCGTAAATTAAATAAAATTGATTATCATGCAATCATTTACTCATAAATTACGAAAAGACGAAAATACCCCTAATCCAAAAAGTGGGGGTGACAAGTCTACCCTCCTTAAAAGAATTTCGTCCTCGAAATTTAAGATCCTCAACAGTCGTATTTATTTATTTATTTTCCATCAAAACTTAAATTTATCGAACCCCATAATCATGAAGTAATCCCACATTATTATTTCGCAAACTTTTATAATTCTATAGATATCATATTTCTGAAAATTCCTCAAATTTAAAAATCGAATTACATTCGTGTCATAATCTCCTCAAAAATTTCATGTTAATAATTGAATACAAGAATTTAATATTCAATCCTCTAACTGAAATCCAATCCATACATATTTATATCAAAAAAAAATCTCATCCGAAAACACTAATCCATTAATCATCTTACTCCTCTAATTTAAATCCAATTGATGCATGTTTATAAAATTTAAATCCTCATCTCAAAAATTTAAATTTAAACACTAATCCATTAACGATCTTATTCCTTGATTCTTTTCTCCACACAATACTCAACAATATAATACTTACAAGATCTTCAAATGTAACATTCAAAATAATTTTTTAAATTTATATCTTGCAATCAAATAAACATAATGATAATCTCCTAAATTTTCTCGAAACTTAATGACAAATTCAATCATATCATAATCTTTATAAAATCAATAATTTTAACAAAATCGTCAATTCTGTCATATTAAATCCTCAACTCTCTTTATTTAAATAAATATTTATCCTCGAAATTTAAGGCACATTGTATCTCTTTGTCAAATCATAACCTCTTCATTAATCTTTACTACGGTCAAACTCCCAACAATCAAGGTCTAAGAAAATCCTACCTACAGTCACACAACATGCAATCTAGAAAAAACATACATGGTTATGGTCTCATTTGTCATGGTATTGCAGTCTCTGCTAGGGTGTACTACTAACTATATTCTAACAAGAAAATTATTGATACAAGCTATGGTACTAAGGAATCAATCAATCAAACAGAAGGAAAATGAGTATGAGGAAGAACAGAAATAGCCTTCTAACCCATTACTTGGACATCTTAATCCTCTAATATATACTTAACTCTGGCACATTCACTCACTAATTCCTATCTCTATATACTGATATCCATACCAACTAATCATTAGTCCACAACATTCATGAATACATCCTCATTGCATACACCTGTCTATTGATACCTAGATATGATACCAAGAATCTTTAACACAACCATAGTTTAATAATGCATCCAAAGTTTGATACCCTTATCCTTTTAGGTACTACTGTTTCTACTACAAGCACATTCACGGCTAGCTCTCTTACCTACTATAATTGTTCATACTAGTTGTTCTTATCACTCAAGGGCACACCAAGTGCAACACACCATACTAAGTACTGCTCCTTCTAATGCAACTCTGGATGGACACCCAAGTCTGTTTGCAGTGTCATCTCAAGCATTCTCAAGCCAATAGATCCTTACACATGCACTTCATCCACTCATATACTGTTATACATTTCTTACCCACCATAAAATTTTATCCTCAAAATAAAATCCTCAAAATTTAACTTCTCGAACAGTTTAAAATAAAATATAT
Organism: Iris macrosiphon; assembly: GCA_036927795.1. Lineage (NCBI taxonomy): Eukaryota > Viridiplantae > Streptophyta > Magnoliopsida > Asparagales > Iridaceae > Iris > Iris macrosiphon. The sequence goes on from JAYESA010000020.1 coordinate 38,496,023, forward strand.
ATACTTTCCTCAAAAGTCAAATGCTCAAATATCGAAATAAAATTTTAATCACTTCCAAAAAATCTTTATAGCTTTGACTATGTTTATTGAATTGAATTTGAATCCTCAAAATTTAATAACATAAAATCTTAACTCCTCAAAAATTCTTTAAAAAATTGAAATTTATTTTCACTCTTCAAATTATAAATTTAATCCACAAGCATCTATGGACACATATATGCTCACAGTCTCTAATACTCAAGGTGCACACTAATACATCAATTATCTACAACTCTCAACTGTGTACTGAATATTGCACTGCCTGGATTACTTGCACTATTACTTCCAATAATCAAATTATCATCACACATATTTTCTCCAATGATTTTTTATCTATATTAACTGGTAGACCAATCTAATTATCATCACACGAAGTACTTACTGTCATTAGCACCTTGCTCAACAAATCCTTGATATAGAATCACTAGCACTATTGGTATGGTAACACTAGCTTCATCATTAGATTATCTTATCAAACTTATTAGAACTCACGATTACTTGCACTTTCTATAATACCCATGCTTTACTTCAATCTCAAGGGCGGGAATATGGTTCCATATCTCAATTGATGTATAAGCATATATCTTAATCCTTTTACAGCCTGTTAAACTAATCTGTGATACACTTCACAACATTCATTACCAATCTTGATATTTCTCTACTCATGGCATCTCATTAAAATCCTTTATGCATTTACATTTCTTTACTCTTGGTACACCCAATATCAATCATCAAATTGAACATCATGCTCCATTAATCTTTAACACCATTCCTTGATACTTAATTATTTATATAGATCATCCAATTACATAATTTAATGACTATCCAGGACTGGCATGCTGATTCTGATACTTACTCTTGGAACCTTCACTGATACTCTTACTCCTCTTTCTATAATACCAATACTAATTATAATAACACCAATCATAGAACTATTGCTATAAGGTACTATGCTATGGGTATCTCTAGATTAATGCCTACTGCTCCCATGTCCAACTAAGAAACAAACTCACAAGTCACACTCAGTCAACACCAATACAAGACACAAACAAAATTGCAAGTCACTAATTATCATACTAACAAGGAATCCTCAAAGAAAAGAAGCTCAAAAGGAACTGGATAAGGACTGAAGGTATCTTACTGCTAGTAAAGAAAAGAAGCGATGGAACAAGTCATGTAATAACGAAAATAGATAAGTATTAAGATGAGACTTTAAGAACCATTTTAAGATACAACCTGATAATCATACACGTCTGTCAGAAATCATGACACTCAGAATCCTCGCCACGCCAGTAAGCATAGATGCGATAAACGATAGGTTCTGTAACTAAGGTATGCAACTCTATAATCATGTCATCTAGAATCTTCGCCACGCCAACCGGTATGGCTGCGAGAGACTCTAAGTTTCATAACTACAATATGTACATCCAAGTCAGGTTCCTACGTTCTCGTCACGACAACTAATATGGCTGCGATAAACTCTAGGTTCCATAACCAAAGTAGACCTTTTACCTTTCTCACTGTCCTCATCAATATATGTCATCAGATGATACCGAAAATTCTAGTCCGTAAAATTTATCTCAATATGAAATCAACTCAACAACGATACTAAGAATTAAAGTTAAAAACTGGTCAACAAGAATAAACTCAATAATGATACCAAGATTTTAATTTAATAACTGATCAACAAGAATCAAGTTCAATAACAACAAGCAAGAGCGGACGGAAACAAGGAAAAAGATTTAAATTGAAAATTATAGTAAGATTCTCAAAGGGTCGTCCCAGGAATCTTTCAAGAATTTTTTTTTGTGATTGAGTATCCTCTCTCATCCTAGTATCCTATGTCCAATATTCTATAGCAGGCACGCAATAGTACAACTAAGACGTCACACTACCACGACATCGCACAAGTTACGAAGTCTGACCTGCATGGGCCACCACTAAAAACGTATCACGACCCGCACCCGGTATAGGAGCACGAGAGCGTGGGTACGTCCAGCCTACGCCGCAGCATCGGCGGTAGAACGCTGTCTAGGTCAGGTTACTATCTAATCAATCTCTCACGAATATCTAACTCCATAAGGAGACACAGATATCACAATATAATATAGAATATACTCAATCACATAAGCTAAGGCACGATAAGATATCGAAGCAAGCAATAAAATACAAGACAAGTCTAAACGACAAAATAACCATACCTGCAAACAATAACATTCAATCTCCAAGTATACTGGAAAACAAGTCCTCTAGGTCATAGTCTGGAAAAAATATCCAGTCATGATTGGAACGAAATATACCTCTAACAGCAGTTCCATGCATATTGACAAAAACTATAACACAGTTTAAAGAAATACAAGACAGATATGAAAACTGGCAATGTGAAATACTGGAATAAGGAATACTGGAATAAAGAATACTGGAATAAAGAATACTGGAGCATATCATCATCAATGTAAATCTAGGAATGAAATAGAATCCAAGTACACGCAAGAAGAATGAACTGGTATATAAGTGTGTACTAGAACAATAACTAGAACATGTGGAGATGCTAGATCCATATACTAGAGATACATGTCAAGAACATCTAACTAAGTGTGTGAAACATCAGTATATCATGTGATCGGCTTGGGACTATATGACTCATTACATGGATTAGCGATCATCCCCAACAGGTCAGGCTAACCAGATGTAACAGCGATGAGGCATGTAAGGGTAAGGCTGCACCGACGTGAGATGTGGGTGAGCTAATGCTGCATGTAAAGTTGGGTATGATCACATAAGCTACTAATATTTCCCCGTTTCCCCTGCTAGCACGATGGATTCCAATCACGACTCCTCGTGACAGGTCTCAATGATGCCAACTCGTGTAAATAACCGTGTCAGAGTCATATACGCTATACAACAAGAATTATAGAGATAATCAACATAATGGAAACTGTCAGAGAATGTACTCGCCTGGGGTCCTGCTGCTGGCAATACCAATAACCTGATTTCCGAAGTCTTGTCTGAACAATCCAACGGTCCTAGACTTCGTTCTTCAGAATATATTTATTGTTGATCCCGTATCGTATGATCCATGATACCCACAGTTTATGGTGTAACAGAATCCCATAGTGTCAACCCAGAAGGTTTCAAACAAGAATAATAAATTAGAATATATACTTGGTAGGTTGATTTATAATTAATTTGAATTAAGGCTAGCTATATATTAAAATTATTTAATCTATAAGGGACTTGGAAGAAAATACCTTTTAATGAAGTCCACAGACTTCATCCTTTCTCAAATTCGAGGGACCCACCTCCCTAATCAACTCTTGCTTTCAACTCTTGGCTACAGGGCCATGCTTTATTCATCATCCTTCTCTAATAGAGGAAACAATGCTAGTTGCTTACACATTTCCGGGGCGAAAACATCTGGCCGACTAGGCTTCGGCTAGCACAAAGGAGTACCGGCCTAGTCTGCATTGTCCGCACGCACGCAGATATCGCGGGTTTGACAAGTTGACTGGGAGCGGTCGGGTTTGGATGCTCGTCGGGAAGTCGCTGCTCGACGGGGGATGATGATGGCTATGGGTTCATGACCGGCGATGGGAGCGGAGATGGTCGTTCAATGGTGGGGGTGAGAACGGTGGGAAGATGTGGACGTTTCCGGTCGCTCATGGGGCCGAGCTCACGGCGTCGCACGACGGGAAGACACAGAGCTGAAGGAGCGCTGCTGGACGCTGCACATCAGTGCTGGAGCACTCCGGTCCGATGGGGCTCGGCAATGCAAGGCATGTAGAGTCGTCGAGCGGTTGAGCGCGGTTCTGAGAAATACGCGGTGCCGGTGCGACTGCAGTGCACCGATATGCAACTGCACGCAACTGCCTTGACCGCGGGTTTGACTTGGTCGCGCGTGCGGAGGCTGCCTGACGACGCCGACGGGTAGGGCGGTGGCTAGGTCAGGCGATGACTGAGGAGGCTTCTCCGGCGAGGATGCTGGCGGTGATTGCAGGCCGGGGAAGGGGGATGTCGGTTCCGGCGGGTCGGGAGGTTGGAGGTGACCGAAGGAATAGGAGGAAGAAGAAGAATAGGAGATGGCCTATGTCGGCTGGAAGAATTTTAGGTTTTTAGGTATAGGAAAATAAAGGAAAAGAGGAAAGGAAAAGAAAAGGAAAAAAAAGATTATTTATATACATGTAGGGGTTTGATTTGACCTAAAATTGGTTTGAATGGTCAACCCCTCTTGTAATTGGGCTCCTCATGTAGGATTTCAAGGGCCATGATTCAAATGGGTTCAAAATGAAGGGCTAGGGTTCAATTGGTTCAAGGTGTGGAGGGCCATGGTCTTAAGGAGGTTGATGTTAAATTATACACTCCCATAAATCATGGAAAAATACACATGAAGGAGGAATGGGTTTATTCACGTGTCGTGTCCAACGGGATGGAAACCTAATGCACTTTTGCATAAAAGTGCCCAACAATTAAAAAATTGCACAAAGTTGAATTTACGGTTCAATTAAATTAAAATAAATGCAGCTGGTGTTCTAATATAAATTAGAGGTACAAGGGGCTGAATTTACGTGGGACACAAGCATCAATTAACGGTCTGGCGTGTCTAGGACAAGGTGTGAATCTGTTGGAAGACAAAGCTAGCGTAGCGTCCTAGTTATCGAATAACGATAAAGTGCAACAATCAATTAAGGTCACCGTAAATTAAATAAAATTGATTATCATGCAATCATTTACTCATAAATTACGAAAAGACGAAAATACCCCTAATCCAAAAAGTGGGGGTGACAGGAGAAATCCTCGGCGATCACCTCGTCCTCGGGTTCTGGTACTGCTCCAATGTCTGCTCCTGTCCCGTATACCTCGGGGTAGATCTCCTCTGCTAAACCTGGGGACATAATCCGGATTCCAGGTCTTCAGGGGACAAGCAAGGTACAAGAATAACTCAAGCCAAAGTAAATGCAATACAAAAATAAATGAATCAATAGGGTAAACTATATAACCAGCTATGTGATATACAATTTGAGAGCATCACTAGAACTCAGGCTGAGACCACTACAAGCTCTATGTCGGGGAGCCGGTAGCAATGATATCACCAGTAGAGTGTCTAGCTCTGATGTAGAGTCTACGGCCTCACAATAATAAATATATATATAAAATTAGCCTGTAGCCTGTGTGTCTCTCCCTACCCAATATAATCACACGTCTCATGTCCATGACATGCAAGATCATATCTAATGCAGCAAGTCATAATGATATCTATGCATATGTATAAAGTATATGTCACGAATCCTGTATCCTATACAAAATTACCATGAATATCTCAGGAAGATTCTGTCTCATGAACAGTGTCGAGTGTCCTATGGTATGACGTACTTGATAATGCAAGCACGAAAATGTATAGGGTCGCGATATCAATCTCTAGTGACGTTAAACGACTCCGCGTACGGCGTCGACACCCGAATATTATTCGGATGCTAAGCAATGTCACACGGTTCTTGGTTGAACAAATACATCATACAATTAAATCAAGGGAATAACATGTAGCAAATACTGCAAGATTGGCAAGGTACACTTGCCTGGGATTTGAATACCAATAGTCGCTCCGGTATCAGCGGGATCTTCAAGTACTCCTTCGATTGCTGAAATAAACATTACCATCATGTTCAGAAGATATCAAATAGCTAGAATTGCCTGTCCATAAGTCCAATTTGGACATAGGGGCAAAACTGACAGTTTTTGGTCAAAGCGGGATCCACATGTGGCCCACTTTGCACCAAAAAATGTGCCAGAGACAAAGTTCTCCAAATTTGTCAAACTTAGTGTCTACAAGTCCAGAACGATGATACAAACCCAACGGAATATCCAGAACTGGATTCCGATGTACCGATCACAAAATCGCCCTTCAAGTGGAGTCGTAGGGCCTACGATACGGGATTTTGTCAACGTTCTCAGAATCGAACCAAACTTGGGTCACAGGACCAGCATATCGCTTCAAGTCCGATGGCGCAAGTTTCGTTTCGTATCGACGAGCATATACGAAGTTACAATGAGTTTCAGAACAGGACCGATACGGGATATTTTTGACAGATACGCGTTGATTTCGGTGTGCACGCACATCCAAATCAACTTTCGCGAAATCTTACACGCCCGTATTGACGGCACGCACCTTTTGGTAAAGTTCGCACACGACCAAGTTGTCTCGTTTAGCGGGGCGCACCCATTTCTGAGAAAAAATAGGATTTTAAATAACCAATATTTTGGTCATTTTCAACCTCGAATTAAATACAATCTACAACAGCATAAATTAAACTAAAAATGGGATTTAAAACTTGGTTAGGTGGTCTAAATAACTATTTAGGTAAATTTTGAAAACATTTAGCAGGTTGGTCGCAAAACGGTCGTAAACTTGTGAGTTCGGGCCAGTTTCTGAATTTTCAAAAATAAGGAAATATTTTTATGTTTTTGCGTCGCAGGTTACGACCGACACATGACGCGATACCCCGAACAAATTATACGGGATTCGAGAGGGTTACACAGCGAACGTGTCGCAACAGATCGAACTCGGGCTCAAGGGCACAAAGTGGCACTTTGTTGGCGCACTTTGTACTGCACGTCAGCATCGTCGTATGGCGCTCATGTGCTCCTTTTATACACGAGTTACAAGCACAGTTGCTTGCTCGGGCCATGCTTCGTGGATCCATGCGGCCTGGAGCGCATGCGATCAGTTGCCCATGCGGTCAGGTGCGCATACGGCCAGGGGCCATGCGGACAGGTGCCCATGCGGACATGTGCGCATGCGGTCAGGGGCCATGCGGTCAGGGGCGCATGCGGCCTGGAGCTATGCGGCCAGCAAGTTAGCTTGAGCGAGTCAAGCGTGGACGGGACAAAGTCTGTTGTTGGCGGCTCGGTGCGGCACAGTCTGCTCTGTGTAGTATACCACGCAGGCGGCTCGTGGCTCTCTGTGCCACGCGGCTGCAGCGACTGCAGCTTTCGGTGCCTGACGGCGCGTTCTGCTCTGAGCAGTACAGCGGCGCAGGCGGCTCATGCGGCCTGATTTTTTTCCAGGCCGCATGACAGCTGAAATCCTCTTTAAATAGAGGCTCTCCTATTTCATTTAGTGGTTGGAAAAAATGAGAGGGAGAGTGACAAAACCGAGAGCACCAACAGGACTTGCGGCAGTTTTTAGTATCCTTCCAAATAATTTTTCGAGTGATCCGAATGTGTCCAAGAGCGTTCCAGAAGTTCTCGTGTGAACTTGCTGGATCCTGGGGGCAGATCGTTATATAGCACTAATCTTGGCTTGAGCTCTGGTGGTTTTGATCACTCCAGTAAGAGTTTTCTTCTTTGTATTTCTATTCTTGTTTCCGTTCTTCTCGGTGTAGCATCTGCGAACATAAAGAGAAGAACAGTTTTCTGATTCTTATTGTATTTGTATTTTTTGGGGGTTGTCAGTTTGTAACATGTTCCTTTTTCAGTGCTTCTGTGGGGTTGTGTGTCACTGAAGAGAAACTCTTGTGTGAATCTCAGTGCATCAACTTCTCTTCTGGAGTTTACAGAGACGAACTCTTGTGTAAGTCTCTACTTTGTGGCTACCTCTTCTTCTTTGATCTGGCTTCGGAACTAACAAATATTTTGGTTCATCTCATTTAACATGTAAGTGAATATATAACACACTTAAAAAGTTTTAATCCTCTTACATGATTTCCTGGATTTTGGATTAAATTTTTTTTTATATGTCCTGATTAGGAACCAAGTTTCCAAAAAAAATTCGAACCGTACCAATCCCCACGGGAGCCTCCCATCGCAACCAATAAACCACGACTCCACGGACGATTTTGAATTAATTAATAATAACTTTAAATACTCTTTTGGGTCCAATATTTTTTCAACTGCTACATGATGATCTTGGTTGGTTTATCCCATTTAATATTTAAGTGCATAATACACTTGAAAAGATTTGAACCTCTTCTACCCAAACACTGGTAGGATTCAAAATGTCATGTTTAAAGTGATATTTAATCAAATTACTCCAGGGAATCAAAACAATCATGGTTCAAATTTACTGCAGCACATTGTGTATAAATTTGTGAAACTATTTTGTGAATTTAGGTCTGTAGAAAATGAACATTGAACTTACATAAACATAATTAAATAACATAAATATATAATCTTTTATATCTCACACTTAGGAGTCTTAATTTGACATGGTCATCCATCTCAAGAATTGTTTCATACGTATGTCGCAGATAATTAAGCTTTTCAAATTGAAAATGCCAGCTAGGAGTGAGCAATTTGGAGTCGTATGCTTTCTACTTGTAACTTTAAGACGTGCACTAAATTAGTTTTAGCTAGCTCCAAGCAGCTGGAAGGAGTCCCAACATATATATATTATCAAGTGTTGGTTGAGATCCATATAATTTGGGAGTTAATTGTTAGTCTCTCTCTTACTACTTTGTGGGTTTAATTAGGATAGATTATAAACTTATATTACTATATTATCAAGTGGTCCCTAAGCCCACTTAATTTCGTATCATGATATAGAAGATTATAATTAAGATATCTCGGTTGACCAAGAAAAGAATAATTCTTTCCGGTAACGGATCCATTTCGCTTGAGCTACTAGGGTGTACAGTTGAATATCAATTATTTTGTCGCTTGAAAGAAAATGTATTCAAGGACAGAAGCAAAGCCATAATGAGGTTTAAACTGTAAGTTATTACAGTATTTAAGGATATTAAATTTTTTTTCAAGGGATGTCAAGTTGTCAACTAACCTATCTCAATAGAACTATACTATGACTACAACCAAATCCCTACAATTCCCTTACAATCCGTCACGTGTCGGTCATGTGGCATCCACGTGATGGCCGATCATTTGAGGAGGAAAAAAAATTGAAATTCGATGGCTGTCCAGATGGTCGTTACATGACAGAAATATTACATAATAGTCGTTTATTGAAGAAAAAAATAGAACCAAATGTGACCCACATACCAGAAAAAAGAGAGGATTGTAAGAAGGCTGTAAGCATTTGGTAGTAAACTTAGCATTATTGATCTCAATATAAGGAGGCTTCGCCTCGGATCAAGAATACAAATTGAAGGATTCAAACAAGAAATCCCAAGAGCTTGCCTTTCACTACACCCAATGATGAGTACTCTAGTCCTCTCAGGAAGCACGTCATATAATAAAATATCTTGAAGTATCTCTAACCAAGTTGATGAATAGGAAAAAGGGGAGAGCTAAAGGTTTGTGAGCTCCCTCGTGTGTTCAAATATTATTGCAATATATATATATATATATATATATAAGAGATTTTGAGTTATCCATTTTTGTTGGTGGAGGATTTTTTTGATTCGTCCGGTCCATCTTGACGGCGATGACGGTGGTAGATGAAGTAGACAGAGAGAGCGAGGAGGAGGAGGGAGGCAGAGACGACAATTTTTGAGTCGGCGGAGGAGCGGACGGAGACGGGATGGTCGAGAGGGAGAGGGGGCTGAAGTAGCCGGTCTGGACCAGGGAGTCCGAGAAGAAAGGGGCAGTCGTGCCGGACTAGCCGCCGGGAAGGGGTCGGCGGATTGGGATAGTGGTGAGGGGTGTCACACCCCTCTCCCAGAATACTGGATAAATATGAGGACTGACATGATCAACCACAATTTACAGAATACCGAAGTAAGCCACAATGTGATAAGGTTGTCAAGAAAACAAATGGATGTACTATAGCATGCTATGACGTCAGTCCTAAGACCGACAATTCCTAGTATCTCAATCCATCAGCAACAATTTCAAGAATATATCATACATGAAAGTAAAGAGGCGTCCCAAATTATATGTCACATATGATCATGAAGCTAGTGAATACAAAATTCTACACTAGCAGAGTATAATTATACATGATCAAATATACCAGCCATGATCTAATATATATATCATGTTGACCGAAGTTAGAGGAGTAATCTCAGAACAAAAGGGCTAATATTGGCCCTTGCTAAACACCACAGAACGAGATAAAACTATGAGGGGTGGAAGAAGGAAGCCCATTCGCAAGTTTCGGCTGCAGTCCTACGAATGAGAGCCATCTAGCTAGAAGTACGGTGGATCATGTGTCTCCTCAGGATAAATCTGGCCAAGCAAAATCAGTGGAGTCGAAATCCCAAGAAACAAGTACCACAAAGGAGCTCAAGGTGTTAACCAAAACCACAATCAGCAAAAATAAGAGACAAACGAATAACTAAATAAATGAGGGTCAAGTTTTGTACGGTACCAATGTACTTTTCTCAATAAAATAACTATAAGGACTGGTGCACTGATAACAAACTAACTGTAAAGAAAGATAAGACGACGAGCGACAAGAGGGCATATGAACTACTCTGGATTAGGACCACAACTCTTAAACCAAATAAGGATCGGGGTTGCAGACCTTCACCCGAGCAGAACTTTGCACTCTAACCATGCGCCGAAAGAAAATAAAATATAATAGGACGGGCTAGATGAATAGACAAACATTCATATCACGGTCAAACATGCCTACGGCTTGCTACAATTAACTAACTAGGGTTATCACAAACCTAATTACTAACAAATACATATTTTGAAGAATATCGCTACCACCGGCACTACAGTCAACCTGGATAGCCAATGGTACGCTTGTCTAGTACTTATATTATACATCACAAACAATGATGGATAAAGAACTAAAGCAGATAACTGATAGCATAACACAACATAACGTAGGCATAAACTGTTTTAGAAATAAAACTGATTTTGTAAACATAAACTGATTTTGTAAACATAAAGGGGTTTTGTAAACATAAAATATTTTGTAAATATAATTTATCTGTAAATTGTCTTGTAACATAAACTAAAATTGAAACATAGTTGGAACATATACTAGAATGCATATAGTGAAATATATAATGTTATGAACCGTGGCTCAATAATAACAACTTGTAGTGCCGCAACACATCACAAATATTGTAACCATATTATGCAACAAATCATATGACTACCACGGTACATCACAAATTCTTGTATTTACTATGACATGCGTAAACTTGGTAGGTCATGGGGCCCTTACCTAGTAGGGTTGGTCCATGCCTCATGGGGCCCTTGGAGATCGGGATAGTCGGTAGCGCAATATTCATTCCCCCCAATGATCTAGTCAAATTTTATCTTATTTAATCATTATTTTAAGTTCTTGAGTCGTGGACACTCGAGAACTTCCTAGAATGACGAGTTACGAGTACAAGCTATTCACGAGTTATCACTGACGAATTTATTGTATCTGCGACACGCGATACATTGGGCAATACTCATACTCGATTATCCGATGCCAAATGCAATAGGTTTATCATACATAATAATTTTTACGGTGTCTTGAGGGTCAGAACATGTGTTAAATTGTAAGAGCACAACATCCAACTATATAATACACAAAAAAATATCCCAAGCAAAAATCGAATGAACGCATGATAAAACCAGGCGCATAAACTCATAGAAACTAGGTTAGCGCACAAACTCACAGAAATAAGGTTGGGACACAAACTCACAGAAACAAGGTTGGCGCACTAACTCACATAAATAAGGTTGTCGCACTTTGTCAAATTAACCAACACGGCGCACTTGATAAAAGTGTGCGGGCAAGAATAAGGCATGCTTTCAAAAAAAGTGTGTGAGCAAGCTAGTTAAAAAATAAAACACATAATCCAAGGTCAAAGCTCGACAGTCGAGAAACTCGTCAATCGAGGAGCACACAAATCAATAACACAGAAATCGAGAAACCAACTAAAGCTTCGTCCCTAAGAAAATGAAGATGGAAGAAAGTGCCCGAGTAGACCAAACGTAAGAAAAGTGCGCCGGCTGACGAAACATAGAAAAAATGTGCCAAATTGCCAAACGCGAAGAAAGTGCAATGACTAACTGTAGCGCACTTTTTTTTGTTTTCATAGATACTTTGATTGAATACGCACCAAAGTAAGCCAACTAATTTTTCTCTCAAAAGTGCGCCACTGACTCAAGAAGTGCGACTGGCGCACTTTTGCTAGGAGACTGAGTGCAGTTTGATTAGTACGCACGAAGAGTTGGGACAACACAGGTGTGCGCCCAAAGTGAAATATACTTATTTCTACGCCAAAAGGGTTCTCTTGTATACTCTTCACAGAGCACTGTTCTTCTTCTCCATTCAGCCATTTTGGTATACGTATTGTATCAAGTTTCTGCACTGAACTTAGCTGGTCTTGAAATCAAGCACGGCCAAAAGCAAAGTTACATAAAATATGGTGCTCTACACTATGAGCTAATTAGTTTTTGTAAAACACAAAATTTTGGGAGATTAAACCCCCCGAAAAACAAAAGTGAAACCATAAAAAAAACCAAATCTTGAAACTCAGATATACTCCAAATCATCACTAAAAATCCAAAACTCCAAGAACTAAATTAGATGAGAATATCAAGGCGAACATTTTCTATCAAACACATTTTAAATTTGGACAATATAAATAAAATCCAAAAATTAATGGCTTTATCATTTGAGCAAGATGTACTTGCCTGGAGTGACTTCTTAGCCTCTACCTCTCACGGTCCAAGTGATCACAACCTCTTCTAAGGTTAGGGTTCGATCTAAGGAGAGAGAAAGAAGAAATAAAAATGAAGCAGAAAGAGTGAAATAAAGAATGAAAGGGAGGAGAGAAAACACTCGTATATATATAAGGAGAGAGGGGGTGGTTTAGCCATGGGTTTAACCAAAATAAACTGAACCAAGTGTCCATTTTACATGCGGGTCCTAAACCGGGTCTATGACAATGCCAATGGGTATTCTACGGGTCCCGGGTTCTCCAGGCAACAAAAAAAATATAAATGAAAGGAACCATCATACAAATGCAACAGAAATACATTATCAGAAAATAAATTGAATATCATAAATTTAAGAAATACCAAATCTGAAAATGAGTGTGACATCTCTACCCTCCATAGGAAAACATGCTAGAAGGCTCAGGAAATCACAAATCACTTATCATGAAATGAATCACATCAAGCAAATAACTAAAATAGAAGAGACAACTGCAAAAAGTAAATAATTACATAAAACAACACAGAAAAAAATGGAGGCATATGGATACATATACCCCTAAGTCAGTCAAATAGGAATTCGTCCTCGCTTGCCTATGCTGACTCACATAAATGGATAAGAGCGAAGCCTTGTGGTTAGTCAGTACCAACAACTATATCAAGGACATGACTCTAATCTAGGACATACCTTCGTAGTCGGAACACATGATGGACATCGCGTACCACGAGATACGGAGGCAGAAGAGCAGAACAAGAAACCCATATTTACTCACCGAATAAGTGGAGCTAACCGTTGTACTCAGGACATAGTGGGATACAAGGCCATCTACAAGAACCCAAGATGTAGTGCCACTACAAGATCTGTTACTGAAAAACAAAACTGGAACAACTCAGGAAGATGGTACCGGCGACCGTCGAGGTGTTGCCCTTTGGCTGACTAGGATACTGAAACTGCATCTGGGACTGCGCATATAACCGTGCTCTGCCTGGCCCTATGAGCTCGAGATGGGGGAGGATATTGTGCCAATGGCTTTACTATTAGTTTTGGCTCATCTAGGTCTACCACTGCAGGATTTGATAATCGAGGTAACCGAAATGTATGAGATGGCATGCAGGGCATAGCTGGTCGTTCTTGAGGCGACAATTGCGGACAATTTCTAAATATATGACTTATAGCTAAAAAGTGAGAACATCACCCATTCGACTTCCAACAACCTGATCTAAAATGCCCCATCTTCCCATAGTAGGTACGTCCTTCTAGTTCTGCTGGGTGCTGTTGTGGGTGATATTCTGGTATCGCGGTCTGGGGCACTACTCGTCGTCCGGGTGATAGTCATGGGTAGGAAGAAATCATATGATCAGGTGCTCCACATAGAAGAAATAGATGATTAACCCCCTATCAAGCCCCAATCTCCGGTAGGAATCGCCCGTCCCCGCTGGGCGCGAATTACCGTGCCATTGCTCCCGCGGGACAATCGTTTCCATCGGGACGCGATGCCATGCGAGCCTGGAGTTGCGCCCGTGTGAGGCAAATATCGAAACAGCTGTTGATAACTAGTTTTCAGAGTCGTCATAGCGGAAACATAGAATAAATACAACTATTGAATCCAAAATCAACTCTTTATTGATATGAAGTAAAGATTATAAGCGACGCTAGGCCGAGATTACAAGTCGGTCATGCTCTCTCTCTCTCTCTCTCTCTACAATGAATATACCCTTAGGCTTAGAACCGATTCAAACAATCTGGATGATGATGTTCCCATACATTATGTCTTATATATGTGAGCTCTATGTCTGCGCGCTATGCTCCAAGATGCCAAGTGTGGTCTGATACCTCATTATGTTAAGCGATCTACGAATTCATACGAGTTCTCCATGCATCATGCATGCAATCTGGTTGGGTATCAGTACATTGAATGCACTGGTGGGGAGGCCTCTCGCCCATGCCATAAAACAAGCACGTTCATTAATTATGTGCACCGACTGATTTTGTTGTCTTTCTATTCTTTTGCCTTAGGATCAGTAACATGGCAATATAATGATAATAATATCCGTGTCTGCTCAAGAGTGTCATAATAATGAACAACTGAGTTCATCTTACCATTTCTTACCATTCGGCCTTCCCTGTCGTATGAAACAATATAAATAATGATCTTCTAAATAACAAGAACATCTATGAAATCCAAGTATTATGTTTGTGTCTCTGCCTCAGACTCATTCTACTCGAACTATGTTTGTTACCATGCATCCATTCTAAATATGCAAAATGTCGTGCAAATGTACTCCTTCATGTTACTCCTCTTCTGAATGCGGATAGCCGCTATGCAAGCATGACTTATCTATATAAAGGTCACTGGCTCTGTTAGCCATATTAAACGTGATCTTCGACGGAACGACTGTCTTTCCAGCTCGATTGCTAGCATTGTTGGGCCTCACGAACCATTCGATGAGTCGGCGACCATCCAGGTTGGTAGCAAGCCTTGTTGGATGTCCCGTTCTCGTCCGCTAGTTATCAGCTAGCGTATTACCAGGACTACACTGGCACTGTCCTCCCGGGCCAACACGGTTCGGATGCCTCAGCAATCGTGTCGAGGACTCATCTCTACTTGGTGCGCAACCAGTTGTCCGTGACCATGTAACTACTTCCCCACTTCCAATCCTAGCCGAGAAACAACTCGGTTTAATCTTGCCGAGGACTACACTCAGATATTTCTTCTTTACGCAGCTCCCTAATTAGAGACTGCCTCGGTGATCTGGATATCCCGAGTACTTTCTTTTCTTTCCTTCTCCTGACTCGGAATGACTACTTGATAGTGTTCCTTATCTATGTATGCAACATGATTATACTCTATCCCGTGTCATATTTCGTGCGGTACGATGCCTCAGTATGAACTCAACTATCTTTATGGCATATATATAATAAACTACTATATTTTAACTCAATAAGTCTGACTACGCAAATAGCAAGTAAGATCTCAATGTTCTATACAATGATAAGGCGGGGTTATCCCCTTAGCCATGTGCGTTCATCTTTTTTATTAGCATGCAAAGGTTATCGCCTGAAAAGTAGCATGTATCATTCATTTTCTTAGTGTGCAGCTAAGTAGGGATAGGTTCACTGGGGCCACCCACCTTAGTGATGAATCACATCGGTCGAGCAAGACTCCGGGCGCCTCTGAAGGTGTAAGTCTGATTCCATTTGAAGATCTAAGTCTGAATGCCTTTGCATCGAACGAGCTATCTCGCTGAGCAAGGCGGGTCGGTTCGCTACACTTGTGCCATTTGAATAGGCCCTCCGGGGAGAGCGGAGCGGGTCGTTACACCCTCAACATGTTACACTAGTGTGTCCTGCCTTCCCGCAGAAGGAACATACAACTGGAGCCTCCGGACACTGATACGAATGACTGTAAGCTGATCAGGTGAGGGATGATAAAATACAGAGCCTAACGGAGGTACACGATTCCTTTTACGACCCTCAGTTGTTGATGTTGTCCCCTTGACTATGTACTCATATACTTGCGATGCTTCTACGGTAGACCGGACTGGACAGACCGACTGGTACTATCCTTCTTCAATCCCTACTCCATATGGACATAAGTCTTTGGTTTAGAATTTTCCTGACAAACTATGGATGTTGAGTACTAACAACATATGAAGACTCTGTTGGATGGTACGATTGTACTTTAGTTGGGACTCCTGGTAAAACTGGAATACTTGTTGTTGAAGCTAAAGTTGTTATTGTTGTTGTTGCTGCTGTGTCACTATCATGGTCCTAATCATTTTTTATCGAATGATTCTTTCGTTCAACTATTGCATTCCCAAACTTAGTCTCTTACTGCGCCTTAGCACAGAATTATCTCGATCGCACGGAGAACATTACAATCTTTCCTTTATGACAGTCTAGGTTGAGGCTAACTTACTTCAGTTGACATACTCATCCATGTGAATCCAAAAATTTTCATTTGCATCTGCATTCGAGTTATGCATATCGCTAAGTCTGGATCGTACCCATATTCAAGGCATCCCCCAAATATATGTATTTCAACCAAGCTTAGTGACAGCTAAGTCGGACAAGCTACTCGTAAAAATCTTTCGAATCGCTGATCGTTTCGCTACATGAATAACCGAACTCTGGTTCGTTTTAGTTATCGTCTACTCCAATCTCACCCAAATTTAAGTTTTGCATTACCAGCAAAGCACCTCTTCCAAGCAACGATTTAACTCATTGTGCCAACTTATCTCGAATATCACCAATTCCAAATCATAAGAGTTTCATTCGACAATTCTCTAAAACCGTCTTATTCCTCACTGTCGCATAACCTATCCAACCATTTCAATTATCACCCAATTCCTATCACCCATTGCGTTCGTTTTAACGCCAACGTCGATAGTATACAATCCCAGTTTCAAGTCCTAACTATAAGTCTCGTTGCCTAATTTTATCTTTTTCCCGAACGATACTCTGAAGTCAGTCACCCCAGTTTAACTCAAGGCATAGGGTCGTCTGCCTAGCCACTAGGTCAGCTCACAAGGTCATAGGTACAATTCAAGTTTGTGACTCATCGTGCAATCGCGTTGCACAACGCTCGCCCTAAATACCCTAAGGTCAAACCATTGTTCTTTTATACGGGTATTCTACCCAAGCTCATTTTACTCAGATTTTTAAACATCATGCACAAATCATCCTATCACATCAACACTTTCGTTCAACCAAACCCACGATATATCTACGTCGCATGTCCAACCTAACAATTTGCATAGTCTATCTCCTTAAACACCTGATAGGATCCATATATCAAATATTTCCTAAGTCTAGACTACCAAGTCACGATTCAATTTCTATCTCTTTGATCCCAATCACAAATTCTAAGTCGTACAACATAATTCACGTATCCGTTCACTAAACCATCGAGCGTCTTACTTCATGTTCTTAGACTAACTCATCCCCAAAATACCTTTGATTCACTTGTATTCTAAAAATTGTCTTATCATGTCGAACCACAAGTCAAAATGATCCTTCAATTATCACGTTCCGGTCTCCCGCTAGTTCAATCATCCCCGTCGGACGTGAGATCACTACGCCAACGCTCCCACGAGATAATTGTCCTAATCCGGACGTGAAGCATGTGCGAGTAAGGAGTTGCACTCGCACAAGACAAGAAGGTCAAACATTATGGTTATCATCGAACGAACAGACACCTTATCGTCATACTTTATTTTCATCCCAAGTTGTTCATTGATCCATCAAGTCATGTTAATCTAACAATCGTTCTTGTCATAATCATAATTCATCTAGCCCAATCGTCCAACTTTAGTATTACCGTTGGATCATTTTGTGGTCTACTTCTAGCATTCCTCAAACAACTAAGTTCAAATTCCAAACCCAAGTCTATTCACTTTCGATATGTTCCATTTTATCGAATTTATTCATAACATCATCGAACATGTTCTTGCGAGTTCGATTATCCTCGCTGGACGTTAAATCACCACGCCAGCGCTTCCATGGAATAATCGATCTCATCTAGGCCTGTTGTCGAGTGTTACCCTTCGAACTCGATTCAAGATCGTTCGTTCGAATTCAAGATTAAATCCTTTATCGCCTATCTTAATCTTCAAAATCATAATTTTGCTAACTTGCATCAATTCGTGCTATCTTCCAACCATTATTATGATCTAAAGTCTCCCAAATTTGAAACCATAACATTTGTACTCAAACTGAACTCTATCGAATGATATCCTACTCAAATCCAAATTTTTAATTGTACTAACTCCGATAGCATCCCCGATTATTCTATCTCAACTCAAGTTTTAATTCGTTTGTTTTAACTCAAAGTCGCTCGTACAATCCTCTAAGTTTTCTCGACCATGATATCAATTTCAATTGCCCTGAATTCCTATTCGATGTAAGCCTTATCCCTTGTTCAACTCATTCTAACTCGTTCGAACCATATCTTGCATGCTTCCTTCGAGTTCGCTTACTTGCTAGGCATATTATACTAAGGCCTTACACAATCTCGTCGCTTGCTGCTAGACTCGCTTAATACTCTGAAATCCTCTATTTGTTCGAACAATTCTAAGCCGACCAATACACCACTCAGGATTCGAGCTATACTCTATGAATCTTTATAACTTATAATATCCTCAAATCGCATATTCGAACCTGGGACTATCGTATACACCACTCAGGAATCGAGTCAACTCCTGAATCGCGTTCGCATCCTTAACTCGTATATCCAATTCATTCCTTATAACTCCAGCATGATCCCTATTTGTCGCCTTAACGATCTTAGGCTCGTATGCACCTCTATCCATAGTCCTCCATACAAACTATGTTTTGAATCATAACTTATCACTACGAATAACCATCCAAACTATATCTAAAAATCCAACATGATTCCCATTATTCACCATAGCGGTACTCCGATACCGTCTCTATCTGTTACCATTCTAAGTCTGACTTTTTTTTTCTCCCAACGATACCCAAATCTCGCTGTAACTCACTAGCACCAAGGGTCTTGTCGCACGATACTCAACACAACTTGGCCAAAAGACTGTGTGCATAGGCAACTGTCCGAACGATATTCTATCTCGCACACTAACTCGCTTGGTGTTCTTGTAAACCCCCAGATTTTTAGGAATTAAAAAAATGAATATTCAAAATTTTTCTGGAATTTTCTGTGACTTTTCAGGAATTAAAGTAAATGTTCTTCTGAATTAAATATTTTTAAGTATTAAAATATATATTAAAATATTATGAAAATAATATTTTTGGGTGTAAAATAAATAATTAGACTTACAACAATTTTTCTGGATTTTATTGGACCCCGAAACTATTTTTAAAAGACCTAAAAATTTATGTTTTAATTAAACCAAAACAAACCAAAATAAATCCGGTTTATTATTAAACCGAACCGAACCAAACTAACCCTGAACCGAACCCATTACTCTATCGGATCGGGTCGGATCCGATTCTAAAACCCGACCCGAACACACTAACCCCAAATCCCTAACCCCCGTGTCCCTCCGACTCCCCCCCGACGGTTCAGTGACCGCCGCCGGCCGTTACCCGATGCTCCGGCTTCGCCTTCCTTCGCCGCCGCCGGCGGTTACGCCCCCGCTCCCCGCGCCTCTACCTTTCCCGACCGTCCTCCTCCCATCCAACCGCCGAGCCCCACCTATTTAAACCCCGGCCATCCCCTCTCCGCTGGCCATCATCCTCCAACGCCTCCGCCATCAGCCACCACCTCTCTGGCCGCCTCCGCCATCAGCCACCACCTCTCTGGCCGCCTCCGCGAGCCCGACTCCCCTTCGCCAAGCCTCCCCGGTGACTCCAGCACCGCCGCAGAACCGCCACAGCAGCGAGCTCCGCCGCGCCGCTCCGTACACGCAGAATAGTCGATTCTGAGCCATCGTTCCGGTGAGGTTTTAACTCTCCATGTTGTCTCATTTTCCGTTCTGTCGAATCGTGCATGTAGACTGCGTAACCCTCTCGATACTCGTGCAAATTGTTCGGGGTACACGTCCTGTATTGGTCGCAAATCGCGATGCAAAACAGAAAAATAAATCCCCTTTTCTGAAAATTCAGAAATCGTCCCAAACTTCCCAGTTCGCGACCGTTTTGTGACCAACCTGTTAAATATTTTCAAAATTGGCTTGAACAGTAAATTAGACCATATGACCAAGTTTTTAAACCCTATTTTAGTGTAATTTATTGAGCTGTAGTTTGTAATATTTTTGGGGGTAAAAATGACCAAAATATTGGTTATTTAAATACCCTGATTTTCTCGGAACTAGGTGCGCCCCGCTAAACGGAACGACTTGGTCATGTGCAAACTTTACAAAAGGTGCGCACCGTCGATACGGACGTGTGGGATTTTGCGGAAGTTGATTTGGATGTGCGTGCACACCGGAATCAACGCGTATCCGTCGACAACACCCCGTATCGGCCCTGTTATGAAACTCGTTGTAACTTCATGTACGCTCGTCATTTTGAAATAAAACTTATGCCATCAGACTCGTAGCAATATGCTGGTCCTGTGACCCAAGTTTGGTTCGATTCTAAGAATGTTGACAAAATCCCGTATCGTGGGCCACGGCTCCACTTGACGGGCGATTTTGTGATCGGCTCATCGGAATCCAGTTCTGGACATTCCTTTGGATTTGTATCATCGTTCTGGACTTGTAGACACTAAGTTTGACGAATTTAGAGAACATTGTCTCTGGCACATTTTTTGGTGCGAAGCGGGCCACAAGTGGACCCCGCTTTGACCAGAAACGGTCAATTTTGCCCGTGTGTCCAAATTGGACTTATGGACAGGCAATTCTAGCTATTTGATATCTTCTGAACCTGATGGTAACGTTTATTTCAGCAACCGGAGGAGTACCTGCAGATCCCACGGATACTGGAGCAGCTGTTGGAAACCAAATCCCAGGCAAGTGTACCTTGCCAATCTTGCAGTTCTTGTTACATAATATTTTTTTTGATTTATTTATATGGTGTATTTGTTCAATCTAGGACCGTGTGACATTACTTAACGTCTGAATAATATTCGGATGTCAACACCGTACGCGGAGTTGTGTAACGTCACCTAGAGATGGATATCGAGACATTATATATTTTCGTACTTGCATTATCAAGTACGTCATACAATAGGACACTTGATACTGCTCATGAGACAGAATCTTCCTGAGATATTCATGGTGATTTTGTATGGGATACAGGTTTTATGACATATACTTTATACACATGCTTAGATATCATTATGACTTGCTGCATTAGTTATGATCTTGCGTGTCATGGACATGAGATATCGTGGACATGAGACATCGTGGACATGAGACGTGTGATTACATTAGGTGGGGAGAGACACACAAGCTACAGGTAGATTATATTATGATGGTGTCGTAGCCTCTCCGAGCTAGGCTCCTACATGATATCACTGCTACCGGCTCCCCGACATAGAGCTTGTAGTAGTCTCAGCCTGAGTTCTAGTGATGCTCTCATATTGCATATCACTTAGCTGGTTATATAGTTTACCCTATTGGTTCATTTATTGCACTGTATTTATTTTGGCTTGAGTTATTCTTGTACCTTGCTATGTCCCCTGAGGACCTGGATCTAGATTATGTCCCCAGGTTTAGCAGAGGAGATCTACTCCGAGGTGTACGGAACAGGAGCAGGCACTGGAGTAGTACCAGAACCAGAAGACGAGGTGATCGTCGAGGATTTCTCCTGAGTATATGATTTATTATACTCAGTTATTTTTATTTGTAGAACTTCTATTTATTGTCTCTTGACTATTGTATCAAACTTATCATCGGGTTGTTCCCCGAGTTATGTTTTATTGAGACTTGATATTGCTTTATATTTCTGATATTGATTGTATTTATTTCTATGGATGAGATTAGTACCATTGCCCTTACTGTTGTTTTACAGCTTAAGTACACCCTGATGGGTCCATTAAATTGGGTTTGCCCATCGGTGATTGCTGATAGCCATTGCCACGTGTCTAGTCCATCGATATTTTAGGACTGGGGCGTGACATGGTTTTTGTGGTGGCCCATGCAGGTCAACGACTAAATTGTTTCGGTTTCAACTTAGGGACCGAGCAAGCCTGCGAAAAGAATAGGATAAGTTTTAGGATCTCATCCACTTGATTGAATCATTCTTGATATCTATATCGGATTCGAATTAAATTCTTGACATGCATCCTGCCTTAATTCCTCTGTGCGCCTCTTATAGTTTAATTTGGATGTAGAGTAATAGATCCACCAGCAAGGGATGAGACTCCTGCAGGATCACCTAGAGGTGCTGTGGTAACCAACGAAGATAAAGTAACACTAGTGGATGGAGGTCAATCAGCACATCAAAGCAGTCAAGCCAATCAGCATACCTCAAGGTTTTGGCGTAATGACATCCTACCTCCCCGCAGTTTTCTCTACCAATGCCCGTATTCCCACAAGGGCAGGATATGGACGGGCAGCAGATATTTCAAATGATCTACACAATGATGCAAGCTCAACAACAGATTCAACAAGAGGCTCTGCGAAACAATATCGTGACCGCACTAGAACAGGTGAATCTACCAGCACGACGGCCAACGACGGGCTCTATCACCGATTTCAGCCAGCTGAAGCCCCACACCTTTTCAGGCAAGAAGGAGCCCACTGAAGTTCATGAGTGGCTCACAAACACTCAACATCAATTAGAAGCAGCTGAGCTTCCAAGGGAACGCTGGATGACTGCCGTCCGGATGCAATTGACGGGCAATGGACATTACTGGTGGCTATCTGAGGAGACACGGCTCGGACCAAACCGAGTCACTTGGGAAGAGTTCTCCGGACTCTTTCAGGAGATGTACATTCCATCTACTGCTCGATCAGAACTTCGGGACAAGTTCAATCGCCTTACTCAAGACAGTATGACAGTGGAAGAATACAACACGGAGTTCATTCGTCTGAGTCGCTTCGCCCCTACCCTGATCCCGACAGAAGAGGAGAAGGCTGAGAAGTTCTTAGACAAACTAAACTTTGAGCTACAGAGATTGATCGGATCCGTTGCACCTACTTCATACTCGGACGTCCTTGCTGCAGCCCGATGCATGGAGCACATCACCAGGAAAGAATCCAGCCTGAAAAGGCCATATTTACCAGTACCAACCAGAGCATCACAAGAGGAGTCTGCAAAGCATCAACAGATAAATCCACCACTGAGAGCAGCACCAAGAGCCTCATTCCTTCCTACTTGTCACTACTGTGGCAAGGTAGGCCATATTGAGAGGGAGTGCAGACGCAAGTTGGGAATGTGCTTGATTTGTAGATCTAGCCAACATTTAGCCAGAGATTGCACAACACGTCGAGGAGAAACACCAATGGTTAACCAACAAGCTTTACCAGCATCAGGAGGGTATCAGCCGAAGCTACCTTTGGCACCACAAGCAGCACTCTTCCGGCAGGCCCAGCAACAACAGAGGGCACCTATCACGCCCCAGTCCCAAAATACGTAGGACTAGGATACGTAACCATGCCAGCCGCCTGTATATATGGCAACTCCAATATATGGAAACCATATATACGAGCGTACGCTGTATAATGAACAATAATTCATAAGTGGTAAAACTATCACCAGTCACAGGGTAATATCCAAATCTCATCCACAGAAATCAAATATGAATGAATAGCCAATAACCATGTAACTAAATCTCAATAACAAATATCTAAAGAATGACAGTCGGATGGAAACAAATCCACTGCAGAAATATAATATAAAAGGAACCAGAATACACACCATAAAGAACAACATCTGACAATCACGAGGCTCGAAGAGAAGACCTCCTCGAAATATACGTAACATGTCCGGATCTGCTCTTCTGCGAATACTCAAGAACATATACACCTGGCAGGGGACCAGGTCCTCAGAGGGACATAACAAGATACAGAAAATCATGCCATAATGTAAATACTGAATAAATAAAGGGGGGGTGTGCTAACCATCTAAGTGAATGCAATTTAAAGACCTGATAGTACGCATGGGAATGTGTAGGCATGACATATGCTGACGTAATTCACCAATCATCATGACTGGCTAGTATATGTGTCATATGCCCCCGGACACACGGGTAACTCTGTAATCGTCCATCTCCGAGGAGCATGGAACGAATGTAAAACCCCCTTCCCAGAAAATCGTATAAGTCCTTTATTTATTAATTATTAATTAAATTGTAGTAATTAGGTCCAAATAGGAGAAATAGATTTTTAATAATTTTTATGTTAGGTGTTCGGACACTTAGAGGACTTGTGGGACCATCAGGAATTTTTCGGAATTTATTCCATGTAGGGGACCCCTTGAGCAGTTGCTAGCCTAACGATGTGCAATACCCTATCCTATAAATTTTCTTTTGTGTGAAAATATATGTATATATATATATAAACAAATATATATGTATATATATTTTAATTAAAGAAAGAAAGGAAAAGAAAAGAAAAGAAAGAAAAAAAAAGATATAATAATAATAATAATATTAATATTAATAATACTACTTAGTACACAACAACTTAGCAATTGTATTTGCTTGCTAAAGAGACCCGCTCCCTTGCAATATGTCCCAGACCATTCCTCTATGCCTTGCAAATAGTAATAATAATAATAATAATAATAATAATAATAATATACTTAGTATTATTAAGCCTTAGGAATCCTTAGTATTATTAAGCCTTAGAATCCCACAGCAACTTGACTTTGCTTTCAATCCTTAGCAAAGTCTCTCAGCCGCCCATTCATTTCACTAGAGCCCGCCCACTTCATCAGGGAGTCCGACTCCCATTCAGTTCCAACTCGCGGAATCCGCACCCCCTCTCTCTCTTATATATTATATATATATATATATATATATATCTATGATTAGCTCTCCAAAACCCTAACCTAAAATCCCAGACTTCCCCTTCTCATCTAGAGCCGTCACCGCAGCCAGAGAAGCCTCCCCAAGCCATCCAACCATCCCGTCGACGCCGACATCGCGGACTGCAGATTCCCACTCGAGGCACCTTCGCTCCGGCGTCATTTCCCGTTGACTCGCTCGACCAAACGCAGATCCGTTTTCATAGGTATGATCTTCCCTTAACCCTCTCCAATATCTGTTTTATAGTCAACCTCGGAAAACGTGTGCCCCTAGGTGAAAAACAGCGCCCAAGTCAGCGCGAGCAGACAGAATTCTGCAATCGCAGAAACTTGCGATGACCATCCATATTGTCGGGTTCGTATCTCCCACCACAGAGATCCGAATTCGACGATTCTTTTTGATACCTGTAGATTACATGACCTAGTTTAATTTCTGTATTATAACTTTGTGCTAATAGTTGCTGTGGACCAAATTGTAGTCGTTACAAAACTGCGCGCACCCACTTTTTCCGGTTTTCTAAATGTGGGAGATCGGAGCGCGCCCCGCCAAACGGGACCGCCCCGCCGTGTGCCAAGTGTACCAAATGGTGCACGCAGCATAATCGGACCCGTGAAAATTCGTGGGAACTGATTTGGACGCGTGTGCGCGCCGGAATCAGGCCGTATCCGCGAACACAAACCGTGTCGCCACTTTTGTGGAACTCGCGAGTATTTTGTGCACGCTTGTCAGATTGCGACGAAACTTGCGCCACTGGACTCGTGGTAACACGCTGGTCCTGTGACCCAATTTTCACGCATTTCTGAGACGGTTGACCAAATCGCCAATTGGCGGGCCCTACAGTTGACTTTTTGGACCAAATTAGGTTCGGCTCATCGGAATCCAAATTTGGACATACCGTTGGGATCGTATTGACATTTAGAGTTGTTTGACCCATAGTTTGTCCCATTTAGAGACTGTTACCCTCGGCACGCTTTTCGGTGCAAAGTGGGCCCACTTATGGAACCCGCTTTGGCCCGAAAATGACCTTTTTGCCCCTGTGTCCAAATTGGACGTAAGGACAGGCATTTCCAGCTATTTGACATCTTCTGAGACTGTTGGTGATATTTATTACAGCTTTTGGAGTAGTCCCTACCGGATCCACCGATACCAGGACGACAGTTGATATTCAAACATCAGGCAAGTGTACCTTGCCAAACTCTACAGTATTGTTATATATTTCCCTTGCTTTATTATAATGCTGTGCATGCTCAACTTAGGACCGTGTGACGTACTTAGCGTCCGATTATCAGTCGGGTGCCGACACTGTGCGCAGTGTTGGGTACGGTCATCTAGAGATGGACATTCGTGACACTTTATTCTCGTACTTGTCTTATCAAGTACCATATGACCCAGGACACTTGACACCATTCATGAGACAGGATTTTCCCGAGATATTCGTGGTGATTCTGTATAGGATACAGGACATGGACATTATACTCTTAGATACTTATGACTTGATGCATTAGCTATGATCGCGCTTGACATGGGCATGAGACGTTATGGTCATGATATGCGTGGTTACATTGGGTGGGGAGAGTCACACATGCTACAGGCTGTTTCATATATCTATCTACTACTATTGTGAGGCCTCAGACTCTCGTAGCAGAGCTAGGCACATTACGTGTTTATTACCGCTACCGGCTCCCCGACACAGAGCTTGTAGTGGCTTCAGCCTGAGTTTTAGTGTTACTCTCACTTGCATTTCACTTAGATGGTTACATATTTACCCATTGATCATTTAGTTATTTATTTGCTGCACTGCTTATCTGTATTTATTTGGCATGAGTTTTCTTGTACCTTGCTATGTCCCCTGAGGACCTGGATCCGGATTTTGTCCCCAGATTTTGCAGACGTGGTTTATCCCGAGGTTTACGGGACCGGAGCAGGAGCTGATCCAGGAGTTGTACCGCCATCTGAGGACGAGGTCTTAGCTGAAGACTTCTCTTGAGCATCCATGTTCATGCTCAGCTTTTAGCATTTATTTCAGTCATTTACTTTCTGGTCTGTTGAACCATTGTACTAGATTTTTATCGGGTTGTTCCCCGAAGTACTTTGTGAGACTTGCTGATGATTTACATTCCTTATTTATTCTGTGGATCATATTTTATATCTTGTGTGGATGAGATTAGTTGTGCCATGATTGTCGTAGACTTGTTTTACAGCTTAAGTATGCCCTGATGGATCCATTATATTGAGTTGGTCCATCGGTGCGTACTGCTGGCCATTGACACGCGTCCGGTCCCTCGGTATTTTGGGAGTGGGGCGTGACATGGTTTTTGTGGTGGCCCATGCAGGTCTACGACTAAATAGTTCGGTTTCAACTTAGGGACCGGACCAGCCTGCACCTAGGACTAGAATATAGGATCTCGTCCACAATTGACTATGATTCATCTTCCTCCTCTCTGTTCTATTTCGAACAAATGCATCCTGCTTGATTCCTGTGCTTCCCTAATAGTTCTTTGAGTATAGACTTCTGCTAGAATATAGGAACCCCTGTTATTAGGATGATAATTAGGGTAGCACACCTATTAAGAATACAACGAGATTATAGATACACCACTAAGTTTAGAATATCTAGTGAACCCTAGAACTCCTTATCTTTAGATTGGTATACCATTACCCCTTGATGTATTAAGAAGACTTGAGTAGTATAGACATTACTAGAGTTAGTTAGAAGTTTACCATAATGTTTGATCCTAGTATTAAGGAACCAATAGAAAACCAAAACTTAATATTTGGACTGAACCTAACCTTCATAGTTAGATGATATTGGAACCATAAACTTATATCATTGTCTTGTTATTAGTAAACAGCACCCTAGGAAGCCTAGAGGAATATAATCAACACTTCTCCCTTGATCATACCCCGAACATAGCAACCAACACCCCACTCCCCTTAGAGAACCATGATGCTATCTAGAGCCCTCTATCTTTATTTTATATTGTTTCCCTGCAACCATAGCGCTCGCTATTTTGCGACGGCTAATTACGTTTCTTCTCTTCATCTTTCAACTTGCGCCATCTGACACTTCGGATAGTAGGCCAAGTAATTTTATTCTTTTTTAGGGCTCATAGTTTGCTAGGCTTATAGTTGTAGCCTTGAGTGTGAAATCTTTATGCTTGGTAGTTAGAACTTGATAAGTTTAAGTTGTTTTGTAGATTGTGACCAATGATTATCCCTTAGCATTAAATCGCGTAAGTTGTACCCCCACCTCGATACAAGTTACCTCCCCTTTCCCTTGAGACTAGTAACCTGTCCATTCTCGCTATCGACACATAACCTGTGAGCACTATGATTAAGACTTAAGATGACTATTACTTACGTGATACCATAGGAGACCCTAATAAGAGTTTCTGTTTTATTTACATGTGCAAGGTTATTTGTAGGATCCTCTTAAGACGATCACGGTATTAGTTTAATTCTTTTATAAGTTGGGTAGTATGCCTCACAATATAGTACCAACCAGCCCTATTGACCCATTGATGAAGTGAACTAGGATGACACAACTTTAGACTTGCATTAGAAGATAGTGTTTAATTCAGACTGTAGAATTTAGAGGTCCTTGCCCCTAACTGGTCGACTAGCGACTTGGACAAGGAGGTTGTATGATGACTGTAGAGATTGGAGAGTTTGTTATTATTATGGTTGCTTGTTTGTTTTGTTTTATGAACTTGAATAATTTGTACCTCCTTTTATCATCATCTAGCGTACTTAAATTTGTTGTACTTGACTTATGCTGCTATTCTATAGCCTAGTTTTGCAAGCTTATTCTTTATCGAGCTTGTTCATGGCATATGTATTAGTGGACTGGTACATTAATACAATTGTCTATTCAGAATCAGTGTATTACGGTCTGATCAACCTTAGTGCATTTTGGTTCGCCCTTCGCACGACTACTTTACGTGGATTGAGATATAGTTGACTAGTATACTTGCCCTCTAGATATGTCTGAGCATATCGTATCAGTTACGTAACTGTACTAATACGAGCATGCGAACAAAGGTTTATCAGAATAGGATTTCAATCCACAACAACTTGACCATTTCCATTTGAATTCTTAAACGCCTTGATCCCAATACTTCTATTCTATTACCTCACCCTTGAACCCTTTATTATTGATCTTCGTCTTCCCTTATTTCGGAATGATGAAACCTCGTGCTGGGTATAAGTTTGATATATAGACAGTACTAGATACACCCCACAGGCCGGTCGCATTATTGATGACCTTCTATATAGGATTAAGGGAATATCATAGGTTATATGTTTGGTGTTAAAGACTTGAGGATTCAATAACATGATTAAATGAGTGGGGCATAGATTTATTAGATGAGTAGTCTTAGATAATATGGGTAAATTCTAAGTTGGGTAGTAGTGCATTGTCAACTCGGGAGGAATTTCTTTCCGAGTAAGATTAGATTGGGAGAGGTTCAAGCCATTATAATTTTGAGAAAGTTAGAAGGATGACTAAGATGATGAGGATCAATGAATTGATATTGAGGACTCAATATTTATACCTTAAGTGCAAGAGTTAAATTTTTGAACAATGAAGGTAGAATCACCAATTCGAATTTAGAGGATAAATATAGAATTTCAGACTTGAATATTGGTGGACTGCATTTAAATTATTTTTCAATTTGGTGAATTGAATTAAGAATTAAAATTTTGATTGGAGCAGTGGACATCTTAACCTAGAAGTGATTGCAATAGGATTTTAGTTATCGCAAGAAGATTGCGACTGACTTGCCTTATTGTATATAAAGGATTAACAAATTATACCTTATTTAATTTTGAGGACGATATTGTTTTAAGTTGGCTGGATTTTGAAACCCCCTCACCTAAGAATCTGACCTACTCGGCTTAGATAGTGAGACCGAGGCTAGCGAATCCACTTAGAAATAGAACACGGTATTTTTATTTAGTTTACAACATGATATCACTTGACACGCCTTACCGTGCTCCGATAATTGGAGCACTACACTAGCCACTGCCTTGCTACAAATTTTATACCCTTATTCTAGACATGCCCATCATCCAATTCTCATCTTTGTGCAATTTTCCAATTGTTGGACGCTTTTATGCAAGGGAGCATTTATGTGTCCACAACATTGGGCATGACACATGAAGAAACATATTTTTCGCTCATATGGATTATTATGATTTTTCGGGACGTGCAACGTGCAACATCGCCCACCCCTTTAAACCTAGCCTTGCATTTTAAACAATGCAAATCTTATACCATCCTTGCATTCTATCGTGACTTAATTTTAATTTCGAGGACGAAATTTTTATAAGTTGGGTAGAATGTAAAACCCCCTTCCCAGAAAATCGTATAAGTCCTTTATTTATTAATTATTAATTAAATTGTAGTAATTAGGTCCAAATAGGAGAAATAGATTTTTAATAATTTTTATGTTAGGTGTTCGGGCACTTAGAGGACTTGTGGGACCATCAGGAATTTTTCGGAATTTATTCCATGTAGGGGACCCCTTGAGCAGTTGCTAGCCTAACGATGTGCAATACCCTATCCTATAAATTTTCTTTTGTGTGAAAATATATGTATATATATATATAAACAAATATATATGTATATATATTTTAATTAAAGAAAGAAAGGAAAAGAAAAGAAAAGAAAGAAAAAAAAAGATATAATAATAATAATAATATTAATATTAATAATACTACTTAGTACACAACAACTTAGCAATTGTATTTGCTTGCTAAAGAGACCCGCTCCCTTGCAATATGTCCCAGACCATTCCTCTATGCCTTGCAAATAGTAATAATAATAATAATAATAATAATAATAATATACTTAGTATTATTAAGCCTTAGGAATCCTTAGTATTATTAAGCCTTAGAATCCCACAGCAACTTGACTTTGCTTTCAATCCTTAGCAAAGTCTCTCAGCCGCCCATTCATTTCACTAGAGCCCGCCCACTTCATCAGGGAGTCCGACTCCCATTCAGTTCCAACTCGCGGAATCCGCACCCCCTCTCTCTCTTATATATTATATATATATATATATATATATCTATGATTAGCTCTCCAAAACCCTAACCTAAAATCCCAGACTTCCCCTTCTCATCTAGAGCCGTCACCGCAGCCAGAGAAGCCTCCCCAAGCCATCCAACCATCCCGTCGACGCCGACATCGCGGACTGCAGATTCCCACTCGAGGCACCTTCGCTCCGGCGTCATTTCCCGTTGACTCGCTCGACCAAACGCAGATCCGTTTTCATAGGTATGATCTTCCCTTAACCCTATCCAATATCTGTTTTATAGTCAACCTCGGAAAACGTGTGCCCCTAGGTGAAAAACAGCGCCCAAGTCAGCGCGAGCAGACAGAATTCTGCAATCGCAGAAACTTGCGATGACCATCCATATTGTCGGGTTCGTATCTCCCACCACAGAGATCCGAATTCGACGATTCTTTTTGATACCTGTAGATTACATGACCTAGTTTAATTTCTGTATTATAACTTTGTGCTAATAGTTGCTGTGGACCAAATTGTAGTCGTTACAAAACTGCGCGCACCCACTTTTTCCGGTTTTCTAAATGTGGGAGATCGGAGCGCGCCCCGCCAAACGGGACCGCCCCGCCGTGTGCCAAGTGTACCAAATGGTGCACGCAGCATAATCGGACCCGTGAAAATTCGTGGGAACTGATTTGGACGCGTGTGCGCGCCGGAATCAGGCCGTATCCGCGAACACAAACCGTGTCGCCACTTTTGTGGAACTCGCGAGTATTTTGTGCACGCTTGTCAGATTGCGACGAAACTTGCGCCACTGGACTCGTGGTAACACGCTGGTCCTGTGACCCAATTTTCACGCATTTCTGAGACGGTTGACCAAATCGCCAATTGGCGGGCCCCACAGTTGACTTTTT
Source organism: Iris macrosiphon (assembly GCA_036927795.1). NCBI lineage: Eukaryota > Viridiplantae > Streptophyta > Magnoliopsida > Asparagales > Iridaceae > Iris > Iris macrosiphon. The sequence goes on from JAYESA010000020.1 coordinate 38,527,946, forward strand.
GGACCAAATTAGGTTCGGCTCATCGGAATCCAAATTTGGACATACCGTTGGGATCGTATTGACATTTAGAGTTGTTTGACCCATAGTTTGTCCCATTTAGAGACTGTTACCCTCGGCACGCTTTTCGGTGCAAAGTGGGCCCACTTATGGAACCCGCTTTGGCCCGAAAATGACCTTTTTGCCCCTGTGTCCAAATTGGACGTAAGGACAGGCATTTCCAGCTATTTGACATCTTCTGAGACTGTTGGTGATATTTATTACAGCTTTTGGAGTAGTCCCTACCGGATCCACCGATACCAGGACGACAGTTGATATTCAAACATCAGGCAAGTGTACCTTGCCAAACTCTACAGTATTGTTATATATTTCCCTTGCTTTATTATAATGCTGTACATGCTCAACTTAGGACCGTGTGACGTACTTAGCGTCCGATTATCAGTCGGGTGCCGACACTGTGCGCAGTGTTGGGTACGGTCATCTAGAGATGGACATTCGTGACACTTTATTCTCGTACTTGTCTTATCAAGTACCATATGACCCAGGACACTTGACACCATTCATGAGACAGGATTTTCCCGAGATATTCGTGGTGATTCTGTATAGGATACAGGACATGGACATTATACTCTTAGATACTTATGACTTGATGCATTAGCTATGATCGCGCTTGACATGGGCATGAGACGTTATGGTCATGATATGCGTGGTTACATTGGGTGGGGAGAGTCACACATGCTACAGGCTGTTTCATATATCTATCTACTACTATTGTGAGGCCTCAGACTCTCGTAGCAGAGCTAGGCACATTACGTGTTTATTACCGCTACCGGCTCCCCGACACAGAGCTTGTAGTGGCTTCAGCCTGAGTTTTAGTGTTACTCTCACTTGCATTTCACTTAGATGGTTACATATTTACCCATTGATCATTTAGTTATTTATTTGCTGCACTGCTTATCTGTATTTATTTGGCATGAGTTTTCTTGTACCTTGCTATGTCCCCTGAGGACCTGGATCCGGATTTTGTCCCCAGATTTTGCAGACGTGGTTTATCCCGAGGTTTACGGGACCGGAGCAGGAGCTGATCCAGGAGTTGTACCGCCATCTGAGGACGAGGTCTTAGCTGAAGACTTCTCTTGAGCATCCATGTTCATGCTCAGCTTTTAGCATTTATTTCAGTCATTTACTTTCTGGTCTGTTGAACCATTGTACTAGATTTTTATCGGGTTGTTCCCCGAAGTACTTTGTGAGACTTGCTGATGATTTACATTCCTTATTTATTCTGTGGATCATATTTTATATCTTGTGTGGATGAGATTAGTTGTGCCATGATTGTCGTAGACTTGTTTTACAGCTTAAGTATGCCCTGATGGATCCATTATATTGAGTTGGTCCATCGGTGCGTACTGCTGGCCATTGACACGCGTCCGGTCCCTCGGTATTTTGGGAGTGGGGCGTGACAACGAAGGATATAACAACAAGGAGGAGGTGTCCCATACGTCTACTAGTATCTTTCCCGCCCAATATAGATGTACAAGTCGTAAAAACGACGTGGACATCTCCTACTATGATGCAAGTCTCAATAAAATAACCAACTAAGCTAAATACCTTTACACGTGTTGCTCACACTGATGGCCAGTCGCGCATGAGGCACGCGTTCCTACATGAACTCACTCTGTGACGTGTAATGATACGTGTCAAGGCCTGGGAAGTTATATCAATAACTTCACAACTTTAGGTGAGTCTACTAGACACTAGGTCAGACACAAGTCCTAACGTCAACGCCTTCGTTGACTGCACCCGAGTCTGCTCGGACGCGCATATTTATATAATAAATAAATATGTAACTAACAATAACTGAATTTAAACAGTACAACAAGGCAAGGTATACTTGCCTGGCAAGAGAGCTGTAAATGTAATATCCAAGTGTCGGGAACTATGGCCTCAGAAGGAAAGTCTCCGGATGCTGAAATAAATATCACTAACAGTCTCAGAAAATATCAAATAGCTAGAAACGCCTGTCCTTTCGTCCAATTTGGACACAGGGTAAAAATGACAGTTTTCGGTCAAAGCGGGGTCCACATGTGGGCCGCTTTGCACCGAAAAACATGTCAGGGTCAAAGGTCTCCAAATTCGCCAAACTTAGTGTCAACAAGACCAGAACGTCGATACGAACCCAACGGAACTTCCATAATTGGATTCCGATGAGCCGGTCACAAAATCGCCCGTCAGGTGGAGCCTGTGGGGCCCACGATACGGGATTTTGCCAACGTTCTCAGAATCGAACCAAACTTGGGTCACAGGACCAGCGTATTGCTATGAGTCCGATGGCGCAAGTTTCGTCTCGATCCGACGTGTGTACACAAAGTTGCAGCGTATTCCAGAACAGGCGAATACGGGGCGGTGTCGGCGGATACGCGTTGATTCCGGTGTGCACGCACATCCGAATCAACTTCTCCGAATTCCTACACGTCCGTATTAACGTCGCGCATATTTTGGTAAAGACCGCGTGCGACCAAGTCGTCCCGTTTGGCGGGGCGTACCCAGTTCCGGGGTGAATCGGGTCATTGTTTTTCCTGTTTTTGGATCGCGGTTCGCGATCGCCACAGGACGCGATGCTCCGAGCGGGTTGCACGGGCACCGAGATGGTTACATAGTCTACACGACGCAACTGACGGAATTGAAATCGGAATTACGAGGTGAGAGAAATCGTTACCTGAACAGAGCTCGAAAAACCAAGCTTCTCCGTGTCCGACACGAGACCGAGGGCTGTGTCCGTGTCCTGTGCCCTGTCCGCGTCCACGGCGACCCTAGTGTTGCTAGAAACTGGCCGGGACGGCCCGCTGGAGAAGGACGGCTAGGAGCTGGCCGGTCGGGCAGTGGCCGACGCTGGCGGAGGGGTTCAGCCGAGAGGGGAAGAGAGAAGGTCGGGGCAGGGAGGAGCGGGGTGGTCTCGGCCAGGGGGGGAGTTCATGGTGGAGAGGAGTTGGAGGGGTCTGGAGCCGGCCGGGGTCGGGTGGCGGAAGGCGGAGTGGAGGAGATGGCGTCGATGGTGGTGATGATGATGGTGGTGGTGGTGACAGATGGTGGTGGTGACGGTGGAGGAGAAGAAGAGGAAAGAGGGCTCGGGTGGGGGTGAGGGTGGAGATGGGGGCCGGGGAGAAGGAGGCTGAGGGAGGCCGTGGCGGAGGCGGGGTCGACGGCCGGAGCTCTCCGGCGGGGTCGGGTTGGGGAAGGAGCTCGGGGAGGAAGGAGAGAGAGGGGAGGCTCGGGGAGGAGAGGGTCAGCATGGGGGGGGGGCTCCGGCGAGGCGGAGCGGCTCCGGTGGCGGGGGTCGGCCGCCGCTCCGGCGAGAGGGGGGGGGGGGGTCGACTGCGGGCTTGGGGGGGGGGGTTTAGGATTTTTAGGTTTTATTTTATTTTAATTTTATTTTATTTTTCTTTTATTTTATAGAAAACTTTATTATTTAAATAAGTAAAATATCTAGAGATATTTTTGGAATATTTTCGGGATATTTTCGGGATCTTTTCGGGTGGGTCCCGTCTCCAAATGGACGGTGCAGGTTCACCGGCCAGTGAGGGGGTGACACCTCGCACTGAAATTTGTAGGAAAGTCCCTGTAATTTCATAAATTGCGTAAAGTCCTAGTTTTGGGAAATTGCGCAATTACGAAATTGTCTGGGAAAACACCCGATTCCGAAAAATACTAAAATTCACAGGATTGAAAGAAAAAGTTGTGTGAGGGTCCCGAGGGGGTGGGGGTGAGTCTGGGCAGGGACTGGGCCTGGTTTTCTTGGGTGATACGGCCATCATATTTATTAATTAATAAATACTGCGCACGGTTTTCTCTATTTATTTAGAGGCAGGTAGGGTCATAATTTCTCTACGGTGTCAATACACTAAATGTAGTATACTCAGTGTAGAATATTAACGTATTTTTGTTTGGGCAAAACAGGTGCAGGTTGGCCTCAATTCTCTAGGGGTACAGAGATGGGTAAAGAGCGGGAAATAAAATAGGAAATAAATACAGACTTTTGTAACGATATTTGTGCGTCTCAAACGAGGCTCAAAATAAAGCATCTAGGACTTGCACAAAATTCAAAAAAATAGTCTGGTATGTCTAGGACAGGTATGTGAACTTTGTTCGGGGATAACTGTCAAGGTAAAGCTCCAGATAATTAGGTGATGGACAGGTGCACAAGTCAATAGGATATGTAAGCAAAATAAATTAATAAAATATTGCCATAAATCCTAAATTGTTAAAATAATCCTAAAAATACTGAAATCTGGTCGAGGGGTTTTACAATCTACCCAACTTATAAAAATTTTGTCCTTGAAATTAAAACTAAGCTAGGGTAGAAGTCAAGGACGTCATAAGATATAATTTAACAAAGTAATTTATATCTTGGGTTTACGAATAGGTTCGAAAAACGTTTACGCATGTCGTCCACACGCTTCCGAGTAGATTCTCCTGGCGCGCCATGCTTCGATGCCACGCGGACCAAGTGAATAGACTGGTTCCTCAATTTCTCGATGATCACGGATTTCTACGGGTTGCTCCTGATACGACAAGCTCGGCCTAACGGTGATCTCCGAATGGTTGAGAACATGACTGATGTCTGTCACATATCGCCTGAGTTGCGACACGTGGACTACAGCAAGTACCTCTTCAAGTGAAAGTGGTAGCGCAGGTTGATATGCCACTACTACTACTCTTTCTAGCACGTCAATGGTCCAATATATCTTGGACTCAACTTGCTGCATCCTCCGAATCGAATGGTGTCTTTAGTAGGTGATATTCTCAAGATGACATGATCGTCCTCTTTGAATTCTAAGGGACGATGATGACGGTCTACCTACTACTTCTGTCTGTCTTGCACTGCTCACAAGTGTCCTGTATTTACTTAACTGTCTCTACGGTGTTGACCACCAACTCTGGTCACGCGAATCCTTGTCTGGTAAAATGCTGACTGGTATACCGTGCAATCTTAGGATTTGCCTCATATAAGTAATGTCTTCATATCTTCAGAGTAATCACGACGGTTGCAAGTTCCAAATCCTTCTCATGTACTCATAATTGTCTAGATGCATCTGCTATTACCTTGCCATCCTGTATTAATACGCATCCCAAACTTTTTCCTGATGCGTCTGTAGATCACAACCGCCTGATCCGGATGGAATAGTCAATACGGTGTTGTGGTCAGTCGCTTCTTCAACTCCTTGAAAGCGGCTTGACACTCGTTGGTCCATAGGAATTCTTAATCCTAATAAGTCAACCTAGTCATAGGTGCTGCTATCCTCTCAGGAGTCAGTCAATTATTCATCCGGGTAAAATCTATTTAGACTCCTGATAGCCAAATGATATTTTCTTCATCGTAATACTTGAGTTCTGAACTTGACCCAAGTTACGAGGCAAAAATAAAAATCTTATGCTGCCATAGAGATGCCCGTACCAGGAACGTAAGTAGGTAGTGAAGGTCATTCTAAGGGTAGCGCGGGTTTAAATTGCAATCTAATCTAATAATAGGGTTTGATAATTATCCAAGAAACAAACAGAAATGGCTACGGAAATAATACACTTTCGTATTTATACTAAGCACGAGGTTTTGCCTTTCCGAAATAAGGGAAGACGGAAAACAATAATCAAGAGTTCAAGGGAAGGTAATAGATTAGAAGTATGGGGATCAAGGCGTTTAAAGAATTCAAATGGGAATTGTCAAAGCAGTTGTGGATTGAAATATTATTTTGGTAATTCCTATTCACATATTCGTATTAGCACAGTTATGTAACTAATACGATATGCTCAGACATATCTAGAGGGCAAGTACATCTGTCTACTAATCACTATATCTCTCAATCCACGTAAAGTAGTTATGCGAAGGGCGAATCAAAATGCACTAAGGTTGATCAGACCGTAATACACTGATTCTGAATAGACAATTGTATTAGTGGGGTGGATCAGGCCCCAATAATACATGTGTCATGAACAAGCTCGATAAAGAATAAGCTTGCAAAACTAGGCTATAATAGCATCATAAGTCAAGGTAGGACAACAATTTTAAGTATGCTAGTTTATGATGAGAGAAATTATAACATAATTCACAATCAGAAAAAGATAAGACTCTACAATCTCTACAGTTAATATTCTAACTTCTTCCTAAGTTGCTAGTTGACCCAAAAAGGGTATGGCCTTCTAAGTTCTACAATCTTAATATACATAATAGGTTGTCTGTCTAAAACAGAGATTTCAAGAATGTCCGCGTAAAGTAGGGGTTCGAGGTTATCTGTGTAAAGCAGAGATAAAATAATTTGGCGTAACGCATGGCTTCAGGGCTATCCGCGTAAAGCAGAGAAGCGTAAGGTAGAGCTTCAGAGCTGTCCGCGTAAAAAATCTGTGCGTAGAAATCTGCGCGTAAGAGTCTGGGTGAAAGTCTGAGCGTAAAAGTTTTTCGCTAAAATCTGCGCCTAAAATTAGCGTGCGTAAGGTTTGTATAAAAAGCCTGCCAAAAAGGGTTGCGTAAAAATCTGCCAGCGTAAAAAGTACGCGCATAAAATCTCCTGCGTAAAGTCTAGCATACGTTGTAGCATAAAGTTGTACGAGAAACTCATGAGTTTGTCAGTCAAGTTAGTGAATCCTGACCTCTGACAAAAAGTACTTGCACAACGATCGAGAGGACGGCTACGATGATGAATTTGTACGGGGACCCAGGTTGTCGTTTAGTGACTTATTGGATACAAGTCATCTACGCTCACGGTGAGACAAAACCAGATGTCCTATCAAAAGCTGTTTCTTTTTGCATAGGGCTCGAGGCGTATCTCTGCCTTTAACACACGGGATTAGTCATGCCTGGGGAAAGCTAAGGCTGTAACACTACGCTCACATCCTATCATTATATTCTACGCCTAGTCAGGTTACTCTACGCTGGTTATCTATTATTCATGAATCATCAGGTTTACGCAGGGCAGTTACCTACGTGGCTCTCATGACACAGGATAAGGAAGACTAAGGGATCGTGGGTAGCAGTTGTCATAACTGCGGCGTAAAGAGGACAATCTTCTGCATAATCTGGTTTTTATGCTAACAAGAAAGTCATTAGGCTTTTACGCCAACTAGGCAGTTGTTTGGCTTTTATGCCAGCAAGTGTCAAATGGGTTTTACGCCAACAAGGGTAAAAGGGTCTCTGGCGTAAAACTGGGTTTATCCAAACATAGGATGAGTTTTAGTCTTAGTATTCAACCTTGAATTTCTATTGGTTCCTTAAGACTAGGGTCACACTATGGTTAAGTCTCTAACTAATCCTAGTAGTGGTTATACTACTCTCAAGTCATATATAAAAATATGTCAAGGGATAATGGTAAGTTAAACTATAGGTAGTGAGGCTAGGGTTTATTAAGTACTATGGAAGACTAGGGTTTATTTAGTAATATGGAAGACTATGGTTCATTTAGTAATCTGAACTTAATAATGTGTCAATGCCCTAGTTGTGTTCTTAATAGGAATACTACTCTAATTAGCATCCTATCAACAGGGATTCCTATATTCTGGTAGGGGCTATACTTAAGAATTTATCAGGGAAGCACATGAATAAAGCAGAATGCAATTATGTAAGTAGGACAGACTGGAAGGAAGATAAGTCATAGTCAATTATGGATGAGATCCTATCCTCTAATCTTATGTGTAGGCTTGCTCTGTACAGTAACGTAACCGAGACAATATGCTCTGACCTGCATGGGCCACCACTAAAAACATGTCACGCCCCAGTCCCAAAATACGTAGGACTAGGATACATAACCATGCCAGCCGCCTGTATATATGGCAACTCCAATATATGGAAACCATATATACGAGCGTACGCTGTATAATGAACAATAATTCATAAGTGGTAAAACTATCACCAGTCACAGGGTAATATCTAAATCTCATCCACAGAAATCAAATATGAATGAATAGCCAATAACCATGTAACTAAATCTCAATAACAAATATCTAAAGAATGACAGTCGGATGGAAACAAATCCACTGCAGAAATATAATATAAAAGGAACCAGAATACACACCATAAAGAACAACATCTGACAATCACGAGGCTCGAAGAGAAGACCTCCTCGGAATATACGTAACATGTCCGGATCTGCTCTCCTGCGAATACTCAAGAACATATACACCTGGCAGGGGACCAGGTCCTCAGAGGGACATAACAAGATACAGAAAATCATGCCATAATGTAAATACTGAATAAATAAAGGGGGGTGTGCTAACCATCTAAGTGAATGCAATTTAAAGACCTGATAGTACGCATGGGAATGTGTAGGCATGACATATGCTGACGTAATTCACCAATCGTCATGACTGGCTAGTATATGTGTCATATGCCCCCGGACACACGGGTAACTCTGTAATCGTCCATCTCCGAGGAGCATGGAACGAAGGATATAACAACAAGGAGGGGGTGTCCCATACGTCTACTAGTATCTTTCCCGCCCAATATAGATGTACAAGTCGTGAAAATGATATGGACATCTCCTACTATGATGCAAGTCTCAATAAAATAACCAACTAAGCTAAATACCTTTACACGTGTTGCTCACACTGATGGCCAGTCGCGCATGAGGCACGCATCCCTACATGAACTCACTCTGTGACGTGTAATGATACGTGTCAAGGCCTGGGAAGTTATATCAATAACTTCACAACTTTAGGTGAGTCTACTAGACACTAGGTCACACACAAGTCCTAACGTCAACGCCTTCGTTGACTGCACCCGAGTCTGCTCGAACACGCACATTTATATAATAAATAAACATGTAACTAACAATAACTAAATTTAAATAGTACAACAAGGCAAGGTATACTTGCCTGGCAAGAGAGCTGTAAATGTAATATCCAGATGTCAAATACCAAGTGTCGGGAACTATGGCCTCAGAAGAAAAGTCTTCGGATGCTGAAATAAACATTACTAACAGTCTCAGAAAATATCAAATAGCTAGAAACGCCTGTCCTTTCATCCAATTTGGACACAGGGCAAAAATAACAGTTTTCGGTCAAAGCGGGGTCCACATGTGGGCCACTTTGCACCGAAAAACGTGTCAGGGTCAAAGGTCTTCAAATTCGCCAAACTTAGTGTCAACAAGTCCAGAACGTCGATACGAACCCAACGGAACTTCCAGAATTGGATTCCGATGAGCCGGTCACAAAATCGCCCGTCAGGTGGAGCTTGTGGGGCCCACGATACGGGATTTTGCCAACGTTCTCAGAATCGAACCAAACTTGGGTCACAGGACCAGCGTATTGCTACGAGTCCGATGGCGCAAGTTTTGTCTCGATCCGACGTGTGTACACAAAGTTGTAGCGTATTCCAGAACAGACGGATACGGGGCGGTGTCGGCGGATACGCGTTGATTCCGGTGTGCACGCACATCCGAATCAACTTCTCCGAATTCCTACACGTCCGTATTAACGTCGCGCATATTTTGGTAAAGACCGCGTGCGACCAAGTCGTCCCGTTTGGCGGGGCGTACCCAGTTCCGGGGTAAATCGGGTCATTATTTTTTCTGTTTTTGGATCGCGGTTCACGATCGCCACAGGACGCGATGCTCCGAGCGGGTTGCACGGACACCGAGATGGTTACATAGTCTACACGACGCAACTGACGGAATTGAAATCGGAATTACGAGGTGAGAGAAATCGTTACCTGAACAGAGCTCGAAAACCAAGCTTCTCCGTGTCCGACACGAGTCCGAGGGCTGTGTCCATGTCCTGTGCCCTGTCCGCGTCCACGGCGACCCTAGTGTTGCTGGAGACTGGCCGGGGCGGCCCGCTGGAGGAGGACGGCTAGGAGCTGGCCGGTCGGGGAGTGGCCGACACTGGCGGAGGGGTTCAGCCGAGAGGGGAAGAGAGAAGGTCGGGGCAGGGAGGAGCGGGGTGGTCTCGGCCAGGGGGGAGTTCATGGTGGAGAGGAGTTGGAGGGGTCTGGAGCCGGCCGGGGTCTGGTGGCGAAAGGCGGAGTGGAGGAGATGGCGTCGATGGTGGTGATGATGATGGTGGTGGTGGTGACAGATGGTGGTGGTGACGGTGGAGGAGAAGAAGAGGGAAGAGGGCTCGGGTGGGGGTGGTGGTGGAGATGGGGGCCGGGGAGAAGGAGGCTGAGGGAGGCCGTGGCGGAGGCGGGGTCGACGGCCGGAGCTCTCCGGCGGGGTCGGGTTGGGGAAGGAGCTCGGGGAGGAAGGAGAGAGAGGGGAGGCTCGGGGAGGAGAGGGTCAGCGGGGGGGGGGGGGGGGGGCTCTGGCGAGGCGGAGCGGCTCAGGCGGCGGGGGTCGGCCGCCGCTCCGGCGAGAGGGGGGGTCGGCTGCGGGCTTGGGGGGGGGTTTAGGATTTTTATGTTTTATGTTTTATTTTATTTTATTTTTCTTTTATTTTATAGAAAACTTTATTATTTAAATAAGTAAAATATCTAGAGATATTTTTGGGATATTTTTGGGATATTTTTGGGATATTTTCGGGATCTTTTCGGGTGGGTCCCGTCTCCAAATGGACAGTGCAGGTTCACCGGCCAGTGAGGGGGTGACACCTCGCACTGAAATTTGCAGGAAAGTCCCTGTAATTTCATAAATTGTGTAAAGTCCTAGTTTTGGGAAATTGTGCAATTACAAAATTGTTTGGGAAAACACCCGATTCCGAAAAATACTAAAATTCACAGGATTGAAAGGAAAAGCTGTGTGAGGGTCCCGAGGGGGTGGGGGTGAGTCTGGGCAGGGACTGGGCCTGGTTTTCTTGGGTGATATGGCCATCATATTTATTAATTAATAAATACTGCGCACGGTGTTCTCTATTTATTTAGAGGCAGGTAGGGTCATAATTTCTCTACGGTGTCAATACACTAAATATAGTATACTCAGTGTAGAATATTAACGTATTTTTGTTTGGGCAAAATAGGTGCAGGTTGGCCTCAATTCTCTAGGGGTACAGAGATGGATAAAGAGCGGGAAATAAATACAGACTTTTGTAACGATATTTGTGCGTCTCAAACGAGGCTCAAAATAAAGCATCTGGGACTTGCACAAAATTCAGAAAAATAGTCTGGTATGTCTAGGACAGGTATGTGAACTTTGTTCGGGGATAACTGTCAAGGTAAAGCTCCAGATAATTAGGTGATGGACAGGTGCACAAGTCAATAGGATATGTAAGCAAAATAAATTAATAAAATATTGTCATAAATCCTAAATTGTTAAAATAATCCTAAAAATACTGAAATCTGGTCGAGGCACCATCGAAAGTTTTGTCTGTACCGCGCGTAGCGGGAGACTGATTCCTACGCGTAGAGCACAGTGGATACTTCTGGGTCAGCGCAGAGGCCTTGCCCAAAGTTTTGTCTGTACCGCGCATAGTGGGAGACTGGTTCCTACGCGTAAAGCGCAGTGGATACTTCTGGGTTAGCGCAGAGGCCTTGCCCAAAGTTTTGTCTGTACCGCGCGTAGCGGGAGACTGAATTTTACGTACAGGGCACGGAGGGAGCGATGCTACCACCTCATTGGTCGGAGAGATCGGAGAGTCCACAAGAATGGTTGAGGATGTCTTGGGCATCCACACTTTACGCAGCTTCCTGTTATCTTGGACGGAGAGAGAGTGAGAGCTACCCCCGGTTCGAAGCATGTCTTCGTAAGCAGACTGGTCGAAATGAACGACCAGCGTCTTCTTTACGGTTCCTATAGATATCGTATCGCGTTGAGCAATTACTTCCTCGTCAGAAGAGAAAGACGTCCCCAGCAGAGTCGCCATCTTGTTTGTGGTATTAAACGAAAGAATGAAAGTGTGTTTCAATGACGAGGTTTGTGCGAAACCCGCGTCCTTTGGTTTACAAACAAACTTGTACAATATAATCCTATACGAGGATGTGGGAGTACAATTTATTTAATCTGGGTATAAATTGCTATAGGTGTCTGATCTGCGGTCGATCACTTTAGCCCTTGGACCACGCGATGTTGAAGTGCCGTGGAAGACAGGTAGCAGCTTCGAAGGTTGCAGGAGAGGGTGGATGCACGATGCCGAAGTCGTCGATCCCCGCTCTTTGCCTGAGCTCCGGGCTCTCTCTCTCTCTCTCTCTCTCTCTCTCTCTCTCCTCCTTATTCGATCTTCTCCGACTGTCGACCTTGGATCTGATATTGGTACTCTTGACCAAATTTTCTGACCCGGGATCTGATATCGGTTTCTTGACCAATTTTTCGACCTTGTTCCCCATTGACAGGGGCCTCTATTTATAGAGTCTTTGGTGACAGTGACCACTCCGTTGGTGTAGCAACCGAGGAGTGGAAAGTACAGCACCCTTTTACACAACGGTTAAAGTAACCAATGCCTACATATAGATAATCTTTTGACTGAGCGGGTGACGTGGGTCCAACTAAGGGGACACAACACGTACGATTGCTACTAAGATCATGGCGTAAAAGCCACGCGGGTAGGTATCCATTGTGTAGAAGAGGTTGGCATAGAAGCCAAATGTCCGTCACCATGGCATAGAAGCCAGGTAGGCATAGAAGCCGAACAGGCATAGAAGCCGAGTAGGCGTGGAAGCCGAGTAGGCATAGAAGCCGAACAGGCCTAGGAGCCGAGTAGGCGTGGAAGCCGAACAGGCACAGAATCCGAACAGGCATAGAAGCCGAGTAGGCGTGGAAGCCGAGTAGTCATAGAGACTGAGTGGGCGTGGAAGCCGAGTAGTCGTAGAGACTGAGTGGGCATGGAAGCCGCATGAGCACCGATCCTGAATGGGCGTAGAAGCCGCTGCATATCGTGCCAGAATGGGCGTAGAAGCCGCTTGAGCACAGATCCTGAATGGGCGTAGAAGCCGCTGCATACCGTGCTGATGTGGACGCCTTAGCCGGAATTATGGCTTTTGAAGATATAACCAAATCTCTTGCAGAGATTTGCCATCACCTTATGCATTAAATGCGGAGGCGTGTTTCGAAGGTCTGCAGGCCTTCTGTGCACCCGTCGCATAGATGTGTCTTGAGAGAAACTGTCACCACTCTGTGTAATTAGACGTGGAGACGTGCCTCGAATCCCGTATGAAGTGCAGCTTTTGACGTGGCAGGCGGTTTGTCTGCTGTGGAGCGTAAAACAGCTCATATTTGCCTGTGTAAAATAGGGCGGCGTATTCCCTTGTACGCAAAAGAGCGGTTTATGCTGAGGGAACTCCAGTAAACGACGGTTTGGTGATGTTTTACCAAATCCTCTGCATTAAATGGTGAGATCCGCCATCATACTGTGGGATGCATCCCGAGAGGTCTGCCATCGTTTCCAGCCGTCGTCTGGGTAGCCGTGCATCACCTTTTGTCAGGAGTCGGAGATCAGATTCACTGCGTGACTTGACAGGTTTATTTCGGGGAAGATGAAGCGTTCCTCGTACGCTATTACGCTGCTTTGAGAGCGGTTGAGTTTTATGCCATGGAGGCGATGGTGGACTCTGTTTTACGCTGGAGCGGCCTGGACGTACTGCACTTATGCGGATGGTCCTTTGAGCTTTATTCTTCACGCTGTATTTTAGTGGAGAAAACTATGTCGTACGCCTGATGGCTCTGAAGGCCTCTGCTTACGCTGCTCTGTATCAAGAGGCTGTGTAGCTCTTCCCAGCGTATTTTTATGCTTCTACAAGACCCCCTTCAGAGCTTTTAAATTTCTTGGAATTTGAAACGCTTTGAACGAAGCATGAATGGCCCCTCGTAACTCGAAACGTTTCTGAGTGGAGCATTGAAACGGTCGGTGCAGACTTTATGGCAGATTTATGGGGGACCGCTGTGATCTCTTTTGCCTATAAAAGGCCGGAGGACTTAGCCTGTTCTCCCCACATCTTCATCACCACGCAGAGATGATCACCGGAGTTCGCCGGGTCGATTTGAGGAAGAAGGAGATCATGTTCTTCCAGCGTATAAGGAGCCAAAAAAGACGGCGTCTTCGAGCAAGTGTCCACTGCAACGATGGATCATGGAAGGATATCTTAGCCTCCCTTGCTCGGGATAATCAGCAACTTTATATGGCGTTGCCCCAGGAGAGAGGAAGGGTCGTATTTGACCACACAGCTTACAAGCTGTATCTCTTCTCCTTAATCCCTGTGGACGAGATTAGACAAACCATAATCTATCGTCCCTGATCGAGCTGGGTGGAAGACCCCTCAGCTGGATCGGCCATGGCGAATGGAGGATCTTCTTGTTCATTACTGTGGAAGTAAATGAACCGCCATGGAAGAAGAGGAAGACCTGCACCGATGCGAGAACCCGGTAGAACAGATTCTGGGGGCGATCTTTTGACGACGATGATGAGGAAGCCCTTTGTAGATGGGATTTTCCTCATATGTAGTCATGAAAATGAAAAGAAAACCCTTGTAGATTGGACTTCCCTCATATGTAATCATGATTTTGATCTTTAATAAAAATCGTCTTTCTTCTTCATATGACCATCTTGCCATATATTGCTGTGAAGTCTGAATATGTGCAGCTTCAACACGTCTGAATCTGTACGCCGACTCTGTAGAAAGAGTGCTAGGTCCTGTCCTTTACGCATAGCGAGTAGTTCATAGAACGCTGTAGAGCATTTTGAACATCTTAGAACTGTCCTGTTGCTGGGACTGAGGAACCGCGTAGAGCTCTAAACTTCTGATAAACAGAATTTTTGTTCAGTCTTCACCTTCAAGAGTGACTTCTCGAAAATCCCTTTGAACAGGGTCGAGGAATGGCTGTTAAAAACTGAGTTGCCATCTTTTGATAGACGAGATATTCAGACTGGAGTTTGGATGAACCTCCAATTGACCCGAGAAGAGTAATTTCTCAATGTTTGAACTCTTTGTATGTTTCGGGTACTTGGGATATGTTGAGGCCAAGGAGGAGTATCTTTTGTGTGAACTCCTGTAATTGACCGTCTTGGGGACCGTTCGAATATACGAAAAGTCGTAGAGCAAGAAATCATCAGTCTGTAGCCTCCGGGCGTAAAACACCGTCGAGCGTGAAATCGTAGACTTGTAGTTCCTGTGTGTGAAGTCATGGGTTTTGTGGCCTCTCGAGCATAAAAGCTACTGAGCACAAAGGCATCCGGGCCAAAAACCTGACTTGTAGCTGTCGAACGTAAAGTTGTAGATTCGTAGCCGTCGAGCGTAGGAAGCTCCTTTAGCGTAGAACTGTATATCTGTAGCCTGTGAGCGTAGAACACCATCGAGCGTAAAATCTTAGACTTGTAGTTCCTGTGCGTGAAGTCATGGGTTTGTGGCCTCTCGAGCATAAAAGCTACTGAGCACAAAGGCATCCGGGCGAAAAACCATAGACTTATAGCTTGCGAACGTAAAGTTGTAGATTCGTAGCCGTCGAGCGTAGAAAGCTCCTTTAGCGTAGAACTGTATATCTGTAGCTCCTGAAAAGAAAATTTCTTCGAGCGTGAAGTCTTGCGGATCTGTTGCTTCTGAGCGTAAACTGAGCGCCATCGAGCGTGAGATCATCGATTTGGTATCTGTTGAGCGTAAAGTCATAGATTTGTGGCCTCTCGAGCGTAAAAACTACTGAGCATAAAGGCATCCGGGCGTAAAACCATAGACTTATAGCTTGCGAGCGTAAAACCGTAGATTTGTTGCTGTCGAGCGTAGAAAGCTCCTTCAGCGTAGGACCTGCTGAACCGTCTTTGCACGAAAAAACTTTTCGAATTTGCTGACTGTCCGTCTTTCAAGGTTAGTGGGCTGACGTGGCATCCAATCATAACCCATTATTTAATTTTGCGAGATTTGGTTAGGGTCTCGAGGAGTCCGTCTGAGGATTCGAGGAGTCGGCCCGAACTCTATATATATTCCAAGTTCTCTGAGAGAGAAACTTTTTATCGTCTTCTGTGAAAGAGAGCTTCCGACTGTTCGAGTTTTTCTTCGTTCCCTCGAATCTTCAGAAAATGGCGTCGAAACAAACCTCCTCCGCTAAGGAAAAGGGTATAGGTTCCTCTTCTCATTCTTCTGCCCCAGCGAGGGGGTCTTCGGTCGGTCAAGGCGAACTTCCTTCTGAGCGAGGTATCCCGTCGACGAGCAGTGCACCCGGTTTTAGAGGTAAAGCCTTCGGGGTGACAAAAACGACGAAAAATCCTTCGCAAACGTTGAACGTGACCGCGCTAGGTCGTCTTCTGTGCTGATAGCCTCTTCTTGAGGAAGATGCTGCACGGAGGCATTTTCATCTTTTACGCCCACGTTTCTAATGTGTCAGCGTAAAGACTCCATATTTTCGTAGTTCTGAGCGTAGGAGCTCTGGCTACCAAAAATTGGGGTATATCGTAAAATTTGAATTTTACGCTTGTGGGGGGACCTCCGGCGTAAAATTGCCAGATTTGCACAATCCCGCGTAGAGCACAGACTGTTGTTTCTTTCAGTCCGTATGTTCGTGCAAGACTTGTGATGACGTATTTTCCTTGCACTTTTGTAGTTGACTTGGGTGAGTCTCCACTGGCCGAGGTGATGGGCTCTGCTGCTGGGATGCTGCACTCGAACTACCTGGAGGATCTGTCCCACGTGTCATTCCCTATCTCCGGACCCCAGTACCCTGAAGGAAGGAGGGTCTTAATATCGGGTCAGGGCGAGCGAATGCTGCTGAGCATGATCAACGGGGAGCCTCTGACTTATGTAGACGGGGAGCCGTATGTAAAGCCGGCTTTCCTTTTTGGGGACATAATCGACAAACAGTCCCAGACGAAGCCTAAGAGGGAGCCCTGGGTCTTCTCAGTCAGGAATTTGGTTTTGTACCTGCCAACGATGCCGAGGGATTATCCCATCTCGGCCTTCTTCCACGCGACGCATCCTAGAAAGATGTCGTGGACGCTGACTCCTGATCTTCACGGCAAGCCGGGGAAGATTTTTCATCTGAAAGGAGCCGACCAGGGGTCATTCGTCAGTCGCCCCTCCGGCGTTGTGACGTTGTTCAGAGGACTGTGCCTGGGCAGTGTTCCAAGTGAAGATAGCTTGGTGATCCAGCCGGTCCAATTGCCAACCTTCTGCAACGACTTCATGGGTCGAGGTGGGGTATATCCCAAGGAGAATCCTCGGTGCAATGGGTGGATCGCCCCAACGAACTCCCGATGGAGATGTCTAGTTGACTGGGCCTTGAAGCACTTCCAGAGAGAGTTGGAGGGCATTGGACTATATGCCGCTGTGAGTGCGACGAGCGTCGGGTTGCCTCCGAACCCTAATTTGTTCCTGGTGCTGATGGAGCGGTACATTCCGCTCACCGGGACCTTTGCCACTCCACTGGGAGAGTTGGGGTTGGCGCTCCACGAGTTGGCAGTTGTCTCGAGACTGCCGATGGGGGATACTCCATATGAAGAGTATGTTCCCACCAACCGAGAGTTGGGGGATTTGGACCCTCGGGTGGCGAAAGTATATCAGGAGCTGATGTGTCAATACTTCGTGTGCACCACCTTTTATAACGAGCCTTCTGATTTGGCTCACACCACCAAGTGGATGTCCTACCTCTTCTTCCACCGAGCCGGGGCCGCCAGGTCGGAGAAAGCCTTGGGTGGCAAGAATGAGCCCGTGAACTGTTTGGACGTGCTTAGTGCCCAGGTTGTGGAGACTCTTATGGAGGAGGCTGAAGCTCCGGACCAGATTCTTGTCGAGGGGGTAGGAAAGTACCCGGAAGGCACCAAGGCCTGTAGTTACTTGAGGCGTTGTCGCAGGCCTTTGTCTAAGGAAGCCCAGCTGGCTGGTTTCCTCTCCATATGGTTGCGCCGAGTAGTGGTGCCAGGTACCGCATCCGCGGACCGCATTCACCGAAACATCCTGTGGCCGGCAGTACGCCTGGTGTTTGGGGCAAGACTGGGCTTACTTCCTGCCATGGTGTGTCGTATATAGGCTGGCTTGAGAGCCATAACTGACGGGTTGCTCGTCGACGAAGCTCGACGTGAGAGTTTTCCCAGGGTGGAATTACCATACCTATACTTGATGGGATGGTTGATTCTCCATAATCCCCGGGTGATGTCTCCTGGGTCTGGTAGTAGCTCGGGGGGTATATTCTTGCTGAATTATAAGGATTCCTCCTGGAATGTGAGCACAGTTTTAGACTGCCGACTGGTGTTGAACCTCGGCCACGGTTGGAAGCTCCTCTATACTGCTCCCCCCGTGCATCGCAATCAATCAGGGGTGCGTCTTGAGGATTCAGGTGGAGAGAAGACCGACCTTTCCCCGGAAGCTTTTAACTGGTTGGTCTGTATTAGGCCCTCCCATCTGCTGTACAGGAGCGAAGATCACTGCTTCTTCGAGCCCTACTTGCCTAGTCGATTTGCCAGGAAGTTTGGGTACGATCAGCTGCATGTGGGCAATGCTATTACCAGCTTTAGGTCCAGGGGCGGACTCATTGATGGAGCTAGAGGGTGGCGATATTTCTTTATGGGTTGTACGAGGGCAACCTTTATTGTGCCGGTTGTTACAACCTCCACGGAGCTTCGCATTCTCCATTCTTACGCCCAGTTTTACGTGGCGATTAACACCTTTCATCATGATTTCGACGTGCGTGGAAGCTTCCGGTTGCCTTCTCCCAAGCCTGGGGGAAGAGTTGACGTCCCTTCGGTTTCTTCGGACGAAGGTGAGGAGTCTGGTACTCCGGACGAGCCTCTAGTATCGGTGCTGAGGTGCGAAGTGCCTCTGCCTACGGGGGCTTTGGTAGTCCCTTCTGGGAAGCGACGGGCTTCTGCTCTGAAGAAAGTTTCTCTTTGGAAGAGGAGGAAGGAGATGGTTGCTCGTCCTCTCCGCATTCCTGGCATTGCGGCTCCTGGGAGTGAGCCTGCCTCTCCCTACCTCGGGGGTGATTCCTTGGCTGGAGGTTCCTCGCCTTCTAGAGAGGGTCCTCCTACGGTTCTGGTCGTCGATGCCGGAGAATCCTCGTTAGAGGTGGCTGTGGCGGCTACTGCTCCAGGTAGCGGAGTGAGATTGCCTGTGTGGCCGAGGCAGATGGGAGAATCTTTCCCGAGGCCAGCAGCGGGCATGACTCCTGCCGCGTTAGTGAGCGCGCCTGGCGAGATTTCGGCCGATGAACTTCGACAACGTCTTGGTGGAGGCCTGACAGAACTCTCGGCGATGTCGGTCGGCCCACCTCCTTCTCCAGGCATGACGATTCGCATTGCGTCATTAAGGCGTGGTTTAGCTATATCGACTGCAGATGCGTGGTATATGCCGTTGACTCCGGGTAAAATGTTATTTTTATGTCTCCTTTGAGAAAGATTGTCATCATACTGATATTGACTTTCTCGTTTTCTTCTCAGGGGATAGCGCCCACGGGGAGTATAGCGTTGAAGCGCATTCTGGTTTCGCTCGGGCTTCTGACGAGGAGGCGTTCGTCTTTGATGAGGAAGTGGCTTCGGGGGCCAGTACGCCTGGAGTAGCTTCGTCACCTCGAGAGGAGGATGAACACGTCATCGTGACCTTGCCTCTTGTGAGTGTGGCGACGACGTCGACCGTCGTTACCGTACCTTCTTCGATTGCGCCATGTGTCGATGCGACGGCTGTGGCCACCTCGTCTGCAATCATCCCTGGAGAGGGACTTACTGACATTGCGGGCGCTTCCGGCGTTCAGTCGGATCTAGTTGCGTTGATCGAGCAACATACCAGCCTTTTCTACACCGGTTTGAGAACGATGGTGTCAATGGTGTTAGCGAAGAGTCTGGATTTTGAGCGCCTGAGGAAGACTTCTCTTGCTTCGACCGGGGTCATCAGGGAGCTCGGCGATCCTGGGGTAGCTGACGTCCTGGAGGCGGTGGTTAATGGGTTAGAGCAACCTATTAACGAACATTTGCAACTGACTCGGGGTCTCGATGCTGATGTTCAGGCTCGGTTTGACCTCATGACTGCGCGGCTTGCTACGAAGGTGGAAAGTCTAGACAACTCTATCCAGAAGCATAAGCTGGAGGTGGATAGGAGAATAGTTGTCGTGGAAGAGGCTCTTGCCGTTGAGATGCGGTGTCGCTCTGAGCATGAAGGGAATGCAGCGAGGGTCCCCAAGCTGAAGGAAAAACTCGCTCGGGCAGAGGAGTGGGCTTCTCAGTCGCTGGCAGGTCTAGACGTAGCGTCCGGTCGACTGAGCACAGCGCGACGGGAGCTGGACCGTGCAGAAGCT
This sequence comes from Iris macrosiphon, assembly GCA_036927795.1. Taxonomy (NCBI): domain Eukaryota; kingdom Viridiplantae; phylum Streptophyta; class Magnoliopsida; order Asparagales; family Iridaceae; genus Iris; species Iris macrosiphon. The sequence goes on from JAYESA010000020.1 coordinate 38,548,054, forward strand.
GCTCGCGCGGGCTGTCTTCGTGCAAAGGCTGATCTGACCCTCACGGACGCTCCCGAGGCACGGCTGGAGCAGGCTCGTGCCGACGCCTTGGTTCTTAGGAATGAGAGGATAGCTGCGCTGGAGCGGCAGATTCATAATCTGACTCACCTGCCATCATGATGTATTCTTTCCCCTTTTTGCTTGCCCAGATGTAATTCTGCCTCCCTCTCGGGAATAAATAAAGGCGACTCTTTTCTGACTTTTGTGGACCCATCATTTCGAAATGTAAATGACCGGTTTTGGTGAGAGTATTGTCAGATTTAGTATGGACATGATAGACTCTCGATAAACTTCTTAGCAGGACACATCTATTCAGAGGTCATACGGACATGATAGGGCGTAACCTTACTAATTGCGTTTTGGAAGTAGTTTTGTCAGAATCGAGAGCCTTGCTATGTCCCACCCGAGCAGGGGAGATTAAGCATAGTTCATTTTCAGGAATTTGCCGTTGATAGGAGCCATTAACAGGTCTCCATTAGGCTGGGCTATCCTGTAGGCGCCGTTCGAGAACGTTGTCTCGATCACATAAGGGCCTTCCCACTTGGGCTGGAATTTGCCTTTACTTCTGTGGGTAAGAATCATCGGTCTTCTTACGGCTAGAACTAGCTTACCGACTTTGAACACTCTTTCCTTCACTTTAAGATTAAAAGTTTTGGAAATGCGTGCTTGGTAAAGCGCGATGCGCTGTTGAGCTTGTAGGCGTTTCTCGTCTAATCCTTCAAGCTCTTGTAGCCTTAACAGGTCATTCTTTTCTCGAGTCAACTCACTAGTCACTGGTATCCTGAGCGACGGGATCTGTATTTCGATGGGAAGAACTGCCTCGCTCCCGTAGACCAGTGAAAAGGGGGTACAACCTGTAGGTGTCCGTACCGTTGTGCGGTATGCCAAGAGACATTCGCCCAGCTTCTTGTTCCAGTCTTTTTTGTTTGAAGAAACGAACTTCTTCAGGAGTTTGATAATGGTTTTGTTGAAAGCTTCCACCAAACCATTAGCAGCTGGATAATATGCCGTAGAGGCAATATTATGTATTCGACTTTTATCACAAAATTGATGAAACGCTTGGCTGATGAACTGATGCCCATTGTCATGGATTATCCTTCGAGGAATCCCAAAGCGGTAAATGACGTGGTGCTTGATGAAGCTGATCACGTCAGACGCTTTTACCTCAGCCAGAGGGATCGCCTCTGCCCATTTGGAGAAGTAATCCGTGATGGCCAGTATGAACCGGTGGTCTCTGGAGGAAGACGGGTGAATGGGACCGACGATATCCATACCCCATGCTTCGAAGGGCCAGGATGCGACCGTAGGATGTAGATATTCAGACGGTTGGTGTATGAAGTCTGCATGAACCTGACAGGCTCTGCATTGTCTTGCATAGCTGATCGAGTCTGTGATCATAGTGGGCCAGTAGTAGCCTATTCTCCTGATATGATCCTGTAGCTTAGGACCGGGCTGATGTGCTCCGCATACGCCATCGTGAGCTTCTCGGATAATCTGCTGTGCTTTGCCGTCTGAGAGACATCTTAATAGCAGTCCGTCGTAGGTTCGACGATATAGGCAGTGTGAAGATGCATCGAAATAGAAGCGTAATGATCGTCTCTTGACGGATATTGCTTCTTTGGGGTCCTCTGGCAAGATTTCGTATGCGACGAAATCTATGAAGGGACTTCTCCAGTCCCTCCCGGGGGGATCTGTGTTCACAGCGTGGCTGCGTTCTATGTGAAGGTTGTTCTTCACGCAGAATAAATCTCTGTTAAGAAGGATCACCGAATCTTGCCTTCTTATAGGGGTAGCTAAGTCCGCAGCTAGACTGGCCAGGGCATCAGCTTCCAGATTCTGAGATCGAGGTACATGCTCTAAGAAGAACCCTTTGAACGTCATGGCTATCTCGATTGTCGCTCGGTGATAGGGGATGAGGTCTGGATTCCGGACTTCGTATATCCCTCTGACTTGATTGACGATAAGCAGAGAATCACCGAAAGCTTCTAGGGTTTCGACCCCCAGCTCTTCAGCGACTTGGAGCCCGATCAACAGGGCGTTGTATTCCGCCATATTGTTGGAGCATGGTTCATTAAGAGAGTATGCCCGGTAGATGACGAGTTTATCAGGAGTGACCAGGACGAATCCTACCCCTGAAATCATGTTTCCCTGGGGGCCAGTCCTGGAGGCGCCGTCAAAGAACAGTTGCCATGTGTCACTTTCCATTGCGGAATTATATTCTGCAACTTCGTCAGAAATGTCTTCGTATAACTTGGAGGCCTCCGGGATCGGATGAGCAGCCAGGAAGTCGGCCAGCGCTTGGCCTTTGATGGACTTCTGCGGGATGTACACCATGTCATATGGTGTTAACAGCATCGCCCAGGTTGCGAGTCGGGAATTAAGAATACTCGGCTTGCTCATCAGTACTCGAAGAGGGTTGATCTTGGAGATGATATGAATAGTCTGGCCGGTGACGTAGTGCCACGTCTTTTGGATAGCGAACATCAGAGCCAGACATTCTTTCTCCACTGGGTTGTACCGGTGTTCGGCTCCGACCATCATCCTGCTGAGGTAGTAGATAGCCTGCTCATGCCCCTCGTCGTTCTTCTGCCCTAGAAGAGCTCCTAGCGAATGATCCATTGCTCGAACGTACAGCAAGAACGGTTTCCCTATGATGGGAGGCACCAGAACTGGCAGACTGGTGAGGTAGCGTTTGATCTCCCCGAATGCTTGCTGACAGGTTTCGTCCCATACGAAGGATACACCTTTCTTCATGAGGTGCGAAAAAGGCTGGCATCTTCCTGAGAGGTTGGATATGAACCTCCGGATATAAGCCAGACAGCCTTGAAATCCCCGGAGTTCCCTCAGATTGCGGGGCGGTCGCATTTCTACGATGGCCTGGACTTTGTCAGGGTCCACCTGGATGCCTTTGGTGGTGATAACAAATCCCAGGAATTTGCCACTAGATACGCCCAGGAAGGACTTCGTAGGGTTCATCTTGAGTTGATGTCGGCGCATTAACTCGAATACCGTCCTTAGGTCCTGAATGTGATCATCCTTGAGGCGGCTCTTGACGGCTATGTCGTCTACGTAACACTCTACTATTTTGCGTAAATGTTCATGGAATATGCCGCTCATAGCCCGTTGGTACGTAGCCCCGGCATTCTTCAATCTGAAGGGCATGACCGTATAGCAATACACTCCCAACGGGGTACGAAAGGCAGTGTGCTTCTCGTCTTCAGGATGCATCTTGATCTGATTGTATCCTGAGAACCCGTCCATGAAAGACATGCGTTCAAAACCGCAGGTGTTGTCGATCATGATGTCCGTGATGGGAAGAGGAAATTCATCCTTGGGGCAGGCCGCATTCAGATCTCGGTAATCGATGCAGATACGTACCTTCCTATTTTTCTTCATGACTGGGACAACGTTGGCGACCCAGTCGGGATGTTGTTCTTCCCGGATGAACCCACAGGCTATCAGTTTTTTGACTTCAGCTCAATGGCGTCCATCATGTCCGGTCGGAACCGGCGTTGGTGCTGCTTTACAGGCTTTGAGTCAGCCAATATGTTGAGTTTGTGAGTAGCCACCTTCGGGTCTAGGCCCGGCATGTCTCCATAATCCCATGCAAAGACGTCGACGTATTCCTTTATCAGCTGTATGATTTCTTCCCTTTCGGCTGGCGGAAGATTGTCACTGATAAATATCGGCTTTGGCGAAAGCTCACCCCAACATCGATTTGGATAACTTCGTCTTTGGTTGGAGGTTCCCTCCGTTCGAAGCGGAATTCCCACTGTGTATCCATTTGTTGAGCCCAAGAGTCATTCTCAAACGGCTCAGAATCTCGTTCCTCTGCTTCTGAGGGATCTGTCATCACCATATTTGCTGATAGTGCTTGTTCGGGAGCACTAGGTGAGTTGGGGGGTGTCGAGCCGTCCCAGGGGGAGGAAAAGATGTCCTTATCCGACGTGGAAGCCATAAGGGAGGTGGCATACCCTAACCCGAAACGAGTTTGTTGGTAGCGGGGGTCGCCGCGTGGCGGCGTTCTTCTGCCTTTTCCGTAGTTGAGGCCCGGCTTTCACTTCAAATTGTAGCCCATGTTTTGCATGATCTTCAGCGCTTGAGGGCTGTATTGGTGAACCTGCATCTTTCCAGTATCATCATCGGAAGGATCTTCCTGGATGGCTGGCTGATTGGCATGCGGCCAAATACTATTGGACGCTGACTGCTGTAGGTAGGCGGGATTATGAAGATAGAATCTTCATGCGGTCCATACGTTGTGATGACGTTGGATGATGACGCTGCTTCCCAGATATGCGGATGGTAGGAGTCCATAGCTTCCAAGAACTTTCGTGCTATGGGTTCTACCTCTTCACGGGGAGTGGGTTCCTGATTTGGAATCTGAGTATTAATGTACTGGAAAAGAGGATGTTTATTGCCATCTGGAACTCCGTTCCTGGTCATGTTTACATCGGTCGGCTGCTTGTTGCGCCGAAGGTTGATGACCAAAGGTGGAGGCTTCTGGTTTAGAGTAACCGCTGGAGAATTGCTTCTTTTCCCCGAGCTGGATCTGTGCAGGTGAATAGCCATGGGCTCTATGGCTTTTGGACGAGTGGTTCGTCCTTTCACTCTGATCGACAGCAGTAGTGCGGCAGAGGGTTCTCCTGGCTCCCGGTGGGATTCCTTCTCTGTCTTGCCCGCCACTTCTTCCGTGTGGTCCTGCGAGTACAACATGGCGTCGGAATAGTAGGACTCTACTCCTTTAAACGGGTTTAGGTCGGCCACCTCCGTTTGTACCATCCCTTGGGGGTTTACATATTTAAGACATTGATGTAGAGTTGAAGGAACGATATTGTGATCGTGGATCCACGGTCTTCCCAGCAAGATATTGTAGGATACCTCTGAATTGATCACGTAACATGTGGCCACCGATCTGAGGTTGCCAATCTGGATCCTCAGGCGAATCTTCCCCAATGGCTTACTTCTTCCGGCGTTGAATCCCACGATTGTAGTGGAGGTGTAAGCCAGTTCGCTGGTAGGAATCCTCAAAGGTCTGAGCAGACTGTGCGGGATGATGCTGATTGATGATCCCGGATCTATGTGAATCTGATCAACCTCCATGGAACCGATATACCCGGTGTAATAGAGGGGCCTGTCATGCCTGTTATGCTTTAACAACATGTCGTTTTGGGTAAAGGTGATATTTGGGACCACCTCCATCACACTGTGGCACTGAGGGCACGCCACTGGTTCTTCGTCGAGAGATTTGAGCTGGGTCAAGCATGCCTCCGCCTGCATCAGTGCTTCACTCAAGGCTAGACGAGTGTCTTGGGAGAGCCTGAGTAGCTCGAAGATGGAGAGCCTGGCCGGTGTATTAGCCAGTTGGGCTAGGATGTCGAAGTTATATGGCTTCTCAAAACCTTTGTTCGGAATATTTTTCACAGGTTTATCGAAGCGCACTTCTCTTTGTTTTCCTTTGTCCGCCGGCGTCGGTTTTGAAGGGTTGGCTTCCGGTATGACGGGGCTTGGCCCTGCAGGTTTGGCAGTTGAAACGTCTGCCGGTATATCCTCCTGACTTGCTCCGTAGTCGTTGAGGTAGGCTCTCCCTGACCGGGTTGCAGCAAGTACCTCGTCTTTGTCTGATGGCAAAGAATTTGTGACCATATGGCATGGTTTGCACTTTGAGCTCCTCCTGGACGTAGCTCTAGTCCATTCCTCGAGCTCTGACACCAAATCTGGATGAACCCACATAATCTCGTCCTGACGGGTGGTCAGGGGTACCAAGTTATGATTTTGATCCCTAGCCGGAGGGAGATTGACGATGTCCATTGTGGCTCGGGAAATGGGCGTGATACCGTCCATGACTTCTTGGGGAGGCAGATCGCCGAACCGCAGAGAGATCATGTTGGCTGTGACCGTTTTCTCAGTGTCGTGCAGGGTGATAGCCTTAGTATCGATCAACCCCTGGATCTTCCTCTTCAGTACGTAACACATCTTTGTTGGGTGGTGTACGTATCTGTGGAAGATGCAGTATTTGGGGTCGTCGGTACTGCCGACCTCTTGGGGCCGCCTTAGCTCCGGCAGGGTGATCTTGCCACTTTTGACGAGACATTCAAATATACTAGGGATATCGTCGTCGTCGAAAGAGTAGACCTCGACGGGCCTGGAAGTCCCGGGCTTTGTCTGCGTGGTCGCCGCCGTCTTTTGTCTGGACGTATTGACTGTCAGAGCTTCTTTTCCCTTGGAGCTGCGAGGATGGTCGCCGCTGGAAGATGGCCTTTTGCCTCTGTCGGAGGCGGAGATCATGATGCCGTTGTCGCGCGCCTTGCGACTGTTGTCTTCGGCGGCCACTGCCGAGATGATGAACGAGGGCCACTCATGGAACTGATATGGTCCTGTGAACACCGAGACTATAGGAAGGAGGTTCTTCCTGCAAATGTCTACTAACACCGAGTCTGGAACTCCTGGAGGCATTTGTAAGGTGGCCTGACGAAAAAGTTCGACGAAGGTGCGAACGTCTTCCTTTTTCCTTTGCTTGACTTCAATGAGGGAGGACATAGACATGTCCATTCCACACTCGTAGAATCGTGTGAAGAATAGCGCTTTGAAGTCTTCGAAGGAAGTAATGCAGTTGTCCGCCAAGCTACGGTACCACTGATAGGCTACTCCTGAGAGGCGGCCCTTGAACACCCGAGTGAGGAGGGCATCGTTCCCTTGTAGCAACACCGTCATCATACTGAAATAGTTCATGTATTGACTTGGTGATGTTTTTCCTTCGAATAGAGCCATAGTCTGAGGTTTGTACTTCGGAGGAAAAGGGACTTCTTCCCAGATAGCCGGGTAAGGCTGGTTGATTCCCAGTTTCTTGAGCTGATCTTTGTGCCTCAAGGCGTCAAACTGGGCTTTCAACTCCCGCACTGCCTGCATCGGATTCTCAGTTGGAAGCGGAGGGACTGCCGACTCTTGATCTAGACCATGTTCTTGGCTTGGGTCGGATGGTGGTAAGTCCACCCCCACACGTATCTGAGTTGGCGGGACCGACGCTTGAGCCATGGCAGTCGCGTGCTGAGTTAGCATCATCTGGTGCATGTTCTCCATTACGGATTGCATTTGCTTCAGAGATGTCTCTAGCACAGTGATGCGTTGTTCCGCGTTTCCTGAAGCCTCCTCGCGTTCGTCTTCAATGGCGTAAGCTCCCACTTTCCTGGGCGTCATCGAAGGATTAGTATAGGTCGCCGCAGAAGTCGACTCTACACTCTCAGCATCTGTTCTGGGAGATTGGCGACCCCCAGCGTCAGAATCAGACGAGTACGGAGCTGGTTGCTGTGACCTTGCCCGGGTGTTTTGGAAAACCCCAGCTTCAGTGCTCCAGAGGAGGTCTTCGAATCTTCTTCGGCTCGGAGGCCCAGAGGGATGACGTCTCGAGCTCGACCTTCTTCTGGGTATTCGTGAAGCCATGTTCACGGATGCATACTCGTGCTCTTCTTCGGGAAAAGACCGAGAGTAGCTCAATCGGTCGAAGACCGACCGTTTTGCTTTAGAACAGCAGCAGTCAATCACAATCTTATGACTATTACAATATTGCTCTCTGGGGGGCGTAATAGATATGTTGGAAGATCCCCTCTCCTTACGATCTGGACTAGGCATTCGCGTATGTCAGGAGTAGCAATCGGAGCTTGCTTTACGCCGCGGGACTTCGCCTGGCGTAATTTGGAGATTCGCTCAGACTGGCGTAAAGCTGAAGAGGTCCTCAGTCGGCCATCGGCTTCTCGCATAATCCGGAGGGTAGGCAGATTGTTCTCTTGCTGGCGTAAAGGCCGAGAGGTTGGATATTCACCTGCTTGCTTCCCCTCGCGGAGATCACCGCGCTCATCTATTTTTCCATAGAAGTCAGATATTGTTTCGCACGTGGAGCGTGATCTATTCTTCCGATTTGGCGTTGAGGCACCATCGGAAGTTTTGTCTGTACCGCGCGTAGCGGGAGACTGATTCCTACGCGTAGAGCGCAGTGGATACTTCTGGGTCAGCGCAGAGGCCTTGCCCAAAGTTTTGTCTGTACCGCGCATAATGGGAGACTGGTTCCTATACGTAAAGCGCAGTGGATACTTCTGGGTTAGCGCAGAGGCCTTGCCCGAAGTTTTGTCTGTACCGCGCGTAGCGGGAGACTGAATTTTACATGCAGGGCACGGAGGGAGCGATGCTACCACCTCATTGGTCGGAGAGATCGGAGAGTCCACAGGAATGGTTGAGGATGTCTTGGGCATCCACACTTTGCGCAGCTTCCTGTTGTCTTGGACGAAGAGAGAGTGAGAGCTACCCCCGGTTCGAAGCATGTCTTCGTAAGCAGACTGGTCGAAATGAACGACCAGCATCTTCTTTACGGTTCCTATAGATACCGCATCGCGTTGAGCAATTACTTCCTCGTCAGAAGAGAAAGACGTCCCCAGCAGAGTCGCCATCTTGTTTGTGGTATTAAACGAAAGAATGAAAGTGTGTTTCAATGACGGGGTTTGTGCGAAACCCGCACCCTTTGGTTTACAAACAAACTTCTACAATGTAATCCTATATGAGGATGTGGGAGTACAATTTATTTAATCTGGGTATAAATTGCTATAGGTGTCTGATCTGCGGTCGATCACTTTAGCCCTTGGACCATGCGATGTTGAAGAAGTGCCGTGGAAGACAGGTAGCAGCTTCGAAGGTTGCAGGAGAGGGTGGATGCACGATGCCGAAGTCGTCGATCCCCGCTCTTTGCTTGAGCTCCGGTCTCTCTCTCTCTCTCTCTCCTCCTTGTTCGATCTTCTCCGACTGTCGACCTTGGATCTGATATTGGTACTCTTGACCGAATTTTCTGACCCGGGATCTGATATCGGTTTCTTGACCAATTTTTCGACCTTGTTCCCCATTGACAGGGGCCTCTATTTATAGAGTCTTTGGTGACAGTGACCACTCCATTGGTGTAGCAACCGAGGAGTGGAAAGTACAGCACCCTTTTACACAACGGTTAAAGTAACCAATGTCTACGTATAGATGATCTTTTGACTGAGCGGGTGACATGGGTCCAACTAAGGGGACACAACACGTACGATTGCTACTAAGATCACGGCGTAAAAGCCACGCGGGTAGGTATCCATTGTGTAGAAGAGGTTGGCATAGAAGCCAAATGTCCGTCACCATGGCATAGAAGCCAGGTAGGCAAAGAAGCCGAACAGGCATAGAAGCCGAGTAGGCCTGGAAGCCGAGCAGGCATAGAAGCCGAACAGGCCTAGGAGCCGAGTAGGCGTGGAAGCCGAACAGGCACAGAAGCCGAACAGGCATATAAGCCGAGTAGGCGTGGAAGCCGAGTAGTCAAAGAGACTGAGTGGGCGTGGAAGCCGAGTAGTCGTAGAGACTGAGTGGGCATGGAAGCCGCATGAGCACCGATCCTGAATGGGCGTAGAAGCCGCTGCATATCGTGCCAGAATGAGCGTAGAAGCCGCTTGAGCACAGATCCTGAATGGGCGTAGAAGCCGCTGCATACCGTGCTGATGTGGACGTCTTAGCCAAAATTATGGCTTTTGAAGATATAACCAAATCTCTTGCAGAGATTTGCCATCACCTTATGCATTAAATGCGGAGGCGTGTTTCAAAGGTATGCAGGCCTTCTGTGCACCCGTCGCAGAGACGTGTCTTGAGAGAAACTGTCACCGCTCTGTGCAATTAGACGTGGAGACGTGCCTCAAATCCCGTACGAAGTGCAGCTTTTGACGTGGCAGGCGGTTTGTCTGCTGTGGAGCATAAAATAGCTCATGTTTGCCTGTGTAAAATAGGGCGGCGTATTCCCTTGTACGCAAAAGAGTGGTTTATGCTGAGGAGACTCCAGTAAACGACGGTTTGGTGATGTTTTACCAAATCCTCTGCATTAAATGGTGAGATCCGCCATCATACTGTGGGATGCGTCCTGAGAGGTCTGCCATCGTTTTCAGCCATCGTCTGGGTAGCCGTGCATCACCTTTTGTCAGGAGTCAGAGGTCAGATTAACTGCGTGACTTGACAGGTTCATTTCGGGGAAGATGAAGCGTTCCTCGTACGCTATTACGCTGCTTTGAGAGCGGTTGAGTTTTATGCCATGGAGGCGATGGTGGACTCTGTTTCACGCTGGAGCGGCCTAGACGTACTGCACTTATGCGGATGGTCCTTTGAGCTTTATTCTTCACGCTGTATTTTAGTGGAGAAAACTCTGTCGTACGCCTGATGGCTCTGAAGGCCTCTGCTTACGCTGCTCTGTATTAAGAGGCTGTGTAGCTCTTTCCAGCGTATTTTTCATGCTTCTACAGTTGGTAGTCAAGTTACTATCGAATATCCAGCAAGAAATAATACTGAGTCGGGTGGAGACAAATCCACTACCGATAAATAGAAAAACAGAGACAAGATGTCACTACCACATATTCAAATAAGCATTTGTGTAATTTCACTATTTTGAATAAATATGTATTTAATTAATCTGCTGAGTTTTTAAAACTATTAATATGTGTTAGTGATACTTGGCTTTAGGTCAAACCCTAGAACTCATTAGGACTAACCCTAATGAGAAACCCTAATTTGAAAACCCAATTCTAGTGAAACCCTAGAATTTTAATTTTTGGTGGAACCTCAAACCCTAGAAGGGCTAAACCTGAGTTATTTGGGCTCTACATGACCTAACCTGGGGGTTTAACCTAAAACTATACATTAGAAACCCTAACTTGATTTATTATAAAAGGGAACCCTCTTTTTCTTCATGTAGAAAGAAGAAACCCTAGCCTCCATCAAGAGAGCCATCTCCCTCACCCCAAATTCGGAATTTAAGCCCTAGGATTCCATCCTCCTCCTCCAAAGCAAGGGAAGCAAGGAACTTGGGTCAAGGAACCTTGGGGAAGAAGAACTTCCACTGGAGGAACCATCTCAATAGGTAAAATCTGATTTTTCCCCTTTAATTCCTGTTTTTCTGTTGATTATTTCCCTCTAAGGACCCCCTTGCTGTGTAGATCTCGATTTCTAGGGTTCTACATGAAGACCTAGGAGGAACTAGTGTTTTGGTCACCCACATTGGTTTTTCTCAATTTTTCGTGAACCCTAACCCTAGGTATTTGTATGTAGACTGATTTCATCTCATAGGTGTAGGTTGAACTCGATTTTTAGGGTTTTGATTTGAGGATTTATGGGTTCTTATGTAAAACCATTTTTTCTGTACTCCTTGTGTTTGAGGAAATGTTTCTTAGGGTTTTGCCTATCCTTGTATTTTATTTCCTGTATATATATTGATATACCTATCTATATTTATATATATATAATTACTTGTGTACAGGTTGTGTGCAGTAGGGGTTACTGTACAGTCAGGATTGGGGATTCCCTGTGCAGTCGGGTTTGGGAGTTCAGTGCAGGATGTGCACAGTTGGGTTTTCTGTGTGTGAATCAGTGAGTTGTACAGTGTATTCGAATTCTGTGTATTGGTGCAAGGTTTTACCTATGTGTTGATGTTTAATTTCTGTGAGAGAAGGAGAACAGTGTATCAGGGTGCAACTAAGCAGTGAGAACTAGTGTGTGTTCTCAGTTGTCCTCAGTGAGGGAGTTCAGTGATTAGTTCTATGTGTCCCCAGTGAGGAGAGCCTGTGCCTGTGTGTATTCTTGGGTGTGAGGGTTGGTTAATAACTTAGTAGAGTGTTAGAGTGTCAGTAGGTTTAGAATGTATCAGTGTGTATCTGTAAATAGGAATTGTGGCTACCTGAGTGTCCTAATTAGTTGTATCTAGTGTATAGGTAAGTGAAATACCTGTGTGTTTCAGTGTTTAGATCAGTGTGTTTATGTGCCTGTGTAGCAGGGTGTGTGTGAGTTCCTGTGTGAGTGCAGTGAGGTATCAGTATGCAGGGGGGAGAAACCTGTGTGTGAGTGAGTTGTAGGTGTCCATGAGTTCAGTGTGTTCAATACCTGTGCCTAAGAGAGAGATCAGTGTGTGTGTGTTGTTCATATGGGTCTTATTTGGCTGTGATCAGTGTCCCTATAGTGTGTGAGTGTAAACCTGGTCAGTATAGATGTGTACCTGTGTATTAGGTAGCAGTGTATTAGATACTTGAGGGTGTTAATTTCTGTGTATATGTTACAGTACTTGAACCTATGTGTGTGTGTATCAGAGAAGTGTGAGTGTGTGCTGTGTGAGTTAACTGTGAAACCAGGGTGAATTCTGTGTATCAGTGAGTATGAGCAGTTCAGTGTGTGTAGGTGTTAAGGCTTTGTGCAGTGGTGTGAGGGTATCAGAGGATTTCAGTTCCTATGTCCACGTGTAACAGTAAGTTATGTGTAGTTCAGTAGCTAGTTAAGTCTGCCTGTGTGTGTGCAGTAGCAGTGATTACTGTGGGTGCCAATGTAGCTGTATGTGTATGGTAGTGTAGGGATTTATGGTATCAGTGACAATATCAGTGAGTCTATCATTAGTATTTGGTATTGGGCAATTGGTATCATGTATAGTTGGTAAGGTTAGATATCAAATAGATATTAGGTGTTAAGTTATCAACTAGTATAAACTAGGTATCCTTAGTATGGTCAAATGAATAGGAATAAGACTAAGGTGGACTAGTAGACCTAGTATAGACCTAGAAATAGATTAGAAACATCATCCTAGTTATTATTTATAATTATCTTTCCACACCACCATTTAATACTTATATTTCATTTATATAGGTCATTGTGATCCCACTTTGGACATCGATCCTCACATTTTGCTCAGGACCACAGGCGAGTACATTCTCTGACAGTTTTCATTGTTGATTACTTCTATAAATTGTAGTGTATTACATACTTGATTCCGACACTATGGATACACGGGTTAGCACCCTAGATCCCCATCATGAGGAGTCGTGATTGGAATCCATCGTGCTAGCTGGGGAACGGGGAACTATTAGTAGATTATGTGATCATATCCAAACTTACCATGCATCATAGCTCACCCCACTTCACACGTCGGGTGCGGCCTGACCATCATCATGCTTCATAGCTGTTATATATGATTAGCCTGACCATTACCATGCATCATAGCTAACCATATGGTTAGCCTGACCTTCAAGAATCATAGCTAATCATATATAACCAGCCTGATCTAGTCCCAAGCCGATCACATAATAAACTAATATTTCAAGCACTTAGCTAGATGTTTATTCTTTATTCAGATTCACTTGTTCTAGCATTCACTGTTTATTGTTCATTGCTAGATGCTCTATTGCCTATTTCATGTCTCCTGTACTTCTCATTTTCAGCATATACTTTCATCTTGTATTTCTTACACTGTTTATAGTCTTTGTCAATTTAATGAAACTGCTGTTAGTGCTTGTGCTTCGCTCCAATCCTGACTGGATAACATTTTTCAGAGGACCTGGAAGCTTGTGCCCCACTCATTACGGCCCAGGATTAGAGGGTGATTTCACTCCAGAAACCCAGAGGAGTTGCCTATACCTGGCTGTTCTTAGATTATTTTTCTGCATTTATTGTTTTAGACTGAGACTGAGTTGTATTTATTATTTTGTGACTTTGTGAGGTCATTTAGACCCAGGATTTGAGTTGGACTTATTGTTGTTGGTTTTTATTAGAACTCTTTTCTATTCTCATCGTGCTATTATTTCTATTAGCTTATGATTGAGTATATCATAGAACTGTAGATTATTATCATTGTCCTCCGTACGGAGTTGAGACTATTGACATGATATATTATGTTTGTGACCTAGACAGCGTTCTACCGCCGATGCTGCGGCGTAGGCTGGACGTACCCACGACTCATGCCCAAATTCCGGGTGCGGGTCGTGACACAAGAAAATATAACTAAAACATGCTAGAAAATAACTATGTATAAGCAGGGCCATCAACTGCAATCGTACCCTCGTCTGGTGTCGGTCCGTAAGGTTGCGGGTGCTCCTCGTCTGCTAAATCTGGAGATCAAAACCAGGTCCTCAGAGGGACGTAACAAGATACAATAGAATACGAGCCAAAAGTACAGTAAATGAACATGCAAGATAGACAGAAAAGTAAACACAAGAAAGCAAACAAGACACGAGAAATCACTGCATCTAAGATGGTGGCGTACCGATGGTGCTATCAAACATGACTACTAACAAATCGGGATAACCGCAACTCAATGGAAGATCACGGTCCTATAGAAAGTAGTCCAATGGGGACTCCCTTTCTATAGTTTAGCTCTTTCGTTGCCCAATGGGACCTCACGAATGAGGTAGTCAAATGAACAAGTCTCTTTCGCTGCCCAATGGGAGCTCACGATCGAGAATGCTCAAGTGTAGTCAATGCCCAATAACAATCATCTAGGAACTAAAGAAATTAGTCAAGTCAACTCAAGGAATGTAGAGTAAACATATACCATCACAATATGGAACAAATAGTGATCCAAGGAAAAGAGCAAATAATGTACATGCACGCAAAACGAGAAAATAAGACTAGAGCAGCAGGAATAAATCAATATGAAAAATGCATCAAGAACTATATACGACAAGAGAATAATAGCTGAAAAGGGAAGCATGCAAATAGTGTGCAAGAGTCTTGCACGACAATGTATAAATATGTCAAGAAAATAAGTAGCAAAACTGCAGGGTTTGGCAAGGTATACTTGCCTGGGGTCCTGGCTCCAACTGTAGCTCTGGTCTCAATGTGATCTGCAGGTACTACTCTGGTTGCTGAAATAAACATCACCATAAGATCCAGAAAATATCAATCAGCTAGAAACGTCTGTCCTTGAGTCCAATTTGAAGACAAGGGCAAAAATGACAATTTCGGGTTAAAGCAGGGTCCACATGTGGCCCGCTTCGCACCAAAAAATATGTCAGGGTCAAAGGTCTCCAAATCTATCCAACTCAGTGTCAACAAGTCAAGAACGATGATACGAACCCAGCGGAACTTCCAGAATTGGATTCCGATGAGCCGATCACAAAATCGCCCGTCAAATGGAGCTTGTGGGGCCCACGACACGCGATTTCGTCAACGTTCTCAGAATCGAACCAAACTTGGTTCAAAGGACCAGCGTATCGCTACGAGTTCGATGACGTAAGTTTCGTTTCGATCCGACGTGTGTACACAAAGTTAGGGCACATTCCAGAAAGGGCGGATACGGGACGGTATCCGCGGATACGCGTTGATTCCGGTGTGCACGCACACCCGAATCGACTTCTGCAAAATTCCACACATCCGTATTGACGATGCGCACGTATCTGTGAAGACCGCAAGCGACCAAGTCCTCTCGTTTGGCGGGGCGTACTCAGTTTCGGGGTGAATCAGGGCATTATTTTTCCTGTTTTTGGATCGCGATTCGCAATCGCCACAGGACGCGATGCCCCGAGCGGGTTGCACGGGCACCGAGGGGGTCACGCAGGGTACGCGATGCAAAAGACGGAATCGAAAATGGGTAAACGAGCAGGGAGATACGCGTACCTGAACAGGGTCCGAAAAACCCAAAATTTATCGTGTCCGACACACACGTGTCTAGGGTTTAGGGCTCTAAGGGTTTTCAGGCGGCCGGAGGGGGCCAGGGCAGCTGGGCGGCGCTGGCGAGGGTGGCGGCGCAGGCCGGCAGCGGCGGCGCGCTGGAGCGGGCGGGGGACGGGCCGGCAGGGGCTGCTGGGCTGGATCGGGGTCGGGGTTGGCCGCTGCGGCTGAGGGGGAGGAGGAAGGAGGAGGAGAGGGGAGCGGCGTCGCGGCGTGGCGGGGGGACGTCGTCGGCGGCGAGGTCTGGGACGGAAGGCGGCGCGGCGGGTCTGGGTGGTGCAGGGATGGCCGGAGGGGAGAAGGCTGCGGGGGGTTTTTTTTTTTATAGGCGAGCGGGGGAGGGTAGGCCGAGCTAGGCGACGGAGGAGGTGGATCGAGGGTCGGGCAGCGCGGAGGGGGCAGCAACGTGGCCGGAAGAGCGGGAAGCGGCGCCGGAAGCGCTGGAAGCGGCGCCGGAAGCGGCGGCAGGCGCGGGTCGTGCGGGGGAGAAGGCTGGTAGCGGGTCGGCTTCGCGGGCGGGTTCGGGTCTGACCGACCCGACCCGACCCGATAGCCCATGGGCCGGGTTAGGCTGGGCTGGGCTAGGCCTTGGGCTGGGTTAAGGATGGGTTTAAATAAAAATAAATAATAAATAAATAATAATAATTAAAATAAATAATAAAACAGGTTTTAGGTGTTATAAAATAGGTCCGGGGCCCAATAAATTTTCAGAAAATTATCCTAAGTCAGTTTTTTATTTTACACCCAAAAATATTATTTTTATAATATTTTAATAGTAATTAACAGAAAATAAAAAATTATTTAATTACCAAGAGCCTAGGTTTTAATTACAGAAAAAAATCCCAAAAATTTCAGAAAATTGTGAAAAGTCCAAATTAATAATTCCTGAAAATCAGGGGGCTTACAATCTACCCAACTTATAAAAATTTCGTCCTCAAAATTAAAATATGGTAGGGTTCTCTCTATACAATCTCACTTGATTACAGTCTAAAGAATTTTCTCAAGTGAACATTGCGGTCTCTACCCAACTTAGAATTTACCCATCTATCTTCTAAGGCTATACATCTAATAAAGCTATGTCTCAACTTATTTAATTATGGTATTGAATCCTTAAGTCTTTAACACCAAACACATCACCTATGGTATTCCCTTAATCATATATAAAAGGGTCATCATCAATGCGACCGGCCTGTGGGGTATATCTAGTACTGTCTATATATCAAACTTATACCAAGCACGAGATTTCATCTTTTCGAAATAAGGGAAGACAAAGATCAAAGAGTTCAAGGGTGAGGTGATAGAATAAAAGTATCGGGATCAAGGCGTTTAAAGAATTCAAATGGGAATTGTCAAGCAGTTGTGGATTGAAATCCTATTCTGGTAATCATTTGTTCGCATGCTCGTATTAGTACAGTTATGTAACTGATACGATATATTCAGTCATATCTAGAGGGCAAGTATACTAGTCAACTATATATCTCAATCCACGTGAAGTAGTCGTGCGAAGAGTGAACCAAAATGCATTAAGGTTGATCAGACCGTAATACACTGATTCTGAATAGACAGTTGTATTAGTGTGTCGACCCAATAATACATATGTCATGAACAAGCTTGATGAAAGGATAAGCTTGCAAAACTAGGCTATATTAGCAGTATAAGTCAAGGTGGTACAACAATTATAAGTACGCTAGATGATGATGGAAGGAGGTACAACTTAATTCAAGTTCACAAAACAATACACAATAAGCACAATAACAAAAGACTCTACAATCTCTACAGTTATCAAATATAAAAGCATACCAGGTTATTAGCAAGTTCAAAATTACTAGGTTGGGGCTGAGGTCACGAACCAATAGGCACGAGCTAAAACAAGACTAGAAACGGCAGCTACAAATCACTTACGCGCATTAGCTATTCCAAGAGTCTGCACGTTCTCCACGGTCATCGCGAAAGCTTGTCCGCGTCCTTGTGGTGGATTCCTCTGCTGCTGCTGGGCCTGTTGGAAGAGTGCTGCTTGTGGTACCAAGGGTGGTCTCGGTTCGGGTGCTGGTAGAGCTTGTTGGTTTTTTACAGCATCTCGTGGTGATCTTGTAGAAATATCGTCGCTTGCTGGTAGATCCATTACTCTGCATCCAAAATAAACAATAAGAGGCGCACAGGAATCAAGGCAGGATGCAAGTCAAGGAATTAATTTGAATCCGAGATAGATGTCAAGAACGATTCAAGCAAGTGGATGAGATCCTAAAACTTATCCTATTCTTATTGCAGGCCTGTTCGGTCCCTAAGTTGAAATCGAACAATTTAGTCGAAGACCTGCATGGGCCACCACAAAAACCATGTCACGCCCCAGTCCCAAAATACAGAGGGACTGGACACGTGGCAATGGCCAGCAGCACGCACCGATGGGCAAACCCAATTTAATGGATCCATCGGGGCATGCTTAAGCTGTAATATAACAATAAGTAGGTCTAATGATAAATGTCAAGTATCTAGATCTCATCCAACAGAACAGTATAA
This sequence comes from Iris macrosiphon, assembly GCA_036927795.1. NCBI lineage: Eukaryota > Viridiplantae > Streptophyta > Magnoliopsida > Asparagales > Iridaceae > Iris > Iris macrosiphon. The sequence continues at coordinate 38,566,084 of JAYESA010000020.1, forward strand.
GAACTAAATAGCAAACTGGAGTAACTGCTGGTAGTCAAGTTACTGTCGAATATCCAGCAAGAAATAATACTGAGTCGGGTGGAGACAAATCCACTACCGATAAATGGAAAAACAGAGACAAGGAAATATAACTAAAACATGCTAGAAAATAACTAAGTATAAGCAGGGCCATCAACTGCAATCGTACCCTCGTTTGGTGTCGGTCCGTAAGGTTGCGGGTGCTCCTCGTCTGCTAAATCTGGAGATCAAAACCAGGTCCTCAGAGGCACGTAACAAGATACAAAAGAATACGAGCCAAAAGTACAGTAAATGAACATGCAAGATAGACATGAAAGTAAACACAAGAAAGCAAACAAGACACGAGAAATCACTGCATCTAAGATGGTGGCGTACCGATGGTGATATCAAATATGACTACTAACAAATCGGGGTAACTGTAACTCAATGGAAGATCACGGTCCTATAGAAAGTAGTCCAATGGGGACTCCCTTTCTATAGTTTAGCTCTTTCGCTGCCCAATGGGAGCTCACGAATGAGGTAGTCAAATAAACAAGTCTCTTTCGCTGCCCAATGGGAGCTCACGATCGAGAATGCTCAAGTGTAGTCAATGCCCAATAACAATCATCTAGGAACTAAAGAAATCAGTCAAGTCAACTCAAGGAATGTAGAGTAAACATATACCATCACAATATGGAACAAATAGTGATCCAAGGAAAAGAGCAAATAATGTACATGCACGTAAAACGAGAAAATAAGACTAGAGCAGCAGGAATAAATCAATATGAAAAATGCATCAAGAACTATATACGACAAGAGAATAATAGCTGAAAAGGGAAGCATGCAAATAGTGTGCAAGAGTCTTGCACGACAATGTATAAATATGTCAAGGAAATAAGTAGCAAAACTGCAGGGTTTGGCAAGGTATACTTGCCTGGGGTCCTGGCTCCAACTGTAGCTCTGGTCTCAATATGATCTGCCGGTACTACTCCTGTTGCTGAAATAAACATCACCATCAGATCCAAAAAATATCAATCAGATAGAAATGCTTGTCCTTGAGTCCAATTTGAAGACAAGGGCAAAAATAGCAATTTTGGGTCAAAGTGGGGTCCACATGTGGCCCGCTTTGCACCGAAAAATGTGTCAGGATCAAAGGTCTCCAAATCTATCCAACTTAGTGTCAACAGGTCAGGAACGATGAAACGAACCCAACGGAACTTCCAGAATTGGATTCCGATGAGCCGATCACAAAATCGCCCGTTAAGTGGAGCTTGTGGGGCCAACGACACGCGATTTCGTCAACGTTCTCAGAATTGAACCAAACTTTGGTCACAGGACCAGCGTATCGCTACGAGTCCGATGGCGAAAGTTTCGTTTCGATCCGACGTGTGTACACAAAGTTAGGGCGCGTTCCAGAAAGGGCGGATACGGGACGGTGTCCGCGGATACGCGTTGATTTCGGTGTGCACGCACACCCGAATCGACTTCTGCGAAATCCCACACGTCCGTATCGACGATGCGCACGTATCTGTGAAGACCGCACGCGACCAAGTCGTCCCGTTTGGCGGGGCGTACTCAGTTCTGGGGTGAATCAGGGCGTTGTTTTTCCTGTTTTTGGATCGCAGTTCGCAATCGCCACAGGACGCGATGCCCCGAGCGGGTTGCACGAGCACCGAGGGGGTCACGCAGGGTTCGCGATGCAAAAGACGAAATCGAAAACTGGTAAACGAGCAGGGAGATACGCATACCAGGTGGCGCTGTGGCCGCGGAGCGCGAGGCGTGGGCCGGTCGGAGCGGCGGGCGTCGCGGAGCCGGACGCGGGCACGGGGAGGGAAGGTGACCGGGTCACGCGGGTCTGGGTCGGGTCGGGTTGCGGGTTTGGCCGACCCGCCCGACCCGCTAGGCCAATGGGTTTGGGCCGGAGTCAATTGGGTCGGGCTAGGCCGGCCCAATGGGCTTAGGGTTTATTTATTTAAAAAAAATAAATAACTAATTAATTAAAATATTAAATAATTAAATAAATAGTTTTTAGGTGTTTTAAAATATGTTCGGGGCCCAATAAATTCCAGAAAAATTATCCTAAGTCCAGTTTTTCATTTTACACCCAAAAATATTATTTCCATAATATTTTAATATTATTTATTATTATTTAAAAATTATTTAATAATTAAAACCCTGTTTTTAATTACAGAAAAATCCTAGAAAAATTCAAGAAAATTGTAAAAATCCAAATTTAAAAATTCTTGAAAAATCAGGGGGTTTACAATCTATCCCCCTTAAGAGGATTGCGTCCTCGCAATCAAAGAATAACCGGTCAACAGAGATGACCCGGTTGCAAGTATCGTTCGAAACACATCACAAGATACTTAGGGAAATACCGTTTCCCTAAAAATGAAAGTTATACACTTTTCAGAGAAAATCTAGTTAAGTAAAAGAACTACACTCTTATGGAAACCAGGTTATTATTAACAAGTTGCAAATTACTAGGTTGGGGCTGAGGTCACGAACCAAGAGGCACGAGCTAAAACAAGACTAGAAACGGATAACTACGAATCACTTACGCGCATTAGCTACTCCACGAGTCTGCGCGTTCTCCACTGTCATCGTCAGGGCTTGCTCGCGTTCTTTCAGTCAATTCTTCTGCTGCTGAGCCTGCTGGAAGAGTAGTTCCTGGGGTATCAAGGGTGGCCTCGGCTGATACCCTCCTGGAGCTGGTGGTAGGGCTTCTTGAACTTCCGTTTGCGGTGCTCCAAATGCTGGATAGGCTGGCCTCGGTTCTGGTAACGCTTGTTGTTTACCCTTTGGTGCTCTTTCTCGGCGCTCAGGGCATTCCCTCAATGGATGCTGACTGGATCCGTAAGCTAAACATACTTTCCTTTTTCGTTTGCACTCGTCCTCAATATGGCCTCGCTTGCGACAATATGGACAGACAGGTATTGCCTGTGGAGATGCTTCTGGTGGCTGGTGTATGTGAGGTCTTTTTGCAACTTCTTCTTGTGGTGCTCCGGCTGGTGCTGATGTGGATGGCCGCTTCAGACTGGTCTCTCTCCTGATGACGCACTCCATGCGTCGCGCTGCAGCAAGGACGTCTGAGTACGAAGTAGGTGCAACGGATCCAATTAGTTTTTGTAGCTCAGTGTTTAGTCCGTCGAAGAATTTCTCAGCCTTCTCTTCTTCTATCGGGATCAATGTTGGGGCGAAGCGACTTAGGCGAATTAACTCAGCGTTGTACTCTTCCACCGTCTTAGTATCCTGAGTGAGGTGATTAAACTTGTCCCGAAGTTCTGATCGAGCGATAGCTGGAATGTACATCTCCTGAAAGAGTCTAGAGAACTCTTTCCAAGTGACTCGGTCTGGTCCGAGCCGTGTCTCCTCGGATAGCCACCAGTGATGTGCATTATCCGTCAACTGCATTCTGACGGCAGTCATCCAACGTTCTCTTGGAAGCTCGATTGCTTCTAATTGATGTTGAGTGTTGGTGAGCCACTCATGAACTTTTGTGGGCTCCTCTTTGCCTGAGAAGGTACGAGGCTTCAGATGGCGAAAATTAGAAATAGAGCCCGTCGTTGGTCGTCGTGCTGGTAGGTCTGCCTGCTCTAGTGCGGTTACTAGGCTGTGACTGAAAGCCTCTTGTTGAGCTTGCGTTATTGCATAGATCATTTAAAATATCTGCTGTCCGTCCATGGCCTGCCCTGGTGGAATTACGGGCATTGGTGGAGTAAATTGCGTCGATGGTGGAATGTCATCGCGCTGGACTCTCGAGGCATATTGTTGAGCTGATTGTCCTCCATCCACTAGTGTTACTTCATCTTCGTTGGTTACCACAGTATCTCGTGATAATTCTAGGGGAGTCTCGTCGTTCGCTCATGAATCCATAACCCTGCAACCAAAATAACCAATAAGAGGCGCACAGGAATCATGGCAGGATGCAAGTCAAGAAATTAATTCGAATTCGATATGGATATCAAGAACGTTTCAAGCAAGTGGATGAGATCCTAAAACTTATCCTATCTTATTGCAGGCCTGTCCGGTCCCTAAGTTGAAACCGAACAATTTAGTCATAAACCTGCATGGGCCACCACAAAAACCATGTCACGCCCCAGTCCCAAAATGCCGAGGGATTGGACACGTGGCAATGGCCAGCAGCACGCACCGATGGACAACCCAATTTAATGGATCCATCAGGGCATGCTTAAGCTGTAGTCTAACAGTAAATAGAACCAATGATACAGGTCACAGACTATTCTAATCTCATCCACAACAGATAATCACAGATTAAATGTCAGAGTAATGCAAATAGAAATAACTATCAAATCTCAATAAAAGTATCTCGGTGAATAATCCGAGAACAAGTCTGATACATCAAAGCAAATAGACAGGAAATAAAGGAACTGAAAATAGAAACAGAAATAGAATAACTGACTATATACAGCCAATGCTCAAGAGAAGTCCTCTGGTGCGAACTCGTCCTCAGGTCCTGGTACAGCTCCTGGGAGTGCTCTTGTACGGTGTATCTCTGGATGGATCTCTTCGGCTATACCTGGGGATATAGTCCATTCCAGGTCCTCAGGGGACATAACAAGGTACAGATAACACAAGCCAAAATAAATGCAGTGCAGAAATAATGAACAACAGGGTAAATATGTAAAGCAGCTAAGTGATATGCAATATGAGAGCAGTACTAGAACTCAGGCTGAAACTACTACAAGCTCTGTGTCGGGGAGCCGATAGCAGTGATATCATGTGGTTGTCGAGCTCACGATGGGAGACTACGACGCCGGCATAATATAATCAACCTGTAGCCTGTGTGTCTCTCCCCACCCAATGTAATCACGCATATCATGACCATAACGTCTCATGTCCATGTCAAGCGGGATCATAGCTAATGCAACAAGTCATAGAATATCTAAGAATATAATATCTCTGTCAAGTCCTGTATCCTATACAGAATCACCATGAATGTCTCAGGAAGACTCTGTCTCATGAATAGTGTCAGGTGTCCTGGGTTATGATGTACTTGATAAGACAAGTAAGAGAAAGTAAAGGGTCCAAAATGTCCATCTCTAGGTGACGTACCCAACACCGCGTACGGGGTTGGCACCCGACTGATAATCGGACGCTAAGTACGCCACACGGTCCTAGGTTAAGCATGTACAACAGTTATAAATAAAATAAGGAAATCTGTAACAAGATTGTAAAGTTGGCAAGGTATACTTGCCCTCTGATGTATAACTAAGCCAAGGAATATTTAGCAAGGACTGCAAGTTTTGGCGAGGTACACTTGCCTGTGGTTCTGGTTCCAATTGCGGCTCTGACTTCAGTTGAAATTACAGGCGGTACTCCGGTTGCTGAAACAAATATCACCATCAGATCCAAAAAATATCAATCAGCTAGAAACGCCTGTCCTTGAGTCCAATTTGGAGACAAGGGCAAAAGCGGCCATTTTTGGTCAAAACGGGATCCACAGGTGGGCCCGCTTTGCACCAAAAAACGTGTCAGGGTCAAAGGTCTCCAAATTCACCAAACTTAGTGTTAACAGATCAGGAACGATGATACAAACCCAACGGAACTTCCAGAATTGAATTCCGATGAGCCGATCACAAAATCGCCCGTCGAGTGGGGCCTGTGGGGCCCACGACACGCGATTTCGTCAACGTTCTCAGAATCAAACCAAACCTGGGTCACAGGACCAGCGTATTGCTACGAGTCTGATGGCACAAGTTTCGGTTCGATCCGACGTGTGTACACAAAGTTACAGCGAGATTCAGAAAAGTCGGATACGGGACGATGTCCGCGGATACGCGTTGATTCCAGTGTGCACGCACACCCGAATCGACTTCCGCAAAATCCCGCACGTCCGTATCGATGACGCGCACGTATCTGTGAAGATCGCGCGCGACCAAGTCATCCCGTTTGGTGGGGCGTACCCAGTTCCGGGGTGAATCGGGACGTTATTTTTCCTATTTTTGGATCGCGGTGTACGATCACCACAGGATGCGATGCCCCGAGCGGTTTGTCCGGGCACCGAGAGGGTGATACAGGCTTCGCAACGCAATTTACGGAATCAAAATCAGAGCTACGAGCAAGAAGATATGAGTACCTGAACAGGGTCCTCGGAAACCGGGTTTTACCGTGTCCGACACGTGTCCGACACGTGTCGGATACAAAGGAATTAGGGTTAGGGCTAGGGCTTGCTGGCCGAGCTCCGACGGGAGCGGCCGGGCTGAGGCGGAGGGGGCCGGGGCTAGGGTGGCGAGGCACGCGGCGGCTCTGCGGCGTCGTGGCAGTCGGCCGGAGGCGGCGGAGGGCGGCCACGCCGGAGCTGCGGTGGCTTGGGGACGCGGGGATGCTCGGGGACGGCGGCTGGGAGGGCCTGCGGTGGAGGAGAGGAGAGAGGGGGCTGGGCTGGGCAGGGTGGCGGCGGCGCTGCGGGCGACGGCGTCTCCAGAGGGGCTGCCGGAGAAGACGGGCTGGTGGCGGAGGCTAGGGTGGCGCTGGGCTAGCGACGGGGCGGCGGCAGGGTTTATATAGGCGGTGAGGAGGCTGGGGGGGGCCGAGAGAGGCGTCCAGGTGGCGCCGTGGCCGCGGAGCGCGAGGCGTGGGCCGGCCGGAGCGGCGGGCGGCGCTGCGCCGGACGCGGGCACGGGGAGGGAAGGTGACCGGGTCACGCGGGTCTGTGTCGGGTCGGGTTGCTGGTTTGGCCGACCCGCCCGACCTGCTAGGCCAATGGGTTTGGGCCGGAGTCTGTTGGGCCGGGCTGGGCCTGCCCAATGGGCTTATGGTTTATTTATTTTAAAAAAATAAATAACTAATTAATTAAAACATTAAATAATTAAATAAATAGTTTTTAGGTGTTTTAAAATATGTCCGGGGCCCAATAAATTCCAGAAAAATTATCCTAAGTCCAGTTTTTCATTTTACACCCAAAAATATTATTTCTATAATATTTTAATATTGTTTATTATCATTTAAAAATTATTTAATAAATAAAACTATGTTTTTAATTACAAAAAAATCCCAGAAAAATTCCAGAAAATTGTGAAAATCCAAAATTAAAAATTCTTGAAAAATCAGGGGGTTTACAAGGGCGGCGCTGGCGAGGGTGGCGGCGCAGGCCGGCAGCGGCAGTGCGCCGGAGTGGGCGGGGGACGGGCCGGTAGGGGCTGCTGGGCTGGATCGGGGTCGGGGTTGGCCGCTGCGGCTGAGGGGGAGGAGGAAGGAGGAGGAGAGGGGAGAGGCGTCGCGGCGTGGCGGGGGTGACGTCGTCGGCGTCGAGGTCTGGGACGGGAGGCGGCGCGGCGGGTCTCGGTGGTGGAGGGATGGCCGGAGGGGAGAAGGCTGCGGTTTATAGGCGGAGGAGCGGGGGAGGGTAGGCCGAGCTAGGCGGCGGAGGAGGCGGATCGAGGGCCGGGCAGCGCGGAGGGGGCAGCGACTTGGCCAGAAGCGCGGGAAGCGGCGCCGAAAGCGCGGGAAGCGGCGCCGGAAGCGGCGGCAGGCGCGGGTCGTGCGGTGGAGAAGGCTGGTAGCGGGTCGGCTTCGCGGGCGGGTTCGGGTCTGACCGACCCGACCCGACCCGATAGCCCATGGGCCGGGTTAGGCTGGGCTGGGCTGGGTCTTGGGCTGGGTTAAGGATGGGTTTAAATAAAAATAAATAATAAATAAATAATAATAATTAAAATAAATAATAAAACAGTTTTTAGGTGTTATAAAATAGGTCCGGGGCCCAATAAATTCCCAGAAAATTACCTTAAGTCAGTTTTTCATTTTACACCCAAAAATATTATTTTTATAATATTTTAATAGTAATTAACAGCAAATAAAAAATTATTTAATTACCAAGAGCCTAGGTTTTAATTATAGAAAAAAATCTCAAAAATTCCAGAAAATTGTGAAAAGTCCAAATTAATAATTCCTGAAAATCAGGGGGCTTACAAAGGCCCTCGCATGATAATCCCGTTCAAGCAATCGTATCATTCATATGCACTTTTCAAAATATTTAGACTTATTGTATGGAACATTCATCGAACATCGAGAGAGAGCATCTATCACTTTTTTAATACACAAGTTCAAAACTGAGAGAATCGATATGAATTTCAAGGACGTAAAGTCGTGCTCTGATACCAAAATATCATAATAATGAACAACTGAGTTCTTCTTACTATTTTTTACCATTCGGTCTTCCCTATCATATGCAGTAATAAAAATAATGATCTAATGAATAACAAGAACATCTATGAAATTCAAGTATTATGTCTGTGTCTCTGCCTCAGACCCATTCTACTCGAACTATGTTTGTTACCGTGCATCCATTCTAAATATGCAAAATGTCGTACAAATATATTCCTTCATGTTACTCCTCTTCTGAATGCGGATAGCCTCTATGCAAGCATGACTTATCTATATGAAGGTCACTGGCTCTGTTGGCCATATTGGACGTGATCTGCGATGGAACGGCTTTCTTTCCAGCTTAGTTGCTAGCCTTGCTAGGCCTCCTGAACCATCCGACGAGTCGGCGACCATCCAGGTAGGTAACAAGCCTTGCTGGATGTCCCGTTCTCTTCCGCTAATTACCAGCTAGCGTATTACCAGGACTACACTGGCATTGTCCTCCCGGGCCGACACGGTTCGGATGCCTCAGCAATCGTGTCGAGGACTCATCTCTACCTGGTGCACAACCAGTTGTCCGTGACCATGCAACTACTCCCCCACTTCTATTCCTAGTCGAGAAATAACTCAGTTTAATCTTGTAAGCCCCCTGATTTTCAGTAATTTTTTTAATTTGTATTTTTCATAATTTTTCTAGAATTTTCAGAAATTTTCTGTAATTAAAACCTAGGCATTTGGTAATTAAATAATTTTTAATTACTGTTAATCAATATTAAAATATTATGAAAATAATATTTTATGGTGTAAAATGGAAAACTGGACATAGGGTAATTTTTCAGAAATTTATTGGACTCCGGAAGCATTTTTAAAGTCCTAAAAACTAATGTAAAAATAAACCGAATTAAACCCCTAAAATAAACCGAGTTTATTTCCAAAATAAACCAAACCAACTCAGACCCGGTTCAACTGAACCGAACCCAGCCTTATCGGGTCAGGTCGGATCTAAACTCGACCCGAAACCCGCAGACCCAAACCCATACTTAAACGATAGCGGATCGGGCCGGATTCCTATTGAACCCGACCCGCGGACCCGGACCCTAACGGAAACACTGTTCCGGCCTATAAATGTGCCTCATGATCCGCGCCCGCCGTCGCGGCAAACCCTCTCTCTCCTCTCACCGCCGCCCGCAGCCAGCCCGGTCGCCTGAACCCTAATCCATAGTCATCCTCCTCCAGTTTTTCCCCCGACCACCGCCTGACCTCGAATCTCCACCCCCTGTCGACATCTCCTCCGCCTAGCCACGCTCCGCCCTAGTCGACCAGCCACCGCCTCCCATCTCCCCTCTCCTCCGCTCAGCCCCACGACCTCCACCGTTCCTCCAGCCATCTCCCGACCATCTCCCCGCTCCACCCTCGCCTGTCACCGCCTCCACAAATCTTCTCCACCACCATCGACCACCATCGACCACCCGAACTTCACCTTCCCTCCTCTTCCTCCTCAGCCCCTCTCCTCACCATCTTCCCCGACGACCCCGCTCACAGCCCGACCACCTCCCTCCGTCTCTCCCCGCGGCCAGCCGACGTCCTCCACCCGATCTCCGCCCAAAGCCAACGATCCCCTCGCCGTCCTCCTCCTGAGCAGTCACTCCCCGGCCGCCCCGAGCCAGCCACCCTCCGACGAGTCTCCGGCAGCACTCGAATCCTAAACCCTAGCCTGGACACGGCAGTGCAGGACACAGCATAGTACCGGACACGGTTGACGCAGGACACGAAACAGGACACGGACACGAATAATCATCGCCCAACGGAGCCTTGTTCAGGTAGTGTTTCCTCTCTCCTCGTTGCCCCATTTTCTGTCCCGTCAGTTGTGACGCGTAGACTGTGTGACCCCCTCAATGCCCGTGCAACCCGCTCGGTGCGTCGCGTCCCGTGGTGATCGCGAACCGCGATCCAAAAACAGGAAAACCAACGCCCCGTTTCAACCCGAAACTGAGTGCGCTCCACCAAACGGGACGACTTGGTCGCGTGCGGTCTTCACCGAAACGTGCACGCCGTTGATATGGACATGCGGGATTTCGCAGAAGTTGATTCGGATGTGCGTGCACACCGAAATCAACGCGTATCCGCCGACAACGCCCCGTATCCGCCCGTTCTGGAATACGACATAACTTTGTGTATACACGTTGGATCGAGACAAAACTTGCGCCATCGGACTCATAGCAATACGCTGGTCCTTTGACCCAAGTTTGGTTCAATTCTGAGAACGTTGACAAAATCGCGTATCGAGGGCCCCACCGACTCCACTTGACAGGCGATTTTGTGATCGGCTCATCGGAATCAAATTCTGGAAGTTCCGTTGGGTTCGTATCATCGTTCCTGACTTGTTGACACTAAGTTTGACGAATTTGGAGACCTTTGACCCTGACACATTTTTCGGTGCGAAGCGGACCACATGTGGACCCCGCTTTGACCAAAAAATGTCATTTTTGCCCTTGTGTCCAAATTGGACTTAAGGACAGGCGTTTCTAGCTATTTGATATTTTCTGAGACTGTTGGAGATATTTATTTCAGCAACCGGAGGAGTATCTGCAAATCCTACTGAGACCAGAGCTACAGTTGGAGCCCAAACCCCAGGCAAGTATACCTTGCCAAACCCTGCAGTTTTGCTACTTATTTCCTTGACATATTTCTACATTGTCGTGCAAGATACCTTGCCAACTCTTGTACATTATTTGCATGCTTCCCTTTTCAGTTGTTATTTTCTTGTCGTATATAGTTTTGATATGTTTTTCATATTTGATTTGTTCCTGCTGCTCTAGTCTTATTTTCTCGTTTTACGTGCGTATATATTATTTGCTCTTTTCCATGTATCACTATTTGTTTCATAGTCATATTGTGATTGTATATGTTTACTCTATGTTTTCTTGAGTTGACTCGATTGGTTTCTTTAGTTCCTAGATGATCATTATTAGACATTGACTATACTTGAGCATTCTCGATTGTGAGTACCCATTGTGCTGCGATAGAGACTTGTTCAATTGACTACCTCATTCGTGAGCTCCTATTGGGCTGCGAAAGAGCCATACTATAGATTGGGAGTCCCCATTGGCCTACTTTCTATAGGACCGTGATCTCCCATTGAGTTGTGGTTACCCCAATTTGCTTGTAATCATGTTTGATAGCACCATCGGCACGCCACCATCTTAGATGTAGTGATTTCTCGTGTCTTATTTGCTTCTCTTGTGTTTATTTTCTGGTCTATCTTGCATGTTCATTTACTGTACTTTTGGCTCGTATTCTTTTGTATCTTGTTACGTCCCGCTGAGGACTTGGTTTTGTTCTCCAGATTTAGCAGACGAGGAGCACCCGCAACTTTACGAACCGATACCAGACGAGGGTACGATTGCAGTTGATGGCCCTGCTTATACTTAGTTACTTTCTAGCATATTTTAGTTATATTTTGTTGTCTCTATTTTTCCATTTATCGGTAGTATATTTGTCTCCACCCGACTTAGTATTATTCCTTGCTGGATATTCGACAGTATCTTTACTTTCAGCATTTATTCCAGTTTGCTATTTAGTTCATATACTGTTCTTATGGATGAGATCTAGATACTTGACATTTATATGTATATTCGTAGATTCTTGGACTAGAGTTCACATTAGACAGCTTATACGTATTCGAGTCGGACCTGAGTCTGCTTGAATGCGTAGAGCTGGCCATTGCCACGTGTCTAGTCCCTCGATATTTTGGGACTGGGGCGTGACAAATCTTGCCGAGGACTACACTCAGATCTTTCTTCTTTACGCAGCTTCCGGATTAGAGACTGCCTCGGTGATCTGGATATCCCGAGTACTTTCTTTTATTTCCTTCTCCTGACTCGGAATGACTACTTGATAGTCTTTCTCGTCTATGTATGCAACATGATTTTACTTTATCCCGTGTCATGTTTCGTACGGTGCGATGTCTCAGTATGAACTCAACTATCTTTGTGGCATATATATAAGAAACAACTACATTTTAACTCAATAAGTTTGACTACACAAATAGCAAGTAAGATCTCTATGTTCTATATAATGATAAGACGGGGTTATCCCCTTAGCATATGCGTTCATCTCTTTTATTAGCATAGAAAGGTTATCACCTGAAAAGTAGTAAATATTATTCATTTTCTTAGTGTGCAGCTAAGTAGGGACAGGTTCACCGGGGCCACCCACCTTAGCGATGAATCGCATCGGTCGAGCAAGACTCCGAGCGCCTCTGAAGGTCTAAGTTTGACTCCATTTGAAGATCCAAGTCTGAATGCCTTTGCATCGAATGAGCCATCTCGCTGAGCAAGGTGGGTCAATTCGCTACACTTGTGTCATTTGAATCGGCCCTCCGGTGAGCGGAGCGTGTCATTACACCCCCGACAAGTTACACTGGTGTGTCATGCCTTCCCGTAGAAGGAACATACAACTGGAGCCTCTGGGCACCGATAAAAATGACTGTAAGCTGATCTGGTGAGGGATGATAAAATGCAGAGCCTAACCGGGGTACACGATTCCTCTTACGACCCTCAGTTGTTGATGTTGTCCCCTTGAATATATACTCATATCCTTGCGATGCTTCTACGGTAGACCGGACTGGACAGACCGACTGGTACTATCCTTCTTCAATCCCTACACCATCTGGACGCAAGTCTTTGATTTGGAATTTTCCTGACAAAATATTGGGTTCTAACAACATCTGAAGAATCTGTTGGATGGTACGATTGTGCTTTAGTTGGGACTCTTGGTAAAACTGGAATACTTGATGTTGAAGCAAAAGTTGTTGTTGTTTTTGCTGCTGTGTCACCATCATGGTCCTGATCATCTCTAGCATAACCTGCGAGCTTAACTTGTCACTACCACATTTCTAAAATATGGGTATTTTTGTCATTTTATAATATATATATATATATATATATATATATATATATATATATATATATATATATATATATATATATATATATATATATATATATATATATTTATATATAATGTATATATTGTAACTAATAATATTATTGGTTAGTGGACTAGACTTGACATGACCATAGACTCAACACTTTGACTAGTCACATTGGACCCTAATTAGCTAACAATTCTCTTTAATCTTAACCATCATTAGGAAGCGAAGCTTTCTCACTAATTAATTTTATCATAACAACCCAATGGGGACATTGTGGACTTTTTGCATCAATCCAACCCTAGGGTTAAGTGGCCGACCCTAATATAGGGGGAGAGATTCTCTCTCCTCTCATTCTTTATCCAAATTATTTCCTAATTGGTGTTCTTTCCCAAATTAATCCATTCCTTCGCCAAATTCTACCAAACTACATCCAATCCCTTCCCTAATCATCATCAAGGAGCACTAGGAGCTTAGATTGCTGGGAGCATTAGAGAAGGAGTTTGGCTAGGAGCTCGTGTCCAAATCATGTCATATTGAGTTTTTATTGGGAATCCATCTCCCAATAGGTAAAATTCTAAAATACCTCTTTAATTAGGTTTAATTGTTGCATTTGACCATTATGAACCCACCTATGCATTATGGCTACCTATAGGAAGAAGAACTAGGTTCTTATGACCCCTATTGTGACTTCTATATTGAGTTTTGTGATCAACTTGGGGAAATCCGAGATTGGTGCACCAAGTGTGTGTCATTGAGTAAAATAGGTTTAATTAGACCTAATTTGATATTGTGGGGGGTAGATATGTGTCCACAATTGGACACGAGTAGGACGTATCGTGATACGTTGTGATACATCATGATACGGGTTAGAAAATTAGGGGTTTTGTGCTTGTTGGAGTATTTTCCCTCTAGTCCTAATTTTAACTAATCACATTAGTTAAAAATAATTGTATTTGATATATATAAATAATTGTATTTGATATATATATATATATATATATATATATATATATATATATATATATATATATATATATATATATATATATATATATTGTATTAGTTGTGTATTGAGGGTTTTGGGCATGTAGGTTGATAGTGTATCATGACACTATAGGGGGTATCATTACTTGTGCACACTAGGTGTTTTGTAAAGTGACTATTAGGATGTGTATCTATTTAGAGTGTGTTATTCATAGGGTAGTGTGTATATATATAGTGTATATACATATTAGTATGTATATATATACTTAACTTTGTGGTGTATCTGATGTTGTGCTCGGTAGCAGGCACTGTGGTGCTTAAGGAGATTGGGGATTTTAGTACATGCACACACTATGATGAGTATTTTGTGTGTGCTGACTTAGGATGCTTGACATTTCTGTGTGTCCATCAAGTATAGGGGTACTTGGGGATAACCTAGTAGTTGAGGAAATACAATAGTTGCTGTAGTGGTTCATATAGTTGCTATGTGCATTTGCACGTAGGCTCGGGTTCAGTCCATAAGCAGTGGGTTGGACTGCAGGTTAGTATCAGGAAATAACAGTTAGTTGGGGCAATGATTAGCAGCAGTATGTGATGATGAGATATGGTGTTAACTCTAATACATGGTGTTTGTCCAGTGGATGTGTGATATGCAGGTAGCTGCCAATTACCTGTGTGCAGATGAGCGTAGGGGAAGGAATGTAGTCGGGTTCAGTCAGATGTGGGGGGAACAAGCTTGCAATTCAGGTCTCCAGTAAGAGGTTGGATGTACTAAAGATAACAACAGTCGGGTACAATGGGGTATGTGTTTAGTTGCTTAAGAGCAACTGATGGCTCGGGTTGGCAGTGCAATTGCATTAAGTTGCAATTGGATTGGAGGAGTCCAGGTATGTGCAAGCTTGGGGTTAGTTGTGCTTGTTGCAGTCTCAGTAGGGGGTGGGATTGTGTAACTGAAGAACATGTGTGTATGTGGCCTGTGTGTGTGATGTGCACTGAAAGGAGAGAGGGAAGAACTGATATTTGATATCAGTTCAGACTTGCAGATGATAATACTAAGTAGAAATTAAGGTACAGGTAGTTGAGTGGGGACTTGGTTGCAGGAAAGATTATAGTGTGGCAAGTTCAGGTGATATAGGTTCTTGAGTATGCTTAAAGTCTGCAAGCTGTTGATGGTGTCAGGTAGTAGTAATTACAGGGGATCAGTCCAGTTTTGACTGTGATGAATGTAGGTTGGGTATCAAGACTGATACCAGATGGCTTGAGGGTAGTATTCATGTGAATAATACTAAGGAGTACCAGTAATTACTTGTACATATATGAACATTAAGGGGGGTTAGCAGGTAATATGAATGATAAGGGTTAGTAGGGTAATGTTATATTCGGTCAAGTGTTGGGGTTAGAGTTAAGGTATCACCTAAGGTAGTAGGTATGGATAGATAGTATAGACATGGTGTAATATATATATCACTTAGTATAGTCTACAATAACCATTATACTTAGTATAAGGATAGTATGACCTAGAATACCTTACTGTTAATTTGTATTAGCTAGGTATTAACTAGTATAAACTAAGAAACCTTGGTATGACCTAGAAAATCTAGTGTAGCAAGGTATTGGCCTAGTTAACCTAGTATGTACCTAGAAGTGGCCTAGAAACATCGTTATTAACTAATTAAACATGATTGTCATCTCATATCGCTCATTAGCCCTTATATTTTATATTTAGGTCTTTGTGACTCCATTTTGGACATCGATCCTCACACTTTGCTCTGAACCACATACGAGTACATTCTTTGAAACTTTTTATTATTTTTGATGATTATTATGATTCTAGTTTATAACGTTATAGTTGATTACCGATACAGTGGATACACGGACTAGTATCATAGATATCTGTCATGAGGAGTCGTTATTAGATCCATCGTACTAGCCGACGACGGGAAAATATTAACAAGTTATGTGATCATACCCCACCTTACATGCATCATAGCTCACCCTACATCTCACGTAGGGTGTAGCCTGACTATATTACATATCTCATAACCTGTTTTATATGATTAGCCTTACTCTTGCTCGCATCATAGCTAACCATATGGTTAACCTGACCACTCATGTATCATAGCTAATCATATATAACAAGCATGATCTAGTCCCAAGGCGATCACATAACAAACTAATATTTCAAGGCACTTAGCCAGTATTTATATTCCTCTATTTTCAGTTCATATATTGCTAGTGTTCACGTTTATCTATTTTTGCTGCTTACTTTTACCAGTGTACTCATTTCTAGTTATTTCTCTATGATATGATTATTGTCTCTCCAGTTTTTTTTTATATTCCAGTATTTTATTCCATCATGTATATTCTTTACTTTCTACATTATAGTTTTCATTAATATAATTAGAATTGCTGTTAGTTTATGTGCATCGCTCCAATCCTGACTGGATAATATTTTTTAGAGGATCTTGAGGACTTATGTCCCACTTTTTATGGACCGGGAGTAGACGATGGATATATTTTGGAGCCTCAGGGTGAACCACTTCCTATAGAGGAGACACCAGTAGTGACTTAGCTAGTTAGATTATATTGTACTAGATATGTCTCCAGTCTTGATACATTGAGCTGTTATTGTTTCCAAGTTCTATTTTGTGTTTGAGATTATCTACACTCTTAGACTTATTGTTATTGTTTGAGATGTTTATTTCTAGAGTTGTGTTGGAACTTCTTTTATATTATTTTATATCTTTATCGTGTCATTCATCTTCCTATAGATATTATTATGATTGAGTATTGGTTTGACATTATATTTATATTCATCTTGTCCTTCTCATGGAGTTGAGATCATTGACATGTTATATATTATTGTGAGATATGGTAGATAGTATTGTGACCAAGGCAGCATTCTACCACCGATGCTACGTCGTAGGTTGAACGTACCATCAACTAATGCCCAATTTTTTGGTACGGGTCGTGACATAACTGCTCTCGTTGTGCTAAGGAAACTAGTAGAACTGGCTGGCCTGGTATGACTGGCGGAGCTTGTCACGCCCCGATTTCGGCTATTCGATAATCGTCCCCCGGGCGTGATGCCGTGCACGCGTAGGGCGCGCATGCACAAGGCCTTAGGCATAAGGATATTCTTTAGAACAATGCAACAGAGTAAACATATAAGATAACACAAGGTTGAGGCATAGAAAAGTTTCTCTTTTATTCATAATGAACATCTTTTTACATTGCTTGACTCAAAAGTATAAAATGCCCCACGGGCTTACAAACTTGGACGCAAAATGAGATAGCCGATCCATACATTATGTCCCTTTACATAGATTCAAAAACGCAAAACACCTTGGGTGCGAGTAAGCACCATCGCCTTAGCGATATTCAGCAACGGAGAGAGTGAAACGCTTCGAGCTTGAGCCTTCAAAAGTCTTGGCCACGAACCGCCAAGGATCCCAAAATGTCCGAAGAGAACTTCAGCTCCTCGCCGCGTTGCCTTGCGCCGGGGAACCTGCTACAACGAGGGTCAGTACTTCGAAAAGTACTGGTGAAGGCTAGCTGCTCAACTTTACCAAGCTCTTTTAGATGAGTTTTAAATGAACATGCTACACTTATGTTCTTAGGTGGGTTTCTATTCTTGCCTAGTTCAGATTTTATTTAGCAGGTATGCAAGAACAAAATAACATAACTTCACATGCCACCGTTCGGTGACTTTACCTGTCCCGTCTGAGCCACCTGTACAACTTACCATAGCCTTCCCTGCCACGAAGACATAGTTAGTCTGCACAGTTTAAATATACACAAATTCTTTCTTTGTTGTTCTACCAGCCATCATGGGTTTAGTCTGGGCTGGCGGCGACGCTTGGTGCGCGGGTAGCTAGCCCCGCTACAATTCCCCGCTCCCAGTACTAAGAAAGTAGATTCCGCCCGGGTCGAAACGGCCCGGTGCCCCGGTAACCGCTCGCAGGAACCTGGATCCCTTGTGCACAAGAATTCCCATGACCATACCTATGAACTCTACATCATAGATTTACCTACTAGCCATTTAAAGAACATCATGTATGAAACTGCTTTACTGTACTATCACAATCAACCAACAGTTATATGAAATAACATGCAGCAGTTTATAGAAGAACACTTTGAACTATCAATAGATACCAACCCATTTAAACACCCAACGAACATGCATGCATCAATGAATTTATGCAAGGTTTGTATGACAAGCAATGGGTGTTCCAAGCCTACTTCTTATCTTATCTTGTTATCCAACTTGTTACTTAATTGGTATCGTTTGATTGAATGCACAACTGAGTCAGTTTTATTATGAACGGAGCCCTTGGAAAGAAGGTGCTTATCGAAATAGAGCCACTCACAAATTTGTTGAATAGGAAGAAGAAGGAGAGGTCCCTAAGACTCCGCTCGCGCGTCGTCTACACGATCACCTGCACGCACCAACGGATGATCAATATCTCCTGCTTCGGTCTCCAAGGCTCGATACGAAATGCGAAATCCTAAGAACGAAAGCAATGAAATCCATTGAAACCGTTCAAGAAAACGCAAGTCATAAAACCAACAAGAAAGCATCCAAGCGGCACAAAAACGGACAAGAAACCAACGCAACGGAAAGGCCCCTCTCGACTCTGCCGCCGAGTCCATCCTCGAGGCACGATCCATTGTATATGGGACCTGATTCCGAAGAAACCAATCCATAACGAGGAAAGGATCTTAATTCAATCTGTCCCGTTCGGACGGTCGTAAATATTTCTTGGCCGCGCTCCCCGAATAGGGGGAACGGGGCATTACATCATAACCATCCAAAAGAAAGTTTCGTCCCGAAACTTAGGAATAGAACCTACCACTAAGGAATAATGAGGGAAACCTTTCCCTCATATCAGCTTCAAGTTCCCAGGTCGACTCCTCGACCGAGTGGTTCTGCCACAGGACGCGCACTAGCGAGACGGTTCGGTTCCGCAACTGCTTCTCTTTACGATCCAAAACTTGGACAGGCTCTGCCGCGTACGACAAGTCCGCTTGCAGATTCAACTGACCCAAGTCGACTATGTGGTTCGGGTCGTGTACAAACTTTCTCAGCTGTGAAACGTGAAAAATATTGTGTACTTCTGATAGGGCAGGCGGCAAGGCAACTTGATAGGCGACCGGAGTAACCCGTTTGAGAATTTCAAACGGTCCCACAAATCTCGGACTTAGCTTTCCTTTTACTCCGAATCGCATGACTCCGCGCATAGGTGAGACTTTCAAGAACACATGGTCCCCTTCAAAGAATTCAAGGGGGCGACGTCGAGCATCGGCATAACTCTTTTGTCGGCTTTGTGCTGTCTTCAACCGTTCACGAATCAAACGAACCTTTTGTACGGTTTGTTCAACCAGCTCCGGCCCAAGGATTTGTCGTTCTCCGACTTCGTCCCAGCAGATTGGTGACCTACACTTCCGCCCATACAAAGCCTCGTACGGAGCCATCTCGATGCTGGACTGATAACTGTTGTTGTATGCAAATTCGGCCAGCGGCAGGTAGACGTCCCAACTTGACTTCGAATCGATCACGCAGAGGCGCAACATGTCTTCTAGTATCTGATTCACTCGTTCCGTCTGACCATCGGTTTGTGGATGATAGGCTGAGCTGAACTTCAACTTGGTCCCCATCGCCAACTGAAGGCTCTCCCAGAAACGCGAGATGAATCGCCCATCCCGATCTGATACTATAGAAACTGGCACTCCGTACAGCCGGACTATCTCGTGAAGGTAGGTCTGGGCGAGGCGATCGGCGCTCCAAGTACTTTTGATGGCAATGAAGTGTGCAGACTTGGTTAACCGGTCGATGATAACCCAGATTGCGTCGTTCCCCCGTTGCGTCCTTGGCAGGCCAACAATAAAATCCATGCAGATGTGCTCCCACTTCCATTCCGGGATAGCAAGATTTTGCATCTCGCCGCCCGGCCTCTGATGCTCTGCTTTCACCCTTTGACAAGTTATGCATTGGGACACAAAGAGTGCGACATCTTTCTTCATGCCGTGCCACCAGAAGGTCGTTCGGAGATTCTTATACATCTTCGTGCTCCCGGGATGGATCATATAGGCTGCGTAATGAGCTTCCGCAAGGATCTCCTTTCTAAGTTCTGAATCATCGGAGACGCATAGCCTTCCTCTCACCCGCAACGCTCCATTTTCATCTACTGCAAAGTCCTTCGCCTTCCCCGCTAGAATCTGCTCGTGCATCTTCCTTAGGAAAGGGTCGTCTTTCTGAGTAGATGTGACCCGCTCTATTAGGTTGGGTACGAATCGCATCTGAGCGACCCGCGCGCCACGATATCGAATTCGGAGTTCGATGCCCAACTCTTCTAAGTCCCTTCGTAACCTGCGATCGACTGACAGAGATCCAACGAAGATCCGACTCAAAGCATCCGCTACAACGTTCCCTTTTCCAGGCGTGTAGTCTATCGTCAAGTCGTAATCTTTTATCAATTCTAGCCAACGGCGCTGACGAAGGTTGAGGTCTGTTTGGGTGAATAGGTACTTTAAGCTCTTGTGATCAGTATAAATTCGGCAAGGCACTCCATAAAGGTAGTGTCGCCACAATTTCAGGCCAAAGACAATTGCCGCTAATTCCAGGTCGTGTGTAGGATAATTTTTCTCGTGCTTCTTTAGTTGCCTGGAGGCATAAGCTATCACTCGATCTCGCTGCATAAGTACACACCCCAAGCCTTGCCCGGACGCGTCGCTAAATATTTGGAATCCCGAGATCTCGTCTGGTAGTGCAAGTAACGGGGCAGAGGTGAGGCGATGCTTTAACTCTTTAAACGAAGCTTCGCAGTCGGCGGACCACTCAAATGCGACTCCCTTTTGTGTGAGGCGAGTCAGAGGTAGTGCAAGTTTGGAAAAATCCTTCACGAACCGTCTGTAGTAGCCCGCTAACCCGAGGAAGCTTCGAATCTCGCTAACGGATGCAGGTCGCTTCCACTCGACAATGGCCTCCACCTTCTTCGGATCGACTGAGATGCCTCCCGCAGAAATGATGTGCCCGAGGAAAGATACACTACTTAGCCAGAATTCACACTTACTCAGCTTAGCATATAGCTGGTTGTCCCGAAGAGTTTGTAGCACGGTCCGCAAGTGCTCTGCATGTTCTTCCTCACTCTTCGAATACACCAAGATATCATCGATGAATACTACTACAAACTTATCGAGGTAGGGCCGGAACACAAGGTTCATTAAACTCATAAAGGCAGCGGGTGCATTGGTTAGTCCGAACGGCATCACCAGGAACTCATAATGGCCATAGCGAGTTCGAAAAGCTGACTTTGGCACATCGTCTGGCTTGATCTTTAGTTGGTGATAGCCCGAACGGAGGTCGATTTTAGAGAATACTGTGGCAGCTTGCAACTGATCGAAAAGATCGTCTATTCTTGGAAGAGGATACTGGTTACGAATGGTTGCTTTATTCAATTCTCGATAGTCGATGCAGAGCCGCAACGAGCCATCCTTTTTCTTTACGAACAGTACTGGCGCACCCCACGGAGATACACTAGGCCGAATGAATCCTCGATCTAGCAAGTCTTGCAACTGTACTTTAAGCTCCTTCAATTCTGCCGGGGCCATTCGATACGGCGTCTTGGAAATTGGTCGAGTTTTCGGGAATGTGTCTATAGTGAACCCTGTCTCTCGATCGGGCGGCATGCCTGGCATCTCGTCGGGGAACACATCAGGAAAATCTGCCACAACGGGAATAGACTCAACGTTTGCACAATCTTGCCGAGTGTCTCGAACGGACGCTAAGTACCCTTCGCAGCCGGAGTGAATCATCCGTCGAGCAGACATTGCTGAGATCACCATGCAGGTATTCGACGCTTTCGACTCAGGACTGCACGTGAAGCAAAACTCGGTCTCGCCGGGCAAACGAAACATGACTTCCTTTTTCGCACAGTCGATTGTAGCTGAACAAGCGCCGAGCCAATCCATCCCCAGAATAAGATCGTAGTCCCTTATGTCTAGAACTATCGCATCTAATGACAATCTTCGTCCCCCGATGCAAATGTTACCTTCACGACAGACTAAGCGAGCCGATAAATCTACTCCCGAAGGAGTGCTAACACTTAGGTTTAAGCCTAGCGGTGTCATAGGGAATGTGTGTTCGGCGGCAAAATCCGCCGAAATGAAGCTATGTGTTGCACCAGAATCAAACAATACTCGAGCAGGTACATTATTAAAAAGTAATATACCTGACACCGTCGTGTTCGATGCAAGTGCCTCGTCCCGAGTCAAGGCGTAGACTCGTCCCTGAGCGTTTTGCGGTGCCTGGTTCGCTCGTTGAGTTTGCCCCTGACCCTGAGCTGAGTCATTATTCTGCTGCGGACGGTGAGAAGATGGATCGTTGGAACGGGTTGGACAATTACGAGCAATGTGGCCCACCTTGCCACACTTAAAACATCCTCCTCTGCCCGCGCGACATTCGCTGATGTGGTGTCCTGGCTTGCGGCAGTAAGCACAATTTTGTCCTTGCTTCTTTCCCTGATTCGAGTCTTGGGAGCCGCCGTTGTTGTTGTGGCGCTTATGCGCGTTGTTTCCTCTTGTGTTGGCAGGACGCTTGTGATTGTGATTTTGCACAGCGCCGGTGCTAACTGGAGGATACTGCGACTCTAGGGACAGTGCATGATTCAAGGACTCCCGCATGGTACGATATTGAGTCACTACGACGTGAGCACGGATAGAAGGTCGTAGTCCGAGCTCGAACTTCCTGGCACGACTTTCGGCATCGGCGAGCTGAGACTTGGCAAATTTTGCAAGTCGGTTGAACTCTGAAGCGTATTGGCGCACCGTCATGTCTCCCTGCTTCAGTAGTGCAAACTCGTCTTCTTTTTCGCGACGGACGGCGGGTGGAAGGTATTCCTCCACGAAGGCCTTGCGAAACACGGACCAGGAGATAGCCGTTGTGCCACCTTCACTCAAAATAGCTTGCTTGTGCACATCCCACCAATCATGTGCATTTTGTCGGAGCTGAAGCTGGGCACACGCCACTTTCTTGGTCTCGTCTAGGCACAGCGCTTCAAAGTGGTCCTCCAACTCGACCAGCCAGTCCATTGCTAAGGAAGGGTCCTCGGTGCCTTTAAACGTAGCACGGCACATCTTCTTAAATTCGGATATCGACACGATTGACCCATTCTCGCCTGAGGGTAAGGTACCCTGGGAATTCTGCGGTCCGGTGGCTTCAGCAACTATAGGCACGGTTGCGGGGGCGGATGCAGAATGATTGTTGGCGATCATATTCGTCACCATTGTTTGCAGACTATTCATCTGCTTCTGCTGTGTATCCGCCTGTGTTCGCTGCGCCACGAATTGAGCCTCAATCCGCGACTCGAACTGACTCTGCCGTAGTTCAGCTTGTTTCTGCTGCGTCTCCATCAAACGCATCATTCGTTTGAACGGATCGGCAGAGGGTGCGGCAGCTGGACTCCCAGAGCTGCCCGAGGTGCCTGAACTACTCGCTTGCACTTGCGCCACCATCTGCGCTTGTGCACCCGGCTCGGAAGTCGTTCCTTGAAAAGAAAGTAACTTGTATTAGTCTCAAGGTATATTATGGACTCACTGTATGGAACGTATCTCATTTTGGCCAAGCGAATTCAAGGGTCTACTCGAAAGGAACAAGGTCCTCTTTAGAAACTTTCTTTGTGAGATCAAAGGATCTGAAGCATGCTCTGATACCAATATGTCACGCCCCGATTTCGGCTATTCGATAATCGTCCCCCGGGCGTGATGCCGTGCACGCGTAGGGCGCGCATGCACAAGGCCTTAGGCATAAGGATATTCTTTAGAACAATGCAACAGAGTAAACATATAAGATAACACAAGGTTGAGGCATAGAAAAGTTTCTCTTTTATTCATAATGAACATCTTTTTACATTGCTTGACTCAAAAGTATAAAATGCCCCACGGGCTTACAAACTTGGACGCAAAATGAGATAGCCGATCCATACATTATGTCCCTTTACATAGATTCAAAAACGCAAAACACCTTGGGTGCGAGTAAGCACCATCGCCTTAGCGATATTCAGCAACGGAGAGAGTGAAAGGCTTCGAGCTTGAGCCTTCAAAAGTCTTGGCCACGAACCGCCAAGGATCCCAAAATGTCCGAAGAGAACTTCAGCTCCTCGCCGCGTTGCCTTGCGCCGGGGAACCTGCTACAACGAGGGTCAGTACTTCGAAAAGTACTGGTGAAGGCTAGCTGCTCAACTTTACCAAGCTCTTTTAGATGAGTTTTAAATGAACATGCTACACTTATGTTCTTAGGTGGGTTTCTATTCTTGCCTAGTTCAGATTTTATTTAGCAGGTATGCAAGAACAAAATAACATAACTTCACATGCCACCGTTCGGTGACTTTACCTGTCCCGTCTGAGCCACCTGTACAACTTACCATAGCCTTCCCTGCCACGAAGACATAGTTAGTCTGCACAGTTTAAATATACACAAATTCTTTCTTTGTTGTTCTACCAGCCATCATGGGTTTAGTCTGGGCTGGCGGCGACGCTTGGTGCGCGGGTAGCTAGCCCCGCTACAATTCCCCGCTCCCAGTACTAAGAAAGTAGATTCCGCCCGGGTCGAAACGGCCCGGTGCCCCGGTAACCGCTCGCAGGAACCTGGATCCCTTGTGCACAAGAATTCCCATGACCATACCTATGAACTCTACATCATAGATTTACCTACTAGCCATTTAAAGAACATCATGTATAAAACTGCTTTACTGTACTATCACAATCAACCAACAGTTATATGAAATAACATGCAGCAGTTTATAGAAGAACACTTTGAACTATCAATAGATACCAACCCATTTAAACACCCAACGAACATGCATGTATCAATGAATTTATGCAAGGTTTGTATGACAAGCAATGGGTGTTCCAAGCCTACTTCTTATCTTATCTTGTTATCCAACTTGTTACTTAATTGGTATCGTTTGATTGAATGCACAACTGAGTCAGTTTTATTATGAACGAAGCCCTTGGAAAGAAGGTGCTTATCGAAATAGAGCCACTCACAAGTTTGTTGAATAGGAAGAAGAAGGAGAGGTCCCTAAGACTCCGCTCGCGCGTCGTCTACACGATCACCTGCACGCACCATCGGATGATCAATACCTCCTGCTTCGGTCTCCAAGGCTCGATACGAAATGCGAAATCCTAAGAACGAAAGCAATGAAATCCATTGAAACCGTTCAAGAAAACGCAAGTCATAAAACCAACAAGAAAGCATCCAAGCGGCACGAAAACGGACAAGAAACCAACGCAACGGAAAGGCCCCTCTCGACTCTGCCGCCGAGTCCATCCTCGAGGCACGATCCATTGTATATGGGACCTGATTCCGAAGAAACCAATCCATAACGAGGAAAGGATCTTAATTCAATCTGTCCCGTTCGGACGGTCGTAAATATTTCTTGGCCGCGCTCCCCGAATAGGGGGAACGGGGCATTACAGAGCTGACTGATGCTGGTGCTGGCTCTTGATTATGACTCGGCAATGAAGTCTGGTTCTGGCCTACTACTAGAACTGCTGGAACTATTGGAGTGATAAAACCATCAGAAGGAGGAGAATGTGGGGTATCCCTAAAGGATAAGGACACAAGACAATAAACAAGGGATGGGAATGGAACAATCATATCGAGCAAATTTTTAGTTCAAGGGAAACGGGAAGGTGCAGGTTCAAGTGGAGTTCAAGCGAAGGTAAGTAAAGGATTGAGATTCTAACAAGATGAGTCCCCCCAAGAGTCTGAAAAAAAACCTGCATGGGCCACCACTAAAACCTTGTCATGCCCCGCTCCCAGAATACTGGATAAATACGAGGACTAACATGGCCAAACACACATTGCAGAACACCAAAGTAAGCACAATGTGCTAAGGTTGTCTAGAAGACAAATGTTTGGACTCCAACATGCTATGACGTCAGTCCTCAAGCCGACAATTTTTAGTATCTCAATCCATCAACAACAATTTCAAGAGTATATCATACATGAAAGTAAAGAGGCATCCCAAATTATATGTCACATTTGATCATAAAGCTAGTGAATACAAAATATTACACTAGAAGAGTATAATTATACATGATCAAATATACCAGCCATGGTCTAATATATACATCATGCTGACCGAAGTTAGAGGAGTGATCTCAGAACAAAAGGGCTAATACTGGCCCTTTCTAAATACCACAGAATGAGACAACACTACGAGGGGTGGAAGAAGGAAACCCACTCGCAAGTTTTGGCTGCAGTCCTACGAGTGCGAGCCATCTAGCTGAAACTACGGTGGATTCTGTGTCTCCTCAGGGTAAATCTGTCCAAGAAAAACCAGTGGAGTAAGAACCCCAAGCAACAAGTACCACAAAGGAGCTCAAGGTGTTAAGCAAAACCACAATCAGCAAAAATAAGAGACAAACGAATAACTAAATAAATACGAGTCAAGCTTTGTACGGTACCAACGTACTTTTCTTGATAAAATAACTCTAAGGACTGGTGCACATTTAACAAACTAACTATAATTAAAAATAAGGCGACGAGAGGCAAGAGAGCATAGGAAATACTCTGGATCAGGACCACAACCCTTAAACCAAATAAGGACCGGGGTTGCCGACCTTCATCCGAGCAGAACTTTGCACTCTAACCATGCGCCGAAAGAAAATAGAATATAATAGGGCAAGCTAGATGAATAGACAAACATTCATATCACGGCCAAACATGCCAACGGCTAGCTATAATTAACTAACTAGGGTTATCAAAAATCTAGTTACTAACAAATGCATGTTTTGAAGAATATCGCTACCACCGACACTACAGTCAACCCGGGTGGCCAAGGGTACGCTTGTCTAGTACTTATTGTGCACATCATAAACAATGATTGATAAAGAACTAAAGCAGATAACTAACAGCAGAACATAACATAATGTAGGCATAAATTGTTTTATAAATGAAGGTTGTTTTGTAAACATAAACTGGTTTTGTAAACATAGAGAGGTTTTGTAAACATAAACCGGTTTTGTAAACATAACTTATTTGTAAATTATCTTGTAACATAAACTAAAACTGAAACATAACTGGAACATATACT
Organism: Iris macrosiphon; assembly: GCA_036927795.1. Taxonomy (NCBI): domain Eukaryota; kingdom Viridiplantae; phylum Streptophyta; class Magnoliopsida; order Asparagales; family Iridaceae; genus Iris; species Iris macrosiphon. Next base: position 38,593,207 of record JAYESA010000020.1, read on the forward strand.
GGAATGCATATACTGAAATACACAATATTATGAACCGTGGCTCAATAACAACAACTTGTAGTACCGCAACACATCACAGATCTTGTAACCACATTATGCAACAAATCATATGACTACCACGGTACATCACAAAGTATTGTATGTACCGTAGCATACGTAAACTTGGTAGTTCATGGGGCCCTTGTCTAGCAGGGTTGGTCCTTGCCTCATGGGGCCCTTGGAGATCGGGGTAGCTGGTAGCGCAATATTCTTTCCCCCAATGATCTTGTCAAATTTTATCTCGTTTAATCATTATTTTATTTTCTGGAGTCGTGGACACTCAAGAACTTCTTAGAATGACGAGTTACGATTACGAGTTATCACTGGCGAACTTATCGTATCCGTGAAACCCGATACAATGGGCAACACTCACACTCGATTGACCGATGCCAAATGCAATAGGTTTATCATGCACAATAATTTCCACGGTATCTTGAGGATCAGAGTATGTATTAAATTTTAAGAGCACAACATCTAACGATATAATACAGAAAAAATATCCCAAGAAAAAATTGAAGGAACGCATGATAAAACCAGGTGCACAAACTCACCGAAACTAGGTTGGCGCACAAACTCACAGAAACAAGGTTAGCGCACAAACTCATAGAAACAAGGTTGGCGCACTAACTCACAGAAATAGGTTGTCGCACTTTGTCAAGTTAACCAACACGACGCACTTGACAAAAGTGCGCGGGTAATAATAAGGCATGCTTTCAAAGAAAGTGCACGGGCAATCTAGCTAAAAGACAAAACACACAATCCAAGGTCAAAGCTCAACAGTCGAGAAACTCGTCAGTCGAGGAGCACACAAATCGATAACATAAAAATCGAGAAACCAACCAAAGATTCGTCCCTAAGAAAACAAAGAGGGAAGAAAGTTCGCAAGCAGACCAAAGATAAAAAAAGTGCGCCGGCTGACGAAACATAGGAAAAGTGCGTCATATTGCCAAACGCGAAGAAAGTGCACTAACTTACTGTAGCGCAATTTCTCTTGGTTTTTTAGAGAAACTTTTATTGAATATGCACCAAAGTGCGCCAACTGGTTTTTCTCTCAAAAGTACGCCACTGACACAAGGAGTTTGACTGGCGCACTTTTGCTAGGAGATTGAGTGTAGTATGATTAATATGCACGAAGAGTTGGGACAACACGTCCAAAGTAAAATATATGTATTTCTATGCCAAAGGGGTTCTCTTGCATACTCTTCACAGAGCATTGTTCTTCTTCTCCAGTGAGCCATTTTTGTATATGTATTGTATCAAGTTTTGACACTGAACTTAGGTAGACTCAAAATCAAGCATGACTAAATGCAAAGTTACATAAAATATGGTGCTCTATACTATGAGCTAATTAGTTTTGTAAAACACAAAGTTTCAGGAGATCAAACCCCCAAAAAATAAAAGTGACCTATAAAAAAACCCAAATCTTGAAACTCAGATCTACTCCAAATCAACCATTAAAATCCAAAACTCCAAGAACTAAATTAGATGAGAACATCAAGGCGAACATTTTCTATCAAACACATTACAAATTTACATAATATAAATAAAATCCAAAAATTTATGGCTTTATCATTAGAGCATGATGTACTTGCCTAGAGTGACTTCTTAGTCTCTATCTCTGTAACGCCCCGCTCCGCGCCGGCGTTATGTATCAAGGTGAGTGGGCAGAACTTCGTTCTCTGATTCTTGCACGCCTTAATAATAACCTGTGTTTTTGCTTGCAATATTTTCTTAAGAGAATGATAGAACCTGCCTTGCATGTTAATGAACGAACTCACCTAGCTTGTCTTTGAAACAATGCCTGCTTAACGAGAATCCTGAATCGCCTGCTTAGAGTGCATGAATATGTTCACTATCGTCTATGCTTCGAGAGAACCATACTGTGCCTGAACGTGTTCAAGTGATAAGTCGGATTGCCCCGCAACAACGAGTGTATTAAGATGGTTCTTCTCGTCTGCATACTAGAGTTTATTTGATAGTGTTCCATGCATTCGCACGCGGTCGGACAATGGCTTTTGGTGGAGAGCTGAACTGCATGCATCATAGCCACCATGGGTCACAGCTGCCATTAGCATCAGAGAAATGAGTCATTGGTATGCTGTTCCACCAGCTGCCGATCCTGAGATACTCGGGGACCGCCCTGCATATAGCTAAGTCATTATGTTGGCTTGGATAGTGACTGCCCCTAAGATTGTGCATTGTGTGTCTAGCTTTGCATCTGACCCTGGAGTTGCACGAGACACGCTGCGCACACCCTGGAACATGAACGGTTTGCTTGCTTGCATATTCAATATGAAACTCTGTTTCCAAACATGTTTCCAAACAAGTAATATGACTCTGCTTGCGAACTGCATGAAACGAACCTAGGTAAAACTAGAAAGATCACTAGTAATGTAATGTTTTATAACATGATTACTTAGTGCCTGTTTGAGTGAATGCTTATTTCTGTTCAGTTGATTTATCTCACCAGTACTTGTATAAAGTGCTGACCCACCAACAGTTTACTTGTTCGCAGGTACTGGATCGTCCGAGGGAGCGATAGGCGTGCCACAGTCCCGAAGACCCGGAATCCTGGTTTCGATTGTTGCCCCGAGAATGCTATCGTATAAGGGGGCATAATGTATGGAACGAACGTGTGCCTTTGCTAAGGGAAACCCCAGTTGCCTCGATTGTCCCGAACGCTCAGTTGGCTAAATGCATTGCATTGCAACAAGTCCCTTTCCGCTGCTTACTCGATTGATGCGATGATAGCCAACTATGAACTTAAACGATTGGCCTTGCACGGGCGCAACCCCAGGCCCGTGCGGCATCACGTCCCCCGAAAGCTCGAACGGGCCATTCGCTTGGCTCCCTTCCTCCCTCGCACCCGCGGGACGGGCGCGGTGATTCGCGTCCGGCGCGCCGAGGCACGGTGATACGTGTCCGGTTCGTTAATCCCGGCCTTACGGGGCGGGGCGGGGCAGGACGGAGCGGCGGCCTGGGCGGGTCCGGGGCGTGACAATCTCTCACTGTCCAAGTGATCACAACCTCTTCTAGCGTTAGGGTTCGTTCTAGGGAGAGAGGAAGAAGAAAGAAAATTGAAGCAGAAAGAGTGAAATGAAGAATGAAAGGGAGGAGAGAGAAAACACTTATATATATAAGGGGGGAGGGGGTGGTTTAGCCATTGGTTCAACCAAAATAAACTGAACCAAGTGTCCATTCTACATGTGGGTCCTAAATCGGGTCTATGACAATGCCAATGGGTATTCTTCGGGCCTCGGGTAGTCTCTCTAGACAACAGAAAAAATATAAATGAAAGTAATTACAGGGGCCAAATACATCTTGCAAATACAGTAGAAATACATTATCAGAAAATAAATTGAATATCAGAAATTCAAAAAAAACCAAATCTAGAAACGGGTGTGACATGGAGGTTAGTGATGGGGGCGGAAGGGGGAGGGGTCATAGATGGGGGCGTGTAAGGGGGCAGCGGTAGGGGTGGCTGGTAGAAGACAGTGCATGAGGGGGAGGAATATTTTTTTTCAAAAAATTGGGGTCAAAAGGGTTGACCGTTAGTCATGGACGAATTTCATCAAAAGTGGGGGACTTATACATTACTAGTAACGTGCACGTGCTTTGCCTAAGTATTGTTTGTAAAAATTAATTTATCTTGGACTTTTTTTATTTCATAATTATAAATTTATTTTTATTTTTTAGTATTTACTTCTTGGACGGATAATAGGAAAGTTGGTTTAGATTTAGATTTATCTCCCATAACGTTTAGATTTATATTTACCTCCCATAAGTTTTTTTAAATTAAATTGGTTGAGTATTTACTTACTGTTCTAGATTTTAAATTTCCTGTAAGTTTTGTTTTAAAAATTAAATTGGTTTAGTACTTATTTACGGTTTTAGATTTTTTAATCTCCTATAAGGTTTCTCTCTCCCATTTTTTTAAGTAAATTGGTTTGGTATTTATTTACGGTTTGGATAGATAATAATGAAGTTGGTTTAAGGTCTTATTTGTCTCTCCCGTTATTGTTTTTGTAAAGCAAATTGGTTTAGTATGTATTTACGATTTGGATGGATAAGAATGAAGTTAATTTAAAATTTTATTAATCTCTCGTAAGTAATTTTTTTTTAAATTTTATTTTTCTCTTCCTTTAGTTTTTTTTGTTAAGTAAATTGGTCTAGTATTTATTTACGGTTTGGATGGATAAGAAAGAAGTTAGTTTAAGATTTTATTTTTATCTCCCGTTAGATTTTTTGGTTAAGTAAATTGGTTTAGTATTTATTTACTGTATGAATGGATAAGGAAGAAGTTGGTTTAAGGTTTTATTAATCTTTTGCAAGTTATTTAAAAATAAATAATTGGCTGAGTATTTACAAACCGCTTAGATTGCTCTCTTTTGAGCCGTTTTGAAGCTGCATTATAATAGTATAGATGGAAAACATTGGAAAGCGCCGTGAAATATGGTAAATAAATTAGGGATAACTCTCTCTCTCTCTCTCTCTCTCTCTCTCTCTCTCTCTCTATATATATATATATATATATATATATATATATATATATAATGTATTGTCAGATAATAGGGTCAGAGAGTTTAATCCATTTTGTTTACAAAAAAAGAAATTGCGGAAGATGTTCACTCTTCCACTCAAGAATTGTTATGGAATAAAATTGGATAATCTTATGTTGTTGGTGGTGGCTTAGCATTTTCATGGAGGCTTTTTATCGAGGAACAACAGATTTTACTCGGGGCTAGTTCCGGATTGGGGCTAGTCCAGTTTAGAGGAACTTTTACTCAAGGCAGCCATTTTATTACTTGGGACTGTCCACATCTCCCAAACTTGCCCAAACCCCTCCAAATTCTTCCAAAACTAAATTATTCTAACTTTCTATCTCTATCTATCTTTAAAATCCTAAACTTCTTCTTCTCCACCTCCTCCATCTCCTCAAAAACTCTAATCTTCTTTCCAATCTTCCACAAATTATCTTTCCAATCTCGTTCCTCCATATTATCTGCCTATAATTTTAGGGTTTGTAATTTTGATTTTATTTTGATAAATTTTCTTCCCAATCCATCAAAATGCCTAAAAGATCATTTTATAGTAACATAAAATATGTTTTAAATTAACTTTGGAGAAGTTTTGAACTTTCGAAACCATTAAAACAGATCATTGTATGCCCAAAAGATCATTCGAAGTTGGCACAGTCGTCGGTTACCCATATAGAAATTTAGCACTGTAAAAAAATTTACAGTCATGTATACTTCAAGGACTGTGACAAATTTGCCAGTGATAATGAAAATATACTGGATTGGTGTTGAATAACAATAATGCGGGCTGTCAAAGTTTTGACAGTACTATGTTTTCAGCAAGTTATTATTAGGATTGTCAAAATTTTGACAGTCCTGAATGAAGCCAAGACTGCAAATTGACAGTCCTATGTTTCTAGAAGGTTATTAGTAGGACTGTCAAAATTTTGACAGTCCCGACTGAAGCTAGGACTGTCAAAATTTTGACATTTATTTTTGTTCATTATGTAAACACCAGGTGGAAGATTTGTGTCACGCCCCAAATCCAGAATACTGGAGAGCTGGGGAATTACTCAACCAACCGCACCTTACGAAATACCGAAGTAATCCGCAATGTGTTAAGGTTGTCTAGAGATGAGGGGTGCATACTACAATTAAGTCTCCTAGGGTCAAGAACTTTTATATCTCAATCTTTCAATCAAGTAGCAATAACATAGAACAATCCAGAATAACCAGCAAGGTGTCCCAAATGCCGCATCAAAATGTTCGAGAGATCTAGCAAAACAAATGTTTATGCCATATACACAATCAATATTATACACAATAGTGAGTCAGCTACAGTCTGAATATAATACACTCAGGTAGGGAACTAGTGTCCAGTTATGCCGACTAACAGGTGTTGGTTGGCTAAATGCCCAAAAGAATATAGTTTATAAAAGACGAGCAGTGAAATACGAAACCCACTCGTGACCCTCAATATCCATCCTTCTGGTGCGTGCCATTAGTGAGGGAGAAGTAAGCTTGATCCTCAGGTGCTGCCTCGAAACATGGCCATACAAAACTAGTGGGGTCAGACCCCAAATAGCAAGTACCACAAATAAAGTACGAAATAAAAAAATAAAACCAGATCTATAGCATAAGATGGATGAGCCAACAATCAATGGCATATATTCCATCCATGACATGATACACCCCTTCACCAAACAAGGACAGGAAGTGCCCTATAATTTCAAGATATAATACATCCCTTGATTATGGTGAAGCTAAAATATTCTACGTCGTAGTTTCAGCCCACAATTTATCGTAACACAATATCGCAACCCAACAACCAAACAAGGACTTGAGTTGAACTATCATGCCACAACAGCCTGTGTCCCTAATTCCACTCAACAGAAGTCACATTATACAAGCAGTGATACAATAAAGAGAAATAATATAGCTTCAGTCTATGGATTATCGTAACACAAAGACGCAACCCAACAACCAAACAAGGACATTGGTTGAATCATCATGCCACGTAGCCCACTTTCCTCGCTAGGCACCTATATGAGAAAATTAGACGACCAATCATGTATTACGATCTTATATATGATTTCTGGGTTATCCCAGTAATATAATATATGAGTATCCTTAGATCATGCCATAATTGAGCAAGGTTGGCTGAACCAATGATATACAAGCAATAATATATGTAAAGATGCACCGGTCCCTTGTAAGGGCCCTGAGAAAATTAATAATCAGTAACAGTTCTAGGCTTTCTATAGGAAAGATACTGGCTGGTCTTATAATTAAATTATATAATGTACTCCACTAGTGCGGATGATATACTATATCCGTGGTGGTCAGTCTTTACTCCCTGCTAATTTAGGGTGGTTCGACATACACGATCTCAATATACCGTTCCCTCTCAATGCTCTACAATTAAGTTTCCTAGTTAACCCTAGGTTAGTTAGAATCTCATGTCGTGGTCACATGAATATCCCTTCTTAGATATCATACCTTAAGTACAGCCACTCTTGATACGAATCCATATTATCACTCGAGAGTTAAATCTGGATTCTCCCAAGTGTGATACAACAATGAATAATATCTAGCCACGGCTAAAGTCACTGTCCAACTACCAGATCTGTGCATATAAATAATAGCATATATCACGTATCAAGAGTATGTGGCACGATGGCTCACTCTATATATATATCAAGTAGCACTCTTGGTGCGATCAAGTGTATCAGCAAGGATACAAGTTCTAGAATCAAGATTATGGACAAGTTATCAGGTAGCAAGTTGTTCAGGACATGATAGTCTAATATTGGTCACATCAATTTGTCACTTTATTTTATCGATGAACGAGAATAAGAGTCGTGCGAGAACCCCTCGAGATCAGATTCACAATCCTTAAACCAAACAAGGATTGGGGTTGCAGAACGTCACCGAGTTGAACTATGCCTCTTATTCTATCCAACGTATAATAAGGTGATTAAGGAAAGGTAATATAATTAATAAACATCTACAGGGCTCAACGTGCGCTAGAAATAGTAGTCGCACAAATGACCAAAACTGGGCAGTGGCGCACAAACGACCAAAATTGGGCATTGGCTCATAAACGACTAAAACTTGGTTGGCGCACAAACGACTAAAACTAGGTTGGCGAACTTTTGCAAGAAAGTGCACGAGCTACAAAGGGTAGCACAATTTTTTAAGTTGACCAAAGCGGTAACTTTAACAAAAGTGCGCGGACAAGAATAAAACTTGCTTTCAAGGAAAGTGAGCGAGCAAGCTAGCTACTAGACAAAACACACAATCCGAGGTCAAAGCTAGACAGTCGAGAAACTCTTCAGTCAAGGAGCACACAAATTAATAACACAAAAATCGAGAAACAAATAAAAGCTTTGTCCCTCAGGAAACGAAGAGGAAAAATCTACTAACTACCAAATGTAAGCAAAGTGCGTCGGTTGACGAAACAGAGAAAAAGTGCGCGAGATTGCCAATACGAAGAAAGTGCGTGGACTGGCTGTGGCGCACTTTCTCTTGGTTTTCCAGGAAGAACTTTAATTTAATATGCACCAAAGTGTACCAACTGGGTTTCCTCTCAGAAGTGCGCCACTGACTCAAGGAGTGTGACTGGCGCACTTTTTGCTAGGAGACTAAGTGCAGCATGATTAGTACGCACGAGGAGATAAAAAAACACACCGATGCGCCCAAACTGAAATATATAAATTTCTAGGTCAAAGGTGTTTCTCTTGCATACTCTTCATAGAGCACTGTTCTTCTTCTCTAGTAAGCCATTTGGTATACATATTATATCAAGTTTTAGCACTGAACTTAGCTGGACTCGAAAATAAGCACGGCCAAAAGCAAAGTTACATAAAATATGGTACTATACTCTATGAGCAAATTATTTTTGTAAAACACAATGTTTTGGGAGATCAATCCCCAAAAAAATAAAAGTGAACCTATAGACCCAATCTCTGGTTCATGCAATTCCAACCAAGAAAACCAAGAACGACAAGTATTAAATATAAATGGGTGCTCGGTCCCAACAACATGAGCAAGAAATAAACATGAATTATTAAGAATTAAAAGCATGCATAAATCGATGGTTCTTCTCTTGTACAAGATGTACTTTAGGAGGGAGAGAAAACCTAAGAAAGAGAAATGGATTGGATTACTCAAACTCATCCAAGCCACACATGCCACCAATCCAACCAAACCCACTCCATAACTCACAGGTCTGGTCTAAACAAAGGCCGGACAAGCAATCAACATGCACTAAAGACAACATGTGCCAAATTGTGTAGGGAATGAAGCTCTTTCAAAAATACATCAAGAAATTTTTTAATTATTCTAGGAAACTGACCTTCAAATCCTTCTACTGCTGCAATACCACATTCATGTTGATCCTTCACCGTTATGTTGAAGATAAATTCTTCCTTTCCCGGGATATTAAATAAAACTTTACCCCTATGTATATCTATCGTCGCATTGTTGTCTCTCAACCAGTCCATGCCTAAAATAACATTAAACTTACCCATAGGGATCTCGATCAACTTCGCGGGTAATGAATGCCCACATACTATGATTAGACACTCTACTCATACTCTACTGACTCCTACGAATCCATTACCAGTGAGTATATTCAGCTCTGGAAATATCTCGAAGTCTAATCCAATACGTGTCATAAATCGTGCACATAAAATGAATGTGATGCTTCTGAATAAAATAATACTATAACAGAAAAAGATGTAACAAGAATGTTACCTGCTACCACGTCACCTGATGGCAAGGCCTCCTCCAGAGATAGGGTAAAAGATTGTCCTTGGCCTTGGGATGCTCCTTGAATACGCAGTTGTGGCCTCTGCTGTCACGCCCCAGTCCCAAAATACCGAGGGACTGGATGCGCGACAATGGCCAGCAGTACGCACCGATGGACCAACCCAATTTAATAGATCCATCAGGACATACTTAAGCTGTAGTAACAATAAATAGAACCAAATATACAGGTCACAGTCTATTCTAATCTCATCCACAACAGATAATCACAGATTAAATGCCAGAATAAATGCAAATAAATATAATCTAACATGTCTCAATAAAAGTTTCTCGGGGAACAATCCGAGAACAAGTCTGATACACTGTCAAGATACAAGAATAAAGATAACCACAACAAATACTGAGTATGGACAAAGTATATACTCAGAAGATACCCGTAGAGGTCACTCGTCTACTAGATCTGGTATTGCTCCAGTGTCTGATCCTGCTCCTGCTAGTGCTCCTGTCCTGTATACCTCGGGGTAGATCTCACATCATCAACTCCAGACAGGCTCCACAATGGTCTATGCTGCAAAACTGGCAGGGGACCAGGTCCTCAGAGGGACGTAACAAGGTACAGAAATCGACATGCCAAAATGCAGTGTAATAGTAAATAAGATAAATAGGGTAAATATGTAACCATCTATGTGATATACAAGTGAGAACATCACCAATACTCAGGCTGAAACAACTACAAGCTCTGTGTCGGGGAACCGGTAGCAGTAATATCATGTGGTCGTCTAGCTCAGCGGAAGACTGAGACGCCGACATAATATAAAATCAACCTGTAGCATGTGTGTCTCTCCAGCAATAAATGGAACAATAGGGAAAACACTAAATAACCAGCTAAGTGATATGCAAGATGAGAGCAGCACTAGAACTCAGGCTGAAACCACTACAAGCTCGGTGTCGGAGAGCCGGTAGTAGTGATATCATGTGGTCGTCTAGCTCAGCGAAAGACTGACATGCCAAAATAATATAAAATCAACCTGTAGCCTGTGTGTCTCTCCAGCAATAAATGGAACAATAGGGAAAATTCTAAATAACTAGCTAAGTGATATGCAAGATGAGAGCAGCACTAGAACTCAGGCTGAAACCACTACAAGCTCGGTGTCGGGGAGCCGGTAGCAGTGATATCATGTGGTTGTCTAGCTCAAAGGAAGACTACGACGCCGGCATAATATATAATCAACCTGTAGTTTGTGTGACTCTCCCTACCCAATGTAATCATGCATCTCATGTCAACGACGTCTCATGTCCATGCCATACAGGATCATAACTAATGCATCCAGTCATATAATATCTAAGCAAAGGAATAAGTCATAAAAACTGTATCATATACAAAATCACCATAAATATCTCCGGAAGATTCTGTCTCATGAATAGTGTCAGGTGTCCTGGGTAAAACGTACTTGATAATGCAAGTACGAGAATGCAAAGGGTCACGATATCCATGTCTATGTGACTTTACACAACTTCGCATACGGGGTTGGCACCCGACTATAATCGGACGCTAAGTAAGTCACACGGTCCTGGGTTGAACAGTTAAATCAAGATTATATATGTGTGTACAAGGAACTCAAGCAAAGTACTATAACAGGAATCAATGCGAGTTGGCAAGGTACACTTGCCTGTGGTTCTGGCTCCAACTGTAGCTCTGGCAGCAGCTAGATTTGCTGGCAGTACTCCGGTTGCTGAAATAAACATCACCATCAGATTCAGAAAATATCAATCATCTAGAAACGCCTGTCCTTACGTCCAATTTGGATACAGGAACAAAAATGACATTTTCGGGTCAAAGCGGGGTCCACAAGTGGCCCACTTTGCACCGAAAAATGCGCCAGGGTCAAAGGTCTCCAAATTCATCCAACTTAGTGTCAACAGGTCAGGAAGGATGATACGAACTGAACAGAACTTCCAGAATTGGATTCCGATGAGCCGTTCTCAAAATCGCCCGTCAAGTGGAGCCTGTGGGGCCCACGACACACGATTTTGTCAACGTTCTCAGAATCGAACCAAACTTGGCTCACAGGACCAGTGTATTACTACGAGTCCGATGGTGCAAGTTTTGTCTCGATCCGACGTGTTTACACTAAGTTACAGCGAGAACCAGAAAGGTCAGATACGGGGCGGTGTCCGTGGATACGTATTGATTTCGGTGTGCACGCACATCCAAATCAACTTCTGCGAAAACCCGCATGTCCATATCAACGGCGCGCACGTATCGGTGAAGACCGCACGTGACCAAGTCATCCCGTTTGGCAGGGCGTACTCAGTTTCGGAGTGAAACATGGCATTGTTTTTCCTATTTTTGGATCGCGGTTCGCGATCGCCACAGGACGCGATGCACCGAGCAGGTTGCACGGGCACCGAGAGGGTCACGCAGGGTTCGCGATACAACAGACGAAATCAAAAACGGGGGTAGCGAGGAGAAAAAACAAGTACCTGAACAGGGCTCGAAAAATTGACTTTCTCGTGTCCGACACGATGCGAAGTGTCCGCGCGACCTAGGGTTAGGGTTTCGAGTCACTGCTGGAGCTCCGGCGGCTCGGGGCGGCACTGCGGCCGGAGGTGGGCCGGAGGGGCGGCGCTGGCGATGCGCCGGAGCGGGCATGGGACGTCGGCGGCTACCGGAGGCGGCGCTCGGGGTGCTGGGCTGTGCGGGGAAGAAGGAGGAGGGGAGGAAGTCGCCGGCGGGGGCAGCTGCGGGAGGGCGGTGGCGGCGGCGTCGGCACTGGCAGCGGGCGGGACACGGCGGCGCTGGCGGCGTGCTGGGGCGGCGCAGGTGCGGTGAGGAGCGGCGGTCGGAGTCGGGGTAGTGGCCGGAGAGGAAAGTGTTTGGGGGATTTTATAGGGGAGCTAGGCGGGGGGGTTCGGCCGGGAGAGGCGGAGGAGGGGCCGACGGGTGCGGGGACGTGGCGGGGTCGCGGGGGAGCGGGCTTGTCGGAGCGGCGAGGGCTCCGGCGACGGATTCGGCGGAGGACTCGGGGTCAGAGGCGTGGGGGAGGGGAACGGGTCTCTGGGTCGGGTCTACGGGTTCGGGCGGGTGCGGGTGGACCCGACCCGACCCGCCATGGCGGTTCGACCGGTCCGGTTCAGCTGGACCGAGTTCAGGCCGGTTTGAACCCGGTTCAGTCCGGTTCGGCTGGGTTTATTTTAATTTAATTTTTAAAAATAGTTTTCGGACATTTAAAAATATTTTTGGGGTCCAATAAATTCCCAGAAAATTACCCTAAGTCCAGTATTTTATTTTACACCATAAAATATTATTTACATAATATTTTAATATAATTTAAAAATATTTGATTTTATTTAATGCCAAAAATACCTTATTTTTAATTAGCAAAAATTCCCAAAAAATCCTAGAAAATTCTGAAATATCCAGTTTTAAAAATCTTAAAAAATCAGTGGGTTTACATCTGCTGCCCATTTTGCTGATTTCTCTGCTGATTCTACATATAAGTTTGCATCGGCAATGGACGCTGAGCCAATGGCCTGATCGCCAGTGCTGGTCCCCTATACTAAGCAGTTCCTGGTGCTGGCAATACTAACCGCTGCGCCGATCCTTTAATCCTCTGCATCATAGAATAATTGGCAATTCGATGATATGGACTGCCACATCGCAGGCACAATTCTTGTGCTACTCTACACACATTTTTCGTTTGGCTTCCCTTGCCACAATACGTACATCCGACTGGGGCTTCCAATCGTTGTTGTTGCTGCTGCTGCCTCGGCTGGTTCGGGCAAGTGGTATTATTGTTGCCAATGCTACTGGCCTCCTTGGCCCCATGTCATCAATGCGAACGACAGAAGATGGTGCTGACGTTCATTATTCTTGTCCTCCTCCTCCACTTTGTGCATGCGACCTTTTCTGGTCTCCCATCCTTGAAGCTAACCTATACATCGTTCGCTCATGTCGCCTAGATGCGATCAATACTTCGTCGAAAGTCTGGTAGTTATGCTCCTCTACCAGTTGCTGAATCTCCAGATGGAGTCCATACTGGAATCTCATCGCCCTCTCTGGTTCTATTGCTACCATCATTAGAGCAAATCTGCTAAGCCTATAGTACTCCGTCGCGTAGCCATCCACTGTCCTTCCAGACTGTTTGAGATTGATAAACCTCTGTTGTAGCTCATACTGTGCTACCACTCCGAAATAATTAACCCTGAAATAGGCCCTGAAGTTGTCCCATGAAATATGTTGTCTTAATACAACTTCTTCTGCTGTCCACCAATCTCTAGTAAGGTTCTGGAGTTGCAATCAGACCTGATCAACTTATTCCTCAGCTGGAACCTTTGCCGCTGTCAGCATTGTTTCAATGTTCTGCAGCCAAGCATCTGCGGTAATGGCGTCCTCTGTTCCATCAAAGTACTTAGGGTTGAGTCTGCATAATCTCACTGATGCCCCTGAATCTGTTCTAATACTTCTTTCCAAGGCCGTATGTAGTCCTTTGTTCAACAAGACATTCTTCTCTAGCTACTGAAGCTGCTAATGTTGTTGTAATGCCTTCATTCCTCGTATAATTTCCAACAATGTCGGTTTATCAAGTGCTACTGGCACTACTGGTACGATCGGGGTACTTAAACTTTTGGTACATATTACTCCTCGTGCCCCTCTGCTAGTTCTACCATGATCCCTCCAGGTACATATGTTGCCTCTCGCTGGGGCCCAATAGATTATTGTCCTGCTGAAACTGCTGGTTGTCCATACACCGATGTTGGAGAAGTCCTAAGGAAAATGATACAAGATAAATCAAGAACTGAACGAGAAAGGATCGAGGAACCAATGGTACAGAAGTCAAGTTGAGTTTTAAGGAGACAAATTCAGTATTTCAAGGAGGAACATGTTTGATTGAGATATCCTATGATCAAGCCACCCCACAAGTCTGAAAAGAAAGCTATACCTGCATGGGCTACCACAAAACCTTGTCATGCCCCAGATCTAGAATACTAGAGAGTTGAGGAATGACTCAGCCAACCGTACCTTATGGAATACCGAAGTAACCCATAATGTATTAAGGTTGTCTAGAGACGAGGGGGTCCATACTATAATCAAGTCTCATAGGGTCAAGAACTTCTATATCTCAATCATTCAATTAAGTAGAAATAACATAAAACATTCCAGAATAAGCAGTAAGGCATCCCAAACGTCTCATCAGAATGTTCTAAAGATCTAGCAACAAAAAAGGATATGTCAGATACACAATCAACAGTATACATGACAGTGAGAGCTACAGTCTGAATATAATACAGCCATATACGAAAGTAGGGTCCAGATTTATCGGCTAACAGGTACCGGTTGGCTAAATGCCTAAAAATATATATGTAACAAAAGACGAGAAGTAAAACAAGAAACCCACCCGTGACCCTCAACAACCATCCTTCCGGTGCGTGCCATCAATGAGGGAGAAGTAAACTTGATCCTCAGGTGCTTAATTCCAAATATTGTAGTGTTCGCCATCAAACTTCCCAAGCTTGTGAAAGCTAAGGTTTGAACGGTTTTCCATTCTAACTCGGATCTTGCCTTGAGATTGTTAGTCTCGAAGTCAGATCAAAGAAGAAGAGGTAGCCACAAAGTAGAGACTCATACAAGAGTTCGCCTCTACAAACTCCAGAAGAGAAGTTGGTGCACTGAGATTCACACAAGAGTTTCTCTTCAGTGACACACAACCCCATAGAAGCACTGAACAAGGAACAGGTTACAAACTGACAACCCAAAGAAAATACAAATACAACAAGAATCAGAAAACCGTTATTCTCTTTACGTTCGCAGACGCTACACCGAGAAGAACGAAAACAAGAACAGAAATACAAAGAAGGGAACTCTTGCTAGGGTGATCAAAATTACCAGAGCTCAAGACAAGATTCGCGCTATAGAACGATCTGCCCCCAGGATCTAGCAAGTTCATACGAGAACTTCTGGAACGCTCTTGGATACCTTCGGATCACTCAAAAAAATCCTTTGGAAGGATGCTAAAACCTGCCGCAAGTCCTGCTGGTGCTCTCGGTTTTGTCTCTCTCCCTCTCAATTTTTTTTAACCACTAAATGAAAGAGGAGAGTCTCTATTTAAAGAAGATTTTAGCTTACATACGGCCTAAGAAAAAAATCAGGCCGCATAAGCCGCCTGTGCCGTTATACTGCTCATAGCTGACATCGCCGTGAGGCGCCGAAAGCTGCAGTCGTTGTAGCCGCGTGGCACAGAAAGCCACGAACCGCCTGCGCCTTGTACTACACAGAGCATACTACGCCGCACCGAGCTGCCAACAGCAGTCCCTGTCCTCTCCACACTTGACTCGCTAAAGCTAACTTGCTGGCCGCATAGCGCCTGGCCACATAGCTCCAGGTCGCATGGCTCCACGAAGCATGCGCTCGAGCAAGCAACCTTGCATGTAACCCGCGCATAAAAGGAGAGCACGAGCGCCATGCGATATGCTAAGTGCAAAGTGCGCCAATAAAGCGCCACTTTGTGCCATTGAGCCTGAGTCTGAGTCCGAGTCAAGATTGACATAATGGGGTTCACACTTAATCCCTCTAGGAAAGTCAACCCACATGGGCCACCACCCCATGTGCATATACCAATACTAGGCAAAGCTATATATTGAGATATACACATTTGTGGTTTTCCAATGTGGGATTAAAACTCCCAAATCAAAGTAAAAAAACACCAACAATATTCACGTAACGGTTGATTTAATGTCAGACCTAACACTACTAGAATAAGCAGGATTAGCGACGTCAACAAAAAATGTCGCTAATATAATATAAGTTAGCGACTCCATGTAAAAACGTCGCTAGACGTCGCTAATTGAGGACATTTAGCGACGTTTAGCGACTTGTATTCAGTTTTTAAAAGATTAGTTGCTATAAGTTTAATTAAGGTTGCTAAATGTCGCTAATATATTTTATTTAGCGACATATTTAGCGACGTATATCTTTTAAACATTTAGCAATGTTATTAGCGACGTTAAAGACGTTGCTAACTTAGCGACGTCATTATTGGCGTCGCTAAAACGTCACTAAAATGTTGCTAAATTTGTTTCATTTAGGGCTGATTTCCCCCATTTCCTTCGATCTCTCCCTCTCCCAAATTTGAAACCCCCCTCCGGCTCCTCCTTCCTCCGGCTCCCTTCCTCCCTCCGGCGACCCCCCTCCGGCCGCGTCCTCCCCCTCCGGCTCCCCTCCTCGGTGAGCTCCTCTCTCTGTCTCCTTTATCTGTCTCTCTCTCTCTTTCTCTCCAACACGACACGATACAACACAATACGACACGACACGCGGACACATACTAACCCTAACCCTGCTTGATGTGCATTGCTGCTGCAGTTGCACTTCTTGCTGTTGTAGTTGCTCCCTTTGTTGCTACTTCCCTTGCTGCTGATGTGCATCCCCTTGTTATTGCTGCTCTTCACTGTAGTACACAAGAGTGCACTGCGACTCCCTCTTGGCCTGCACAACACTCCCATATCTCACACTCAAATCTTGGCCTGCCCAACACTCCAACACTGTAGTGCACAACCTGTGCATACTATGCACTTATACATGGGAAAGATATCATAGGTGATGTAGGAAAACTAGGGTTTGGTGCAGTGACATTTGGATTGAGCACGAGTTGCTTGAAATCCTGGAGTTGTTCTTTGGCTATGAGGAAATTGGTAATATGTTACAGTTTGGCAAGGATTTTGATGAAAAATTGTTGTACTGGGGTTGTTTGATTTGTTTGAGGAATGGATTGAGCTAATCCAGTAGGGATCATACCAAATTATGGTAGATTTGGTGCCATTCCAGCTGGATTTATACTAAATTGTGGTATATTTGATATGTTTAGAGGGGATTGAGGTGTTGCCATGGATGGAGCATATGGTGGAAACTCAAACCCTCTTATTGACATAGCCAATTCCTCTAACAACCTATCAAATTTCTTTGGTTCAAGTGATGAATTGTACCTTCCAACGCAAGTATCCTTCCATTTGCATCAGGTAGGTATTGATTCTTTGGAGAGATCTAGCTCTAGAGCCATGGCTGCTCGAGTCGTGCTCTCCACTAGCTTCAAGAGCATGATCCAAAGGCTCTGATACCAATTGATACCAAATTGATGGGTCCTCTTCCCATTTGGTCAGGAATTGGAGGAGAACAATCACACTTAGCCAAGAAAACTGAATAAATTATAAAGAAACAAAGAACTAAATTAGGAAAGAACTAGGGTTTTTATTCAAACCATATGTACACACACACACACACACATAGGGCATTGTGTATCAAGTTAGAGCAGTTCTTACCTTCCTCCAGAGAATCATACTATATGTAATAATTAATAGGATACATACTGTCATTTTTGCAGAAGTATCTAGAAATAGATATGAATTACTATCTGCGTCTTCGTTCGTGGATGTACAACCGTCATCCTGATGACATATGCGGTGTGCGGGATGAATTCATTGAGGGTGTACAGCAGTTCCTGCAGTTCGCCAAGGCATTTCCTCAGTACATAGACAGTACCAAAATTAAGTGTCTGTGTGTGAGATGTCGTAACTTGAAATATTATCCAGAAGTGGAAGTCACATATCATTTGTACTCGAAGGGCTTCATGCCGAATTACTATCCGTGGACCACGCACGGAGAACTTGTGTCTCTAGTATTGGAGTCAGAGCCTTATGTGGAGCCGTATATGGAGGTCCACGACCACGATGCTTACGACGACGGGTGGGTGAACATGGTTTTTGATGCGGCGGGGACTAGTTTCAATCCAGACAATTATGATGCAGCTGAGGAGGCACCGAATGCCGATGCTGCAAAGTTTATGGAGTTGCTGGAGAATGCAAGAACTCCACTATATCTTGGTTGTGAGGATCATTCACCATTGGAGGTGGTTACAAGATTATTGAGCATCAAGTCCGATTTTAACATGTCGCAAGAATGCTATAATCGACTGATCGATTTGATTATAGAGATCTTGCCCGAGGGTGCAAAGTTGCCTAAAGACTTCTATCGATCTAAGAGGATGGTGAGATCGCTCTTGATGGGATACAAGAAAATCGATGCATGTCGCAACGAGTGCATGTTATACTACAAAGACGACAAGGATGAAGATGCATGCAGATTATGTGGTGTTGATCGCTACAAAGCCACTGGTAGAGGAAAGTATGTCGGTGCAAGGAAGCCTACTGATTTGATGCACTACTTGTCTTTGACGTCGCGGTTGCAGCAGTTGTTTATGGTTAAGGAGACTACAGAAAATATGAGTTGGCACAGGCAAAAACAGATCGAAGGAGTATTGGATCATCCATCCGATGGAGAAGCATGGAAGCACTTTAATCAAGAGTATCCAAATTTTGCTTCGGATTCTCGTAATGTCAGATTGGGGCTCTCCTCTGACGGTTTTACCCCATTCGGACTTTCGGGCTCCCAGTATTCATGTTGGCCTATGATCGTCACTCCGAACAATCTACCGCCTTGGATGTGCATGAAGACTCCGTATATGTTCCTAACCATTATTATCCCGGGTCCGAACAATCCGAAGAGGAACATCGATGTGTATTTACAGCCTTTGATAGATAAGTTGAATCAGCTGTGGGAAGTAGGTGTCAACACGTATAATATTTCTAGAAAGCAGAATTTTTAGATGAGGACAACACTTATGTGGACCATCTAAGACTTTCCGACCTATGGAATATTATCGGGATGGAGCACCCATGGTCGTCACTCATGTCCGTATTGCATGGACCGTACTAAGGCTTTCTGTTTGAAACACAGAGGCAAACCGTGCTTCTTCGATTGTCATCGACAATTTCTGCCGAAGGATCATCCGTACCGGAGGAACAGGAATGCTTTTTGTGCGGGCATTGTGGAGAAGGCTAATCCACCGCCAAGGTGGCCCGGATACACGATATGGGAAGAGGTAAAAGATTTACCAAGTGCTATCGAAGAGCCTGCTAAAGGGTACAAGTGTGACGGATTTGGTCGCACCCATAACTGGACGAAGAGGAGTATATTCTGGGATCTACCATATTGGAGCACCAATCTGATCAGACATAACCTTGATGTCATGCATATCAAGAAGAATGTGGTTGATAACATAATTAATATTATAATAGAGGTAAAGGGGAAGACGAAAGATAATCTGAAGGCCAGGTTGGACTTAGAAGAAATATGTAGACGTCCCGCATTGCATTTGATAGAGGAGGGGAATGGAAAGTTAAAGCAACCTAAGTCAGTTTTTGTCACGACCCGCACCCGGAAAATCGGGCATGAGTCATGGGTACGTTCAGCCTACGCCGCAGCATCGGCGGTAGAACGCTGTCTAGGTCTACTATCTAGATAACAATCTCACGCAATCAATATATATACCTGTCAAGATTTCAACTCCAAACGGAGGAGCAATGTCATAATGATAATCACAAGTACTCAATCACGAATCTAAGCACGATAAGATAACAAAGAAAGCTAACAACTACAAAGTCTAAACAACTGCAGCTAAAAACAACCACAATAATAATAATAATAATACAACAATATATAAAATCATATACAATACAAGGTCTCAATCCAACACAGGAGACAAATCCGGTACCAAAAGCTAATAAAATAACAACTGAGGTCCTAGTGATACCGGCTACCAACCCGAAAATCACTCCTAAACTAGGGGGTCCTTGTCTGCACCATCGATAGGCTGTGGTCCATAAAACGTCGGACACCAATCCTCCGGATACTCTGAAAAAAATATGTCCAGTCAGGACTGGAGCAAGTACACCTCTAACAGCAATTCCAGTTAAATGATAAAAACTATAAAATAGTTGTAGCAAGTAGCAAGGAAAATGAAATAAAGTATGAAA
The DNA here is from genome assembly GCA_036927795.1 of Iris macrosiphon. Classification (NCBI taxonomy): domain Eukaryota; kingdom Viridiplantae; phylum Streptophyta; class Magnoliopsida; order Asparagales; family Iridaceae; genus Iris; species Iris macrosiphon. The sequence continues at coordinate 38,613,399 of JAYESA010000020.1, forward strand.
CAAGAAATATATACATATCACTGAGCATAAAGGTAAAGGTGCATGAATATCAGAAGCAAGATAGTAATGACTGTAAGATGCAAAAAATCTAAACTAAGATCAAGTATGTGCACAAGAACGTGTAGTGAGTCCAGCAAGGGTATATGTAATGAGTCAAGTCCAGAAACTATAAGTGAGACCAGAAAGAAATGCAAGAGAGTCCAGACTAGAAAGAATAAACTCGTGTCTTTGAAATACCAGTTTCGACATGTAAACGACTAGGGGTAAGTACGGCTCGCCGCACACTGGGTGTGCGGTTGCTATCATTCCAGATTAGACCAGAGGGGGTGATTCCAGTTGGAAATGTTTACATGTCTACTCGAGTATTTGCCGCCCCGACTAGTAAAAATAAATCCAAGACCCGACACATAAATCAAGTATGAGTCCAGCCAGAAACATGAGTGATGCCTATAGTGATGCCTGTAGGTGATGCCAGTAGGCGATTCCAGAATAGAGGCCAGAAACATGAAATATTCGTGTCACAAGTAAATGAACCAGAAATACTAGTTCGTGTCATGCTAGAAAATCAGATGATACTATACTAGAAGCTCAATCATAATAATCATCAGATAATAAAAACTATCAGAGAATGTACTCGCCTGACGTCCTGAGCAACTAGCGATTCGAACTGGTGCCGCAAGGACCTATTATGAAAAGCAAGGTTAAACAGGGTTCTAATGAGTTAAACAGATATAAAACAACTAAAAATAGGCTTCTAGGATGGTTCTAGGTCAAACGGGTCAAACTGGTGAAATCTGGGTCAAAAAGTCGACTATAGGTCCAAAAAGTCAACCATAGGTCAAAAGTAGGTCAAAAGTTGACTTTGGCGGTCAATCGGGTCAACTACGGTCAAGTCTAGGTCAAACTAGGGTGCCCCTAAAATTCTAGGTCAAAACTAGGTCATTAAGCTAATAAACCATCAAACTCGCCTCCTTGAGATACCGGGATACCCTCGGTATCCGATACCTCGATCTAAGCTATACGCCCCATCTATACCCCATATAATATATACTAGCACGCATAAATATATATAACTATATATATATATAAAAGCAACTCTAACCTTAATCCTAGGCTAAAACTCAATACCTTGTCCCGACGCTCAATACCTTGAGTATCTCAAGGTATTGAGATACTCAAGCCTTACCCCTCACTAACACTAGTTAACTAACTATCTATCTATCTATATATATATATATATATATATATATATATATATATATATATATATATATATATATATATATATATATATATTAGTATATGGTATATATATATTAGTATATGGTATATATATATATATATATATATATATATATATATATATATAAAATCTAGTGCTTAGACAAATACCTCATTCCCGATACCCAATCTTACCTCAATATCTTGGTACCTCAAGGTATTGAGATACCTTACCCTCTAATTCTAGGTAACTTAGCTAGCTATCTATATATATATATACTACTATATGTAATATCAATCAATCTATATATATATATATATATATATATATATATATATATATATATATATATATATATATATATATATATATATAAAATCTAGTAGAGGCAATACCTCAACCTTACCCCCGATACCCAACTTATCTCAATACCTTGGTATCTCAAGGTATTAAGATACCTTACCCTCTAATTCTAGCTAACTAGCTAGCTATCTATAATATATATATATATATATATATATATATATATATATATATATATATATATATATATATATATATATATATATATATATATATATATATATATATACACATACACATACACATACACATATACATATACATCTATACTAATATATATCTCTAACTATATATACTAGTATCTATCTATCTCTATATCTATCTATCTATGTATCTATCTATATATATACATGTATATATATATATATATATATATATATATATATATATATATATATATATATATATATATATATATATATATATATAAGAAGGGGGAGGGGGAAAATTGTATCGAGCGCGCGCGTTGAAACGCGCTCCCGCTGCTGCCATTGATGCCCTGCTGCTGATGCGTGCTGCCGCGGCGCTGCCGTGGCGCGCTGCCGCGGCGCTGCTGCGCCTGCACGCTGCTGCTGCGTGCTGCCGCGGCGCGCTGCCGCTGCTGCCGCGGCCCGCTGCCAATGCTGCCGCGACGCTGCTGCGCCTGCACGCTGCTGCTGTTGTCCGCACGCAGCGCTGTCGCGGCACGCTGTCGCTGCTGCCGCGGCACTGTGCGGCGTTGCAGCCACTGCAGCTGCTGCTGCAGCTCTGCTCACTCTCCTCAATCTCTCTAACACTCACACACACCTCGACACACACTAGCACACACACACAGACACACAAGCACACTTAGATATACACACACACACACGCACACATATATATATATATATATATATATATATATATATATATATATATATATATATATATATATATATATATATATATATATATATATACAAACACACTCACACACCTCTCAAACACACACAAACACTCACACTACACTACACTACACACTCACACTTATACACAAACACTCACACACACAAATATATATATACACTCATGCAAACACACACACACTCACAGCACACAATACCCCACCAACTCACGCCCAACGACCCCTACACCTATAAATAACTATAAATATATAAAATATAACCCGAGACGAGTTGCTGCGAAGGATGGAGGAGCAGCCCCGGTCCCAGCCGCAAGCGGACGATCCGACGCTCATCGCACGATATGATATGCTCGACCGCAGCATCACGGAGCTCCGGGATTTAACAAATGATTTTAGAGCCTCGACAGAGTACAGCATGACGGATTTTAGAGCCTCGACAGAGTACGCTCATCGCACGATGACGATGATGCATGATTCAATAGTTCATAGCAGTACGAGGCTGTTATCTACCATGGATTCTTACAACCAGCGACTCACAGAGTTGGAGCGGATACGTTCTCCTGATGCGCCTACATCGACACAGACTCCACCGACGCCACTACCTTCTCCATCGACATCGGTGTCGATTTCACGGGTGAAGTATGATCTGTTCTTATCCTTCATGCGCGCCAGTGGTCATCCTCCTACAGATCCACAGTAGTATAGATATTTGCATGGATATTTGCTGGATAGTTGTATTCTTTGTATTATTTAGGATGAGACTCATTGTATGGATATATATTTGTTGTATTCTTTACGACTATATTTGCTGGATATTTTATTTTCTTCAAATTTTATTATATTATTCATATTAAATATATGTTAATTTACCGGTGTTGAGTGTTCAACCCAAGGGGATCGGCAAACCCAGAAAATTCAACGGAGGGTTGCTCCGGATATATTTGTACAGATTGTGAATTAATAAACTGCAGAAATAATAGTTTGAAAATAATTCAGTATTCATTTTTTAATTTTTTTACTGTACAATTAGTGACATTTTTAGCGACGTTTAGCGACGTTACTACACGTCGCTAAATACGTCGCTAAGTTGCGACGTTACTACACGTCGCTAATGACGTCGCTAAAAATATCGCTAAAAACATCGTTGTACGTCGCAACTTGCTGACATAGCAGTATTGCCAGGTCATTAAAGACGTCGTTGTAACGTCGCTATATAAGTCGCTAATTATCGACGTTAAGCGACAGATGAGCACGTCGCTAATTAGCGACGTTGCGTCGCTAAACGTCGCTAATCTAGCGACACATTTACGTCGCTAAAAAATGTCGGTATAGCGACGTTTAGCGACGTTTTTCCTTTCAGCGACTAGCTGAAAGGCGACTTATGTAAAACGTCGCTAATTACGTCGCTAAAAATAATTAGCGACATTTATTGGTCATTTAGCGACGTTTCTTTACGTCGCTAATTTGATTTTTTTCTGATAGTGTAAAAGAGCGATCTATCCAGATAGAAGATTAGTGGAACCGACGATCAATCCTAGTGGAGCAAAAGATAGAGATCCACATAATTGATGTATCAAAGAATAATGGATCATAAATCTAGATATTCAGGTAGGGGACTAATTAAGGGACATAACATGAATGAACAATCTACCGGGTAGTAGATCGTGCAACTTGATGATCATTCCAAGAGGGGAGCACACAATAGAACCAATTTGAGTTGGGGTGCAACTCGGGCGGGCTAAACTCGAGATCGATCGGGTAAATCCGTTAATGGGTTGGTTTTTGGTTGAAGATACTCGAACTTAGGTTCGGATTCGGGTTAAAATATTTGAACCCAGTCAAAAATCGGGTTGGTCCCGGGTTCATCTTTCGGGTTACCCAAAGAAACTCGAATTTGACATACATATAATTTATAAATATGCTATTTCATACTTCTTAAATAAAAAAAGTTTAAATCCTAAAAAAATTCACCCAAACTCTTTACTTTCTTAACATAAATATCATTACAGTTTGTATTTGTAATGATTGAGAGTTGATTGTAATTTGATTATGTGTTTAATATTAATCTTATTTTAAATTATTTCAAATATCATATTATAGCCTGAATGATCCGACCCAGCCCTAGAAAACTTGGTTCCTTTTCTATTCCTCCAGGCTCGGTCTTGGACTTCATATGTTGAACCCGAGATCGGATTAGGCTTGGGTTCAAACTAGACTTATGATTCATCAGGTTGAGCTCAACTCCGACCCAACTAGTCTGAGTTGTACTACTAAATCAAATAGGTTAATCAAAGAAGATTGAATCATAGACCTAGATATTCATACTCCGGAAATATTGCAATAGAAATTCAAGCTTAAGACGTTAAAATGTCAATTATTCGTGCGGATGAATTGGCTTTGGGTATCTTCTATATTATGCTCTATTTATAATAAACGTTTACCCTAGCAATGAGGCGCATCTGGTGTAGTGGTATCATAGTACCCTCCCACGGTACTGACCAGGGTTCGATTCCCTGGATGCGCACACTTAAATTTTTCTTTTTTTTTAATTACTAAAAACAATTTTTTTGGGGAGAAATGTCAACAAACTCCACCAAAATGGGAAAAGTATGGGGTATTGGACTGAAGTAAGGAACTCACATGTGTTTAGGCCGAAAACTGAATCACTTCTATTTTAGTTTAAAAAATTACTAAAAAAAATTATTTAATTTCGATTTTTAGTTTTTGTTTCAGTTCAAGATCGATTAAGACTTATATAATTATTAAATATCCTAAATTTAATATATATTTTATGATTAAAAAAAATATTTTTTTGTATATTTTGAAAACAATAATTCTGTGGGTTTATTTTAAAAACAAACTTTAATAATTTCACTACTAGTTTATCTATGGACTAAACTTTGAAATACAACAAATATATATATATATAAAATTACAAATTTTTAATATAATTTAACTATAATTTTAACTTTGGGTCGGTCAAGGTGTGTATCGTGCCAGGCCGGACTTAAACCGTAGTGGAGGCGGATCGGGCTGGCCTGAATCGGAAGAGGAGGGGGGGGGGGGGGGGGTTGAACCCAACCCGAGTTCGGTCGGGAGTGGGTCGAGCCGAAACAGTCTTGGTTAGAGCCGGTTCAGGACCGGTTCAGGATTGGATCGATTTTATTAAAATTAAAATTAAAATTTGAGGAAAGAGAAATACATTTTTTTAATATACATTATTTTAAAACAGAACCGGTCCTTCATTTCTTTGTAAGTTAATCATAAGAATATCAGAAAATTAGATAATTTTTTAACATATATTATTTTTGTTGCATAAGTCATACAACTTATATTTTTGTTTAAGCTTTTCAACCTCTCTTTAAATTTTATTTGTAATACTCCAAATGAAGTTTGTAGAGAGATTGAAACTCAAACTCAAACATAAGTCACAATTAGATTTAAATATACATATGACCTATTTAGCAATAATAATACATATTAAAAAATGATATATTTTTTCAAGAAGATACAAGATTACTAGATATGCATACACTTTTTCAGATGCCTACGTAGAATTTCTATGCCACATTTAAGTTTTTCTTAGAATAGTTTCCTACAATGCAAGTAATCAACAAGAACTCCATGCGAGAATCATCTTTTCGTATCGTGCTCATTATAAACTTCGCTAAAATAATACCAAATTTCTGATCTTCTTTTGAGTTGAGACCCTTGTTGCGGTACTTGTTTATGTTGTTGATCTTGCGGTTATTGTGGTGGTTGATCATTTTTTAAGACAGCAAATAATCTATTCACACTAGATTGCTTGTTAATGCTGCAAGAGAGAAAAAAAATTAGTGTGGTAAATTTGAAAAGATTATGTCCTATTTATAGCAATTTTCGGGTGCCAAATTATCCTAAATATCCTTAAATATAGTTATTATAAAGATATTTTCGTTATTTTTAGCAAAAAATGACCAAACTATCATTTAAAGAATTAAAAACTGTCATAAAATTGGGAGTATTTTGGTAAAAATACCCCCAAATGGATAATATGATTATTGGAGGGATAAATGACCAAAATACTTCTATAATGATCTAATAAACGGTTAAATAGGGTATATTATGGTCATTTATCCCTCTTTTATATATATATATATATATATATATATATATATATATATATATATATAAATAATATACACATGCAACCGTCTAGTGGGACCCGCAGCTACGTAGGAAGGGCGGTCGGTCGTTAGCTGCCCAGTGGGGCCCGCGTCTATGTGGAGGGGAGGGGGGGGAGGGGGGGGAGGGGGGACCGGGCCTAGACCGAACCCTGACTAGGTTACCGACCGGGAGGTCCAGGTCGGGTCGGACAAATTTGGAGGTCTGAACCTGAACGGTTTGGTCGGTCGTCGGCCGTCAGCCGCCCAGTGGGACCCGCGTCCATGTTGCGGGGGGTGGGGGAAGGGGGGACTGGGCCTAGACTGGACCTAGACCGGACCCTGAACAGGTCACCGACCAGGCCAGTCCAGGTCGGATCAGACGAATTTGGAGGTCTGAACCTGAACGGTTTGGTCGGACGACTGGATCAGGCTTGACTTTCAGACCACTTTTCAGAACCTAGCCCAAACCCGCGAAGATAGTGGGCCGGGTCGACATGTTGACCGGGCGGATTCATGATCGAATTTCTGGCCGCCCGCCCAATATACATCTTGATGGGTCTGGTCCATTAAATAATAAAAATAATCTACCCGAATAAAACATATTGTTTATTGGTTCGGTTTCGGTTTTGATTAATTTTGATTCAGTTTTGGTTTTGATTTTTTTTTTTGGTTCTGACTACTTCGGCTGGGTTAAAACCGAACAAAACGAATGCTCATGCCTACATGTTTTGATGCTTGGATGCTTGGAAGTGACTTCGAATTGGGAGTTTTTCGGTATATGCAAATCTACTTTCATAGTCACTTGTTTGCTTGCCATAAGAAAGTATATTAGTAGGTTGAAGGGTAAAGTGCAAAAAATCTATTCTTAGATTTGCATTTTTGCAATTAAAGATTCATGAATTTAAAAATCTCTTGTATTTTATATTTGGTGCATTTTGCACCCAATTTAATTTTCTGCCGTTAACGGAAGTCAAATTCGACATAAAATGACTAATATACCCCTCCCTAACCCTAATCTTAATCATAATTCAATCATAATCATAATCATAACCCTAACCCTCTTTCCCCCTCCTTCTTCGACGGTGGGGGAGGCGGCGGTGGTGGGGGCGACGGCGGTGGTGGAGGCGGCGACTCGGAGAGGAGAATGGGTGAGGCGCGGGGTGGAGGAGGGGGGGCTCGGGCCGAGGGGGGTCGGCGCGGGGGAGCTATGCGCGGGGGCCGGGACCGGCGCGAACGCTGGGGAGCTGCGTGGGGGGGGCGGCTCGGGGGAGCTGCGCTCGGGGTGGGGGGCGGAGGAGCTGCGCGCGGGGGTTGCCGCGGGGAGCTGCGTGGGCGGGGAGGGCGGCCGCGGGGGAGCTGCTCGTGCGCGGGGGAGGATGCAGGGGAGCTGCGCCCGCGTGGGTGCGGCCACGGGGTCGCTGCGGAGGGGCGGCTGCGGGGGAGCTACGGGGAGCGCCGTGGAGGAAGGGGGGCTAAGTATAGGGTTGGTGGTGGTGGTGATGATGAAGGTGGTAGTGGGGGAGGAGGAGGAGGAGGGCTAGGGGGGAAAGGTAGTTTAGGATTTTCGTTTTTTTTACAGTATTTTTTTACGGAACATGAACGGAATGGACTATTTCGAACAAAAATTTTAGAGAATTTTAATTTGCTAACGAGGTAAATTACATATAAATTTTTAGCACTTTACCCATAGGTTGAAAGTATTCATATCATCGTATTTCATGTTACCTTCTTTTTTACTTTTCACAAACATTCTGTTGTGGATATGGACCGATTTGGTTTTTTTTTCTATATTATTCTTTTTTGTGTATTAGGAAATACTAAACTTGGATCCTTCCAAATTTATTTATCCACTTTATCCAATCAATAAAATAAAGACAAATTATATAGGCACTTCAACACTTACTTAGGACAGTCTATTATTTTATGACAGTTCAGATTTTTGTAACTTTTACTTAGGATAGTCCAACTTCTCCAAACTTTTTCAAATATTTTTATTCTAAATTTGTACCCTCTTTCTAAATCCCCAAATCCTAACCCTAACCCTAACCCCAACCGCTAGAGGAGGAGGCAGGGGAGGAGGGGGGCGCAGACGCGCGGGGCGGCAGCGAGACGTAGGCGCACGCGCTTGCTTCCGCTGCAGCTGTTGTTGCTGCCGTCGTCGTCTCCGGCCTGCCACGCGCACGTGCGCATGACGAAGGGAGGCGGAGGCGCACGCGAGGGCGGCGGCGAGGCGTAGGTGCACGCGCTCGCCTATGCTGTAGTTGTTGCTGCTGTCGTGGTCGTCGTCGGCCCGCCCCCGTGTCACGCCCCAGTCCCAAAATACGTAGGACTAGGAAAACTTAACACGCCCAGCCGTATGTATACAAACTCCAATATATGGAAACCATATACACACGTACGCTGTACATGAATATCCAATCCACCAGTGGTAATATACTATCACAACAAGTCATACACAATCTATATCTCATCCACAGCACAAATAATCAGTAGGAATAAAGAGCTGAATATCAAAGATGAGTATCAAGTCTGATAGTCGGATGGAAACAAATCCACTACAAAATGACTATACTGAAGTAGCAAAAAGATCTCTAAACAATGGTAATAAAATCACAGATACTCCGAGGGTAAAACCTCCTCAGCCTAGTAAGTAGCATCCAGTCCAGGACCATATTCCTGCGGATACTCCTACTCGTCCATATTATAATCACCCTGATTTTTTCTAAAATTATTTAAAACAATTTTTCCCAATTTTTCTGTAATTTTCTGGAATTAAAACTAAGATATTTTGTGATTAAAGGATTTTTAAATAATATTAATTAATATTAAAATATTATGGAAATAATATTTTATGATGTAAAATGGAAAATCGGACATAGGGTAATTTTCTGTGAATTTATTGGACTCCGAAAACATTTTTAAAGCCCTAAAAACCAATGTAGAATTAAACCTAATTAAACCCTGACTGAACCCGGTTTAATTAGAATTAAACCAAAACAAACCGACCCAAACTGAACCGGACCAACCCAGCCTTAACGGGTCGGGTTGGGTCAGATTCGAATCGAACCCGACCCGGACCCGAAACCCTAACCAAACCCTAATCCTAATTCCCACCGGATTTACTGTTCCGGCCTATAAATGCCTCGACTTATGTGCCCTCCGCCGCCGCAAAACCCTCCAGACTTCTCTCCGCCGCCCGCAGCGCCACTCCCCTCGCCTGAACCCTAATCTCCCCGCCGTCTTCTTCGACCACCTCACCCCGAGCCCCCATCTCCTACATCTCCCACCACTGGCACCACCACGACTCCGCCGCTCCCTCATCGAACCCCCTCGCCGTCCCTCCACCATCACCGCCCTAGCCCAACCCCGACGACCTCCACATCCTCCCATCTCTGCCCTAACCTCCGCCCTTCATTTCCCTCGACCACCCGCCGCCAGGCCGTCCTCCTCTGTCATCCTCCTCACCCCGACCCGCAGCACCCTCGATGAACACCACCTCTCCGCCGGCTCCACCGACGTCGACCACCAACCAGAATGCCCTAGACCGAGCCGCCTTCCTCCGGCGAGTCCACCCAGCTGTCTCCAGACACAGACCCTAGCCCGGACATAGATCCTGTGTAGAGTCGACACAGCGGACACGGTTGAACCAGGACATGGACACAGCAGCATCCCGGACACGAAAAATTCTCGTCCTACGGAGCCCTGTTCAGGTAACCCATTCTCTCTCCTCGTTATTCCATTTTCCGTTCCGTCAGTTGTGTCTCGTAGACTGTGTAACCCTCTCGATGTCCGTGCAACCCGCTCGGTGCGTCGCGTCCTGTGGTGATCGCAAACCGCGATCCAAAAACAGGAAAACCAACGCCCTGTTTCACCCCGAAACTAAGTGCGCCCCGCCAAACGGGACGACTTGGTCGCACGCGGTCTTTACCGAAACGTGCGCGCCGTCGATACGGACGTGTAGAATTTCGCAGAAGTTGATTTGGATGTGCGTGCACACCGGAATCAACGCGTATCCGCCGACAACGCCTCGTATCCGCCTGTTCTGGAATACGTCGTAACTTTGTGTATACACGTCGGATCGAGACGAAACTTGTGCCATCGGACTCGTAGCAATACGCTTGTCCTGTGACCCGAGTTTGGTTCGATTCTGAGAACATTGATAAAATCGCGTATCGTGGGCCCCACAGGCTCCACTTGACGGGCGATTTTGTGATCGGCTCATCGGAATCCAATTCTGGAAGTTTCGTTGGATTTGTATCATCGTTCCTGACTTGTTGACACTAAGTTTGACGAATTTGGAGACCTTTGACCCTGGCACATTTTTCGGTGCAAAACGGCCCACATGTGGACCCCGCTTTGACCAGAAACTGTCATTTTTGCCCCTGTATCCAAATTGGACTTAAGGACAGGCGTTTCTAGCTATTCGATATTTTCTAAGACTGTTGATGATATTTATTTCAGCTTTTGGAGGAGTACCTACAGGATCCACTGATACAGGGACAACTATTGGTATTCAAACCCCAGGCAAGTGTACCTTGCCAAACTCTGCAGTCTTGTTACATATTTTCCTTGCTTCATTTATATTGTTGTTCATGCTTGACCTAGGACCGTGTGACTTACTTAGCGTCCGATTATTAGTCGGGGAAGCTACTCGCCCGCTCGACAAATCCAAACACGTAATACAGGTTCCGTGCACAACTATTAAGTTGTCTTTCCAGTTGCCTTAGGATCAGTTTCATGCAAGTATTGAATAGCCTAACGTGTCGGGCAGTGCGCCGTGCGATGTTAGAGGAAACACGGCGAGACTTACCATTTTACCTTCCCTGTCCAAGGCAAACATTGTTAATTCAAGCACGGGCAAGTATAAGCATTCAGGAGGCATAGCATATGCAAACACGAGGGTCGTTATAACTTGATCGTTCAGGTGTTCAGTTGTTTCTTGATGCGATGCAATGACTCGCACGCGGATAGCCGCTAAGCGAGGATAACTTATCTATATGAACAGAAGTCACTGGCATAGCCATTTATGGACGTAGTCGAGGACAATGATAGCATGCTACGAGAGTACATGATGCGCTGCAAGCTACCCAGTCCCGAACACGATGACTACACACAAGCTCCATCCGGACCGGATCGGCCCCAGTGCCCCGGTGACCGTCCGTGGAACTAGTCCGCGACATGCATAATTGGGGTCTTCCAATTATCACGAGATACACGAGAACACGAGAACACGCGTGCACTAGAACACCAGAACACGAGAACACGAGTGCACGGGAACAGGAGTACACGGGATACTTGAATCAGGATTCACTTAGCCATTGGATATGCACAGTCTCCTGGGCTGATGTAAGCCCGCTCGAGAGAGACTTGCAGAGATCCGAATACCTGAATGAGTCTTGCCTTGATGTATTCCCCTGGTTTGGGGCTGCCTGGTGACCTAACGGTCCCGGATACTTGCAGGTTCAATCATGCACGGGACGACTACTTAGTAGTCTCCCAGGATTTGGATGAAAACAAGGCAACATTCAAGCAGACAAGCATGCGTTTCTAAGGAACATAAGCAGGCACGTTTGCTCGGGCCCGAAGGTAAGCCGAGAGTTAGAAACCGTTAGGGGATTTAGCATGCGAGGGTCCGAATAAAAGCAGTATTTCAATTTCTATGTTCTAGCATAAGCAATACAAGTTGGGATTATTCTCTTAGCTAAGTGCGTTGGATTCATTAGCATGCAGGGGTGATTCACCTAGCGACTAGCATAAACATTCCAGATTTTATGTGTGCTGGCTAAGCAAAGACAAGTTCACCGTAGCTACCCACCTTAGCGATGATTCGCCTCGGTAGAGCGATACGTCAAGCGAGCCTCTGAAAGCCTAAGCCGGATTACTGTAGGGACAAGTCTGGATATTATTTGCTTCTCGTTTGAGGCAAAGCGGGTCGGGACAGTTGCACTTTTGACGATTGAGTCGGCAGTCCGCTAGAACGGAACGGGGTGTTACATCCTACCCAACTCAGAAAAAGTCTCGTCCTCGAGACTTACTGAGGACAAGCAGTAATCTAGGGTTGAGGCAATCCTAGACAAGTCGTTGTACTTGTTTCATTTGGATATTCACTTGCACAAGCGTCAAAATCAGCATATCGCTTAGACTGGATCGTGCGCACTTTCGAAGAGCCCCTCTAGCGTGAGCACGTCAACCAGCTTAGTGATAGCGAAGTCTCAGCACTCGAGTTTCACCTTTTCTTAAGTCTTGGATGGTGCACTAGTTCAAGGCGTCCCTCGAATAGGTGCATTCAACCAAACTTAGAGTTAGTAAAATCGGACAAGCTACTAGCGATACTCTCAAGGGTTCACACAGGTTGGCACAAAGGCCACTCGCAGCACACAACATACAAGCAAGCATATCATTACATTCAAAACATATTTTGAAAGTATTTAGACTTATTGTTGGAACATCCCATCGAGGCATTGAGAGAGAGAGCGTGCACATAACCCACAAACGAGCTTTCAAAACAGAGATATCGAATCGAAGTCCAAAGGCATAGAAGCCAGGCTCTAATACCAATATGTCACGCCCCGATCTCCCGTAGGCTATTTCGGCCGTCCCCGCTAGGCGGGAATCACCCTCGCCAGCACTCCCGCAGGACGATCGCTTTGACCCATCCGAGCGTGATGCCGCACGAGCGTGATCCACGCCCGTGCAAGGCCATGGTTCATTTGCTGGCGGCAAGAGTTCTAAGCCACAGAGTCGCACAGATTGTCCGAGTGCAGCGGAGTCATAAACGCATAGCGATTTGATAACAGGTTCACTAAGTCGACAATATAGCGGAAGCATTGAAACACAAGTTGAAGTAAAGCAAGCTCTTTTATTGATATGAACAAGTGTTACAGGCGGCGCATAGCCGAGATTACAAGTCGCTCAAGCCTCTCTCTCTGAAATAGTAAAAGCGTGCCAAGTGGCTACAATTGTGGATGATTGTACAGGCGATGATCAGGCGATATTCAGGCGATGTTCACAATATTATGTCTTGTATATGTGCTTCTGTTTCGGACGCACCGTTGCTTCGAAGTGATCTTCGCACCTTAGCACGCACGAAGGAGGCATCCGCACCGAACGAGGTTCTCCCGCACCCTGCATACGAACTGGTGGATTATCAGTACATTGAATGCACTGGTGGGGAAGCTACTCGCCCGCTCGATAAATCCAAACACGTAATACAGGTTCCATGCACAACTATTAAGTTGTCTTTCTAGTTGCCTTAGGATCAGTTTCATGCAAGTATTGAATAGCCTAACGTGTCGGACAGTGCGCCGTGCGATGTTAGAGGAAACACGGTGAGACTTACCATTTTACCTTCCCTGTCCAAGGCAAACATTATTAATTCAAGCACGGGCAAGTATAAGCATTCAGGAGGCATAGCATATGCAAACACTAGGGTCGTTATAACTTGATCGTTCAGGTGTTCAGTTGTTTCTTGATGCGATGCAATGACTCGCACGCGGATAGCCGTTAAGCGAGGATGACTTATCTATATGAACAGAAATCGCTGGCATAGCCATTTATGGACGTAGTCGAGGACAAGGATAGCATGCTACGAGAGTACACGATGCGCTGCAAGCTACCCAGTCCCGAACACGACGACTACACACGAGCTCCATCCGGACCGGATCGGCCCCAGTGCCCCGGTGACCGTCTGTGGAACTAGTCTGCGACATGCATAATTGGGGTCTTCCAATTATCACGAGATACACGAGAATACGAGAACACGCGTGCACTAGAATACGAGAACACGAGAACACGAGTGCACGGGAACACGAGTACACGAGTACACGGGATACTTGAATTAGGATTCACTTAGCCATTGGATGTGCACAGTCTCCTGGGCTGATGTAAGCCCGCTCGAGGGAGACTTGCAGAGATCCGAATACCTGAATGAGTCTTGCCTTGATGCATTCCCCTAGTTTGGGGCTGCCTGGTGACCTAACGGTCCCGGATACTTGCAGGTTCAATCATGCATGGGATGACTACTTAGTAGTCTCCCGTGATTTGGATGAAAACAAGGCAACATTCAAGCAGACAAGCATGCGTTTCTAAGGAACATAAGCAGGCACATTTGCTCGGGCCCGAAGGTAAGCCGAGAGTTAGAAACCGTTAGGGGACTTAGCATGCGAGGGTCCGAATAAAAGCAGTATTTTAATTTCCATGTTCTAGCGTAAGCAATACAAGTTGGGATTATTCCCTTAGCTAGGTGCGTTGGATTCATTAGCATGCAGGGGTGATTCACCTAGAGACTAGCATAAACATTCCAGATTTTATGTGTGCTGGCTAAGCAAAGACAAGTTCACCGTAGCCACCCACCTTAGCGATGATTCACCTCGGTAGAGCGATACGTCAAGCGAGCCTCTGAAAGCCTAAGCCGAATTACTGTAGGGACAAGTCTGGATATCATTTGCTTCTCGTTTGAGACAAAGCGGGTCAGGACAGTTGCACTTTTGCCGATTGAGTCGGCAGTCCGCTAGAATGGAACGGGGTGTTACAAGACGTGCCTCAGATTTACAAGATACATCGAAACTTAGTCTGGGAAGCGTGCTCATTCAGAAGGCAAAGGTGATATCCTATGCTTCGAGGCAGTGGAAGCAGCACGAAGAACTATTCCATGCGCAACCTAGGAATTGTGGCGAGTGTATCCACGTTGAAATCGTGGCGACACTATCCCTTTGGCGTGGCGGCGAGATCTTCGTGGATCACACGAACCTCAATATAGATGTTCACCCAGTGAGATAATTGAGATGGCAGGAAAAGGTGTTGGACTGAGCTGATCTAAGCAAAGTTTGATATTTGGGTAAGTCGCCTAGTTGTGGTAGTATCGGTTGAGATGATCGTTCGGTGCACGAGATAATATTTGGAGATGTTGCTAGTGCGGATTCAGAAATAGTTGGATGAATTGAGTTGGAACACGAACTCATTGAGTCGGTGAGAAATTATCATATTTGAGAATAGTGCTCAATCGAATATGTTGGAATGGAAATTATTATTTGGTTCAATTGGGAGTAAAGCAAATGGATGCCTCGGACATAAAGATACCCTTGTAACTTGTTCAAATTTGCTATCGTAAAGCTCGGCTGAAATTCATGTATTTTAGGGACGCCTTAAATATGTGTACAATCCAAAACTAAGCGATACGAGAAATTCGTATTGAGCTGTAAGGAGGATATGGGAATTCAGCAGAACGAGATGCTGAGTCAGAATCGTGAGTATGAGAGTCGCATAGAGCAGAGTTATGTATTGGACAAGTGGCATGTGATAAAAATGAGTACCAGCACGGTTCGTTGACGAGCCTAATTCTAATTGGTATATTATGTAAAGCCTCGCAACCGCACGGTGCATTACGCTGAGTCAGATTGAATAAAACAAATGCTGGTTACATTTGATTTGTTAGATTTTGGAAAGAAGTATTGATTGAGTTGGTTTCATGTGCAGATGGCTAGCGAAGTTCGATGGGAATCAGGTGTTCGTTCAGAACAGTACTGAGATAGCTGGATGGGAGCGATAATATCGTCTTCCTTAGTCCGATCGATTGGATGATTTGGAGAGCACGGCATGCTCGCACGGTCATACCAGTTGAGTAGATCGCGCTTTGCATTGGACCACGGGTTCAAGGGATTGGTCGTATCGGCAGGACATGATGCTTAACGGAATCAAACATTGTGAGTGGGCTCTTTTCCTTCTCCTCTACTCCTTCATGCCTAATAATATAGAAAACACGTAAAGGCTTGAACACTTGGGCTGAAACTTGGAAATCACTACACTGAGGCGTGCATAGAGTGTACGTTATTTGCTTGGATAGAACTGTGGCTTGAATTGATTTGCGCATATGGATAGTTGGAGCTAGAGTTGTATTATACACTTGAGGCAGTTGGTTGAATAAATGGGTTTATGCTTGGACAGTTGGAATGATATATTGAGACATTGGAAACATCAAGAATTCGGGCGAGCGAGCGTGCATCCGTGCACGAGTATCACTTGGTCACTTTGTCTTGCAAAGCGAGCAGTTGTGGTTCAAAACCGAACAACTGCATCGGCAAGGGTATTGTGCCACTGATGGGTCATTGTGCCACTGTTGGGGCATTGTGCCACTGTTGCGACATTATGCCACTGTTGGGGCATTGTGCCATGGAATTGTTCTGAGCGTGGGGTGTTGCACCCAATTCAAAATACTGTGTTAAAAAGCGGCATTGTGCCTATGGGCATAACTTGAGATTTGGTGCCTTGGGCTATATGTTGGATATCTTTGGTTATGGATTCTTTGGTTGGGTATCTTGGTTAGATATCTTTGGTTATGTATATTTTGGTTGGATTTTTGGTTGAACGAGTCTAGAATCGCTTGGTGGGGCGAGAATGCTCGATCCTCTCGTCATACCTACTTGGTGTATGCATGTCACGGACAACTTGTGCACAAGTTTTGGCATTTCCTCGAAACGGCATTTCCGGGGCACTGGAACCGTATCGATCCGAAGGAAAATATTTGATTCGTGCTAGTCGCGATGTATTACGGGACCTCCAGCGGGGCTTGCTACCCGGGCTGATAGGGCGCACCGTAATGCTTGGAATATGTCCTTTATGGCTTGGCCAGTGACTTCATATAGATAAGAGTTGGTTTTCTTTTCTTTGGTTGGTTTGTGCTTCGTGTAGGCGAGGCCACCTTGCCTCGGCAAGAGTGTACACTTTGAGATTGGATTGTAAGTTTTGGTTGAGGACGGATATTGAGGCTTGGATGATGGTTCGATATGTTATCGTGTTGTGATGGCTTGAGTAGGACGGGTTGCATGCTAGAATCCCTCGAGTTGGTTATTCATTGCTTGTCTATTGGATTGAGTTGAATGCTTGTATGCTTAAACTGCTTTACAGCTTTCCTTAACAGGTCATTCCTATGCCATGAAATGAATCTAGGATTCAACTAGAAAGATCACCATATAAATGTTTGCATTCACTATTTACTTAGTGTCGTCTTAGACGAGTGGGTTACCCCGCTCACCAGTACGGCTGTGTACTAACCCACGTTTGTGGACAATATTTTAGGTACGCAAGCGTAGTGGCGCTGCTTGGATATACGAGACATAATATACGAACTGTAAGTACCTTTGTGGGCTAGAGACAAAGAGCAAGAGTATTACATCGCCTTCGTGGCATCGCCTTTGTGGCATTTCATTTGAACCCTATCGAGCGCTTCGCTATGTATTACTCTGGTGTGTGCTTGGTACACAATACTTGACTTTCGTTGCAACTTGGTTGTTTAAATGATAAGTTTGGTGTTTGACAATATCGCCTTGTACGAGCGCAACTCCAGGATCGTACGGCATCACGTCCCGAAGAGAATGATTGTCCTGCGGGAGAGCTGCAACATGGTGATTCACGTTCAGCGGGGACTATTGAGCTTGCGGGAGATTGGGGCGTGACACAAAGGAGCCAAAATGCCTTACTTGTTGTTCTCCCCACCCCATGCTCTAGCATGCCACATTCATGACACGATAAAACCTCTAAATAACTGCCAGGTCTACTAGCATACAAAGTTTCTATTGGCAGTTATCCCTATCCGTCGCATGACCTATACGTACCAGTGGCCAGCCGAGTACGCAAGTCCGTGTCCTACATATGACTCACACTCGTATAAGAATAATGTCATGGCCAATAAAACATAAAATGCCTCAAAATAATGGGGTGGTCTCATAAAGTAGGTCAAATGCATATACATAAATAAAACATGATACGACGACATCGTCGTTGCACCCAAGTTTCCTTGGACGTAAAATTTATATAGTAGTTTAAAATAAATGAACTAATCAGCAGAAATAAATTATTTATGCATCACATGGACTGTAAATATTAGTACAATGGCAAGGTATACTTGCCAAGAAAAAGTTCTTTATAGTGCACGTCCAAAACAGTGTTAAGTTTGTTGTAAGAAGAAGTGGGTTAGGGTTTTGGAAGAGTTTATAATATTGGGGAGAGTTTAGTAATAACAGGCAAAGAGGCGGTGGGGGATGAGTCACATGCGGGGGGGTTGTTTTTACGTGCGGTGAAAGGAAATTAAGCAGCGAGGGTTTATTTTATACGAGGGTGAAATAAGAAGACGTAGAGTTGTTTTATGCGCGGATGAAAGAAATTAAGCGGTGGGGTTGTTTTTACGCACGGATGAAAGAAATTAAGCAGTGGGGTTGATTTTACGTACGGATGAAAGAAATTAAGCGGTGGGGTTAATTTTACGCGCGGGTGAAATAAGAAGTGGTGGAGTTGTTTTACGCGCGGATGAAAGAAAGGTTGGTTTTTTGCTGTTGTTGATATTAACGGGTTGTGGGTTCCAACGGGTAGGGTAGGCTAAGGGTTTGGGTTGAGATCCAATAGGAATTTCTTCTCTAATTAGTTATATATATATATATATATATATATATATATATATATATATATATATATATATATATATATATATATACATAGAAAATTTTAAAATTTATATTGGTGCATACCTTTAAGCTAGCAACTGTCCAAAGGGTCTCCTATATAGAATAAATTAGGAAAAATTTATAATGGCTCCATAAATCCTCTAATTGCACAAACACCTCAAAGTAAAAATTAATTAAAATCTATTTTCTCTATTTAACTCATAATTACTAAATAAATTAAATAATACGGTTTTCAGAATTAGGGGTTTTACACCCCGCGCACGTGCGCGCGCCTCCGTCGTGCAAAACCCCCCGCACGTGTGTGCCTCCGCTGTGTGCCGCCCTCACGCGCGCTTGCGGCTACTGTCACGACCCGATTTCGTAGAATTGTTTGAGGCGTCCCCCAAATCGTGACCGCCGTGCGGGCCTAGGGTTGCGCCCGCACAAGGCTTTAATGATTTGCATAGCAAGCACATATTCAGAGTACGCAGATAAATTGAAACACAGATTTGAAACATGGAAAAGTTTTCTTTATTGATAATGAATATCTATTACAAACTCTTGAACGAGTTAGCTAATATGCCGAACGGCATACAAAAGAGATGACTCAAAATGAGATAGCAGTCCTGTACATTACATCCCTTTATAAACTCAAAATGATAAAGACCTCCAGGCTGGAGGATAGCTTTGCCACGGAGCTGCATTTGTGTATGAAGAGTTGCAGCTTCGGACTTCAAAAGGCTTCAAGGGCGCGGTGAAGATGCGCTAACAGCTGGACTGGATCGAGAAGATGACTTCGGCTCCTCGCTCGGTTCGCCTTAGTGCGGAGAACCTGTTTCAACGAGGGTCAGCATATCGAAACATGCTGGTGAAGGCGAGCTAGCCGAACTATACCAATCAACAAGTTGTTTTAATGAAGCATGCATATTTATGGGTTTCTATCTTGCCTTAGTTCATTTATAAGTAAGCAGCATATAGAATTTACTGAAATGAACGTGCCACCGTTCGGTAGATTTTACCTGCCCGTCTGAATTACCTGCACAATACTTACCATGCCTTCCCTGCCACGAAGACACAAGTTAGTATGCAACAGGTTTAAATATACACGATGATCACTGGCATGATTGCCATAGTGGACTAGTCCGAGACAAGGATAGCATGCAACGATAGTACACGAGGCGCTGCAAGCCATCTTGTCCCGTACACGATGACTATTACACGAGTTTCGCCCGGATCGGATCGGTGCCAGTACCCCAGCGACCGTCCGCAGAACTATACCTTGTGCACAAGTTGTCCATGATCGAACACGATTAACAAGTTAACAATTCATGCAGTTGAGGCAACACGAGTGCAAGAACAAGAGTGCAAGAACACGAGTGCACGATAAGTAGTAATGCATGATTTATTTAGCATAGCCTCTCTGAACAATTATGCACAATACAAGGTGTGTGTCATACTTAGCATAATTCATAGAATATTTGCACGAACAAGCATACGATAAGGCAACAGTTCACAGGTTTGATTGACAAGCATAATAACCAAGTCTATCGTCTTTTATCTTGGTTTCTTTTATTATTATTTGGTATCGTTTGATCGGGCAAAGAAGATTGCAGATTTATTAGATGTGAAGCTTGGAAGCAGGGCTAGCTAATCGGGTTGGTAGCCACTCACTTAGATTGATGGAAGGAGAAGGAAAGAGGCGCTACACGACTCCGCTCGCAAGCCGCCTACTGCTCGTTCACCTGCGCACGAACAACTCGATTAATACTTCTTCCTCTCTTTCCAATCTCGGAATAGAAGTGCAAGTCAATGAACAAAAAAAATAAAAACTATCGAAACCGTTCAAGAAAAACAAGCTAATCCCAAAACCAACTCAAAGCACGAAAGCAACAAGCGACATCGAAAACCGAGGCAATAAAAGATAGCAGCGGAGAGGTCTCTCCTGACTCTGCCGCTAAGCCGATCCTTGGGGCGCGGTCCACTGAATATGGGAATCGATTTCGAAGAAACAAATCCATAACGAGGACGAGTTCTTAATTCAATCTATCCCGATTGAACGATACCGTTTTGTGTTTCTTAGCCGCGATCTCCGCACCGGGAGAACGGGGCGCTACATCCTACCCAACTAATTGGAAGTTTCGTCCCGAAACTTAGGAATAGGACCTACCGTTAGGGATTATTCTGTTGCGGGCGACGGTTAAGGCGGCTCAGTGGACAGTCACGAACGGTATGGTTTGCTTCACCGCAAACTAAACATAACCCAAGTTTCAGGCGGCACTTATCTATTGCGTGCCCCGGCCGCCTACAAAAGTGGCATACTTTGTCTAACTTTTCTCCATGCTTGCCACCGTTGTTCGGACGCTTTGCAACATTGTTTCCTCTGTCGTTGCTTTGGCGTTTGTGATTGTAGGTATGCACAGCGCCGGCAGGAACGTGAGGATAGAGTGGTTCAAGCGACAGGGCGTAATTCATGACTTCACGCATCGTACGATACTGATGAACGGCTACGTGCGAATGGATGGCAGGGCGTAGTCCACCTTCAAACCTTCTTGCTCGACTCGCTACATCAGGTAAATAGGCCCTAGCGAATTTGGAGAGTCGGTTGAATTCGGCGGAGTACTCCTTAACTGTCATGCTGCCTTGTCGCAGCTGCACGAACTCGTTTTCCATTTGACGTTGTACTGGAGGGGGTACAAACTCCTCTTTGAACGTGGCACAAAAAGTCGTCCACGAGATCGCCTCCTCTCCGTGATCAAATTGGAGAGATCGTCGATACACGTCCCACCAATCGTGCGCGTTGAGGCGGAGCTGTAGTTGCGCGCAGGCGACGCTCTTCTCTTCGGGGACCTCTAGCAGAGCGAAGTGATGTTCAAGTTCGGCCAACCAATCTAGAGCTACGACTGGATCCTCAGTCCCGTTGAATGGGGTATTACAGACTTTCTTGAAGTGGCCAAAGTCGAAGGTAGTCACGTCCCTCGTCCTTGGTATTTGAGGCATCTCTACTTCAAGCACGGGCTATTCCACCGGAGTCGTTGCTGTTGCGGCAGAATGGTTGGAAGCCAAAGTCTGAACGATCTGCTGCAGGGCATCCACCTGCTTTTGCTGGACTAAGAATCGAGCTTCTATATTGTCTTAAAACTTGAGCTGACTCTCCTCCGCCCGCTTCTCGGCCCGTTCATAGCGAGCCTCATCCCTTTGTTGGTTTGCCTCCAACATCTGCAACATTCGTTGGACAGGATCGATGCTTGGCATGGCTCGCTGGCTCTCTGAACTTCCCGAAGTGCCCGAACTACTTCCTTGGCCTTGCATTTCGTCCGGTGTTTGTGCTGCAGATTGCACTGGAGCCATTCCTTCAAAAGAAGGTAAATTACATTAGGATCATAATGTATTATGGACTTATTGCATGAACGTATCTCATTTTGGCCTTAGCGAGTTCAAGAGTTCGCACAGGAATTTGATCGTTAAAGGAACTTTTCCAGCACGAAGTCTAAAGAACTTTGAATCTGTGCTCTGATACCACTATGTCACGACCCGATTCCGTAGAATCGTTTGAGGTGTCCCCCGAATCGTGACCGCCGTGCGAGTCTAGGGTTGCGCCCGCATAAGGCTTTAATGATTTGCATAGAAAGCACATATTCAGAGTACGCAGATAAATTGAAACACAGATTTGAAACATGGAAAAGTTCTCTTTATTGATAATGAACATCTATTACAAACTCTTGAACGAGTTAGCTAATATGCCGAACGGCTTACAAAAGAGATGACTCAAAATGAGATAGCAGTCCTGTACATTACATCCCTTTATAAACTCAAAATGATAAAGACCTCCAGGCTGGAGGATAGCTTTGTCACGGAGCTGCATTTGTGTATGAAGAGTTGCAGATTCGGACTTCAAAAGGCTTCAAGGGCGCGGTGAAGATGCGCTAACAGCTGGACTGGATCGGGAAGACGACTTCGGCTCCTCGCTCGGTTCGCCTTAGTGCGGAGAACCTGTTTCAACGAGGGTCAGCATATCGAAATATGCAGGTGAAGGCGAGCTAGCCGAACTATACCAATCAACAAGTTGTTTTAATGAAGCATGCATATTTGTGGATTTCTATCTTGCCTTAGTTCATTTACAAGTAAGCAGCATATATAATTTACTGAAATGAACGTGCCACCGTTCGGTGGATTTTACCTGCCCGTCTGAATTACCTGCACAATACTTACCATGCCTTCCCTTCCACGAAGACACAAGTTAGTATGCAACAGGTTTAAATATACACGATGATCACTGGCATGATTTCCATAGTGGACTAGTCCGAGACAAGGATAGCATGCAACGATAGTACACGAGGCGCTGCAAGCCATCTTGTCCCGTACACGATGACTATTACACGAGTTCCGCCCGGATCGGATCGGTGCCAGTGCCCCAGCGACCGTCCGCAGGACTATATCTTGTGCACAAGTTGTCCATGATCGAACACGATTAACAAGTTAACAATTCATGCAGTTGAGGCAACACGAGTGTAAGAACACGAGTGCACGACAAGTAGTAATGCATGATTTATTTAGCATAGCCTCTCTGAACAATTATGCACAATACAAGGTGTGTGTCATACTTAGCATAATTCATAGAATATTTGCACGAACAAGCATACAATAAGGCAACAGTTCACAGGTTTGATTGACAAGCATAATAACCAAGTCTATCGTCTTTTATCTTGGTTTCATTTATTATTATTTGGTATCGTTTGATCGGGCAAAGAAGATTGCAGATTTATTAGATGTGAAGCTTGGAAGCAGGGCTAGCTAATTGGGTTGGTAGCCACTCACTTAGATTGATGGAAGGAGAAGGAAAGAGGCGCTTTACGACTCCGCTCGCAAGCCGCCTACTGCTCGTTCACCTGCGCACGAACAGCTCGATTAATACTTCTTCCTCTCTTTTCAATCTCAGAATAGAAGTGCAAGTCAATGACCGAAAAAAATGAAAACCATCAAAACCGTTCAAGGAAAACAAGCAAATCCCAAAACCAACTCAAAGCACGAAAGCAACAAGCGACATCGAAAACCGAGGCAATAAAAGATAGCAGCGGAGAGGTCCCTCCTGACTCTGCCGCTAAGCCGATCCTTGGGGCGTGGTCCACTGAATATGGGAATCGATTTCGAAGAAACAAATCCATAACGAGGACGAGTTCTTAATTCAATCTATCCCGATCGAACGATACCGTTTTGTGTTTCTTAGCCGCGATCTCCGCACCGGGAGAACGGGGCGCTACATCTACTCCTCGCGCCGCCCGCGCGTGCGCGTGCACCTCCGCCCAGCGTCGCCCCTGCTCGTCGCAGCCCCGCGCTGCCCCCGCTCGACGCCGCCACAGCTGTTGCTGTTGTTGTTGCTGCTGCTATTTCTTCTTCTTCATCGCCTTCTTTGTAAACACCCTAAATTTTCAAATATTTCAAAATCAATTTTTGGAATTAATATGCAATTTTCAGTAATTTACATAGGACCAGTAGGGAGTTTGAAATTTTTAATTTCCAATAAACAGCATTAAAATGAAATAAAAATATGATTTTATGGTGTAAAATAAAAAACCGGACTTAGGGTAATTTTCTGGAATTTTATTGGGCATCGGACCTATTTTTAAAAGCCTAAAAACTATTTTCTAAATTAATTTAATTAATTCTGTTATTTATTATTATTATTATGATTTTTTTTATTTAATTTTTTTGTCTTGGGCCCGGCCCGGCCCAGTGGGCCGAGCCCATTAGCGGCTGACCCAGCCCAGCCTCAAACCCCCCCTAGCGGGTCGGGCGGGTCCGCTCACCCGGAGCCCGCCGCCCGACCCGACCCGCTTACCGGTCCCCCGTCTCCCCTCCCA
This sequence comes from Iris macrosiphon, assembly GCA_036927795.1. Taxonomy (NCBI): domain Eukaryota; kingdom Viridiplantae; phylum Streptophyta; class Magnoliopsida; order Asparagales; family Iridaceae; genus Iris; species Iris macrosiphon. Next base: position 38,638,307 of record JAYESA010000020.1, read on the forward strand.
CGAACCCCGCGTTCTCCGGCCACGTCGCCGGAGAACCGCCCCGACCCACGACCTCCCCTAGCCCGCGCCACGTCTCCCCTCTTCCCCGCCATGTCCGGCTAGCCACCCCGCGCCTCCCCTTAAAAAACCCTCTTCCCTCCTCCCTCTTTCTCCCCCAAACTCCGGCGACCCCTAAACTCCGGCAACCCTAGCTCCCCGTCGACCTCCTCCCTGACCCGCCGCCCTCCGCAGACCAGCGCCGCCACCCACCCGCCGAGAGCCGCCCCTCTTCAGCTCCCCTTCTTCCTCCTCACTCTTCTCCAGCAGAGCCGAGCCGCCCCGAGTCTCCGGCGACCCACTGCCCGCCACCGCCCGCGACCAGAGCCCCGGCGACCCCGTCCCCGACCTCCTTCCGACGCCAGCGCCGCCCAACCCGCCACCGGCAGGCCACAACTCCGGCAGACCCCAAACCCTAGCCCTAGCAGTGGACACGTGTCCAGGACACGATTCGGACACGGCAAACCCCGGTTTCTCGGGTCCCCTTCAGGTACTCGTAACTTGCACCTCGGATCTCTGTTTTCGATTCCGTAAATTTCTACGCGAAGCCTGTATGACCCTCTCGGTGCCCGGACAAACCGCTCGGGGCATCGCATCCTGTGGTGATCACACACCGCGATCCAAAAACAGGAAAAACCAGACCCTGTTTCACCCCGGAACTGAGTACGCCCCGCCAAACGGGACGACTTGGTCGCGTGCGGTCTTCACAGATACGTGCGCCCCGTCGATACGGACGTATGGGATTTCGCGGAAGCTGATTCGGGTGTGCGTGCACACCGAAATCAACGCGTATCCGCGGACATCGCCCCGTATCCGACTTTTCTGTAATTTACCCTAACTTCGTGCACACACATCAGATCGAGACGAAACTTGCGCCATCGGACTCGTAGCGATACGTTGGTCCTGTGGGTCAAGTTTGGTTCGATTCTGAGAACGTTGACGAAATCGCGTGTCGTGGGCCCCACAGGTCCCGCTCGACGGGCGATTTCGTGTTCGGCTCATCGGAATTCAAATCTGAAAGTTCCGTTGGGTTCGTATCAGCGTTCCTGACCTATTGACACTAAGTTTGGTGAATTTTGGAGACCATTGACCCTGACACATTTTTCGGTGCAAGCGGGCCCATCGGTGGACCCCGTTTTGGGCCGAAATTGCCGTTTTTGCCTTTGTCTCCAAATTGGACCCAAGGACAGGCGATCCTAGCTGTTTGACACCTTCTGAGCGTGATGGTACTGTTTATTTCAGCTTTCGGAGACATCTCTGGAAATTTCCGAAACCAGGACTTAAGTGGAATCCAAACACCAGGCAAGTGCACCTTGCCAAACTTGCAGTCATTATTTTTCATACTTTCTGTAAAAATACTCTGCTGGATTTCTTGTGCAAATTCATATGAACTGATTTAAACTGCTTAACCTAGGGAACGTAAGACGTACCTAGTGTCCGATCATAGTCGGGTACCGACACCGTACGCGGTGTTGGGTTCGTCATTTAGAGATGGATTTACGATCCACTTACTTTGTACTTGACCTATCAAGTACCCTACAACCCTTGACACTTGACACTATCATGGACAGAATTCTCCTGAGATAATCGTGGTGATTCTGTATAGGATACAGGACTTGATAGAGACATTTATTATAGACAGTATGACTTGTTGCATTAGTTATAATCCCGCTGACATGGACATGAGACGTTATGGTCATGGCTTGCGTGATTACATTGGGTGGGGAGAGACACACAGGCTACAGGCTGTTCTATATATATATCTACTATTATTGTGAGGTTGTAGACTCTCCAGCAGAGCTAGACCCTTTACGTGTTATTACTGCTACCGGCTCCCCGACACAGAGCTTGTAGCGGTCTCAGCCTGAGTACTAGTGTTGCTCTCATTTGCATATCACATAGATGGTTACTTAGTTTACCCTGCTGTTCATTTATTTATTGCACTGCTTATTCAGTTGGCTTATTTTTATCTTGTGCCTTGCTATGTCCACTGAGGACCTGGAATGGATTATGTCCCCAGGTTTAGCTGAGGAGCAGTATCCCGAGATATACGGGACCGGAGCTGAAGCTATTGCTGGAGCTGAACCGAACACTGAAGACGAGGTGACTGCCGAGGACTTCTCCTGAGTGCCTGTCCCAGTACTCATTTATTTATTTCATGTTTATATCTTTTGTCCCTGGCCTATAGAGCCAGTTATTTCAGACTTAAGTCGGATTGTTGCTCCGACTGACTTGCTGTGATTTGTTGTTGCTACTTATTTCTATTCAGTATGCAGTTTATTTCTTTATCTTTATGGATGAGATTTAGTGTGACTTGTGTAGTAGACCTTATTTACAGCTTAAGTACGCCCTGATGGTTCCATTAAATTGGGTTATCCATCGGTGCATGCTGCTGGCCATTGCCACGTATCTCCAGTCCCTCGTCACTTTGGGACTGGGGCGTGACATTCTTCCTAAGACTGTAACAAAATTGACAGTCATATTGGAAGGACTGTCAATTTTGTTTACAGTTTTAATTATAGGAAGGACTGTCAAATTTTTTTTACAATCATAATTATTTAGGATTGTCACAATGTTGACAGTTTTTTTCAATTGGAAGAACTGTTAACATTGTGATAAGTCATAGAAAAAAAATTTGGACTGAAACATAAATGTCGTTGGCTTTTATATAAGGGTTTATGCTACCCTCAAACAAAAAAAATGGATGATAAACTTATAAATAAACTGAAAAAAAAAATTTGAACTGTTCTAAGTAAATGTTGGAGTGCCTATAGAATTTGCCTAAAAGAAAAGGGTGTAGTTGGCCACTTTGAAGAGGCAAAACCTATCAAGTTCATGTATGGAAATCTTATATTTTTCCAAGGTTGCAATAAGATATATGTTGGTTCTCATGGTCCAAAATAGACCCCTCTAGTTCTCAAGGAAAAGATAACATCCAACTAATTATTAAAAAAAAATTATCAAAAAAATATTAATCTTTTAGGTAAGATGATTCAACGAGTTTGAAATAAGAATACTTCACCGAACTTAGATGACTATTGTGGTAAGTAAAAAATATAACCTTTCGGACTAAACGGACGATTCCGAAATCATATCGTAAAAAATATATAAAACACAACTCAAATAACATACAACACAAAATATACATAGACGGACATCTCAAAAAAATATAAAAAAACTTTATACACAGTCGTTATGTATGATTAAATCAAACTTGTTTTGCATCAAACCTAAGTCATGAATTCATGACAATCATTGGAAACGATTTTTGGAAGTTTTCGAACTCATATGGAAGTATGTGGACTTTATTGACATTCCTCAACGGAATTATTGGTGTTCTTGTTTTTGTTATGGCATCCACCTCAGCTACATGTGGTGATGAAATCCACCAGGTCACCATATTTAGGTTTGGTTAATAAAATAAGTTTTTTTAATAATAAAAAGAAGTTAATTATTGGTAAGTCTTTTTTTTTAATAGGAAAGAATATTTAATTAAATCCTCAAATAAATATCAGTTACAATGTCTACATGCAGGGTCGACCCTGAGTTCATTGGAGTTCTGGACAAATTTTCAAAAATGAGCATCCGTATATAATGGAAAGATATATATTTAAAATTGAAAAAAAAATAGTAAATTAAAAAAAGTTTTACCAAGACACTTAGGATCTTTAGTATGTAAGTCTAACATATTAACCACTACACCACAATTAATTTTTTTTAAAAGAAGTCCATGGTACATCTCCCTCGAAAACTATGGTTGTGGCTATTATAATTGGGGTTGCAGTCAAAGTTGTGACAACAAATACTACATACTTAGATGTATATATTATATATATATTTTTGCATTAATAACTCTATTATAATTGGAGTTGCGAGCCAGGCGGGCTCGAGTTGGTGTCGAATTGTGAGATCTTTCAGTGACAAAAAATTGTAATAAAGAAGTATAAAATAAAAAAATAAAAAATTATACCAAAATTTGTGGCAATCCTCATAAATTGTTTGCGGATATTTCAGTCTCCACCAGCTCGGCCTATGCATATTTTGGCCGTCTAGTTGGTTGAAATTAGAATTTTATGTCGTATTTGTTGTTATAATTGGGGTTGTATTCAAAATGGTAGCAACAAATACTACATAAGTAGATGTGTGTATTGTATTTTTTTTTTTTTTGGTTACATTAATAGCTCTATTACACCAACCAAGCATCATAAATTGCATAAATACTACAATATATATTGTTGCATTTGTCTTTATTTCATTGGAGCCATACTAATGCATAGCATATTAACTTTGAGAGCAGTGGGACTCCTCTCACAATTTCTGGGTTGCTTCAAAGTTTTTTTTTTTTTGGCTTCGAACAAGTAAAAGCTATTGCTGCACAAGCTATATAATAAAAAATAGCTCCACCATAAAAAAATTAATTCTAAATATTTTCTTATCTAATTTTATTAAATTTTAAATTTAATAAGGACAGCTAGATAATTACGTATAAAAATATATAATTTGTTTTTTTTTTTTGGTAATTTTTTTTCTTTCCAAGTATATAACAAGTCAAGTAAAAAATGATTAAAATATGTATGACGCACGCTCATATATACCAGTAGAATATAATTAAAAAAGAGATTATTTGAAACGAACATTTCTTATGTTTTATATTTTTTACACGATTTTTTTTTTTATTTTAAAAATAATTACACGGACCTTCCTATGTTATATGTAATATGTGTTTAAGAGTGGTCAGTGTAATTACTCTCTACATAAAACATAAAATACAGAAAATATTCGTGTAATAAATATAAAACATAGAAAAAAATTATTGCAATTATTTTGAAAATAAGGACGATATATGTAATAAACGTAAAACATTGAGAATGTTACTGTAAATAATCTTAAAAAAAATTAATTAATTGTTTATAAGCTACTTGACATGATCAAGAATAAATTAAGATAATCTAAACCTGAGACGTAACGGTTTCATCTAATCTTAATCTACACACAAACAAGGGGAAAAAAAAAAAAATTTGATTTGTTGCGTGTGGACTGATTATAGAGGAGCTGGACTCTCATTACTAACATTTCTATTTGTCGTATATAAAACAAACAAAAGTTAAAATAAAAATAAAAATAAATAAATAAATAAATAAATAATTGTGTACTCCACATGCATATGTATCGATCTTCCGTTCGTCTCCCAATTATTTGAGTCATGGTTTCGCTTGTAGAATAGTGGAAGACATATATTGTTGTAACTTAAAGTAACAAAAATGTTGATAAATTTTAACTTATAAAAAATATGTCAGGATTTTAATTTCATACGCCATTAATTGTTTGCTGGAATTAACTATTATTTTCTATCAATGGTTACAGATGATACTAATTTAATATTATACATGTTATATTTATTATTAAAAAATATATATTTAATTCCGAACTAATTAGAGATAAATGTTGCATGCTAATTTTTGTATTTAGTTTGGTAGGTGTTGTTGTTTGGCACAATGATCTCGACCTATATAGAGGGCTAAGATGGAATACAATTCATTCCAAATTTATTTTTTCATTTATATAAGCTTTTTTTGGAGTTTATTTATTTATTTATATGTTAGTTCGTTTATATCTGGTCCATCCTTAGTCCATTGCAGTCCATCCAAATTTTGCACACGCTACGTTGCATTTTATTTGGACCCACTAGTTTCACATCTTTTCTGCGAATTTGATTTCGAGATCGTCCGCATAGTCAGGAAGGTTATATCTTTTCTCACTGACCACAAGAGCCAGTTGAGTTCGGTATTATATATGTCATTGTGAATCTGTTGTCATATCGCATATATTAAATTAACAAACTTACTTGCAGCCAGGGTCGGCCCTGGCCCACGGTCGTGTAGGACGACTGTCCAGGATCCCATGGGTCAGGAGGACCCAATTTTTTTAAAAAAATATATAAATTATTTTTTATCGAAAATAGAACTAGTATTTAACATGGATCCTTTTTATTCTAAATAAATTGTAGTGTGGTGGACTTGTATATAAGATGTTCTTAGTTCAAATTTTAGTGAAAATACTTTTTTATTTTACTTTTGATTTAAAAAAATTTTATATTATGTATAAAATTTTATTTTGAATGCTCTTCTCGGATCCCGCGAGGTCAGGGCTGGTCCTGCTGGCAGCTGATAATTATGAGCCCAGGTGATAATTACATGGCTGATGCATGCATGCATGCATGATCATGATGGATGGACGTGTCATTGGATGATGAGGCAGAGCCACGTGGGCCATGTTAGAAGAGGTTTCAGGGAGACCGCCACTGGCCACCAAACCACGTGGCCTGTCCTTATCTTCCAATAAATGCCCCCATTCGAATCCGGGTCGGATCTTGTACCCGCTAATCCATTGGGATGAAAAATACGTTCTTGTATGATAGTAGAAATTTATTCTTACGTCTACATATTGTCATAAGGAACTGTTTGATTGTCCAAAAGTTTGTGACTTTCAAATTGTTGTTTGGAATTCAATGGCGAATCCAGTAAGAGCGTGCGATAGGCCCATCTAAATTTTTTTTTCCATATAATATATATATAATTTTTCTTAAGAAGTTAGATCACACTTACCGATTTTAATCCAGTCTAGTTCACCTTAATTTATATTTCTGAACCCGTCCATATTTGGATGATAAAATTGGAATAAATAAAAGTAAAAAAAAATAGAATTCGATTGTTTAGATGACTGTTGAATGTAGGATTTGTGATAGTTTCTTTGTTTAGTTGTTACAATGTAAGTGAAAGTTTGTTGAAGATATGGTAATCTTGGATAAGATTATCCCTTTTTTAAAATAAAAAATAGATTTTTTAACACAACTAGATGGCAATATATTTTTTCTCAAATAATTATTGAAATAAAATATTATATTCTCATAAATTAAGATAAATTATATTCAAGATAGAATATATTGACAAATAGTTTTATGCTTTTACAAAATTACATTGCAGATAAATTAAGTACATTGATAAATATCTAAAAAAATTATAATTTTTATGGCATATTTTACTTTTTCTTACACACTTAATTCTACTATTTTTTTTTCCTTAACAATAATACCATGAACCAAGTAATCAAAATAAAACAACAATACAATGCAGCTTAATTGATACTAATAAAAGCTTAGAATCCATCAACATGAGCCCTAATTCTATGCATATCTCCGAAAACACAACCCTCCTCGTCTCCTCTACCGCAAATTCACTCCTCGTAACGACAAGCTCCCCGGTCATGCTGACAGCTGCCTCCGTCGTCTACTCCGACCCAGCCATCGCCGCATCCATGATCTCCATCTTCATCCCTCTGCATTGTCACCTTCTTCCCCGCCAGCAACACGCCCCTCTATCAGATCCCAATAGCGACGTGGGCGGACACAGCGGCGGCGACCGCCATGTCACGACCCGCATCCGGTGTGAGGGCACGAGTACGTGGGTACGTCCAGCCTACGTCACAACATCGACGGTAGAACGTTGTCTATGTCAATAATACTATCTAAACATCTCATACAACAGAACATGTTAATAATATCTCAACTCCATACGGAGGACAAGATGACTATATATATGATAATCAATACCCAATCACAATAAAACTAGAGGAAGATAATGATCCGATATCAAAATAGAAGAAATGGAATCACAAAGTCTCAAACTAGAAATCACAACAATATCCAAGTCTCAAACATAAGCCGAAAATAAATTCGGTACCAAAATGCTAATAAAATCTAACTAGGACAACTAGTGATTCCGACTAGACCTTCCGACAATCACTTTTGAGCTACTGGGTCCAAGGTTGCACCATCAACTCTTGTGGTCCGTAATATGTCGGACATCAATCCTCCAAGTCCTCTGAAAAATGTTATCCAGTCAGGATTGGAGCAAAATACACCTCTATTAGCAGTTCCAATTAAATAATAAAGACTGTAAATTAGTTATAGTAAGTAATACATGAGCAGGGAAAGAAAATGAAATAGAGCAACAGCTAACTAAAGAACAATGACAAATAAACATGGTGAAGCAGGAGAGTATGGTAATAAATGTTATGTCCCGATCTCCCGCAGGTAATCGGTACCACTAGATCCGTTCGAACAAAATTTTTTACTCGTTCCTTATACCGTGTCGCGCGTATGCTGGGTCGGTCTCATTGAATGACTCTATCACTCAATCCAAGCTCTGACTCGGTCTCTATTGCGCCTTAGTGCGTGTCACATCCCAGTCCCAAAATACCGAGGGACTAGCCACGTGGCAATGGCCAGCAGCACAACTCCAATGGGCAAACCCAATTTAATGGACCCTTTAGAGTGTACTTAAGCTGTAATCAACAATAATGGTCTACAATATATGTGTCATAGTCTATATATCTAATCTCATCCACAATTCATAAACAAGAGGCAATATGATAAACCAGTCTCAAGCACCAATACCATAAATGAAACTGTCTATCACAATATAATAAATAAATATTACGGGGAACAACCCGTATCAAAATAATGAGAGAGGAAATATCCAAGTCCATAACTAAGAATCACAAGGCATCATACATAAAGATAATCTGAGAACTCAAGAGAAGTCCTCCGGTACGACCTCGTCCTCGGCTGCTGGAACTGCTCCGAGATCAGCTCCTGACCCGTAAACCTCGGGATAATCCTCCTCGTTAATACCTGGGGACATAATCCATATCCAGGTCCTCAGGGGACATAGCAAGGTACAATAAACACTCAAGCCAAAAGTGAACAGTATAATGGTATGATAAGGGGGAAGCTACAACAATCAACTATGTGATATGCAAATGAGAGTATGGTATCGTACCCCGGGATGATACTCACGAAAGATCCCAATGGACACTTCTGTAATCTAACAGTACACTCAAGGCTCCGTGTGGGGGAACCAGGAGGAAGATGTATATATATAAATATAATACTTTAGATTCCGCATAGGGAACCTAAAGCCTAATACACATAAATAGTAATAGTAAAATATGCCCAGAGCACGATGAAGACTTTTTCTACCCAAAGTAATCTCACGTCTCAATCAAGACACGCAAGATCATGACCTCTAACTATCAACACAAGTCACCTCTAACTATCAACACAAGTCATAGTCAATATGTACAATTATAATTACCACTATAGCATGCATCATGTAGTCCTATCCAGAGTCCAAGTACCATGATCAAGTCGAGAAAGACTTTGCCACATGAATATCGTGTCAAGTGTCCTACGGTCGGACGTGCAAATAACATATGCACAACACATGGGTTCGAAAGAATGACTCTCTAACTACAATACTCGACTCCGCAGGGGATGTCGGTACCCGAATCTTGTTCGGACACAAAGTATCGTCTGACGGTCCTAGGCTTAACAAGTACATCAATAAGCCACACAAATACAATATCCAATGCATAAATAATATCAAATAAATAATTTAGAATTGTAAACATCTTGACAAGGTACACTTGCCTGGTTCTGCAGTCAGTGGTGGTAAAGATGATCCCGCGTCCACTCCTTCGGAATTCAATTGACCTATAAATAAATTAATTACTTAAGGGTCCAAACATGATTTTTTGTAATCATAACTTAATTCTATAATTTCTTTGATGCCATGCAAAACCAAACCCGTTATTATTTCTAACAACTTTGCTTACTTTTACAGGATATTGGGACCTAGTTTCTTAGTTTTTGACTTCCAAAATTTAAGTTTAAGTCCCCAATAAAAAAAATAAAAATAAATTATAATAAATCATATATTCTAGAATTAAACATGATTTATATGAATGTATAGCAATAAATTCCAGATTTGACAAAAATAACCTATTTCAAGATTTTGACCACTTTAGGTTGACTAGTTTTGTCTGAAACTTGTTTGAGACATTGCCAGTCAATCATTATAGTTTATATTTATTAAAAAATATTTTATATCATATTAAATTCTGACCTAATCTAATAAAATATTTACATATTTATTTCATCCAAAGTAACCTCTATTTACTAGCAAAACAATGTCATAAGTCACCCGAAAACCTAGGCTAGTGGCCCTTAGTTATAGGGTTCAGATTTGACATTAAAATATCTGGAAATTAATTTAAAAATACTTATTTTTCAGAAATTAAACACCAATTAATTCAGTTTTAATAATTAATATAATTTTCTCAAGTAATCGCATCAAAAAGTTCTAAACTAGTTCTACCGACAAGTAAATTATCACCAAATTATCATAAAAATTCCATATATTCTAATATGCATATAAGATGGCAAAACATGGGTTCTAAATCATTAATTTGACATAACCTAAAAATATCATGCCATGGGATTTGAGAAAGAATGATTTAAGATTTACCGAAACCGTTGGAGGATTGGAAGATGGTGCTTCTTCTTGTCCAAAAAACACTCCTCCTTGCTTGTGCTTGGCTTGCTACTCCCTTTGTGATAGGTAATTAATGATGAAAATGGTTCTTGATATATCTATGTGGAAGATGGGGTTCTTCTTGAAGGTTTTAATGGTGTTTGGATGGAGAGATGGTGGAAGGATGGTGAAAAGTGGAGCTTTTGGAAGAGAGGAAGGGATTTTTGGTGAAGGAGATGATGTTGTGAGGGTGAGAGAGGCAAGGGGGGGGGGGATGTTCCACGCTTTAGGAAGAGGGGAAAGGGGCGGCTAGCTTTGGGAAGGTGAGTTGATATGTTTAGGGTTAAGGTTTAGTGGTAAGTTGATATATATATGGCCTTTTTAAATAGATTTAAATATAGGAGGAGGTTATCCTATTGCTAAGGGGGTTCAACCAAGGGGGGGCTATTCTTGGCCGAAAAAGTGAGGGTGGGGTTGGTTGTTATGGTTAGGATTAGATAAGGTTTGGTTGTTGGGTTGGTTAGGTAGTTATTTGCCAACTAGGTTGCCACCTATACAACTTTCTATAGATAGAACTCCTATAAATATAAATAAATTAATTTAAATATTATTTATCTATATAATATATATTTATATGTGGATGTTGGGGTGCACTACATGTCCACATGTGTTTGGGTTGTGTTTGGGTCAAGTTCTAGTCAAAATGAGACAATTTTATGGTAACGTAATTCTTGACGTTCTTTAATATTTTTGGAGCATGGGAGAGATCAAATAAATACAAAATCTATGTTCTCACTATATTAGACTCAATTAAAATTATTATTATAAATTTTGTTGGAAGAAAAAAGGTCTTGTATTGCTCAAAATATCGAAACCATGACAAAGGGTCATATATCTAAAAGAAGGTTTTAGAAATTACTACTATATTCTATTTAAATTAAATTAAATAATTAAATAAATTGAAAAATACCAAAATAACCCTATTCAAAAATGAGGGGGCTTACAGAGCGAAAAATATATCTCTTAATGCGGGGTCCATTACAATCCATCTTGAATGACGATCTAAGGCTGAGGCAAACTTATACAAGTCGTTATACTTGTCCATGCGGATCTAACATATTCACTTCCACTAGCATTCGAGATCAGCATATCGCAAGTCTGGATTGTGCACATATTCAAAGCGTCCTTCAAACACATGCATGTCAACCAACTTAGCGATAGCGAAGTCTGTAAACCCCCTCACCCAAAAATAAGTATTTTGTGTGTATTTTATATTTCTTGTATTTGTTTTAGATTATTTTTGAATCAAATAAAATTCAATAATTTTATTAGGATACTTCACCGTGGTTTGGACATTAGTAATGTAGGATGGTCCCAAAATCTGTATCGTCCTTCATAGGAAGTAGCCTACACAGGAGACACTACATGTAGGATCTTTTCGTGGCACAAAAATTTGATCCCTTGGTGTTAGTATGACATTAGTGTAATGACCATAGATTAATTATTATATATATATATATATATATATATATATATATATATATATATATATATATATATTATATATAATTTAATTGTGGTTATTTTTTAATTTTGACTTCCTACAATTAGTATTCCATAATTTTTTGTGCCAAGTTAGACATTTTTCCTTTTTATAGATGTGCATATTATTTACTATTACCTATTTTGTGGATAACCATTTAATTAATTACTTAGTTAATTAGATAATACAATTATTAATTTATATAACTAGATAAATATCTAATTATTAATTATAAAATATTTCATAAAATATTTTGGGTGTAGTATTTTATTAAAGCTTTACAAAATAATTTTCTAGAATTTATTTGGTGTGCAAATATTATTTTTGGATTTTTCCTCATTTATATATGTGAATATATGTTAATAAATATATGGTTTATAATAATAATAGTAATAGTAATAGTAATAGTAATAGTAATAGTAATAGTAATAGTAATAGTAATAGTAGTAATAATAATATATAGCTATTATTAATAATAATAATAATAATATAAAACTATTCCTAGTAATAATAAAAAGAAAAAAGAAAACAAACAAAAGAAATCAAAAAAGAAAAAAAAAGAAAAAAAAATATAAAAACCTAAACTAAAACCCCTAAACTAATCCCTAACTAAACTTTAATCATAAACCTACCACTAATTACTTCCCCCACTGTGAACCCAGCAGAGCCCCTCCCCCCTTTCATCTCGAATTCTTTCTCTCTCCCCTCTCCCTATATATATATATATATATATATATATATATATATATATATATATATATATATATATATATATATATACTCAAAACCCAAACTCTAACTCAAACCTAAACCCTAACCCCAGCGACGACCCCCTCCCCGACGTCGCGCCGACCGCCTCGCCGCGCGCCGCAGTAGCCGGCCACCGCAGCAGCACCACTCCGACACCCCATCTTTAAGGTGACATATCTCTCTTATTTTTCGTCCAATTCTCGAGCAGTTTATCCGTGTACATTCACAACCTAACCCTCTATGATTTTCATTCAAGCGGGACGAGTTTTCGTGCCCTATATTGGTCATAAATTTGACCGAAAAATGGCCAGAAAACTAACCAAAAACAGTCCAGAAACTTTAACCCAAACTCCCATGTTCACACCAAATTTGTCACCAACCTGTTTAATATTTTCAAAATCTAATTGAAGGATTTTCTTCACAATATAACCAAAAAAATTCTATTCTTTTAGTTTTTATTAATTAATTTTATGTGTTAAATTATTCGGCCTCCAAAACGACCAAAAACTTGATTTTTTAAAACTTAAATTTTATGATACGGAGTGCGCCCCGCCAAACGGGACTGCCTCGTCCCGTACCAATTGTACCAAAAGACGCAAGTGGTATATCCTGACGTGTGAACTTTCACGAAAGCTGATTCGGACGTGTGTGCGCGTCGGAATCAACCTGTATCCGTAAAAAGTCCCCGTATAATGACTTTTGCAAAATATCCCGCCATTTGGTGTACGCTCGACGGAATGCGACGAAAATTGCCCCATTGGATTCGTGGTATCACGCTGGTCCTGTGACACAAGTTTCATGCAATTTTGAGACAGTTGACTAAGCCGCCTATTTGCGGGCCCCACGGTTGACTTTAAGGGCAAATTTGTGATCGGCTCACCGGAATCTAAAATTGGACATACCGTTGAGTTCGTATCGATATTTAAAACTTTTTTGACCTATAATTTATCCCATTTAAAGACCTTTACCTCTGGCACATTTTTTGGTATAAAATGGCCCACATGTGGATCCGCTTTGACCGAAAATTACCGTTTTGCCACTGTGTCCAAATTGGACGAAAGGTAGTATTTTTTTACTATCTCGCTTATTCTGAAATCATTGGTGATGTTTATTTCAGCATCCGGAGACGTTTATTCGGAGGCCATAGTTTCTGATCTTGTGTGCTTGACGTCTGGACGCTTATACTACGCAGATTGCTTGCCAGGCAAGTATACCTTGCCATTGTATTGTGATTTATATTCCATATGGTGCATGTATTTTATTCTATCATTTAGTTCATATATTTTAACTGCTATATAAACTGCGCGTCCAAGAATAACTTGGGTGCAACGACGGTGACGTCGTATTTTGTCTTTATTATATATTATGCATGTTAACCTAGTTTTATGAGACCATCCCATTATCATGAGACATTCTTATGTTTTATTTGGACGTGACATATTTCTTACACGAGTTATGAGTCTCATATAGATCATGGACTTACGTATTGACTGATCATTAGTACGTATGGGACGTGCGATAGGAAATAACTGCTGATAGAATTTGCATAGTTAGAAGACTTGGCAGTTATTAGAGGTCTTATCGTGTTATGGATATGACATGCTTAGAGAATGGGGTGGGGAGGACAACAATTAAGGCGTTTGGGCTCCTTTGCACTTTTCTTGTGTAACCCGTACGCTCCGCCGGAGATGCGCGGTCATGATGACCCCTATATATTATTATTATCAGGCGGCCTTTGACGTTCAAAAGATGTCATACTTTGTAGTGTAATACCCCGTTCCGTTCAAGCGGACTGCCGACTCAAACGGCAAAAGTGCAATTGTCTCGACCTGCTTTGCCTCAAACGAGAAGCAAAGAATATCCAGACTTGTCCCTACAGGAATCCAGCTTAGGCTTTCAGAGGCTCGCTTGACGTATCGCTCTACCGAGGCAAATCATTGCTAAGGTGGGTGACTACGGTGAAATTGTCTTTGCTTAGCCAGCACACATAAAATCTGGAACGATACATGCTAGTCGCTAGGTGAATCACCCCTGCATGCTAATATGAATCCAACGCACCTAGCTAAGGGAATAATCCCAACTTATATTGCTTATGCTAGAACATGGAAATAAAATACTGCTTTTATATATGTTCAAACCCTCGCATGCTACCCTAGAACATGTTGCTAGGGAAGTCCCTTAACGATCTCACTCCTCGGCTTACCTTCGGGCCCGAGCCAACGTGAATACTGTGTTTATACAAATGCATGCTTGTCTGCTTGTATGTTGCCTTGTTTTCATCCAAACTCCGGGAGACTACTACGTAGTCGTTTCGTGCCTGAATGAACCTGCAAGTATCCGTGTTCGCATGTTCTCGTGTACTCCTGTTCTCGTGTACTCATGTAGCCTGCTGGCAAAATAATAAATCACGTATTCGTGTTGCCTATTTGGCAAAATAATGGAATTGGAAAAGAAACCAAATAAGTGCATGTCGCGGACAACTCGAAAACGAGGTATAGTTCCACGGATGGTTCCGGGGCACTGGGGCTGATCCGATCCGGATGGAACTCATGGTTCAGTCTCACGTTCTTGGATGGGATAGTTTGTAGCACTCACGTTCTTGGCTGCATTCTATCCTTGTCATAGACTGAATGCACATATAGTCTCATGTTTGGGAAAGAACTCATGCAGCCTTCATGTACGAGCTGGGTGGTATCTCCAGTAACGTTGTGCCACCTTCGCAGATTAAGGCTGGTAGTTCTTGTCCTAGGACGGGGTGGTTTGTAATGCTCGCGTTCCTTGGTTGCATTCTATCCTTGTCATTGACTAGATTGGTCCTTTATGGCTATGCCAGCGACTCATGTTCATATAGATAAGTCATCTTCGCTTAGCGGCTATCCGCGTGCGAGTCATTGTATCGTGTCAATGAACAACTGAACACCTGAACGATCATGATACAACAACACTCGTGTTTGCTTACGTTGTTGTCTTGGTTTTCATTATGAATGCCCCTGAATGTTATACTTGCCCGTGCTTGAATTAACAATGTTTGCCTTGGACAGGGAAGGCCAAAGGGTAAGTCTCGCCGTGTTTCCTCTCATGTCGCACGGCGCACTGCCACACGAGTTAGGCTATTCAATGTTTACATGAAACTGATCCTAAGGCAACTAGAAAGACAACTTAATAATTGTGCACGAAACTTATATTACGTGTTTGGATTTGTCGAGCGGGCGATTAGCTTCCCACCAGTGCATTCAATGTACTGATAATCCACCAGTTTGTATGCAGGATGCGGGAGAACCTCGTTCGGTGCAGATGCCTCCTTCGTGCATGCTTAGGTGTGGAGGTCGCTCCGAAGCAGCGGTGCATCCGGAACTGAAGCACATATACAAGATATAATATTGTAAATATCGCCTGAACATTGCCTGAACATCGCTTGTACAATCATTCCATAATTGTAGCCACTTGGCACACTTTTACTGTTTCAGAGAGAGAGGCTTGAGCGACTTGTAATCTCGGCTATACGCCGCTTGTAACACTTGGTTATATCAATAAAAGAGTTGCTTCACTTCAACTTGTGTTTCAATGATTCCGCAATATTGTCGACTCAGTGAACCTGTTACCAAATCGCTATGCGTTTATGATTCTGCTGCACTCGGACAATCTGTGCGACTCTGTGGCTTAGAACTCTTACCGCCAGCCAATGGACCATGGCCTTGCACGGGCGTGGCTCATACTCGTGCGGCATCATGCCCGGATGGGTCAAAGCGATCGTTCCGCGGGAGCGCTGGCGCGGTGATTCTCGCCTAGCGGGAACGGCCGATTTGCCTACGGGAGATCGGGGCGTGACATGTTGGTATCAGAGGCTGGCTTCTACGCCTTTGGACTTTATTTCGATATCTCAGTTTCGAAAGATCGTTCGTGGGTTATGCGCATGCTCTCTCTCAATGCCTCTGTCACGCCCCAGTC
Organism: Iris macrosiphon; assembly: GCA_036927795.1. NCBI lineage: Eukaryota > Viridiplantae > Streptophyta > Magnoliopsida > Asparagales > Iridaceae > Iris > Iris macrosiphon. The sequence continues at coordinate 38,654,957 of JAYESA010000020.1, forward strand.
CCAAAATATCGAGGGACTAGATACGTGGCAATGGCCAGCAGCACACACCGATGGACAAACCTAATTTAATGGATCCATCGGGGCGCACTTAAGTTGTAATACAATAATAAGGAATCTAAATATACTAATCTCATCCACAGAAATGAATAAAACAATATCAGAATCATGAAGCAAGATCAATCTCAATAAATATCATACTCGAGAAATAACCCGGTAATGAGTCTGATACATCTGTCAAGATACAAGAATAAAGATAACCACAGCAAATACTGAGTATGGAACAGTAGATACTCAGAAGATACCCTCAATGATCACTCGTCTACTGGACCTGGTACTGCTCCAGTGTCTGCTCCTGCTCTTGCTCCTGCTAGTGCTCTTGTCCTGTATACCTCGGGGTCGATCTCATCTGCTAATCTTGGGGACATAATCTGGATCCAGGTCCTCAGGGGACATAGCAATGTACAAAATAACTCCAGCCAACATAAATGCAGCGAAATAGTAAATAAAATAAATAGGGTAAATATGTAACCATCTATGTGAAATGCAAGTTGAGAGCATCACAAAAACTCAGGCTGAGACCACTACAAGCTCGGTGTCGGGGAGCCGGTAGCAGTAATATCACTAGTAGAGTGCCTAGCTCTAATGTAGAGTCTAAGGCCTCACAATAATATCTCACTAGTAGAGTGCCTAGCTCTGATATAGAGTCTAAGGCCTCACCATAATAAATATATATATAAATCAGCCTGTAGCCTGTGTGTCTCTCCCCACCCAATGTAATCACACGTCTCATGTCCATGACACGCAATATCAAAACTAATGCAGCAAGTCATAATAAGATCTAAGAATATAATATCTATGTCATGTAACCTGTATCCTATACAGAATCACCATGAATATCTCAGAAAGATTCTGTCTCATGAATAGTATCAAGTGTCCTGGGTTATGCTGTACTTGATAAGACAAGTACGGGAATGTAAAGGGTCACGATATCCATCCCTAGGTGACGTTACACAATTCCGCGTACGGTGTTGGCACCCGACTATTAATCGAACCCTAAGTAAGTCACACGGTCCTAGGTCAAGCATGTACAACATATAAATAAGACAAGGAAATATGTAACAAGAACTGCAATATTGGCAAGGTACACTTGCCTGGGGTTTGAATACCAACAATTGTCCCTGTATCAGTGGATCCTGTAGGTACTCCTCCAAAAGCTGAAATAAATATCACCAACAGTCTCAGAAAATATCAAATAGCTAGAAACGCCTGTCCTTAAGTCCAATTTGGACACAGGGGCAAAAATGGCAGTTTCTGGTCAAAGCGGGGTCCACATGTGGGCCGCTTTGCACCGAAAAATGTGTCAGGGTCAAAGGTCTCCAATTTTGTCAAACTTAGTGTTAACAAGTCAGGAACGATGATACGAACCCAACGGAACTTCCTGAATTGGATTTCGATGAGCCGATCACAAAATTGCCCGTCAAGTGGAGCCGTAGAGCCCACGATACGCGATTTTGTCAACGTTCTCAGAATCGAACCAAACTTGGGTCACAGGACCAGCGTATTGCTACGAGTCCGATGGCGCAAGTTTCTTTTCGATCTGACGTGTGTACACAAAATTACGACATATTCCAGAACAGGCGGATACGGGGCGTTGTCGGCGGATACACGTTGATTCCGGTGTGCACGCACATCCAAATCAACTTCTGAGAAATCCCGTACGTCCGTATCAACGGTACGCACGTTTCGGTGAAGACCGCGCGCGACCAAGTCATCCCATTTTGCGGGGCGCACTCAGTTCCGGGGTAAAATAGGGCGTTGGTTTTCCTATTTTTGGATCGCGGTTCGCAATCACCACAGGATGCGACGCACCGAGCGGGTTGTACGGGCATCGAGAGGGTTACACAGCCTACGCGTCATAACTGATGAAACGGAAAATGGAGCAACGAGGAGAGAGAACAGTTTACCTGAACAGGGCTTCGTGGAACGGGGTTTCTCGTGTCCGGGTCGAGTCTGCCGTGTCCGGTGACTGGGGTTTTGCTGTGTCGGATCCTGCTGTGTTCGTGTCAGCGGGGCGACCGGAGATGCGATCCGTCGTGGTGGTTGATGGTTCAGGGTGCGGGTTATCTTTGACTCCGGCGGAGGAAAGAGAAGTCGAGCGGGGAGTTCAGTGGTTCAGGCAATCGAAGTCGTGGGGCTCCGGCAGGTCTTCGGTCGACGAGGGCGGTGGAAGGAGAGGCAGGGTGCGACGTTCGATTTAGGGCAACGGGTCAGCATTCAGGCGACGGCGGGTGGCTCCGGTTCAGCGAGGGATCCGGTCAGGGGAGGACAGCGGGGAGGTGGAGACTCGGGTTGTCGGAGACGAGGATGGCGATGGTGGTGTGGTGTGCTCCGACGAGGTTGGCGATGACAGAGGAAGAGGAAGGAGAGAGGGAGGAGGTCTGGTGTTGGGTGGCCGTGATGGCAGTGGGGTGCTGGTGGTTTGGCTGTGCTCCGGCCGATGGGGAAATTTGGCCAGTGGGTGGAGGAGGAGAGGACAGGAAAGAAGAGGGGTTCGTGGTGGTGTTGGGCTGCAGGGCACGGCAAGGCTGAGGGTGAGGTGGTGGTGTTCGTCGAGTGTTCAACGACGGGGATGGGGTGACAGGCGGAGGTCGAGGGAGAGGCAGGGTGCAGGGGGATGAAGGAGGAGATTAGGTTTCCGGCGGTCGGGTTTCTGGAGGAGGAAGACGAGCGGTGGACGGGGTTCTGGTCGAGGGCGGCTGAGGGTGACCGGAATGGAGCTGCGGGCGGAGGAGAGGAGTTTAGTCTAGGTTTCCGACGGCGGAGCGAGGAGTCCGAGGTATTTTATAGCCGCCGGAATAGTAAAAGTCGGTTAGGATTATGTTTTAGGGTTAAGGCCGGGTTTCGGGTCCGGATCGGGTTCACCATGGTTTGGGTCGGTTTGGTTTGGTTTATTTAAAATAAACCGGGTTCAATTGCAGGGTTTAATTTGGTTTAAAAATACATTGGTTTTTAGGGCTTTAAAATGCTTTCGAAGTCCAATAAATTCACAGAAAATTATCCTATGTCCAGTTTTCCATTTTACACTAGAAAATGTTAGTTTCATAATATTTTAATATTAATTAACATAGTTTAAAAATCCTTTAATCATGAAATACCTTAGTTTTAATTTTCAAAAATTTCAGAAAAATTGTGAAAATCGTTTTAAAAAAAATTGAAAATCAGGGGGCTTACAATCTACCCAACTTATAAAGATTTCGTCCTCGAAATTAAAATTAAGCCATGGTAGAAGTCAAAGATGGTCTAAAATTTGCATTGGTTACATGCAAGGCTAGGTTTACCGGTGTGGGAGATGTTGCGCGTTGCACATTCCGAAAATCATGAAAAAATTTATATAAGCGAAAAATAGGTTTCTTCATGTGTCATGTCCAATAGTGTGGACACCTAAATGCTCTTTTGCATAAAAGCGCCCAACAATTGGAAAATTGCACAAAGATAGAAATTGGGTAATGGTCACGTCTAGGATAAGGGTGTGAAATTTGTAGGAAGGCAGTGAATAGTGAAGTGCTCCAATTATCGAAGCAATGGTAAGGTGCGCCAAGTGATACCATGTTGTAAAACTAAATAAAATACCGTGTTCTAGTGGATTCGAGCTAGCCTCAGTCTCACTATCTAAGCCAAGTAGGTCTAATTCTTTGATGAAGAGGTTTCACAATCCAGCCAACTTAAACAATGTCGTCCTCAAAATTAAAATAAGGCATAATTTATTGATTCTTTATGTACATAAGAAAAGTCAATCGCAATCTCCTTGCGATAGTTAAAATCCCAATCATATCCATCGCAATCACTTCAAGGTTAAGATGATCACTGTTTCAATCAAAATTCAACCTATGGTTATCTCTTCTTACTTTCTCAAATTACTCACAGGCAAATTTTAAATTAAATCCATATAACATCTTCAAGATTTAAATACGTAATTAAATTTTTCTCACGATCTCCAACTATCATAATTTTCTCTAGAAGTAATCCGAGTCCAATATTATTCCCATTTTTACTTATAAATTTTTGTATGCTTCAACTTTTTAAATTTCATTCACATCCTCAATATTTCAAATAGGTAGTCCAACCATCCAATTTTAATTCTTAATTCCAATCATCAAATTAAAAAATAATTTAAATGCAGTCCACCAATGTTCAAGTCTGAAATTCTATATCTTTATCCTCTAAATTCAAATTGATGCTTTTACCTTTATTATTCAAAATTTAAATCATGTACCTAAGGTATAAATATTAGGTCCTCAATATCAATTCATTAATCCTCATCAGCTTAATCATTCTTCTAAATTTCTCAAAACTAAAATGGCTTGAACCTCTCCCAATCTAATCTTACTCGATCACAATCTAAGAGAAATTCCTCTAGAGTTGACAATGCACTGCTACCCAACTTAAAATTTATCCATCTATCACATAAGGCTATATACCTTAAGAAAATATTCCTTAATATATTTACTCATGTCATTCAATCCTCAAAACTTCAATGTCGATTATATCATATATGATATGTCCTTAATTACGAAAGAATAATCCTCAAGTATGTGATCGGCCTATGGGGTATATCTAGTACTCTCTGTGTATCAAATTTTACACCCAGCACTAGGTTTCGTCTTTCCGAAATAATGGAAGACGGAGATCAATAATAAGGAGTTCAAGGCGAGGTAATAGATTAGAAGTATCAGAATCAAGGCGTTTAAAGAATTCAAATAGGAATTGTCAAAGCAGTTGTGGATTGAAATCTTATTTTGGTAATCCTTTGTTCGCATGCTCGTATTAGTACAGTTATGTAACCGATACGATATGTCAGACATGTCTAGGACAAGTATATTCGTCTACTAATCACTACATATCTCAATCCACGTAAAGTAGTTATACGAAGGGCGAACCAAGCGCACTATGGTTGATCAGACCGTAGCACACTGATTCTGAAACGTATTAGTGTACGCGTCCACTAATACATATGTCATGAACAAGCTGGATAAAAGGATGAGCTTGCAAAACTAGGCTGTAACAGCAGCAGAAGTCGAGGTAGTATATGAAATATAAGTACGGTAGATGATGATGAAAGAAGGTAAAAATTATTCAAGTTCACAAAATAAAATAAAATAAGCAACATTAATAAAAGACTCTACAATCTCCACAGTTATCATACAACCTCCTTTTCTAAGTCGCTGGTCGACCAAATAGGGGCAAGGACCTCTAAATTCTATTATCTGAATAAACACTGTCATCTTTTGCTAGCATGCAATTAATGCCATTCAGTTACACCGCCTCGATGGGTCAAGTGGACTATGTGGTACTAGGTTGTGAGGCATACTACCCAACTTATAATATTTAAACTAATACCGTGACAGTCTTAAGAGGATCCTGCAAAATAACCTTGCACATGTAAATAAAACAGAAACTCTTATTAGGGTATATGAGGAAAGATCTTGGTACTTTTTAGGGTCTCTTATTGAATTATATAGGTAAGAGTCACCTTAAGTCTTAATCATAGTACTCATAGAACATGTGTCAATAGCGAGAATGGACAGGTTACTAGTCTCAAGGGAAAGGAAAGATAACTTGTATCGAGGTGGGGGTATAAATTACGTGATTTAACACTAAGGGATAATCGTCGGGTCACAATCTACAAGATTAACTCAAACTTATCGAACTCTAACTACCAAGCACAAAATTTTCAAATTCAAGACTACAGCTATAATCCTTAGAAAACTATGGGTCCTTAACAAGGAATAACATTACTTGGCCTACTATCAGAAGTGTCAGGTGGCACGAATTGAAAGACGGAGGAAAGAAGAACATATTTTAGTCGTTGCGCATTAGCGAACGTTAAGGTCGCAGATGAACAACATATGAAATTAAAATATGGGGCTCTAGATAATATCATGGTTTCCTAAGGTGAAGGTGGCGAGCAATTCTCCGTGTTTGAGGTATGATCTCATGGGGAATGTCATACTCGTTGCTCTGGGCTTCCTGAGGTACCGTCTGCTAATATCACAACACGAACCTATATCCTAACACTATCTTACTATGCATATTAGGTTCAGTTCTAACATTCGATCTTGGATTTCTATTGGTTCCTCAAGACTGGGGTCAAACACTAGGGTCAATTCTCTAACTAGCTCTTAGCAGTGCCTATACTACTCTTAGGTCATTCATGACTATAACAAGAAATAATGGCCAATTATTCTATAGGTGAGGGACGCTAGGGTTCATTAAGCGTTCTACTTAGGGGTGTGTCAATATCCTAGATGTACTCTTAATAGGAAGGTTACCCTACTTATCATTCTATCAACAAGGACTTCTATATTCTAAGAGAAGGATGCACTCAAGGAACTAATGAGAAGGCACATGAATCAAGCAGGATGTAATTATTCAACGGAATGGATTGGAAGGAGGATGAGCCATAGTCAGTTGTGGATGAGATCCTATAAACTTATCCTATTCCTATTGCAGGCTTGCTCGGTCCCTAAGTTGAAACCGAACAATTTAGTCGTAGACCTGCATGGGCCACCACAAAAACCATGTCACGCCCCAGTCCCAAAATATCGAGGGACTAGATACGTGACAATGGCCAGCAGCATACACCGATGGAAAAATCCAATTTAATGGATCCATCGGGGCGCACTTAAGCTGTAATACAATAATAAGGAATCTAAATATACTAATCTCATCCACAGAAATGAATAAAATAATATCAGAATCATGAAGCAAGATCAATCTCAATAAATATCATACTCGAGAAATAACCCGGTAATGAGTCTGATACATCTGTCAAGATACAAGAATAAAGATAACCACAACAAATACTGAGTATGGAACAGTAGATACTCAGAAGATACCCTCGATGATCACTCGTCTACTGGACCTGGTACTGCTCCAGTGTCTGCTCCTGCTCCTGCTAGTGCTCCTGTCCTGTATACCTCGGGGTCGATCTCATCTGCTAATCTTGGGGACATAATCCTGATTCAGGTCCTCAGGGGACATAGCAAGGTACAAAATAACTCAAGCCAACATAAATGCAGCAAAATAGTAAATGAAATAAACAGGGTAAATATGTAACCATTTATGTGAAATACAAGTTGAGAGCATCACAAAAACTCAGGCTGAGACCACTACAAGCTCGGTGTCAAGGAGCCGGTAGCAGTAATATCACTAGTAGAGTGCCTAGCTCTAATGTAGAGTCTAAGGCCTCACAATAATATCTCACTAGTAGAGTGCCTAGCTCTGATATAGAGTCTAAGGCCTCACCATAATAAATATATATATAAATCAGCTTGTAGCATGTGTGTCTCTCCCCACCCAACGTAATCACACGTCTCATGTCCATGACACGCAAGATCAAAACTAATACAGCAAGTCATAATAAGATCTAAGAATATAATATCTATGTCATGTAACCTGTATCCTATACAGAATCACCATGAATATCTCAGGAAGATTCTGTCTCATTAATAGTGTCAAGTGTCCTGGGTTATGATGTACTTGATAAGACAAGTACGGGAATGTAAAGGGTCACGATATCCATCCCTAGGTGACGTTACACAACTCCGCGTACGGTGTTGGCACCCGACTATTAATCGGACGCTAAGTAAGTCACACGGCCCTAGGTCAAGCATGTACAACATATAAATAAGACAAGAAAATATGTAACAAGAACTGCAATGTTGGCAAGGTACACTTGTCTGGGGTTTGAATAACAACAATTATCCCTGTATCAGTGGATCCTGTAGGTACTCCTCCAAAAGCTAAAATAAACATCACCAACAGTCTCAGAAAATATCAAATAGCTAAAAACGCCTGTCCTTAAGTCCAATTTGGACACAGGGACAAAAATAACAGTTTCTGGTCAAAGCGGGGTCCACTTGTTGGCCGCTTTGCACCGAAAAACGTGTCAGGGTCAAAGGTCTCCAATTTCGTCAAACTTAGTGTCAACAAGTTAGAAACAATGATACGAACCCAATGGAACTTCCTGAATTGGATTCCGATGAGCCGATCACAAAATCGACCGTCAAGTGGAGCCGCGGGGCCCACGATACGCAATTTTGTCAATGTTCTCAGAATCGAACTAAACTTGGGTCACAGAACCAGTATATTGCTACGAGTCCGATGGCGCAAATTTTGTTTCAATTCGACGTGTGTACACAAAGTTATGGCGTGTTCCAGAACAGGCGAATACGAGACGTTATCGGCGGATACGCATTGATTCCGGTGTGCACGCACATCCAAATCAACTTCTACAAAATCTCGTACGTCCGTATCAACGGTGCACACGTTTCGGTGAAGACCGGGCACGACCAAGTCATCCTGTTTGGCGGGGCGCACTCAGTTCCGGGATAAAATAGGGCGTTGGTTTTCCTGTTTTTGGATCGCAGTTCGCGATCACCACAGGACGCAACGTACCGAGCGGGTTGCACGGGCATCGAGAGGGTTACACAGCCTATACATCACAACTAACAGAACGGAAAATGGAGCAACGAGGAGAGAGAACGGGTTACCTAAACAGGGCTTCGTGGAACGGGGTTTCTCGTGTCCGGGTCGAGTCTGCCGTGTCCGGTCACTATGTCCTGGGTTAGGGTTTAGGGTGTCACCACCCTATTTTCAGAGTCGGATATTTTTTTAATTTTGTTAATTGTGTATTATTTATAATTAATTGTATTTATATTTAATTAGTGGTTGTATTATTTTTATATTGATTGTTTTAGTGTTTTGGCTAGCCTGGACCCATGTCAGACCCTAGTGGACCCATGTCCGACCCAGCCCACACCCCTGTGAGACCTATTTTGGGTTTTAGAATATTTATTATATTTTTAGTGGGTTAGTTGGAGAGATTTGGAGTTAGTTTGAGTGCTTTTGGAACCTGAAACCCAAAACCGAGTTACGGAAGGGCATTTTGGACATTTGCCAACTTGTAACCCCTTTATTTCACCTTGGCCGGCCCCAAACCCTTCCCTACCCATGTAAACACAGCAGCCACTCCCCCATCTTCACTTCTTCTTCTCCACTCATTTTTCTTCTTCCTTTCTCCTTCCTACTTCAAGTAAGTACCTATTTCTCTTCTTTCTTCTTCTATTCTCCATGAATGATTAACCCTAACCCTACATTCTTCCCCAACCTAGGTGGGTAGAGCTTAGATTTGGTATTGGAGCTAGATTTGGGAGCTTGGAAGCTAGTTGTGGTGGATTTGGAGCTTTTTGGATATTTTGGCTTGGGATTCCAACTCCCAAGAGGTAAACCCTAATTTCCCCCTTGTAATTACTTTTATATAGTGTAAATAATAGTTTAGAACCTTCCCAGACCCTTAGGCTACCCGTGGGAGGAAGTTGGAACTAGTTTGATAGTGTTTGGAGACTTTAACACTAGGTTTTGTGTCAATTTTTGGTGGAATCCAAATTTGGCCCAATTTTGGGTGATGCCCTAGGTTAGACGGACCTAGGTAGACGTTGTCGAGTGTCTTGAGGGTGAGTGAGTGTCTCCGTTCGGACACGGGAAGTCGTATCGTGGAGAAACGGACATTTCGGGCATTTTTGGGATTTTTGTCGTCGCCGGTTCTAAGTGCGTGCACGTTTCTGCCACGGACCTAGAATCGACGCGGTAGTATTTTTTCTAGGATCTAGACATCGTTTAGGACTCGTGGATAAATTTTGGGCCAATTCCGAGTTGGTTTGGTGTGCGTTTCAGGAAGTTTTCCGAACCGCACACCGCATGTTCGTCGAAATGACCGAACGGCAATTTCGGCGTGGTTTCCTAGTTTCGGGCTTGTGCGCGCGTTGGGTTAGTATCGGAGAGTGTGTACTAGAATTCTCGGGCTATATTTTATATATTTATAGGTGTTTGTGCGTGTTGGGGTCGTTGGGTGTGCGTTAGTGAGCGTTGTGTGCGTTGTGTGCGTTGTATTGTGTGTTGTGTCTGTGTAGTGTTTATATATATATATATGTATATATATTTGTGTGTGTTTCTATATATATATATATTTCTATTTATATGTGTTTTTTTATGTGTTTGTGAGTGTTTAGTGAGTGCTTGTGTGAGTGTGTTAGTGAGTGCTTGTGTGAGTGTGTTGGTGCTAGTGTATGTGTGTAGGTGAGTGTGTGTGTGAGTGTGAGTGAGTGTTTATATATATATATATATATATATATATATATATATATATATATATATATATATATATATATATATATATATATATATGAGTTTGAGTTTGTGTGTATATAAGTATATATATATATTTATATATATATGTATATTTGTGTGTGTGGTTAGGTGCTAGTGAGTGTGTGTGAGAGTGTGTGTGTGTGAGGGTGTGTGAGAGTGAGTGTGTGTGAGTGAGGATATATAGATATATATATGTTTGAGTGTCTGTGTGTATATGTATATATATTAGTGTGTATATATATATATGTAGATGTGTGTTTATATATATATATAGATATATGTATGTGCTTGTATGTGTGTGTGTGTATTTATACATAAGTATGTGTGTGTATATATATATGTTAGTAGATGTGTTAGTGTGTATATATATATATATATATATATATATATATATATATATATATATATATATATATATATAGGTGCGTGTGTGTGTGCGTGCTCGTGTGCAGCGAAGGGCAGCGAGGGAGAGGGGGCAGCTGCCCCCAGCAGCTGTAGCAGCAGCAGCATACTGCACCAGCAGGTGCAGCAGCAGAACATCATTAGCAGCAACAGTTTTTGTAGCAGCTGCAGCAGCAATATGAAGCACAGGCAGCAGCAGCAGCATCATTTGATGCACAGTAGCAGCAGCAAGGTTAAGGGGCAGCAGCAGCAAATGCGAGGGAGAGAAATAGTTAGAGAGATAGATAGATAGGTAGATTGATAGATATATAGATACATAGTTAGATAAATAGATACATAGATAGATGGATGCCTAGATAGATAAATAGATAGGTAGATATCTAGAATCGATAAATAGTTAGATAGATAACTAGATAGATAGGTAAACAGTTAGATATGTATAAGATAGATAGATAGATATCTATAGATAGGTAAATAGATAAATAGATACGTAGATAGTTAGATAGATAGATACTAGGTAGGGAGGTAGTTTGATAGTCTAATAGATAGATTATTAGATAGATAATAGTTAGCTAGAGAGATATATATATAGATACTAGATGGATATATAGATATAGATAGATAGTTAGATTATTAGATAGATAGATAATAAGATAGATAGGTAGGTAATGGATAGATAGATAGTTATATATATATTAGGTAGGTAATGGATAGATAGATAGTTATATATATATCTAAGGTATAGATATATATACCTATAGCTATATATATCTATAGATATCTAGAGAGAGAGAGAGATAGATTTATAAATAGAGATATACATAGCTAGATAGATAGTTAGATATCTAGATATAGATATATATATATATATATATAAATATGTATAGGTAAGGTAAGGTATATATGTATGTGTATGTGTGTGTATGTGAGATATATATGTAAATATCTAGGTATATGTCTATATGTATTAAATATCTATATTTTAGCCTAGATTATAGCTAGATATATATGTTTATGCATAGTTAGTTAGCTAGAGGGGTAGTCGGGTTGAGTTTAGAGCGGTATCTCAATACCTTGAGATATCCAAGGTATTGAGTTTCGAGCGGAGTATTTGAGCAATAGCCTAGGAATAGTATTGGAGTGATTTTTATATACTTATGTATATATATTTATGCGTGCTAGCATAGATTTTAGATGGTATAGGCAGGGTATATAGCGTAGGTTGAGGTATCGGATACCGAGGGTATCCCGGTATCTCAAGGAGGCGAGTTTGAGAGTTTTCTAGCTTAATGAGCTCGGTTTGACCTAAAATTTTAGGAGCACCCTAGTTTGACCTAGACTTGACCATAGTTGACTCGGTTGACCGCCAAAGTCAACTTTTGACCTAGTTTTGACCCAGAGTTGACTTTTTGGACCCAGAGTTGACTTTTGACCCATATTTTACCGGTTTGACCCGTTTGACCTAGAACGGCCCTAGAAGCCTATTTTTTAGTTATTTTATATCTGTTTAACTCATTAAAAACCTGTTTAACCTTGCTTTTCATAATAGGTCCTTGCGACACCGGTTCGGATCGCCAGTTGCTCAGGACGTCAGGCGAGTACATTCTCTGATAGTTTTCATTATCTGATAATTATTATGATTCAGCTTCTAGTATAGTATCATCTGATTATTCTGGCACAGCACGGGACACTGACTGGTATTTTTGGATTCATTTACTTGCGACATATATATTTTATGTTTCTGGCCTCTATTCTGGAATCACTACTGGCATCACCTACAGGCATCACTACAGGCATCACTTATGTTCAGGCTGGACTCATCTTGATTTACGTGTCGGGTCTTGGATCCACTTGTATTAGTCGGGCGGGGAAGTACTCGAGTAGACATGTAAACATTTCCATCTGAAATCATCAGGAATCACTCCCTCTGGTCTAATCTGGAATGATAGCAGTCGCGCACCCAGTGCGCGGTGAGCCGTACTTACCCCTAGCCGTTTACATGTTGAAACAAGTATTTCAAAGACACCGAGTTTATTCTTTATAGTCTGGACTCTCTTGCATTTCTTGCTGGTCTCACTTATATATTTCTGGACTTGACTCACTACATGTATTTCATGCTGGACTCACTACATGTTCATGTGCACAGACTTACTCTTAGCTTAGATCTCTTGTATCTTACAGTTACTACTATCTTGTTTCTGATATTCCTGCATCTTTTCCTTTATGCACCAGTGATTTATATATTTTTTGTTTCATACTTGCTTTATTCTTCTTGCTACTTGCTATAACTGTTTTATAGTTTTTATCATTTAAATAGAACTGCTGTTAGAGATGTACTTGCTCCAGTCCTGACTGGATATATTTTTCAGAGTATCCGGAGGAGTGGTGTCCGACGTTTTATGGACCTGAGCCTGTCGATGGTGCAGACAGGGACCCTCTAGTTTAGGAGTAATTTCCGGGTTGGTAGCCGGGATCACTAGGACCTTGTTATTGTTTTTATTAGCTTTTAGCACCGGATTTATCTCCGGTTTTGGATTGAGACCTTGTATTGTATATTATTTTGGATGATGTATTATTATTATTATTGATGTTGTGGTTGTGGTAGTAGTTGTTGTTGGTTAGACTTTGGAGTTGTTAGTCTTCTTTGTTATCTTATCGTGCTTAGATTCATGATTGAGTACTTGAGATTATCATTATGATATTGCTCCTCCGTTTGGATTTGAGATCTTGACAGGTTTATATATTGATTGCGTGAGATTGTTATCTAGATAGTTGATCTAGACAGCGTTCTACCGCCGATGCTGCGGCGTAGGCTGGACGTACCCACAACTCATGCCCAATTTTTCTGGGTGTGGGTCGTGACATAGGGTTCTGCTGTGTCAGATCCTGCTGTGTCCATATCAGCGGGGCGGCCGGAGATGCGATCCGTCGTGGTGGTTGATGGTTTAGGGTGCGGGTTATCTTTGACTCCGGCGGAGGAAAGAGAAGTAGAGCGGGGAGTTCAGTGGTTCAGGCGATCGAAGTCGTGGGGCTCCGGCAGGTCTCCGGTCGACGAGGGCGGTGGAAGAAGAGGCAGGGTGTGGTGTTCGATTAAGGGCAGCGGGTCAGCATTCAGGCGACGGCGGGTGGCTCTGGTTCAGCGAGGGATCCGGTCAGGGGAGGACAGCGGGGAGGTAGAGACTCGGGTTGTCGGAGACGAGGATGGCGATGGTGGTGTGGTGTGCTCTGGCGAGGTTGGCGATGACAAAGGAAAAGGAAGGAGAGAGGGAGGAGGTCTGGTGCTGGGTGGCCGTGATGGCAGTGGGGTGCTGGTGGTTTGGCTGTTCTCCGGCCGATGGGGAAATCCGGCCAGTGGGTGGAGGAGGAGAGGACAGGGAAGAAGAGGGGTTCGTGGTGGTGTTGGGCTGCAGGGCACGGCGAGGCTGAGGGTGAGGTTGTGGTATTCGTCGAGTGTTCGACGACGGGGATGGGGTGACAGGCGGAGGTCGAGGGAGAGGCAGGGTGCAGGGGGATGAAGGAGGATATTAGGTTTTCGGCGGTCGGGTTTCTGGAGGAGGAAGATGAGCGGTGGACGGGGTTCTGGTCGAGGGCGGCTGAGGGTGACCGGAACGGAGCTGCGGGCGGAGGAGAGGAGTTTAGTCTAGATTTTCGGCGGCGGAGCGAGGAGTCCGAGGTGTTTTATAGCCGCCAGAACAGTAGAAGTCGGTTAGGATTAGGTTTTAGGGTTCAGGCCGGGTTTCGGGTCCGGGTCGGGTTCACTTTGGATCCGACCCGACCCGTTAGGAGCGGGTTTTGGTTCGGTTCGGTTCACCATAATTTGGGTCGGTTTGGTTTGGTTTATTTAAAATAAACCGGGTTCAATTGCATGGTTTAATTTGGTTTAAAAATACATTGGTTTTTAGGGCTTTAAAAATGCTTCCGGAGTCCAATAAATTCACAGAAAATTATCCTATGTCTAGTTTTCCATTTTATACTAGAAAATATTAGTTTTATAATATTTTAATATTAATTAACATAATTTAAAAATCCTTTAATTACGAAATACCTTAGTTTTAATTTTCAAAAATTTTAATAAAATTGTGAAAAATCGTTTAAAAAAATAAAAATCAGGGGACTTACAGCCTCGATGGGATGTTCCAACAATAAGTCTAAATACTTTCAAAATGTGTTTTGAATGATATGATATGCTTGCTTGTATGATATGGTGCTGCGAGTGGCCTTTGTGCCAACCTGTGCGAACCCTTGAGAGTATCGCTAGTAGCTTGTCCGATTTTACTAACTCTAAGTTTGGTTGAATGCATCTATTCGAGGGACGCCTTGAACTAGTGCACCATCCAAGACTTAAGAAAAGGTGAAACTCGAGTGCTAAGACTTCGCTATCACTAAGCTGGTTGACGTGCTCACGCTAGAAGTGCACTTCGAAAGTGCGCACGATCCAGACTAAGCGATATGCTGATCTCGATGCTAGTGCAAGTGAATATCCAAATGAAACAAGTACAACGACTTGTATAGGTTTGCCTCAGCCTTGTATCATTAAATCAAAATTAATTGAAATGTACTGCTTGTCCTTAGTAAGTCTCGAGGATGAGACTTTTTCTAAGTTGGGTAGGATGTAACACCCCGTTTCGTTCAAGCGGACTGCCGACTCAAACGGCAAAAGTGCAACTGTCCCGACCTGCTTTGCCTCAAACTAGAAGCAAAGGATATCCAGACTTGTCCCTACAGGAATCCAGCTTAGGCTTTCAGAGGCTCGCTTGACGTATCGCTCTATCGAGGCGAATCATCGCTAAGGTGGGTGGCTACGATAAACTTGTCTTTGCTTAGCCAGCACACATAAAATCTGGAACGATACATGCTAGTCGCTAGGTGAATCACCCCTGCATGCTAATATGAATTCAACGCACCTAGCTAAGAAAATAATCCCAACTTGTATTGCTTATGCTAGAACATGGAAATAAAACACTGCTTTTATATATGTTCAGACCCTCGCATGCTACCCTAGAACGTGTTGCTCGGAAAGTCCCTTAACGATCTCACTCCTCGGCTTACCTTCAGGCCTGAGCCAACGTGAATACTGTGTTTATACAAATACATGCTCGTCTGCTTGTATATTGCCTTGTTTTCATCCAAACCCCGGAAGACTACTACGTAGTCGTTCCGTGCCTGAACGAACCTGCAAGTATCCGTGTTCGCATGTTCTCGTGTACTCCTATTCTTGTGTACTCATGTAGCCTGCTGGCGAAATAATAAATCACGTATTCGTGTTGCCTGTTTGGCGAAATAATGGAATTGGAAAAGAAACCAAATAAGTGCATGTCGCGGACAACTCGGAAACGAGGTATAGTTCCACGGACGGTTCCGGGGCACTGGGGCCGATCCGATCCGGATAGAACTCATGGTTCAGTCTCACGTTCTTGGACGGGATTGTTTATAACACTCATGTTCTTGGCTGCATTCTATCCTCGTCATACACTGAATGCACGTATAGTCTCACATTTGGGAAAGAACTCATGCAGCCTTCACGTACGAGCTGGGTGGTGTCTCCGGTAACGTTGTGCCACCTTCGCAGATTAAGGCTGATAGTTCTTGTCCTAGGACGGGGTGGTTTGTAATGCTCACGTTCCTTGGTTGCATTCCATCCTTGTCATTGACTAAATTGGTCCTTTATGGCTATGCCAGCGACTCATGTTCATATAGATAAGTCATCCTTGCTTAGCGGCTATCCACATGCGAGTCATTGCATCATGTCAATGAACAACTGAACACCTGAACGATCATGATACAACAACACTAGTTTTTGCTTACGTTGTTGCCTTGGTTTTTATTATGAATGCCCCTGAATGTTTATACTTGCCCGTGCTTGAATTAACAATGTTTGCCTTGGACAGGGAAGGCCAAAGGGTAAGTCTCGCCGTATTTCCTCTCATGTCGCACGGCGCACTGCCACACGAGTTAGGCTATTCAATGTTTGCATAAAACTGATCCTAAGGCAACTAGAAAGACAACTTAATAGTTGTGCACGGAACTTATATTACGTGTTTGGATTTATCGAGCGGGCGAGTAGCTTCCCCACCAGTGCATTCAATGTATTGATAATCCACCAGTTTGTATGCAGGCTGCGGGAGAACCTCGTTCGGTGCGAATGCCTCCTTCGTGTATGCTTAGGTATGGAGGTCACTCTGAAGCAGCGGTGCGTCCGGAACTGAAGCACATATACAAGACATAATATTGTGAACTTCGCCTGAACATCGCCTGTACAATCATTCCACAATTGTAGCCACTTGGCACGCTTTTACTGTTTCAGAGAGAGAGGCTTGAGCGACTTGTAATCTCGGCTATACGCCGCTTGTAACACTTGGTTATATCAATAAAAGAGTTGCTTTACTTCAACTTGTGTTTCAATGCTTCCGCAATATTGTTGACTCAGTGAACCTGTTACCAAATCACTATACGTTTATGATTCTGCTGTACTCGGACAATCTGTGCGACTCTGTGGCTTAGAACTCTTACCGCCAGCCAATGGACCATGGCCTTGCATGGGCGTAGCTCACACTCGTACGGCATCACGCCCGGATGGGTCAAAGCGATCGTTCCGCGGGAGCGCTGGCGCGGTGATTCTCGCCTAGCGGGAACAGCCGATTTGCCTACGGGAGATCGGGGCGTGACATGTAGGACCCTGATTCTCCGAGAGAATTATCCCAATCTCATTTTAGCCAGATAGCCCACGTGTTGGAAAGTTGTTCTCAAAGTGCATTCACATAGGCGGTTAGACGACCCTTTTGGATATTTATTTTTAGTACTTTATTGGCATGCTTCTATGTATCTTGTTACGTCCCTATGAGGACCTGGTCCCTTTCCATGTGTAGACGATCATGACTATTCGCAGGAGCACGGATCAGGACTTGCTACTTCGTTCTCTTTCGAGGAGGTCTTCTCTTTGAGCCTCTTTGTTCATCAGATGTACTTATTTTGTTTCTCTTATATTCTAGTTTGGTAGGGGGATTTTTCTCCACCCAACTACTTATTCTTATCAAGCATCTTATACTTGATTCAATTATATAGTTGACTGGCTATTTATTTCTTTATGATTTCTGTGGATGATATTTAGTATGTCTTGTGATAAATATATACCACTTGTGAATTATTGTTCATATTACAACATACGTATGTGTTATGATTTTCATATATTGGAGTCTCCATATACATACGGCTGGCATGCTTACGTATTCCTAGTCCTACGTATTTTGGGACTGGGGCATGACATATTTTTAGTGGTGGCCCATGCAGGTCGAGAGTATATTGTCTCGGTTACGTTATTGTACCGAGCAAGCCTGCAAATAGGATTAGAGTATAAGATCTCATCCATATTTGACTATGACTCACCTTCCTTCCAATCCGTTCTATTTAAATAATTGCATCATGCTTGATTCATGTACTTCCCTAATAGTTTCTTGAGTAAAGCCTTCTGCTAGAATAGGGGAATCCTTGTTGTTAGGATGATAATTAGGATAATATTCCTACTAAAAATACAACTAGAATATTGACACATTACTAAGTTTAGAATACCTAATGAACCCTAGCATCCCTTACCTGTAGATTAATTGACCATTATCCCTTGATATATTTATGAAGGACTTGAGAGTAGTATAGACACTACTAGGGTTAGTTAGAAATTTAACCATATTGATTGACCCTAGTATTGAGGAGCCAATAAAAATCCAAGGTTGAATATTAGGACTAAATCTAACTTTCATAGTGAGATAGTATTAGAGAACTATAAATTTAGGTTCTTTTCTTGATATTAGCAGAACAGCACCTTAGGAAGCTAAGAGGAATGAATAGAATATTTTCCGTGATCATACCTCGAACACAGATTAGCATACCACTTTTTCTTAGAAAACCATGATATTATCAAGAGTCTCTCTATTTAATTTCATATTTTGTTCCTTCGAAACCTTAACGCTCGCTATCTATGCGACGACTAAAAACTTTTTCTTCATCTTTCAATTCGTGCCACCTAACCCCTCTGATTGTTGGCAAAGTGATTTCCTTTTATGTTAGGATATATAGTTTGCTAGGATTATAGTTCTTAATCTTGAATTTTAAAATTATGTGCTTAGTAGTTAGAACTTGACAGTTGAGTTGTTCATTTAGATTATGATTTTATGATTATCCTTTAGTTCCAAATCAAGTAATCTGTTCCACATATCTCCAAACATGTTATGTCCTCTTTCACTTGAGAGACAGTAACTTCTCTATTCTTAATATTAATACTTTGTTCTATAAGCACTATGATTAAGACTTAAGATGACCATTACCTATATAATGTAATAGGATACCCTAATAGGTACCAAGATCTTTCCCTCTTATACCCTAACAAGAGTTTCTACTTTATTTACAAGGACAAGGTTATTTTGTAGAATCCCCTTAAGGCAGTTACAGTATTAGTTTATTTTTTTAAGTTGGGTAGTATGCCTCATGACCTAGTATCGCATAGTCCTTTTGACCCATTAATGAAGTATAATTGAATGATATTAACTATATGCTAGCATAAGACGATAGTGTTTATCCAGACTGTAGAACTTAGAGGCCCATACCCCCATTTGGTCGACTAGAGACTTAGACAAGAAGTTAGTGTGGCAACTGTAGAGGCACAACATCGGACGAGTCTTATCTTTTTGGTGAACTTGAATTATTTTGTACCTTTTTTCATCATAATCCAGCGTACTTATATTTTCTGAACTACCTCGACCTATGCTGCTATTTTATGGCCTAGTTTTGCAAGCTTATTCTTTTATCGAGCTTGTTCATGACATATGTATTATTGGGTGCACACACTAATACATTATCTAAAATCAGAATTAGTGTATTATGGTCTAGCTAACCTTAGTGCGCTTGGTTCGCTCTTCGTATAACTACTTTACGTGGATTGAGATATAGTTAACTCAGCATATTAGACGAATATACTTGCTCTCTAGACAGGCCAGAGCATATCATATCAGGTACATAACTGTTCTGATATGAACATGCAAATAAAAATTTACCAAAATAGGATTTTAATCCACAACTGTCTTGACAACTCCCTTTTGAATTCTTTAATCGCTTTGAACCCCGTACTTGTATTCTATCACCTCCTCCTTGAATTTTTTATTATTGTTCTCCATCTTCTCCTATTTCGGAAAGACGAACGCTCGTGCTTGGTATAAGTTTGATACACGGAGAGTACTAGATATACCCCATAGGCTAATCACATTACTTGGTGATTATCTTTCGAAATTAAGGGCATATCATCTGTGAGATAATTTGTGTGTTAAAAACTTTTGAGGATTGAATAACACGATTAAATAATTTGAGGAATATTTTTCTTAAATGTATAGCCTATGTGATAGATGGATAAATTTTAAGTTGGGTAGAAGTTGCATTGTCAACTTGAGGTAAAAATTTTTGATTGTGATAAAGTAAGATTAGATTAAGAGATTTAAGTCATTTTAATTTTGAGAATTTTTACAAGAATGATTAAGATGATGAGGATTTAATAAATTTTGAAATCTTGATATTGCGGACCAAATATTTATACTTTGAGCACATGATTTAAATTTTGAATATTGAAGATTGAATCAACGATTTAAATCTTGAGAAAAATAAATAGAACTCTAAACATGAACATTGATGGATTGAGTTCAAAATTCTATATTTTGATGATTTGAATTAAAAGTTGAATGTTGATTGTTGGATCATTTATTTGAAATATTGAGGATAAAAATTAAATTTAAAATTTGAAGAGTACGGGATTCATAAGTTAAAAATACGAATAATATTTGATTAGAATTATTTTCTAGAGGAGATTATGATAGTTGAAAATTGTGATGTAGATCTTGATGTGGGATGTCATATAGATTTGGATATTGATGATCTAAAAATCGAGAAGATATTACGATAGGTTGAATTTTGATTTAAACAGTGGTTATTTTTAATTTTGAAGTGATTGCGATAGAATTGAATAGATTTCGTTATTTAAATTTTTGGAGGAGATTGCGATTGACTTGCCTTACATACGAATGTGAAAGATTTAGCAAATCATGCCTTATTTTTAATTTCGAGGATAAAATTCTTTTAAGTTGGGTAGATTGTAAATCCCCTCACCCAAAAATAGGTATTTTGTGTGTATTTTATACTTCTTGTATTTGTTTTAGATTATTTTCGAATCAAATAAAACCCAATAATTTTATTAGGATACTTTACCATGGTTTGGGCATTAATAATGTAGGATGGCCCCAAAATCTGTATCGCCCTTCATAGGAAGTAGCCTACACAGGAGACACTACCTGTAGAATCTTTTCGTGGCACAAAAATTCGATCCCTTGGTGTTAGTATGACATTAGTGTAACGACCATAGATTAATTGTTAAATATTTAGATATATATATTATATATATAATTTAATTATGGTTATTTTCTAATTTTGACTTTCTACAATTGGCATCCCATAATTTCCCGTGCCAAGTTAGACATGTTTTCCTTTTTATAGATGTGCATATTATTTACTATTACCTATTTTGTGGATAACCATTTAATTAATTACTTAGTTAATTAGATAATACAATTATTGATTTATATAACAAGATAAATATCTAATTATTAATTATAAAATATTTTATAAAATATTTTTGGTGTAGTATTTTATTAAAGCATTACAAAGTAATTTTCTAGAATTTATTTGGTGTGCAAATATTATTTTTGAATTTTTTCTCATTTATATATGTGAATATATGTTAATAAATATATGGTTAATAATAATAATAATAATAATAATAATAATAATAATAATAATAATATAAAACTATTCCTAGTAATAATAATAAAAAAGAAAAAACACAAAAGAAATCAAAAGAAAAGAAAAAATATATAAAAAAATATAAAAACCTAAACTAAAACCCCTAAACTAATCCCTAACTAAACCTTAATCCTAAACCTACCCCTAATCACTTCCCCCACCGTGAACCCAGCAGAGCCCCCCCTTTCATCTCAAATTCTCTCTCTCCCCCTCTCCCTGTGTGTGTGTGTATATATATATATATATATATATATATATATATATATATATATACACACTCGAAACCCAAACCCTAACTCAAACGTAAACCCTAACCCCAGTGTCGCCCACCTCTCCGACGCCGCGCCGACCGCCGCCCTCAGCGCCGCGCGCCGCAGCCGCCGACCGCTGCCGCCGTCGTCCGTGTGTGCGCACCCGCACGCGTGCAGCAGCACCACTCTGATATCCCATCTTTAAGGTGACATATCTCTCTCATCTCGTGTCCTTTTCTCGAGCGGTTTATCCGTGTACGTTCACAACCTAACCCTCTAGGATTTTCATTCAAGAGGGACGAGTTTTCGTGCCCTATATTGGTCAAAAATTCGACCGAAATGGCCGAAAAACTGACCAAAAATAGTCCAGAAACTTCAACCCAAACCCCCATGTTCACACCCAATTGGCCACCAACCTGTTTAATATTTTCAAAATCTAATTAAAGGGTTTTCTTCACAATATAACCGAATTTTTTCAATTTTTTAGTTTTTATTAATTAATTTTATGTGTTAAATTATTCGGCCTCCAAAATGACCAAAACTTAATTTTTTTAAAACTTAAATTTTATGATACGGAGTGTGCCCCGCCAAACGGAGCCGCGTCGTAGCGTACCAATTGTACCGAAAGACGCGTGTGGTATATCCTGACGTGTGAACTTTCGTGGAAGCTGATTCGGACATGTGTGCGCGTCGGAATCAACCCGTATCCGTAAAAAGTTCCCATATCGCAACTTTTGTAAAATACTCTGCCATTTGGTGTACACTAGTCGGAATATGACAAAACTTGCGCCATTGGATTTGTGGTATCACGCTAGTCCTGTGACCCAAATTTTATGCAATTTTGAGACAGTTGACTAAGCCGTCTATTTGCGGGCCCCATGGTTGACTATAAGGGCAAATTTGTGATCGGCTCACCGGAATTCAAAATTGGACATACCGTTGAGTTCGTATCGAAATTTAGAATTTTTTTGACCTATAATTTGTCCCATTTAAAGACCTTTACCTCTGGCACACTTTTCGATACAAAGTGCCCACATGTGGACCCGCTTTGACCCAAAATTACCGTTTTGCCCCTGTGTCCAAATTGGACGAATGGGTAGTATTTTTGGACTATCTTGCTTATTCTGGGAACTTTGGTGATGTTTATTTCAGCATCCAGAGACGTTTATTCGGAGGCCATAGTTTCTGATCTTGTGTGCTCGACGTCTGGACGCTTATACTATGCAGATTGCTTGCCAGGCAAGTAAACCTTGCCATTGTACTGTGATTTACATTCCATATGGTGTATGTATTTTATTATGTCATTTAGTTCATATATTTTAACTGCTATATAAACTGCGCGTCCAAGAATAACTTGGGTGCAACGACGGTGACGTCGTATTTTGTCTTTCTTATATATTATGCATGTTAACCTAGTTTTATGAGACCATCCCATTATCATGAGACATTCTTATGTTTCATTTGGCTGTGACATATTTCTTACACGAGTTGTGAGTCTCATATAGATCACGGACTTACGTATTTACTGATCATTAGTACGTATGTGACGTGCGATAGAAAATAACTGCTGATAGAATTTTCATAGTTAGAAGACTTGGCAGTTATTAGAGGTCTTATCGTTTTATGGATATGACATGCTTAGAGCATGGGGTGGGGAGGACAACAAGTAAGACGTTTGGGCTCCTTTGCACTTTCCTTGTGTAACCCGTACGCTCCGCCGGAGATGCGCGGTCATGATGACCCCTATATATTATTGTTATCAGGCGGTCTTTGACGTTCAAAAGATGTCATGCTTTGTAGGCCCCTGATTCTCCGAGAGAATCATGCCAATCCCATTTTAGCCAGATAGCCCACGTGTTGGAAAGTTGTTCTCAAAGTGCATTCACATAGGCGGTTAGACGACCCTTTTGGATGTTTATTTTCAGTACTTTATTGGCATGCTTCTATGTATCTTGTTACGTTCCTCTGAGGACCTGGTCCCTTTTCAGGTGTAGACGATCATGACTATTTGCAGGAGCACGGATCAGGACTTGCTACTTCGTTCTCTTTCGAGGAGGTCTTCTCTTTGAGCTTCTTTGTTCATCAGATGTACTTAGTTTGTTTCTCGTATATTCTAGTTTGGTAGTGGATTTGTCTTCACCCAACTACTTGTTCTTATCAAGCATCTTATACTTGATTCAGTTATATAGTTGACTGGCGATTTATTTCTTTATGATTTCTGTGGATGAGATTTAGTATGCCATGTGACTTGTGACAAATATATACCACTTATGAATTATTGTTCATATTACAACGTACGTATGTGTTATGGTTTCCATATATTGGAGTCTCCATATACATACGGCTGGTATGCTTACGTATTCCTAGTCCTACGTATTTTGGGAGTGGGATATGACAAAGTCTTTGCACTCGAGTTCAATATATCACTGATTCTTGGATCGTGCACACATTCAAGGCATCCCTCAAACATTTGCATTCAACCAAACCTAGAGATAGTGAATTCAGACAAGCTACTTACGAAAATCTTAAGGGTTCTCGTCTTACAAATCACAAGGATACTTCCGACAGGGTCAATAAAATCTTAAGTAATTTCCATTCCAACTCAATTAAGTTTTGTACTACCATTAAGCATGATCTATCCGATTAATCGACTAGCGTCCATCCGTTCGGGTCAAACATAGCACACACTTACCATTTTCGGTCTAACTCTAAGTTGTAGAAGCATGAAAAATATGCTGGGAAATCTCTACGCGTAAAACCCTCAAACATGCAGGCAGCCACGTAAAACAGAGCTCCAGCACTGACTTCAGAGCTATGGGTGTACAACAGAGCTTCAACGCTGTTCAGCGTACAATATAGCTCCAAAATAGCCTGCGTAATGCATCATTTCCAGACCACTTCGGCGTACAAAGATTACTACTCGTCTGCTTTTAATGCAGCGTGGAGTTGTACGAGGAACTCTTCGAATGAACCTGTCAGACAGTACAATGAACCTGACCCCTGACAAAAAGTACTGCACGACTACCGAGAGGACGGCTGTAATAATGATTCTACACAGAGTCCCAGACTGTCGTTTAGTAACAAAGCCTTGATTTAAGTCATCGTTTACGCAGTCAAGGAATATGCTGCCTAGTTTTACACAGGCAGACATAAACTTTTACGCTCAGAATAAGACAAAGCTGACCGCCACGTCAAAAGCTGCTCTTCGTACAGAACTCGAGGCACGTCTTTGCAGTTAATGCGTGAGATGAGGGCAGATCTCTACATTTAATGCACGAAATTTTGAATGACTGGGTGAGCTATAATTAGGGCTAATACGTCCACATCACCATCCCTGCACATTATGCCATCAGGCTATTTTCAGCCATAGGAGCACGTTGTACGCTATCTCCTTGAAATACGACGACTTGGCTATTTTCAACTATAGGAGTACGCCGTATGCTATCTCCTCGAAATATGCCGACTCAGGCTATATTTGCAGAGGTACGTAATAAGACTATCTGGTCCAGAATACGCTCAAGACCCCAGTCAACATCAAGTTTTACGTGCTACTTGGCTTCTACGCCAACTTGACAACTATTCGGCTTCTACGCCTACTTGGCTTCTACACCAACAAGATAACTATTTGGCTTCTACGCCATGGTGACAGTCATTGGCTTCTACGCCAACCTTTTCTACGCGAGGGGCAGTTAACTACGTGGCTTGCATGCCGTGATCTTCGCAGCAGTTATATGCGTTACCTCATAATGGGACACGCGTCACACGCGGATTCAGAAGATTATTTATATATGGGTGACAGTTATTATAATTGTCGCGTAAAAAGTGCCACACTCTCCACTATTCGGCTTCTACGCCGACTGGACGGTTACTGTTACTAAACCCTATAAATTGAGACCTCCGGGCACGGAGGTCAAAGGTCAAAAGGTCGAGGATTATAAGGTCAAGATCGGATTTTATTTGAGGGAGAAGAGCCTAGAGCACAGACAGAGGGTAGTGATTGACGACTTTGGCATCGAGCATCCAATCCCTCTTGCGATCTTTGAAGCTTTTCCTTCTTCTACAATACTTCTTTGTCATCGTGTGGTCCACGGGACAAATTGATCGACTGCAGATCAGACTCCTATAGCAATATATATCCAGAATTAAATTTTGTACTTAACATTCTCGTATAGGATTAATTGTACTTCTTGTTTGTAAACCAAAGAAAGGGTTTCGTATAAATCTATTTTTATTTCTTTTGTTTATTATCAAACACAAGATGGCGACTCTACTGGGGATCACTTTCTCATTCGACGAGAAAACTATTGCTCAACACGATGCTGTATCCGTAGGATCAACGAAGAAGACCTTGGTCATCCAGTTCGACCAATCGACTTACGAAGACATGCTTCAAGCTGGGGGTAGCTCTCAGTCCCTCTCTGTCCAAGACAGCAGAAAATTGCGTAAAGTATGGATGCCCCGGACCTCCTCTACTATTCCTGCGTATTCTCTCACTCCGACCAACAAGGTTGTAGCATCGCAACCTTCGTGCCCCACGCGTAAAATTTTGTCTCTCGTCTGTGACGTGGCAGACAAAGCTTCTGGCAATGCCTCAGTGCCAATCCAGAAGTCTACTCTGCGCCCTGCGCGTAAAACTTTGTCTTCCGTCGCTGGTGGGGCAGACAAAACTTCTGGCAATGCCTTAGCGCCAATCCAGAAGTCTACTCTGCGCTCCGCACGTAAAACTTCGTCTTCCATCGCTGGCGGGGCAGACAAAACATCTGGCAATGCCTTAGCGCCAATCCAGAAGTCTACTCTGCGCCCCACGCATAAAACTTCGTCTCCCGTCGCTGGCGGGGCAGACGTAGTTTCTGACAAGGCCTTAGCGCCAAGTCAAAAATTTCAAATGCGCTCTGCGCATAAAAATACCTCTCCCGCTCATGAGGAGGCAGAGGGTCCCTGCAATCTCCGCAAGGGAAAACAAGTGGCGGATTTCTTGACCTCTCGCCCTTTACGCCATCAAGAAAAGAAGTTTCCTGCTCTTCAGATTACACAGAATGCTGATGGCCATTTGAGGACTTCTCATATTTTACGCCAACCTGAGCAAAATTCTAAATTACGCCAAGAGAAGACCCTCGGCGTAAAGAAGGCCCAGTTTGTGTATAGATACGCTCCTCATGGATCATGTGCTACTCACATGGCTGAACTGCTATATTCTTATGGCAGAAAAAGAGTTATGGTTTCCAATCTCCATGCCCTATTGATGTAAAAAGGCAGAATAAGCCTTCTTCTTCTTCTTTTGGTCATCTCCTAATTTGCGTGATTTCTTGATCCAGAAACGCAAAGACAGGGATCAAAATCAAGATTTAGCGCCCCTAATTTCCGAGCATGGAGAGATCATGTAGGAAGATGCATCAAGATCTAATATCGTTATGACATATGGGCCACATGAAGGATCTGTCTTTATTATTCCACCGACTCGCAACGATCAGCATCGAATAATCTTTGGTCGAATACGGAATAGACCGATTGTACAAGAAGAATCTCGCGAGTCCGATGCTGGGAAAATACAAATCCATAGGTATAGCCCTCAGGCTTTGAGGATTATGCAAAAGATGGGTTACAATTTAAAATTGAAACAAGGCCTCAACTATGGAAAAGGCAGACGAACACCGTTGCATGGTAATCCTTACCGTCAACGAACTCATTTTGGATTAGGATATACCACATCTCCTGCAAATTCCAAGCCCCTACGGTCAGATCCTGTAATATCAGATCCAGGTCTTTCTAGATCAACGTCTGTGGACGAATACGACAACAGGTCTGGGGGTAGTCTCCCTCGACAAAACGGGGCAGCATCCAAAGCTGGGGATAGAATTCCCTCTGGATCTGAAGATGATTCAACGATGACCATCTTTCCGGAAGATCGTAAAACTCAGGCATCGGGAGCCCGAAGGCCGAAGGCCGAAGGGGACTTTTTCCTTCGATGAAGATGACATTATTGAAATCTTCAATATATTAATGAAGGAAAACAAACTTTGGTTATCCAACATCAGATATCCTGAAAGGGCTGGCAAGGTCGATGACCAAGAATATTGTCTCTTTCATCGGTACATTCATCACCCCACAAAGGTGTGCTATGTACTAAAAAGGAGGATTCAGGAGTTGATCGACGCCAAAGTCATCACTTTGTATTTGTAAACAAGATGACAGTCACGACAAATTGATATCACTCCGACATAGCAATTTGTTCCCCTCGGGAAGTATGGAGCATGAGTCCCTAAAATCTCCACCAGAGGAATAACCTTCAGCTGAGTTTTCCATGTCCAAGTAACCTCTGAGCAAACCTCCTAGGTTGTCTACTATCGATCAGTTCACGTCCATACTACCTCTGAACTATGTCTCTCCACTTTTTCTGGCAGAGTAAAATCTAGCACCACAAAAATGATCATATTACCTCTGTCATGTTTTTCTTTATCCCCACTCAGCAAATCACTTTCCAGTGAATTTTTTAGACATCAGTTCACGTCTATATTACCTCTGAACTGTTATCCAAACATTTTTTTTCTCCCCGGCTGAGTTTGTCATGTTCATATTATCTCTGAACAAACTTTCCGAGTTTTTGGCTATCGATTATCACGTCCATATTACCTCTGATATCGGTTGTCATCTTAACTTAGCACCCGTACTTAACTCTAAGTATGCTAGTGGTGTTGAGTTCATAAAAACTGTCATGTTCATACTACCTCTGAGCAGATATATACCTCCATCCCCAGTGGAGTCACAACTTAGAAGTTTGTCATGTTCATATCACCTCTGAACAAACTTTCCGAGTTTTTGGCTATCGATTATCATATTACCTCTGATATCGGTTGTCATCTCAACTTAACACCCGTACTTAAACCCTAAGTACGCCAGTGGTGTTGAGTCCACAAAAACTGCCATGTCCATATTACCTCTGGCAGGGCTTGTCCTAAGCTTATTACTTGTACTCTTGTACGCAAAAGTAATAGGTCCAAAAAAATAAAAAACCTCCCTGTGGAATGCCCGCAAAGGAAAACGAAATGTTCATATTGCCTCTGAACTATCCTCATTTTCCCAGCGAAGAAAGAGTTAGTCCCTATTCATCTCCACAGAGTCGTATTTTATCTGGCAGGACTTGTCTCAAACTTATTATTTGCACTTAACGTGCGCAACAAATAATAGGTCCACCAAAAATCCCCCAGTGGGATGTCCTCAACAAATACAATATCGTACTACGTCCATATTACCTCTAGTACGATGTCCAAATTTCGTACAAACAATCATAAAGAAATGGAGGGCCCTTATATGATTGCAAATGGCGCTTACAGATTAGCCAAGCCTAATGGAAATTTGGCAATGGCTCCTATCAACCGCAAATTCCTGAAGAAGTACATTACTTGATCTCCTTTGCTTAACGGAATGTGATGAAGATCTTATTCTGGCGATATCATGCACAAAGGTTAGCTGGATCATATTCTATCAGATTCGTATGACCTCTTAATGGATATACTTAACTAATTTGTAAACCTATCATGTTCATATTACCTCTGATAGTGTTTAGTATACAAATTTAGTTGGATCATATTCCATCTGGTTCATATCACTTCTGAATAGATTTACATTCAGCAAAACCTTAACGAAAGTATGTCATGTTAATGATACCTCTGATATCACTTTCATCTTAGCTTATCATGTTCTAAAGAGATGGGTCCACAAAGTCAGAAAATATATTTTTATTACTCCGAGAAATTACAAGAAGAAACAAGAATGTATATCATTGGGGAGGAGCAGTTAAATCCCTAATCTGTCGCGCCAAAGCAGCCATTCTATCATTCCTGGAGTTCAAAACATGATTGCGAGCCTGTTCCAGCCTTGCATCGTCATCGCTCAAGCGAGATAGCTCGGACCGAGCATCAACAAAACTGGCATGGATGACTCCTGCACGTACCAAGTTCTGCTGAGCTATCTCCACTTGGCCCTTAAATACATCACGAGCTGCCGATGTCTTGAGAAGCTTCTCCCTGGCATGAGCGAGTTCAGCTTCTAAATCTCGAACCTTCACTTCATCTCCCTCATATTCGGCCTGGTACTTGGTTAGCTGAGGAACAAAATCCACCAAGACAGCCCGCTCTTTATCCATCTCCTGCTGCTGTTCCTGGATGGATTTGTTCAGAGTTTCCATGTGCCCAGCAAGCTCTGCAGTTAAGGATTCATACTTAGCCTGAATTATATCATCGACGTTGCCTCGAGATAATTACAAATATTCGTTAATGGGTTGTTCTAAACCATTAACTATGTGCTCCAGCGCATCAGCTCTCCCAGCGTCGTTTGTCACGCCCCAGTCCCCAAAATACGTAGGACTAGGACACGTAAGCATGCCAGCCGCATGGATATGGCAACCCCAATATATGAAAACCAAATCCACACGTACGCTGTAATATGAATATCAAATCCACAAGTGGTATAAACATATGTCACAAGTCACAGGGTATAATCTAGATCTCATCCACGAAAATCAAAAATGAATAAAATAACCAATGTCTATGAAACTAGATCTCAATAAGAAGTATCTAAGGATGATAGTTGGATGGAAACAAATCCACTACCAACTCAAATGGAAAAGTAAATACAATATAAGTACAACTCAATCAAACAATATAAGTACCAGCTATCAATCACGGCTCGAAGAGAGACATCCACGAAATATCTATAACCATTCAACTCTGCTCTCCTGCAAATACACAAGAACAGGTACACCTGGCAGCGGACCAGGTCCTCAGAGGGACATAACAAGATACTTAAACACATGCCAATAAAGTACTGAAATAAATATCCAAAGGGGTCGCCTAACCGTCTAAAGTGAATGCAGTTAAGAACAACTTTCCCCACAAGTGAGCTATCTGGCTGAAAACTAGGATTTGGCATGGTTCTCTTTTGAAGATCCAGGGGCCCAAAGGCACGTCGTCTTTTGAACGACGGAGGCCCGCCAATGTACATATATATATATGGGTCATCACCACCCGTATCTCCAGTGGAGAATCCGGGTGCACAGGAAAAAGTATAAAGGAGCTCAAATGCGGTACTTGTTGTTCTCCCCACCCCATGCTCTAAGCATGTCACATCCATGACACGATAATACCTCTAATAACTGCCAAGTTTACTAGCATGCAAAATTTTTAACAGCAGTTATTCCTAATGCACGACCCATACGTACAGGAGGCCAGACCTGCACGCAAGTCCGTGATCTACATGAGACTCACAACTCGTGTAACAACTGTGTCACGGCCAATGAACCTAATGGTGCTACATGATAATGGGGTAGTCTCAAGAACAAGGTCAATGCAATACATAAATAAAAATATATCGCGACGTCACCGTCGCGAGCATTTTATATAACAATTAAAATATATGAACTAAAGACAGAAAATAAAGATGTGTACAACATATGGAATAAGAATAACAGTACAATGGCAAGGTATACTTGCCTGGCAAGGAAGCTGCAATGTACCAATAACCTGCTCCAGAAATCGCGCAGAATAAAGCCAACATCCTATGTACATATAATATAATGCAAATAAATTATTAGTCATTACACTAGTACACCTACAACAATATTTATACTGGACTCGGGGTACACTAGGGGTGGCACTAGTCATCTAACACGGTCAATTACGCGTTAAATTACGCGGGTGTCGGGTCTTTAAGTACTGTACACAATAAGTCAGTCAACTAACACGGTCTCGCCAGTACGTCGGTGTACTCAAGGCAGACACCAACATTGTTCTTAGGGTCAACAAGGTCAAGGACAAATACGGGGCAGTCCACGGTGTCCTAGGTCATATAATCTAAATACACCTACTCCTAATTATTTATTAATATATAATTAATTACAATATACACATATACCATATATATCCATTAATTATACATATTCTAAGTTGAATAGTATGTACATACTAAAAATATATATAATTATATCAAACTAATTAATATACGCGTATGAGTACAAGTTCGTGTACGCAGTACAGGGTTCACCAACTCAGGGTCCGATATCAGCTAGCAATTATAAGAAATACGCATGTCCTAATAATATATACTCAAACACACATACGAAATAAGAAGGTGGGACAGGTTCGAACCTCGGAGTACGCATACGGGATTGGCTGGACGACGACGAAGAGAGGTTGACGATGATGGTGAGGACGACAATGCTGATGGTGATAATGACTGCTGGGGTGACGATGAGGTGATGGTGATGAATTGAGATGAGGAGGAGGATGAGGACGATGGTGTGACGGTGAGGCTAATGATGAGATGACGACGAGGTGACGAGGATGATGAGACGATGATGAGATGATGATGGTAGTTATGGTAGGGTTTTATGGTGGAGCTGATGATGATGAATTGAGATAATGATGAGGATAACTATATTGAAGACGATGATGATGGCCACGATATAGATAACGATGACGTTGGGGGTGATGACAAGGATGAGGATGACGAGAATGACGATGGGGACGATTAGGGTTGATGGTTTAACGGTGAAGATGATGATGATGGTGAGATAATGATGATGACGAAGATGCGAGGATGATAGTGGTAACGAGGATGGTGAGGTAGACGATGGTGATATGGATGAGGGTGTGATGATGATGATGATGCTAATAATGATAATGATGGCTGTGGTTATGGAGATGGTGATTCCGACCTGCTGACCGGAGCCCGGCCAGGGGAAGAGGAGATCCGACCATGGGGGTTGAGCAGGGAGGAAGGGTCGACGACGGGGAGGAGCTGGAGTCGACGAGGAAGATACTAGGGAGATGGCAAGGGTGGTGGTGGTGTTTACTTGATGGTGGTGGGGTTGACACTCCGGCCAGGGTCCGGCCGTGGGGAGGAGCTCAGGCCAGGGTAGTCCGGCCATGGAGGTGTTCATGGAGAAGGAGATGGTTCAGGGATGACAAGGTGTTGTGCTCGGGAGGAGGACGACCTTGAGTTGGTCGGAGGTGGGGGTGATGGGTGTAGTTGCTGTTGACTCCGGCGAGGATGCAGGGGTCGGAGTTGGCCGTGTAGTCGGGGTGAACGGAGAAGGAGGGAGATGAACAGGAGAGTGTGGAGGAGCAGTGGCGAGGCTGATTGGAGAACTCGACGGTGGTGGTGGTGTTGGTTCGTGCTGGTGATTGAGGGATGGACAGGAGGTCGAGGTCGGCTCGGGGAGGCTCGGCGTCCCGGTCTCCGGCATGGTGTAGAGGCGGGGAAGGCTGGGGAAGACCCCGGCGAGATGGCCGGGGTTGATGAGAGCAGTCGGTGCTGGATCCGGCGGGTTGGAGGATGTGATGAGGGTGGCCGGGTATTCTCAGGCGATGTACAGCGGCTTGATGTCGAGGATGGCGAGGACGAGTCGGCTCCGGCATTCTACTGCTCCGGCGAGGGGTTAGGCTCCGGTCGGATTCGACAGGGAAGGGGGAGAGGGAAAAGTCGGCTAGGAAGAATGAAGTTGGTTTTGGTTTTAGGGTGATTTAAGAAAAGGGAAAAAATTTCTATTTATACACATGTGGATTTTAGGGTTTGACCTAGGTGAGTTTGACTTTGGTCAATATCTCATTGTGATGGGCCTTGGGCTTGCTTGAGGGTGTTTGAGAAGGCTAGAATTTGCATTAATTAAATGCAAGGATAGAATTAATATACAGGGTGATGTGCGCGCGTTGCACATCCCGAAAAATTATGGGAAAAATTATATGAAGGGAAAAATTGAATTTCTTCATGAATTACCCAATGATGGGGACACCTTAATGCATTTTTGCATAATAGCCCCCCAACAATTGGAAAATTGCACAATGACAAAAATTGAATTTAATTAATTAAATCGAAACGCGCACGATGTTCTAGAATTAATTAGGAGTACATGGGATTAAATCAGGCGGGACACAATTGTCAGGGGCGTAGAGGGAACAGTGTAGAGTATTAATAAAATTTAGGTCGTACAAAACGGTCAAGATTGGGTTCACGATTTCGATTGGGACGCACAAGGGTACAAAATTGGGATTTATTTATAATTAATAAATAACGTCCGTGACGTTTATTGTGCGACTAAAATATAGCATCAGGGAGCAATATTATAAGTTGCACAAGGGTCAGAATCGTAGGCGGACATATCTAGGATGAGATCGTGAAGTTTCTAGATATGCAATGGCTAGTGAGGTGCTTCAATTATCGCAGCACGGTAAGGTGCGCTATACGATATAATTATTGCATTATTAAATAAATGTCGTGTTCTAAATTCTAATTGGTTCAACCTAGCCCTAATTTTACTATCTAAGCTAAGTATGCCTAATTTTGGGTGAGAGGGTTTACAATCTACCCAACTTAAAATAATTTCGTCCTCAAAATTAAGCTAGGGTAGGGTTTCTCTATCTAACCTTCCTTGATTTCAGTATAAAAAAATTCTCCTTGAGTTAACATTGCAGTTTCTACCCAACTTAGAATTTACCCATCTATCATCTAAGTACATCTAAGAAGACTATATCCCAAATTATTTAATCATGCTATTGAATCATCAAAGTCTTTAACACCAAACATATCGGCGATGATGTTCCCTTAATCATTTATAAAAGATAGTCACCAAACAATATGATTGACCTACGGGGGATATCTAGTACTATCTATATATCAAACTTACACCAAGCAAGATGTTTCGTCTTTTCGAAATAAGGAAAGACGTAGATCAATAGATAAGAGTTCAAGGGAGAAGTAATATAATACAAGTATAGGGATCAAGGCGTTTCAAGAAATCCAATGGGAATTGTCAAGGCGGTTGTGGACTGAGATCCTATTTGATAAATCCGTATTCGCATGCTCGTATTAGTACAGTTATGTAGCCTATACGATACGCTTAGACATGTCTAGGGCAAGTACATTCGTCTACTAATCACTATGTTTCTCAATCCACGTAAAGTAGTTATGCGAAGAGCGAACCAAGCGCACTAAGGTTAGCTAGACCTTAATACACTGATTCTGAAATGTATTAATGTATGCATCTATTAATACATATATCATGAACAAGCTTGATAAAGAATAAGCTTGCAAAAACTAGGCTATAATAGCAGCATAATTCGAGGTAGCACAGAAAATATAACGCTGGATTATGATGAGAGAAGTTACAAATAACTCAAGTTTGCAAAACAAAAATAACGTAAGCAATAATAACTTATCATACAACCTCCTTGTCTAAGTCACTAGTCGACCAAATGGGGCAAGGACCTCTAAATTCTATTGTCTGAATAAACACTGTCGCCTTTGTTAGCATACAATTAATGTCATTCAGTTACACTTCATCAATGGATCATAAGGGCTACGTGATACTAGGTGGTGAGATATACTATTCAACTTAGAATAATAAATTAATACGCTAATGCCTTAAAGGAAAAATATAGGAATTCCTATTAAGGTTTACAAGAAGGGGTCTTCGTGCTTATTAGAGTATCCTATTATATAGGTCATGGTCTTAGTCACAGCGCTCATAGAACATGTGTCAATCGTAGGGATAGAAGAGTTACTAGCCGTTAAGGGGAAAGGGATTTAACTCGTATCGAGCTATGGGTACAGATTTCGTGATTTAAAGCTAAGGGGTAATCATTAGGTCACAACCTAAGGGAACTACGCAAACTATCAAATCCTAGCTATCACGCACAAAATTCAAAGTTCAAATCACCAAGCTAAACCCTAGCAACTACATGTCCTAACATAGAATAAGATTACTTGGCCTTCAATCATACGAGTTACGAGTTAAATGATGAAGAAAGAAGAATCATAATTTAATCGTCACACAATTAGCGAACGCTAAGGTTGCAGAGGACAAGTTATGAAATCAAAATGGAGGGCTCTAGATAGCATCATGGTTCTCTAAGGGGAGTGAGGTATTAGTTGCTATGTTCGGGGTATGATCAAGGGAGAAGTGTTGATTACATTCCTCTAGGCTTCCTAGAGTGCTGTCTGCTAATAACAAGACAATGATATAAGTTTACAGTTCTCCAATACTTTCTAACTATGAAGATTAGGTTCAGTCCTAATATTCAAATTTTTGGTTTTCTATTGGTTCCTCAATACTAGGGTCAAACATTATGGGTCAAACATTATGGTAAACTTCTAACTAACTCTAGTAGTGTCTATACTACTCTCAAGTCTTCATAATACATCAGGGGATAATGGTAAACCAATTCTAGAGATAAGAAGTTCTAGGGTTCACTAAATATTCTAAACTTAGTGGTGTATCTATATTCTCGTTGTATTCTAAATAGGTGTGCTACCATAATTATCGTCCTAACAACAGGGGTTCCTATATTCTAGCAGAAGGCTATACTCAAGAACTGTTAGGGGAGTACAGGAATCAAGCAGGATACAATTGTTCAAAATAGAACATATAGGAGGAAGATGAATCATAGTCAATTGTGGATGAGATCCTATATTCTAGTCCTAGGTGCAGGCTTGTTCGGTTCAGTAACGTAACCGAGACAATATGCTCTTGACCTGCATGGGCCACCACAAAAATATGTCACGCCCCAGTCCCAAAAATACGTAGGACTAGGACACGTAAGCATGCCAGCCGCATGGATATGGCAACCCCAATATATGGAAACCAAATCCACACGTACGCTGTAATATGAATATCAAATCCACAAGTGGTATAAACATATGTCACAAGTCACAGGGTATAATCTAGATCTCATCCACGAGAATCAAATATGAATAAAATAACCAATGTCTATGAAACTAGATCTCAATAAGAAGTTTCTAAGGATGATAGTTGGATGGAAACAAATCCACTACCAACTCAAATGGAAAAGTAAATACAATATAAGTACAACTCAATCAAACAATATAAGTACCAGCTATCAATCACGGCTCGAAGAGAGACATCCACGAAATATCTATAACCATCCAACTCTGCTCTCCTGCAAATACACAAGAACAGGTACACCTGGCAGCGGACCAGGTTCTCAGAGGGACATAACAAGATACTTAAACACATGCCAATAAAGTACTGAAATAAATATCCAAAGGGGTCGCCTAACCGTCTAAAGTGAATGCAGTTAAGAACAACTTTCCCCATAAGTGAGCTATCTGGCTAAAAACTGGGATTTGGCATGGTTCCCTTTTGAAGATCCAGGGGCCCAAAGGCACGTCGTCTTTTGAACGGCGGAGGCCCGCCAATGTACATATATATATATGGGTCATCACCGCCCGTATCTCCAGTGGAGAATCCGGGTGCACAGGAAAAAGTGTAAAGGAGCTCAAATGCGGTACTTGTTGTTCTCCCTACCCCATGCTCTAAGCATGTCACATCCATGACACGATAACACCTCTAATAACTGCCAAGTCTACTAGCATACAAAGTTTCTAACATCAGTTATTCCTAACGCACGGCCCATACGTACAGGAGGCCAGACCTGCACGCAAGTCCGTGATCTACATGAGACTCACAACTCGTGTAACAACTGTGTCACGGCCAATGAACCTAATGGTGCTACATGATAATAGGGTAGTCTCATGAACAAGGTCAATACAATACATAAATAAAAATATATCGCGACGTCACCGTCGCGAGCATTTTATATAACAATTAAAATATATAAACTAAAGACAGAAAATAAAGATGTGTGCAACATATGGAATAAGAATAACAGTACAATGGCAAGGTATACTTGCCTGGCAAGGAAGCTGCAATATACCAATAACCTGCTCCAGAAATCGCACAGAATAAAGCCAACATCCTATGTACATATAATATAATGCAAATAAATCATTAGTCATTACACTAGTACACCTACAAAAATATTTATACTGGACTCGGGGTACACTAGGGGTGGCACTAGTCATCTAACACGGTCAATTATGCATTGAATTACGCGGGTGTCGGGTCTTTAAGTACTGTACACAATAAGTCAGTCAACTAACACGATCTCGCCAGTACGTCGGTGTACTCAAGGCAGACACCAACATTGTTCTTAGGGTCAACAGGGTCAAGGACAAATACGGGGCAATCCACGGTGTCCTAGGTCATATAATCTGAATACACCTACTCCTAATTATTTATTAATATATAATTAATTACAATATACACATATACCATATATATCCATTAATTATACATATTCTAAGTTGAATAGTATGTACATACTAAAAATATATATAATTATATCAAACTAATTAATATACGCATACGAGTACAAGTTCGTGTACGCAGTACAGGGTTCACCGACTCAGGGTCCGATATCAGCTAGCAATTATAAGAAATACGCATGTCCTAATAATATATACTCAAACACACATACAAAATAAGAAGGTGGGACAGGTTCGAACCTCGGTGTACGCGCACGGGATTGGCTGGACGACGACGAAGAGAGGTTGACGATGATGGTGAGGACGACAATGCTGATGGTGATAATGACTGGTGGGGTGACGATGAGGTGATGGTGATAAATTGAGATGAGGAGGAGGATGAGGACGATGGTGTGATAGTGAGGCTAATGATGAGATGACGACGAGGTGACGAGGATGACGAGACGATGATGAGATAATGATGGTAGTTATGGTAGGGTTTTATGGTGGAGCTGATGATGATAAATTGAGATAATGATGAGGATAACTACATTGAAGACGATGATGATGGCCATGATATAGATGACGATGACGTTGGGGGTGATGACAAGGATGAGGATGACAAGAATGACGATAGGGACGATTAGGGTTAATGGTTTAA
Organism: Iris macrosiphon; assembly: GCA_036927795.1. Lineage (NCBI taxonomy): Eukaryota > Viridiplantae > Streptophyta > Magnoliopsida > Asparagales > Iridaceae > Iris > Iris macrosiphon. The sequence continues at coordinate 38,693,411 of JAYESA010000020.1, forward strand.
CGGTGAAGATGATGATGATGGTGAGATGATGATGATGACGAAGATGCGAGGATGATAGTGGTAACGAGGATGGTGAGGTAGACGATGGTGATATGGATGAGGGTGTGATGATGATGATGCTAATGATGATAATGATGGCTGTAGTTATGGAGATGGTAATTCCAACCTGCTGACCGGAGCCCGGCCAGGGGAAGAGGAGATCCGGCCATGGGGGTTGAGCAGGGAGGAAGGATCAACGATGGGGAGGAGCTGGAGTCGACGAGGAAGATACTAGGGAGATGGCAAGGGTGGTGGTGGTGTTTACTTGATGGTGGTGGGGTTGACACTCCGGCCAGGGTCCGGCCGTGGGGAGGAGCTCAGGCCAGGGTAGTCCGACCATGGAGGTGTTCATGGAGAAGGAGATGGTTCAGGGATGACAGGGTGTTGTGCTCAGGAGGAGGACGACCTTGAGTTGGTCGAAGGTGGGGGTGATGGGTGTAGTTGCTGTTGACTCCGGCGGGGATGCAGGGGTCGGAGTTGGCCGTGTTGTCGGGGTGAACGGAGAAGGAGGGAGATGAACAGGAGAGTGTGGAGGAGCAGTGGCGAGGCTGATTGGAGAACTCGACGGTGGTGGTGGTGTTGGTTCGTGCTGGTGATTGAGGGATGGAAAGGAGGTCGAGGTCGGCTCGGGGAGGCTCGGTGTCCCGGTCTCCGACGTGGTGTAGAGGCGGGGAAGGCTGGGGAAGACCCCGGCGAGATGGCCGGGGTTGATGAGAGCAGTCGGTGCTAGATCCGGCGGGTTGGAGGATGTGATGAGGGTGGCCGGGTATTCTCAGGCGATGTACAGCGGCTTGATGTCGAGGATGGCGGGGACGAGTCGGCTCTGGCATTCTACTGCTCCGGCGAGGGGTTAGGCTCCGGTCGAATTCGACAGGGAAGGGGGAGAGGGAAAAGTCGGCTAGGAAGAATGAAGTTGGTTTTGGTTTTAGGGTGATTTAAGAAAAGGGAAGAAAAATTCTATTTATACACATGTGGATTTTAGTGTTTGACCTAGGTGAGTTTGACTTTGGTCAATATCTCATTGTGATGGGCCTTGGGCTTGCATGAGGGTGTTTGAGAAGGCTAGAATTTGCATTAATTAAATGCAATGATAGAATTAATATACAGGGTGATGTGCGCACGTTGCACATCCCAAAAAATTATGGGAAAAATTATATGAAGGAAAAAATTGAATTTCTTCATGAATTACCCAATGATGGGGACACCTTAATGCATTTTTGCATAATAGCCCCCCAATAATTAGAAAATTGCACAAAGACAAAAATTAAATTTAATTAATTAAATCAAAATACGCACGATGTTCTAGAATTAATTAGGAGTACATGGGATTAAATCAGGCGGGACACAATTGTCAGGGGCGTAGAGGGAACATTGTAGAGTATTAATAAAATTCAGGTCGTACAAAATGGTCAAGATTGGGTTCACGATTTCGATTGGGACGCACAAGGGTACAAAATTAGAATTTATTTATAGTTAATAAATAACGTCCGCGACGTTTATTGTGCGACTAAAATATAGCATCAGGGAGCAATATTATAAGTTGCACAAGGGTCAGAATCGTAGGCGAACATGTCTAGGATGAGATCGTAAAGTTTCTAGAAAGGCAATGGCTAGTGAGGTGCTTCAATTATCGCAGCACGGTAAGGTACGCTATACGATATAATTATTGCATTATTAAATAAATGTCGTATTCTAAATTCTAATTGGTTCAACCTAGCCCTAATTTCACTATCTAAGCTAAGTATGCCTAATTTTGGGTGAGGGGGTTTACATCGTTGAAATTTTTGATCGACGCTATCGCAAGCTGGGAGGACATTTTCAGAGCCTCGAAGCCTAGATTCTTCTCCAGCACCATCGATATTAGCATTTTTAAATTAATGTAGAAAATGCTACTATACTGCTCAACTAGCATAGCAAAATTCGAATGGACGCTGGGAGTGGTTGCGATATCGGCAAATCCTCCTCCAGGAACGTTGGCAGAGGATGTTGCCACAATTGTCGCTTCAGCAGATGGCGCGACAAAAGAGGAGACGCCAACAACAGTTGAAGTTGCTGGCATGCTTGACGAAAGAGGCACGGTCGCTATGATGGGCTCGTCCTCCTCTGAAGATATCGAGACTGTATTGGGCGAGGCTATACCCGAAAATATTGCAGACGAAGGAGCGGCAGCTTCAAAGCATGCCTCTTCGAAGTCGAGCGCCGCCGTTTCATCGGCAGTATCCGCAACAAAGTCAAATGTTGCGTCGACTCCGCCTTCCCCTAAGATGTCTTCCCCTGAAAAGAAGACAAGAGAAAGTTAATACAAACTTGATGTTAATTTTCCTAAAAAAGGCATAAAAGACGATATTTACCCATGGCCGATGGTATATATGTCGCGTCCGCAGCCAGAACAGCTAAATCAGTTCTTAATTATGCTAAGCGAGTTGTCATACCTGGAGAAGGGGGTGCACTAACTGACGCTGGCGGGTATTCTTCCAAGTCTTCACCAAGATCCACTCGAGGCTCATCGGGTGGAATCTCGCTGGATATACTTACAGACACGACAGGGGTTACCCCCATTATTGGTCTGGATAAAGGTATATGAAATCTTATTATGCTCGGCCTCGGGGGCGACCTCGTAGCACTACCAGAAGCAGTAGTAGCAGCAACCTCGAGCAAAGAATCTTCAGCGCTGCCAGCCGAAACTATAGAGGTTCCCTCTCTAAAAGACGAAGGACCTCTAATCAATAAATCATCCCCGACCGGGGAAACAACAGGCTCGCTCCTAGAAGCCTCCCTAGTAGAAGCCCTTTTCGGACCTTTGGCAATCCTTTTCTTGCGGGGAGAAGGTTCTTTCGGAGTAGGAGCCTTCCTTTTATAGGGGACGACGAGAGGCACTGCAGGCGGAGCTATTAAGCCTCTCGGTATTATCATCAAAAATTCGTCGGCCCCAGTGGTGTATTCATTCTCATCCGAGGAAACAAACGGAACATCTTTTCTTCCACTGGACCTATGAGAGGGCATTCTAAAACTTCCACGCATATCAAAATCGCGATAGAAGGTGTTGATGGACGCATAGAACTGTGCATACGAATGAAGGATGCGTAGCTCCATAGAAAGAGAAGTCGCAGGTACGGCAAAAGTTGTGCCAGTACAGCCTGTGATAAAGTACCGCCACCCTCTGGCTCCATCAATAAGTCCACCTCTGGACTTGAAGCTGGTGATGGCATTTCTCACATGCAATGGTCATACCCAAACTGCCTGGCGAACCGACTGGGCAGATAGGGCTCCAAGAAGCAATGATCGTCACTCTTGTATAGCAAGTGGGAAGTTCTAATACAGACCAACCAATAGAAGGCTTCAGGAGAAAGAATGGTTCTCCCATGACCTTCATCCTTGAGTTTCCTCCCCTGTTGATTGATGTGTACTGGGGGAACGATACAGAAGATCTTCCAGCTGTGGGCTACGTTTAACGTCTGTCGGCAATCTGTGACGGTCGCCACGTTCCAAGATGAATTCTTGTAATTCAGCAAAAAATTATTTCCTGAACTGCTGGCGGAACCGGGAGACATCACCCGGGCATTGTGAAGAATTAACCATCCCATCAAGTATAGGAATGGTAATTCTACCCTGGGAAAGCTTTCACGCTGCGTATCATCAGCGAGCAGCCCATCAGTAAGGGCCCTCAGACCTGCTTGTATTCTATATACCATAGTAGGAAGCAGGCCCAGTCTTGCTCCGAACACTAAACGCACTGCGGGCCATAAGGTGTTACGATGGATGCGATCCGCAGACGCGATACCCGTCACTACCCAGCAGCATAGCCAGATAGAGAGAAAGCCAGCCAATTGAGCTTCCTTTGACAGAGGCTTACGATAATGCCTCATATAACTGAAGGCTTTTATGCCTGCAGGATAACCCCTAATCTCTTCATCGAGAACATAATCCGGAACCCCTGCGTCTTTGATGAGGTCGTCGACCGTATCAGCATTGAGCATGCTCAGGAGGTTCAAGGGCCTGTCGTGGCTATCTACTTTCGGGCCTGCTGGAAGAAGAGATATGTTGCCCGCTTGTTGGTGTGAGCCAAATCAGAGGGCTCCTTGTAGAATGTGGTGCAAGCAAGGTAATGGCTTATCAGCTCCTAATACACCGCCACTACCCGAGGGTTTGTATCCCTCAATTCCCTATTTGTAGGGACATACTCTTCATAAGGAGAGTCTCCCATTGGCAGCTTTGAAATCTCTGCCATCTCGTGAAGGGCTAAGCCCAACTCCCCCAGCGGAGTGGCAAAAGTCCCGGTGAGCGAATTGTATCGCTCCATCAATGCTAAGAACAAGTTAGGGTTAGTAGGCAGCCCAACACTGGTAGCGCTCACAGCCGCGAACAAGCCAATATGTTCTAGCTCCGTCTGGAAGTACTTCAGGGCCCAGACAGTTAAACCGGCCCATTGGAGATTACCTGGGTTAAGCCATCCACTGGTCCGAGGGTTGACTCTGGGGTACATTCCTCCCTGCCCCATGAAGTCATTGCAGAAGGTCGATATCTGGACCGGCTGGATCAGCGAACTATCCTCACTCGGGACGCTACCCGACAGTAATCCCCTAAAGGGCATAACAGGACCCGAAGGACGGCTCATATAGGATCCCCGATCGCCTCCCTTATTGTATAAAGGCCGTGAAGATCGGGAGTCAACACCCACATCATCTTCCTATGATGAGTGGCATGGAAGAAGGCCGAGATAGGGTAATCCCTAGGCATCTTCGGCAGATACATCACCGTACCCTCAGCAGTGAACACCCAATCCTCCCTCTTGGGCTTGGTCTGAGATTGCTTGTCGATAGCATCCCCGAATAAGAAACCTGGTTTCTATATTCTGCCCCGTCGATATATGTCATGGGTTCTCCACTGATCATATTCAGCAGCATGCGTTCTCCCTGGGACGAGATCAGGATTCTCCTTCCTTCAGGATAGTTGGCTCCAGATATGGGAAATGTCATATGGGACAGGTCCTCCAGGTAGTTTGAGCTCAACATCCCGGCAACAGAGCCCATAACTTCAGCTAATGGAGAGATCTGCAAGTCCACTACAAAATGCAAGAGAACAAGTCAGTTTCTATACTAGACATTACGCTCTTGCAGTTTGCTCCAAAGTTTATCAGTCTGTGCTTTTACGCCAAGACTATAAAAACTTATGCTTTTACGCCGGAACCTATTTCCGAGGCATAAAATTCAAGGTTGGCAGTATACGTCAAAACTTAATAGTCTGTGCTTTTACGCCAGACTACCAAAATTTAAGTTTGTACGCTGGAATTTTCATCCAACGTGTAAGACTCAAAGTTTGTAGTATACGCCAAATTTCGACAGTCTGAGTTTTTACGCTAGACTGCAAAAATTTGAAATTTTTACGCAGACACATTAGGAATGTGAGCGTAATCATAAAATATCTCCGTACATCATCTTCCTCGAAGAGGCTCTCAGTACGAAAGATGATTTTGCGCGTACACGTACAACGTGTGCGAAAGATTTTTGTTCTCTCCCGAAGTCTCTACCTGTAATATCCGGAGCACAACTCGACGGCGGAGCGCTGCGTCCCGATTGGGGCTCATTCAGTCTAATGGGAGTTGCTCGTGCTTGAGCAGAGGATCGAGAAGAGGAAGAAACCTTCTTTCCCTTAGCAGTGGAAGCTTGTTTAGGGGCCATGGCGATTCTGAGTTCTCGAGTAAGAGACGAAGAAGAAGGGTCCTTGGAAAGCAAGGGTTTTGTGAAGGCAGATAAAAGTTCTCTCTCCAGCCCTTGGACTATTTATAGAGTTCGTCCCTAACCAAATCCGATATTTAATATTCGGTTATGGGGACCATGTCAGCATATCATTAGAAGACGGACAGTCAGTAGATCCAAAATTTTCACACAGAGCAGATCTATGATTTCAAGCTCAGCAGCTTTTACGCTCGAGAGACTACAAATCTATGATTTTACGCTCAGAGGCTATAAATTTATGGTTTTACGCCCGAATGCTTTTATGCTCGGTAGCTTTTACGCTCGAAAGGCTACAAACCTACGACTTTACGCTCAGAAGCTACAAATCTATGATTTCACGCTCAGAAGTTTTTACGCTCAGAAGCTACAAATCTATGATTTCACGCTCGGAAGCTTTTTACGCTCAGAGGCTACAAATCTACGATTCCACGCTCAGAAGATACAGATGTTATGGATCTATGACTTTTTGCATATCCTAAAATACGCAGGCCAGAGTACGCGTATGTCTGAACAATTTTTCAAGAAGGTCAACTACAAAGATCTACGCAGAAATGCTCCTTCCTGGCTACAAAATATTCCAAGTGCCCAAAACCTACAAGAGTTCAGCATTGAATATGACTCTTCTTCCCGTGTCGATTCGAAGTTCATCCAAAGTCCAGTTAGAATCATTTCTCAAAAGTTCAAGAACGGCCTGTTTTGACGACCATTTCTCGCCCATTTTAAGGGATTTTCGGGAAATTATTTCTTGAAAATGATAGTCTGAACAAGAATTCTTCGTATCAGAGAAGTAAAAGTTCAAAAATTCTACGCGACTCCTCGTTCAAAATAGTATGACAGTTTGGACATTCAACTTAATGCTAAGAAGCTTTTTACGCGTCTTTAGTTACGCGTAAAAGACGGAACGAGTCAGATTTGACTGTTTCATGCTTCATTCAAAGTGTTTCAAATTTTAAGGAATTTGGACACTTTGAAGGGGGTCTTGTAGAAGCATAAAAAATACGCTGGGAAATTTCTACGCGTAAAACCCTCAAACATGCAGGCAGCCGCGTAAAATACAGCTCCAACACTGACTTCAGAGCTATGGGTGTACAACAGAGCTTCAAAGCTGTTCAGCGTACAATATAGCTCCAAAACAGCCTGCATAATGCATCATTTCCAGACCGCTTCGGCGTACAAAGATTACTACTCGTCTGCTTTTAATGCAGCGTGGAGTTGTACGAGGAACTCTTCGAATGAACCTGTCAGACAGTACAATGAACCTGACCCCTGACAAAAAGTATTGCACGACTACCGAAAGGACGGCTGTAATAATAATTCTACACAGAGTCCCAGACTGTCGTTTAGTAACAAAGTCTTGATTTAAGTCGTCGTTTAGGCAGTCAAGGAATACGCTGCCTAGTTTTACACAGGCAGACATGAGCTTTTACGCTCAGAATGAGACAAAGCTGACCGCCACGTCAAAAGCTGCTCTCCGTACAGAACTCGAGGTACGTCTCTGCAGTTAATGCGCGAGATGAGGGCAGATCTCTGCATTTAATGCACAAGATTTTGTTCTATTTCTAATGACTGGGTGAGCTATATTTAGGGCTAATACGTCCACATCACCATCCCTGTACATTACGCCATCAGGCTATTTTCAGCCATAGGAGCACACTGTACGCTATCTCCTTGAAATACGCTGACTTAGCTATTTTCAACTATAGGAGTACGCCGTATGCTATCTTCTCGAAATATGCCGACTCATGCTATATTTGCAGAGGTACGTGATAAGACTATCTGGTCCAGAATACGCTCAAGACCCCAGTTAACATCAAGTTTTACGTGCTACTTGACTTCTACGCCAACTTGACAACTATTCGGCTTCTACGCCTACTTGGCTTCTACGCCAACAAGATAACTATTTGGCTTCTACGCCATGGTGACAGTCATTGGCTTCTACGCCAACCTTTTCTATGCGAGGGGCAGTTAACTACGTGGCTTGCATGCCGTGATCTTCGCAGCAGTTATACGCGTTACCTCATAATTGGGACACGCATCACACGCGGATTTAGAAGATCATTTATACGTGGGTGGCAGTTATTATAACCGCCGCATAAAAAGTGTCACACTCTCCACTATTCGGCTTCTATGTCGACTGGACGGTTACTGTCACTAAACCCTATAAATTGAGACCTCCGGCCACGGAGGTCAAAGGTCGAAAGGTCGAGGATTATAAGGTCAAGATCGGATTTTATTTGAGAGAGAAAAGCCTAGAGCACAGACAGAGGGTAGTGATTGACGACTTTGGCATCGAGCATCCAATCCCTCTTGCGATCTTTGAAGCTTTTCCTTCTTCTACAGCACTTCTTTGTCATCGTATGGTCCAAGGGACAAAGTGATCGACTGCAGATCAGACTCCTATAGCAATATTTATCCAGAATTAAATTTTGTACTTAACATCCTCATATAGGATTAATTATACTTCTTGTTTGTAAACCAAAGAAAGGGTTTCGTATAAACCTATTTTTATTTCTTTCGTTTATCATCAAACATAAGTCTTGCTGCCCTAGTTCTTTGGCTTTGTTCAAGCAATATGGTAAATTCGGTCACACAAGTTCTTTCACTCGATACAGGGTCGTCTGCCTAATTACTAGGTCAGCTCACAAGGTAATTGGTACAAGTTCAAGCACAAGATTCATCGTGCAAATTCGTCGTACGATGCTCCTCCCAATTCCTAAGGTTAAACTATTGTTCCTTTGCATGGGATCTTCTACCCAAGCTCATTTCACTCAGTTTTTAAACATTGAGCATGGATCATCCTACTCTCATAACACGTTCATTTGTACTGGGTTCGAGTCCGTTCAGGCAATCCATGATATATCCAAGTTGTAGGACAAGCCTAGCAATTCGCACAGTCTATCTCCTCAATTTTTTTTGATAGAATCCATATATCCATTCTAAGTCTAGACCACCGAGTCAAGATTCAATTCTAAACCTTTGATTATAACTCCAAGTTGTCCAACAAGATTTATGTATCCGTTCACGAAACCATCAAGCGTGATTTACTCCAGGTTATAGACTAACTTATTATAAAATACTTCTGATTCACTTGCATTCCCAAATTCGTCTTATCGTATCGTACCACAAGTCAAGAGACGATCCATCAATTGTCACCCTCCGGTCTCCTGCAAGTTCGATCACCCTCGTTGGACGTGAGATCACCATGCCAACGCTCCCGCTGGATAATCGTCCTAACCCGACGTGACACATGTACGAGCATAGAGTTACGCTCGTACAAGAAAAGAACGTTTAATATTAGGGTTATTTTCGAAACGATCGAGACACCCTATCATTTCACTTTGCTCCATCCAAGTTATATATAATATCCACCAAGACATGTTCGTTCATGCCGTGATTATAGTTCGTCTAGCAAAATCATCCAACTTCAATGTTACCGTTCGATAAATCTATAGTCTACTTCTAGCAATCCTCAAACAACTAAGTTTCAAATATTCAAGCCCAAGTCTATCCACTTTTGATATGTTCCATACATGTGTCACGTCAGGTTAGGACGATTATCCAGTGAGAGCGTTGGCGTGGTGAGCTCACGTCCAACGAGGGTAATCGAACTTGCGGGAGACTGGAGCGTGACAACTGATGGATCATCTTGACTCGTGGTTTGACACGATAAAAAGAATTTAGGAATGTAAGTGAATCGAAAGTATTTTAGGATAAGTTAGCCTAGAACCTGGAGCAAATCATGCTTGATGGTTTCGTGAACGGATACATGAATCTTGTTGGACGACTTAGAGTTATAATCAAAGGTTTAGAATTGAATCTTGGCTTGGTGGTCTAGACTTGTAATGGATATATAGATTTTATCAAAAATATTTGAGAAGATAGACTATGCGAATTGCTAGGCTTGTCCTTCAACTTGGATATATCATGGATTACCTGAACGGACTCGAACCCGGTGCAAACGAACGTGTTATAAGAGTAGGATGATCCGTGCTCGATGTTTAGAAATCTGAGTGAAACAAGCTTGGGTAGAATATCCCGTACAAACGAACAATGGTTTGACCTTAGGAATTAGGGCTGCACATCATGCGACAAATTTTTACGATGAATCGTGTGCTTGAACTTGTACCTATGACCTTGTGAGCTGACCTAGTAATTAGACAGATGACCCTGTGCCGAGTGAAATAACTTATGTGACCAACTTTAGCATATTGCTTGAACAAAGCCATAAAACTGGGGCAGCAAGACTTAGAGTTAGTCCGGGAATGGTAAGTGTGTGCTATATTTGATCCGAACGGATGGAAACTAGTCGATTAATCGGATATATCATGCTTAACTGTAGTGAAAAACTTGATTGAGTTTGAATAGAAATTACTTGAGATTTTATTTACCCTGTCGGAAGTATCCTTGTGATTTGTAAGACGAGAACCCTTGAGATTTTCCAAGTAGCTTTTTGGACAAAATTGTGTTCGGCCCATCGGAATCCACATTTGGACATACCGTTGGGTTCGTATTGACCTTTAGAGTTGTTTGACCTATAGTTTGTCCTATTTAGAGACTGTTACCCTCGGTATGCTTTTCGGTACAAAATGGACCACACGTTGACCCTACTTTTATCCGAAATTACCGTTTTGCTCCTGTGTCCAAATTGGACGAAAGTGAAGTACTTTTTAGCTGTTTTGCTTATTCTGGGAACGTTGGTGATATCTATTTCAGCATCCGAAGACATTTTTTCTGCGGCTATAGCTTCTGATCATGTGTGTTGGACTTCGGGACGTTACACCTTGCAGCTTTCTTACCAGGCAAGATGCCTTGCCAAATTGTTTACAGTATTTTGCATGCTTAGTATATTTCTGTATATTTATTTCAGTTCTATTTATTTATTGCATGTGTAGTTCCTTTCAGTCATTACTATATATTAGATATGTTGACACACACTTGGCACTTAGTATCATAGAGGATAATCATTAGGCGTATGGGCTTTTAACCACTCTGGTAAACCGTAGTAACTAGCACGCACTATGGTGGTCGAGTCCGATGGTCGCTACCCCAGAGGTATGTCGATTGATGGAGTCCGAGGGTCGCTACTCCAGAGGTATGTCGGCTGATGATGTCCACTGACGAGCGCATGAGTTGTGAGGATTAAATCGAGTAGCCTACCCTTGCCCATACGTCGAAAAGTTGTCCTTATTTGCATTTATATAGATGGTCTTGTACGACGTACTTATTTACTTTCAAATAATATACATGTTTACTGTATTCAAATTGGCTCGCTTTTCTGTATCTTGTTACGTCCCTCTGAGGACCTGGTCCTCTGCCAGGTGTATCTGTTCTTGAGTATTTGCAGGAGCGCAGATCCGGATGGTTACTTATGTTCGAGGATGTCTTCTCTTCGAGCCGTGATTGATAGCTGGTATTCTTATATTGTGTTTGTTGTATTGTACTTATATTGTATTTACTTTTTTCATTCGAGTTGGTAGTGGATTTGTTTCCATCCAACTATCATCCTTAGATATTTCTTATTGAGATCTAGTTATATAGATGCTGGTTATTCATTTATATTGATTTTCATGGATGAGATTTAGATCATACCCTGTGACTTGTGAAACATTTTATACCACTCGTGGATTATATATTCATATTACAGTACGTATGGATTTGGTTTCCATATATTGTAGTTGCCATATCCATACGACTGGCATGCTTACGTGTTCCTAGTCCTACGTACTTTTGGGACTGGGGCGTGACATATTTTTGTGGTGGCCCATGCAGGTCGAGAGCATATTGTCTCGGTTACGTTATTGTACCGAACAAGCCTGCACCTAGGAATAGAGTATAGGATCTCATCCACAATTGACTATGATTCGTCCTCCTTCCAATCCATTTTATCTGAATAATTGCATCCTGCTTGATTCATGTACTTCCCTAACAGTTCTTGAGTATAGCCTTCTGCTAGAATATAGGAACCCCTGTTATTAGGATAATAATTATGGTAGCACACCTATTAAGAATACAACGAGAATATAGACACACCACTAAGTTTAGAATATCTAGTGAACCTTAGAATTTCTTATCTATAGATTGGTATACTATTACCCCTTGATGTATTATGAAGACTTGAGAGTAGTATAGACGCTACTAGAGTTAGTTAGAAGTTTTACCATAATGTTTGACCCTAGTATTAAGGAACCAATAGAAAACCAAAATTGAATATTAGGACTGAACCTAACCTTCGTAGTTAGATAGTATTGGAGAACTACAAACTTAGATCATTGTCTTATTATTAGTAGACAGCACCTCAGGGAGACTAGAGGAATATAATCAATATTTTTCCCTCTTCATCATGCCTCGAACGTAGCAACTAGCATACCACTCCCCCTTAGAAAATCATGATGCTGTTTAGAGCCCCTATTTTAATTATTCATCTGCGACCATAGCGTTCGCTAATTGCGCTACGACTAAATTATGTTCTTCTCCTTCTTCTTTTTATCTTTTAACTCATGCCATCTGACACCTCTGCTTATAGTGTAAACTCCCTCACCCAAAATAGGTATTTTGCGTATATTTTATATTATTATATATTTATTATAGATGTTGAATTTATTTAGAGTATTCTCTTAGTTAATTAGAAAATAATTTTTTTGTATAATTACTTATATAAATATTTATTTAGAATTATTTTTAGGCTATTTTAGATTATTGGGATTTTTCCATAATTTTTAGTTAATTAAAAACTAGTAACACTAATTTTCTAGGACTTTAAATAATTTATTTTATGTTCAAACTTAATTAAAAATATCAAAAACTTTTATTTTAGGTTCTAAATAATAAAATATATTTTCTAGAATTTTTGGGAATTTTCTGATTATTTTTAGCATTTATTTTGAGTTAAATATGAAAAACTGAATTAAAAACTAATTTCTGAAAAAGAAAACCCAAAAAGTAATTAATTCTGCCCAGTCAGCAAACAGGGGGCCCACCTGTCAGCCTCCCGCAGCGAACAGTGCCGGGCCCGCCTGTCAGTGACCGCGGGGTGGAGCCGAGCCGACCTCGAGCCGAGTCAGAGTTCGACTCAGACTCAGCTGAGCCGAGCTGCGTCAGTATCTGACCGTTCAATCTGAGCGGGGAGCCACGGATGGCTGCCACATGGCGCTTTCCGAGCCGCGGCTGCACTCTCTCTCCTCTATATATATATATAATAGTTTAAGTTATTTTCTAGGATTTTTCTTGAGCCGATTTTTGGAGAATTGCCATCTAGGGTTACTTCATCTTCCAGAAGCCATTGCATATAGCTCCGGACTCCAAACGAGACCTAGTTTTTTTTTGTTAGAACGATATTGAGGTTAGATTTCTGATTATAAATTTTTTTTTTCGAAATTATTAGTATTAAATTCTGAAAAATTCGTAGAGCACAGCATGTCCGAAAATAGACGTGTTTCGATGTTTTTGCAATTCCGGGAGAAAGCAGAATCAGAATCATGAACCGTTTAAAGTTTCGGAAAGCTAATATCGAGATCATCGACATATATTTTTCCCAGAATTTAATACGAAATATTTATATACTGTTAATTCTGTAGAACTTCTAGGTTAGAATTTAACCATCGGTGCACAATACAAAATTTGTATGTGCCATAATTCCCAAACGAATTTGATTTCGGACGAGCCATAAATTCTAGTATATTTTTTATGCTGAAATCTACAGGAAACCATGCATGAAAGTCGAGTTTGTGTCGGTTGACTTTTTGGTCAACAGATCGCCTCGATTTGCGTGCCATGAGTCTCGAGTTGATAAAATTCAGTTTCTTTGGACAAAATTTAGGAATTAACATAAAAATCAGAACAATAAGATTAAAATAGGATTTTAGAGTAATTATTCCAGAATTAAATAAATTAAAATAAATTATCTTTTGACGTAATAAATTTGTAATACATAGGCTATTTGGACTGTGACTTGGACTCTGATTCATACCAGCAGCAGAACCCCAGACGAGTACATTCTCTGACAGTGTTCCAGTAGGACATTAGTATTTAGCCACCACGGTTAGTTTACATTAGACCCTGAGTCGGAGAACCCAACGCACGTTCGTATATTTACATGTACGCAAATATTATTCAGTTTGGTATATATATTTATATCTATACTTAGTACATGTATTCAATTGGTATGAATAATTGGGTATTATATATAGATATATATAAATATATGATATGTACATAAATTGTAAGTAATTAAATACTATGCTATATATATTCAGAATGTACGATCCTAGGACACCGTGGACTGCCCGTAATTGCCCTTGACCCTGTTGACCCTAAGAACAATGTTGGTGTCTGCCTTGTGTACACCGACGTACTGACTGATCGTGTACAGTACTTAAAGACCCGATACCCACGTAATTCAACGCGTAATTGACCGTGTTGGATGACTAGTATTACCCCTAGTGTAACCCTGAGTCCAGTGTAAATATGGTTGTGTATGTGGTAGTGTAATGACTAATGATTTTATTGCATTATATTATGTGTACATAGGATATTGGATTTGTTCTGCGCGATTTTTGGAGCAGGTTATTAGTACATTGCAGCTTCCTTGCCAGGCAAGTATACCTTGCCATTGTACTGTTATTCATATTCTATATGTTGCATGCATCTTTATTTTCTGTCTTTAGTTCATATATTTTAACTGTTATATAAAATACAGTGACGGTGTCGTCACAATATATTTTTATTTATGTATTTGCATTGACCTTGTTTATGAGACTACCCCATTATCATATAGCATTATTAGGTTCATTGGCCGTGACACAGTTGTTATACGAGTGTGAGTCTCATGTAGATCACGGACTGCGTGACAGGTCTGGCCTCCTGTACGTATGGGCCGTGCGTTGGAAATAACTGTTGTTAGAAACTTTGTATGCTAGTGGACTTAGCAGTTATTAGAGGTCTAGGAACATAGCCTATTGTAGTACGGTGGTCCCATCCTTATCCTTGTTTGGTTGCAGGATTGAGCCAGGGTACTAAGAATAGGCTATGAACCAAATTGTGTCATGGATGTGACATGCTTAGAGCATGGGGTGGGGAGAACAACAAGTACCGCATTTGAGCTCCTTTGCACTTTTTCTATTGTGCGGCCGGATTCTCCGCTGGAGATACGGGCACCACTATATATTATATTATTATCAGGCGGGTCTCCTGTCACGACCCGCACCCGGAAATTCGGGTACGAGTGCGTGGGTACGTCCAGCCTACACCGCAGAGTCGGCGGTAGTACGCTGTCTGGGTCAATTCCAGGTTTACTAAACTAGCTCATTCACAAAATAACATAGGCAAGGTAATAAGAATTGAAACTTAAGATTGCAACTGAAAATAAATGTGACAACATATTCAAATGTTTAATACAGAATTCAGAATTGAAATCAGGGACAAACCCGATTAATTAAGATAAGAATATAAATGAAAGATAGCTACTACTAGCTACTCTGCAGCAGGGGTCTCCTGGGTGGGTTCTGGCTCCTCATAGGTATCATCAGTCCCCTCATAGGGACCATAATAAGTAGGGGCAAGATCCTCATCATCGCCTAAATCAACAGATCCAGTCAGGAAAGGAGCAAAGTACACAGTGCACAACAATGTTAAACTAAATATTTATGACAATTAAATATTGAATTTTAAGTTAAGAACTGCATAACAGAACATCACTATCTCAGAGTTAAAGCTGTAAGCAGGTATATGAGAAAACAGGAATAAATGAAACAGGAAATGAAACTACAACAGCCAGCAAGAAATATAACATGGCCAGAACTATCTGTGTGAACTTGTGTTTGTTTTTAGAATACATAGTTGGCATATAGGGGTTTATAAGGCTAATCCGACCGTCATGAACGGCTATTAAATAGGGGAAATCGAGATCCGGCTGAGGTACAGTCGTGTACCAACAGCTATTAAATATGACAAGGGGAAGGGTAAACTACATGCCTTCTAGGTATTCTCCCACCCGACATAAAAAACAAGACAGGAACTCCAATATTCAAGACATAAATTCCAGCATTTCTAACACTATGTATAATCATCAAGGGTACATGTAAGGAAGGGAATTAATTATCACATTATATAAAGATTAACTTGAAGTGCAGGTACTTGCCTGTTGTTTGGATCTGATTAATATTGGCTCTCGGGGGAAAATTCCAAAGATGAGTCCAAAAGCTGAAATAGACATTACCATCACGCTCAGAAGATGTCAAATAGCTAGAAACGCCTGTCCTTGGGTCCAATTTGGAGACAAGGGCAAAAACGGCAGTTTCGGGTCAAAATGGGGTCCGCCGGTGGGCCCGCTTTGCACCGAAAAATATGTCCGGGTCAAAGGTCTCCAAGTTCACCAAACTTAGTGTCAACAGGTCAGGAACGCTGATACAAACCCAACGGAACTTCCAGATTTGGATTCCGATGAGCCGAACACAAAATCGCCCGTCGAGCGGGGCCTGTGGGGCCCACGACACGCGATTTCGTCAATGTTCTCAGAATCGAACCAAACTTGACCCACAGGACCAGCGTATCGCTACGAGTTCGATGGCACAAGTTTTGTCTCGATCTGACGTGTGTGCACGAAGTTATGGTGAATTGCAGAAAAGGCGGATACGGGGCGATGTCCGCGGATACGCGTTGATTCCGGTGTGCACGCACACCCGATTCAGCTTCCACGAAAACTCACACGTCCGTATCGACGATGCGCACGTATCTGTGAAGATCGCACGCGACTAAGTCGTCCCGTTTGGCGGGGCGTACTCAGTTCTGGGGTAAAACAGGGTCTGGTTTTTCCTGTTTTTGGATCGCGGTGTGCGATCACCACAGGACGCGATGCCCCGAACAGTTTATCCGGACACCAAGAGGGTCATACAGGCTTCACAACGCAATTTGCAAAATTGGAAACAGAGCTACGAGGCAAAAGTTACACGCACCTGAAGGGGACCCGAAAATCAGGATCGAGTCGTGTCCGACTCGTGTCGGACACGCGAATCTGAAATTAGGGTTAGGGTTAGGGGTTCTGGTGGATCTCCGGCCGTGGACGGCGGGGACTGGCCGGAGATGCATCGGCGAGGGCGGGGGACGGTTCGTCGAGGGGCGGCGCGGCGTCCACGGTGGGGCGGCGGCTCAGGGCGGCCGGCAGCGGCGGTGGGGAGCTGCTCGTGCTGCTGCTGCGGCTGGTCTTCGTCGGGGAGGAGCGTCGGCGGCGCTGGCCGGGGGGGGCTGCGGGCTCAGGCGGGCGGCGCGGTACGGTGCGGTGGCTGGGCGAGCGGAGGCGAGCAGCGACGGAGCGGGGCGAGTAGGTCGAAGGGCGGCCGGGGTCGGGGTTTAAATAGGGGAGTGAAGGAGAGAGAGGCGCCGGGAACGGCGAAGGGGGAGGCGGCTGGTGCGGAGGTGCGCGGAGCGGGCGGGGGACGTGGCCGACGTGGCGCGGCGGCCCGGGCGGAGCGGCGCCGGACTCGGGCAGCGGGGAGGGTCGTGGGGAGACTGGGCTGGCGGGTCGGGTCTGACGGCGGGTCGGGTTCGGTTGAACCCGACCCGACCCGATAGGGTAGGGTCTGGGCTGAGGGAGCGGGCTGGGCCGCGGCCCAACGGGCCGTGGGCTGCGAAAAAAGAAAAAGAAAATAATAATAATAAATAAAATATATAATAATAAATAAATAGATAATTAATTTAAATAATTAATTAAATAGTTTTTAGGCATTTAAAAATAGGTCTGAGGCCCAGAAAAATCCAGAAAAATTACCCTAAGTCCAGTTTTCCATTTTACACCCAAAAATATTATTTTCATGATATTTTAATATTATTTATTGCCAATTAAAAATCATTTATTAATTGAAAACCTTGATTTTAATTACAGAAAATTCCCAGAAAATTCCAGAAAATTGAAAAAAATCCAAGATTTAATAATTTGAAAAATTCAGGGGGTTTACAACCTACCCAACTTACAAAAATTTTGTCCTCAAAATTTAAGAATAACAAGGCACGAAAAGAAAGGCCGAGAAAACATATACCTCAGGGTTCAAAAAGATAGGGGTATCGCTCTCTAATCTCGTCTTCTAGCTCCCAGGTGGATTCGCCGGGAGAATGGTGCTTCCAAGCTACGTGAACCAGGGAAATGACCTGGTTCCATAGAACTTTCTCCGAGCGATCCAGTATCTCCACGGGTTGCTCTTGGTAAGTCAAACTTGGTCCTACTTCGAGCTCTGAGTGATCCAAGATGTGACTGGGGTCTGACACGTACTTTCTCAGCTGCGACACATGGAAGACGTTATGTACTCCATCCAGAGAGGGTGGCAATGCCAGTCAGTATGCAACTTCTTCGATTTTCTCCTGTATGCCAAAAGGTCCAATAAATCTCGGGCTGAGTTTTCCACTCCTTCCGAACCTAATGGTGCCACGTGTCGGAAAAATCTCCAAGAATACCAGCTCTCCAACCTTTAACAAAGTCATAATCAAGTCTTAGTTCCATAATCAAAATGTTTAAATTGACTTGAATTTCATAAATTTAATTACCTCAAATTCCAAGGGCCTTCGGTGGCTATTTGCCCAATGTCGTTGCCTGTCTTGAGCCACTCGAAGTCTGTCCCTTATTTGCTTTACCTTCTCAGCTGAATCGATCACCATCTCTGGTCCTAGTAGGGCTCTTTCTCCAACGTCGTCCCATGATAGCGGGGTACGACATCTTCGTCCATACAGAGCTTCAAATGGAGTCATCTCAATACTTGCCTGGTAACTGTTATTATAAAAGAACTCCACCAGATGTAGATAGCCTTCCCAGGATCCTCCAAAATCCAGAACACATGTACGGAGCATATCTTCAAGTGTCTGGATTGTACGTTCCGATTGTCCGTCGGTTTGGGGATGATAAGCTGTGCTGAATTTGAGTTGAGTCCCCAAGCTGGCTTGTAAGCTCTTCCAGAAGTGAGAGGTGAATCTTGAATCTCGGTCGGAGATAATACTTACTGGAACTCCATGCAGTCGGACAATATGTCTGATATATAAATCTGCCAGCTTTTCTGTAGATAGCCCCACTTTGAAAGGTAAAAAATGTGCAGACTTGGTCAGTCTATCTACTATCACCCAGATTGCATCATTTCTACTAGGTGTCCTTGGAAGTCCGGAAACAAAATCCATTGTGATATGTTTCCACTTCCACTCCGGAATGGGTAGTGGTTGAAGCAATCCTCCAGGTCTTTGTCTTTCTGTCTTGACTTGCTGGCACACTAAACAACGAGATACGAACCTGGCCACTTCTCTTTTCATGCCATGCCACCAAACATGCGTCCTCAGGTCCTTGTACATCTTGTTGGCTCATGGATGTATAGAGTATTGCGATCTGTGCGCCTCTTGCATAACTTCTTCTCTTATGTCTCCTTGAGGTACACATAATCTATCGCCATGCCTCAGTGATCCATCTTCATGAATTCTGAAATCTTCCACTAATCCAGCTTGCACTTGTCCTCGAAGGCTTCGCAGGCCTTCGTCTTGAAACTGAGCCTCCTTGATCTTGTCTATTAAAGTAGAGTGAATCTGCAAGTTCATCATTTGGCCTTCTTTTCCTGGGATGATTATTTCAATACCTAAACTTTCCAAGTCCTCCAGCAGGTGTCTGTCCATAGTCAAGTACATCGCCATAGGATATCTGCTTAGAGCATCAGCAACTACATTGGCCTTCCCAGGATGATATTGAAGAGTGATATCAAAGTCTTTCATTAGTTCCAGCCACCTTCTTTGCCTCATGTTCAGCTCTTTCTGAGTGAAGATATATTTTAAACTTTTATGGTCTGTAAATATTTCTACCCTTTCTCCATAAAGATAATGCTTCCATAGTTTAAGAGCAAAAATGACAGCTGCCAATTCTAAATCATGAGTTGGATAGTTCTTTTCATGGGGTCGAAGCTGTCTAGAGGCATATGCTATTACTTTCTTGTTCTGCTCCAAAACACAACCTAGACCTTTTCCGGAAGCATCACTATAAATAGCGAAACCTCCGGTTCCAGAGGGTAAGGTCAGAATAGGGGCAGAAGTCAGTCTTTTCTTCAATTCCTCAAAAGCATGCTGACATTCATCGGTCCAGGTGAACTCTTCGTCCTTCCTTGTTAATTTTGTCATGGGCTCCGCAATTCTTGCAAAGTCCTTCACAAACTTTCGATAGTAGCCAGCTAGTCCCAGGAAGCTTCTAATCTCTGCTACAGAGTCTGGAGTGGGCCAGGATTCTACTGCAGCTATCTTCTTAGGATCTACTGCTATTCCATCTCCAGTCACAACATGTCCCAAGAATTCTACTTTGTCTAGGAAGAAAGCACATTTAGATAATTTCCCATAAAGTTTTTTCTTCCTCAAAGTCTCCAATGCTAACCTCAAATGTTCTTCATGTTCTTCGGGGGTCTTGGAGTAGATCAAAATATCATCAATAAAGACCACTACAAATTTGTCTAGGTATGGCTGGAAAACTCTGTTCATTAAGTTCATAAAAACTGCTGAAGCATTCGTCAATCCAAACGGTATTACTAAGAATTCATAGTGTCCGTTCCGGGTATTGAAAGCAGTTTTAGGGATGTCTTCCTTTCTCACCCTTACTTGGTGGTAACCAGACCTCAAATCAATCTTTAAAAATACTCGAGCTCCACTTAACTGATCAAATAAGTTATCTATCCTGGGCAGGGGATATTTATTCTTAATTGTTAAGGCATTCAAGGCCCTATAGTCAATACACATTCGGGATGTTCCGTCCTTCTTGGGCACAAATAATACTGGAGCTCCCCAGGGTGAGACACTAGACCTAATGAAGCATTTGTCTTCCAGTTCTTTGATTTGCTCATTTAGTTCTATTATCTCCTTCTTGTTGATTCTGTAGGGATTTTGGGACACTGGTGCTGCTCCTGGCACTAAGTCAATGGAGAATTCAACTTCTCGGTCTGGGGGTAAGCCTGGGAGATCCTCAGGGAAGACATCAAGGTATTCAGAGATGATAGGTAGTGGCACTTCTTCTGTTACTAGGGCTCCACAAATTTTGTTATTACCCATTTCTCTAGAACCTCTAGCAAATTCAAATTCTGGCTTGTCAGGGGGCCTGAAGATTACACTACCTCTGTGGCAGTCTATAGTGGCATGATGTTGACTTAACCAATCCATACCCAGTATAATATCAAAACTGGGAACTGGCATTACAAGTAACATAGCATACAGTTCTCTTCCACATAAAGTAATAGGACAATTGTTACAGGCATCACTAACCGGGATGAGTCCTCCACCGGTAATGATCTTATAACAATTCCTAAGGGGTTTAGTGATTAAGCTATGCTTCATAAGGAAATCTACTGACATGAATGAATGTGAAGCTCCAGAGTCAAATAAAGTAATAGCTGGTATTGAATTTATAAGCACAGAACCTGTGATCACGTCTGCTGTGGCCTCAGCTTCTTCCAGAGTCATTGCATAAGCACGGCCTTGCTGCGGTGCACCCCTCTGTTGCTGCTGTTGGTGCTGAGCAAAGCGTTGTTGTTGTGTTGGAAGCGGGGGTCCCCTCTGTTGTACTGCTGGGGCCCTGGCCTGGGCTGGAGCCTTTGGTGCAGCGGTGCGTCCTTGAGCAGCTGGACAGTCCCTCATTTGATGCGCTGCTGAGCCACAGTAGAGGCAGGCACCTAGCCTCTTCCTGTAGACTTGCCAAGTATGACCTAGTTTTTGGCAAAAGTTACAAGCAGCAGCTTGTTGGTTCTGTCCTTGAGCCTGGTGTTGGGGTGCTGGAGCTCGAGGGAGAGGACACTGAGTTTGCTGCGGGGCCCTCTGTTGTTGTTGTTGTTGTTGTTGTTAAAAAGGGCGTTTGTTGGGTCCTGCATTTCCGGTATCTCTCTCCCATTTCAGTTTATGCCCCATATCTCTTTCAACGCCTTGTGCCATGCTCAGGATTTCTTCATAGGTACGAGCTCGGCTGGTGGTGACAGCAAGGCGAATATCCGGAGATAGCCCCTTCTTGAATCTACGGGCTCTGTCCTCCGGGGTACGAACCATGTACTCCCCAAATGGCTTAACCTGCTAAATTCAGCAGTATATTCATCAACAGACAGGTTACCTTGTTCCAGTCTCTCGAATTGGCTTTCGAGGGCTTCCCGAGCCACTTCGGGGTAGAATTTCTCCTTGAATAGTCTCTTGAAGTCCTCCCAGGTGATGTCAGGAGCAGATAGTTGGGGTTCATCTCTGAACCAGGTTCGAGCAATGTCGAACAGTTGCAGGCTTGCGGACTCCACTTTGAGGTCATCAGGGACCCGAACAGTCTTCAGGAGTCTCTCGACATTCTCTATCCACTCATCGGCATAGAGAATGCCCTCAGTTCCGTAAAATTCCAGGGGTCTTAGATTCTTGAAATCTTTGGCACTCCCTGGCCTCTTGAGTGACGACTCCTGGGACTTAAGAGCTTCTGAGAGGCTGGTCCACAGAAGTGCAGTCTGTTCTTTCTGGGATTCCACCAATCCTTGGAATACTCCTAGTAGCTGTGCCCCATCTAGGGTAACTGCCGGAACAGATGGAGGCGGCGGGAGTGCAAGAGTCTCGGACATATTCTGCTCAGCTGGTTCTGATGTGCCTCCTACTGTGTTCCTGGTCTGGACCATTCTGAAAGATTAAGGGATAGGAAGATCAGAATAGAATACTTGGAAATCAAAGGCGATAGAAAAATTGAGCAGTAATGATATCAAGAATTGAAATAAGGACCCTATACTGTGAATGAGCTTTTCCTAGAATCCTCAATTTTATTCCATACCCTGTCCTAGGGTATTACCCTATTTAAGGATAGGACCTGCATTTAGACCTGCATGGGCCACCAATAAAAATGTGTCACGACCCGCACCCGGAAATTCGGGCACGAGTGCGTGGGTACGTCCAGCCTACACCGCAGAGTCGGCGGTAGTACGCTGTCTAGGTCAATTCCAGGTTTACTAAACTAGCTCATTCACAAAATAACATAGGCGAGATAATAAGAATTGAAACTTAAGATTGCAACTGAAAATAAATGTGACAACAGATTCAAATGTTTAATACAGAATTCAGAATTGAAATCGGGGACAAACCCGATTAATTAAGATAAGAATATAAATGAAAGATAGCTACTACTAGCTACTCTGCAGCAGGGGTCTCCTGGGTGGGTTCTGGCTCCTCATAGGTATCATCAGTCCCCTCATAGGGACCATAATAAGTAGGGGCAAGATCCTCATCATCGCCTAAATCAACAGATCCAGTCAGGAAAGGAGCAAAGTACACAGTGCACAACAATGTTAAACTAAATATTTATGACAATTAAATATTGAATTTCAAGTTAAGAACTGCATAACAGAACATCACTATCTCAGAGTTAAAGCTGTAAGCAGGTATATAAGAAAACAGGAATAAATGAAACAGGAAATGAAACTACAACAACCAGCAAGAAATATAACATGGCCAGAACTATCTGTGTGAACTTGTGTTTGTTTTTAGAATACATAGTTGGCATGTAGGGGTTTATAAGGCTAATCCGGCCATCATGAACGGCTATTAAACAGGGGAAATCGAGATCCGGCTGAGGTACAGTTGTGTACCAACAGCTATTAAACATGACAAGGGGAAGGGTAAACTACATGCCTTCTAGGTATTCTCCCACCCGACATGAAAAAGAAGACAGGAACTCCAATATTCAAGACATGAAATTCAGCATTTCTAATACTATGTATAATCATCAAGAGTACATATAAGGAAGGGAATTAATTATCACAATATATAAAGATTAACTTGAAGTGCAGGTACTTGCCTGTTGTTTGGATCTGATTAATATTGGCTCTCGGGGAAAAATTCTAAAGATGAGTCCAAAAGCTGAAATAGACATTACCATCACGCTCAGAAGATGTCAAATAGCTAGAAACGCCTGTCCTTGGGTCCAATTTAGAGACAAGGACAAAAACGACAGTTTCGGGTCAAAACGGGGTCCGCCGGTGGGCCCGCTTTACACCGAAAAATGTGTCCGGGTCAAAGGTCTCCAAGTTCACCAAACTTAGTGTCAACAGGTCAGGAACGCTGATACGAACCCAACGGAACTTCCAGATTTGGATTTCGATGAGCCGAACACAAAATCGCCCGTCGAGCGGGGCCTATGGGGCCCACGACACGCGATTTCGTCAACGTTCTCAGAATCGAACCAAACTTGACCCACAGGACCAGCGTATCGCTACGAGTTCGATGGCACAAGTTTTGTCTCAATCTGACGTGTGTGCACGAAGTTAGGGTGAATTGCAGAAAAGGCGGATACGGGGCGATGTCCGCGGATACGCGTTGATTTCGGTGTGCACGCACACCCGAATCAGCTTCCACGAAAACTCACACGTCCGTATCGACGATGCGCACGTATCTGTGAAGACCGCACGCGATCAAGTCGTCCCGTTTGGCGGGGCGTACTCAGTTCCGGGGTGAAACAGGGTCTGATTTTTCCTGTTTTTGGATCGCGGTGTGCGATCACCACAGGACGCGATGCCCCGAACAGTTTGTCCGGACACCGAGAGGGTCATACAGGCTTCACAACGCAATTTGCGGAATTGGAAACAGAGCTACGAGGCGAAAGTTACACGCACCTGAAGGGGACCCGAAAATCAGGGTCGAGTCGTGTCCGACTCGTGTCGGACACGCGAATCCGAAATTAGGGTTAGGGTTAGGGGTTCTGGTGGATCTCCGGCCGTGGACGGCGGGGACTGGCCGGAGATGCGTCGGCGAGGGCGGGGGATGGTTCGCCGAGGGGCGGCGCGGCGTCCACGGTGGGGCGGCGGCTCAGGGCTGCCGGCAGTGGCGGTGGGGAGCTGCTCGTGCTGCTGCTGCGGCTGGTCTTCGTCTGGGAGGAGCGTCGGCGGCGCTGGCCGGGGGGGCTGCGGGCTCAGGCGGGCGGCGTAGTGCGGTGCGGTGGCTGGGCGAGCGGAGGCGAGCAGCGGCGGAGCGGGGCGAGTGGGTCGAAGGGCGGCCGGGGTCGGGGTTTAAATAGGGGAGTGAGGGAGAGAGAGGCGCCGGGAACGGCGGAGGGGGAGGCGGCTGGTGCGGAGGTGCGCGGAGCGGGCGGGGGACGTGGCCGACGTGGCGCGGCGGCCCGGGCGGAGCGGCGCCGGACTCGGGCAGCGGGGAGGGTCGTGGGGAGACTGGGCTGGCGGGTCGGGTCTGACGGCGGGTCGGGTTCGGTTGAACCCGACCCGACCCGATAGGGTAGGGTCTGGGCTGAGGGAGCGGGCTGGGCCGCGGCCCAACGGGCCGTGGGCTGCAAAAAAAGAAAAAGAAAATAATAATAATAAAAAAAAATATAATAATAAATAAATAAATAGATAATTAATTTAAATAATTAATTAAATAGTTTTTAGGCATTTAAAAATAGGTCTGAGGCCCAAAAAAATCCAGAAAAATTACCCTAAGTCCAGTTTTCCATTTTACACCAAAAAATATTATTTTCATGATATTTTAATATTATTTATTGCTAATTAAAAATCATTTATTAATTAAAAACCTTGATTTTAATTTCAGAAAATTCCCAGAAAATTTCAGAAAATTGGAAAAAATCCAAGATTTAATAATTTGAAAAATTCAGGGGGTTTACATCTCCGGCGTTCGAAAGTCGTCGTGCCTTTATAGGCCCCTGGATCTCCAATAGAGAACCATGCCAAATCCCAGTTTTCAGCCAGATAGCTCACTTGTGGGGAAAGTTGTTCTTAACTGCATTCACTTAGATGGTTAGGCGACCCCATTGGATATTTATTTCAGTACTTTATTGGCATGTGTTTAAGTATCTTGTTATGTCCCTCTGAGGACCTGGTCCGCTGCCAGGTGTACCTGTTCTTGAGTATTTACAGGAGCGCAGATTTGGATAGTTATAGATGCTTCGAGGATGTCTTCTCTTCGAGCCGTGATTGATAGCTGGTATTCTTATATTGTGTTTATTGTGGTATACTTAGATTTTATTGCTCTTATATTCGAGTTGGTAGTGGATTTGTTTCCATCCAACTATCATCCTTAAGATACTTATATTGAGATCTAGTTTCATAGATACTGGTTATTTATTTATATTTGATTTTCTGTGGCTAAGATTTAGATTATACCCTGTGACTTGTGACATATGTTATATCACTTGTGGATTTGATATTCATAATACAGCGTACGTGTGGATTTGGTTTCCATATATTGGAGTTGCCATATCCATGCGGCTGGCATGCTTACGTGTCCTAGTCCTACGTATTTTGGGACTGGGGCGTGACATATTTTTGTGGTGGCCCATGCAGGTCGAGAGCATATTGTCTCGGTTACGTTACTGTACCGGACAAGCCTGCACCTAGGACTAGAGTATAGGATCTCATCCACAAAATTGACTCTGATTCATCTTTCTCCTATCTGTTCTATTTGAACAATTGAATCCTGCTTGATTTCTGTACTTCCCTAATAGTTCTTTAAGTATAGCCTTCTGCTAGAATATAGGAACCCATGTTATTAGGACGATAATTAGGGTAGCACGCCTATTAAGAATACAACGAGAATATAGACACACCACTAAGTTTAGAATATCTAGTGAACCCTAGAATTCCTTATCTTTAGATTGGTATACCCTTACCCCTTGATGTATTAAGAAGACTTAAGAGCAGTATAGATACTACTAGAGTTAGTTAGAAGTTTACCATAATGTTTGACCCTAGTATGGGGAACCAATAGAAAACCAAAATTGAATATTAGGACTGAACCTAACCTACACAGTTAGATGAGTATTGGAGAACTACAAACTTAGATCATTGCCTTATCATTAGTAGACAGCACCCTAGAAAGCCTAGAGGAATATAATCAACCATTTATTTTCTTAAGCATGCCTCGAACATAGCAACTAGCACCCCACTCCCCTTTAGAAAACCATGATGCTATCTAGAGCTCCATATTTTAATTTTATATGTTATTCCTCTGCAACCTTAACGTTCGCTAATTGTGCGACGAATAAATTATCCCCTTCATTTCTTCATCTTTCAATTCATGCCAATCTGACGCTTCTGATTATAGACCAAGTGATTGTATTCTATGATAGGACAAATGGTTTGCTAAAGTGATAGTTGCGATCTTGAATTTTGAATGACGTACCTTGTAGTTAGAACTTGATAGTTGAGTATTCATCTAGATTATAATTTTATGGTTATCCCTTAGTTTTAAATTGCGTAGCATATACCCCACCTCGATACAGGTTAGATCCCTTTCCCCTTAACGGCTAGTAACTCTTCTATTCTCGCTATTGACACATGTTCTATGAGCACTATAATTAAGACTTAAGGTGACCCTTACCTATATAACGCAATAGGAGACCCTAATAAGTACCAAGATCTTTCCTCATATACCCTAATGAGAGTTTCTATTTTATTTACATGTGCAAGATTATTTTGTAGGATCCTCTTAAGACTGTCACAGTATTAGTTTAATTCTTTTAAGTTGGGTAGTATGCCTCACAACCTAGTATCACATAGTCTACTTGACCCATCGAGGTAGTGTAACTGAATGACATTAATTGTATAATAGCATAAGACGACAGTGTTTATTCAAGCGATAGAATTTAGAGGTCCATGTCCTATTTGGTCGACTAGCGACTTAGACAAGAAGGTTGTATGATAACTGTAGAGATTGTAGTCTTTTTATTATTGTTGCTTATGTTGTTTTGTTTTGTGAACTTGAATTAATTTGCACCTTCTTTCATCATAATCCAGCGTAGTTATATTTATTGTACTATCTTGACTCATGCTGCTATTATAGCCTAGTTTTTGCAAGCTTATTCTTTATCAAGCTTGTTCACTACATATGTATTATTGGGCGCGTACACTAATACATTTCAGAAGCAGTGTACTACGGTCTGATCAACCATAGTACGCTCGATTCGCCGTTCACATAACTATTTTTCGTGGATTGAGATATATAGTGACTAGTAAACACCTGTACTTGCACCTAGATATGTCTGAGCGGATCGTATCGGTTACATAACTGTACTAATACAAGTATGCGAACAAAGAATTACCAAAATAGGATTTCAATCCACAACTGCTTTGACAATTCTCATTTGAATTCCTTAAACTCCTTGATCCCGATACTTCTATTCTATTACCTCACCCTTGAACTCTTTATTATTGGTCTCCGTCTTCCCTTATTTCGGAAAGACGATACCTCGTGCTTGGTATAAGTTTAATACACAGAGAGTACTAGATATACCCCGTAGGCCGATCACATACTTGAGGATTATTCTTTTATAATTAAGGACATATCATATATGATATAATCGGCGTTGAAGTTTTGAGGATTGAATGACATGAGTAAATAAATTAAGGAATATTTTTCTTAAAGTATATAGCCTTCTGTGATAGATGGATAAATTCTAAGTTGGGTAGCAGTGCATTGTCAACTTGAGAGGAATTTCTTTTAGATTGTGATCAAGTAAGATTAGATTGGGAGATTCAAGTCATTTTAATTTTGAGAAATTTTAAAAGAAGGATTAAGATAATGAGGATTTAACGAATTTTAAAATCTTGATATTGCGGACCAAATATTTATACTTTGAGCACATAATTTAAATTTTGAATATTGAAGGATGAATCATCGATTTAAATTTTGAGGATAAATATAGAATATTGACTTGAACAATTGGTGAATTAGATTTAAATTTTATAATTTGATGATTTGAATTAAAAAAGTTCAATTTTGATTGTTGGGTCACCTATTTGAAATATTGAGGATGTAAATTGAGTTTAAATATTTGAAGAGTACAAAATTCTTAAGTTGAGAATAGGAATAAGATTTGATTAGAATTGTTTATTGTTCAAAGTCTAGAGAAGATTATGATAGTTGGAAATTGTGATATAAATTTTGATGTGGGATATCATATAGACTTGAGTTAGATTTGGATATTGATTATTTAAAAATCGAGAAGAGATTACGACAGGTTGAATTTTGATTTAAACAGTGGTTATCTTAACTTTGAAGTGATCGCGATAGATTTGAATATACTTTGTTATTTAAATTTTTGGAAGAGATTGCGATTGACGTACCTTATGTACGAATGTGAAGGATTTAACAAATTATGCCTTATTTTAATTTTGAGGACGAAATTGTTTTAAGTTGGGTAGATTGTAAACTCCCTCACCCAAAATAGGTATTTTGTGTATATTTTATATTATTATATATTTATTATAGATGTTGAATTTATTTAGAGTATTCTCTTAGTTAATTAGAAAATAATTTTTTTTGTATAATTACTTATATAAATATTTATTTAGAATTATTTTTAGGCTATTTTAGATTATTGGGATTTTTCCATAATTTTTAGTTAATTAAAAACTAGTAACACAAATTTTCTAGGACTTTGAAGAATTTATTTTATGTTCAAAATTAATTTAAAATATTTCAAACTTTTATTTTAGGTTCTAAATAACAAAATATATTTTCTAGAATTTTTGGGAATTTTTTGATTATTTTTAGCATTTATTTTGAGTTAAATATGAAAAACTGAATTAAAAACTAATTTCTGAAAAAGAAAACCCAAAAAGTAATTAATTATGCCCAGTCAGCAAACAGGGGGACCACCTGTCAGCCTCCCGCAGCGAACAGTGCCGGGCCCGCCTGTCAGTGACCGCGGGGTAGAGCCGAGCCGACCTCGAGCCGAGCCGAGTCAGAGTTCGACTCGGACTCAGCTGAGCCGAGCCGCGTCAGGAACTGACCGTTCGATCTGAGCGGGGAGCCACAGATGGCTGCCACATGGCGCTTTCCGAGCCGCGGCTGCACTCTCTCTCCTATATATATATATATAATAGTTTAAGTTATTTTTTAGGGTTTTTCTTGAGCCAATTTTTGGAGAATTGCCATATAGGGTTCCTTCATCTTCCAAAAGCCATTGCGCATAGCTCCGGACTCCAAATGAGGCCTAGTTTTTTTTGTTAGAATGATATTGAGGTTAGATTTCTAATTATATAAAAAAAAATTCGAAATTATTATTATTAAATTCTGAAAAATTCGTAGAGCATAGCATGTTCGAAAATAGACGTGTTTTGATGTTTTCGCAATTTCGGGAGAACCCGGAATCAGAATCATGAACCGTTTAAAGTTTCGGAAAGCTAATATCGAGATCATCGACATATATTTTTTCCAGAATTAAATTCTAAGTACTTTCATACTGTTAATTCTGTAGAACTTCTAGGTTAGAATTTAACCATCGGTGCACAATACAAAATTTGTATGTTCCATAATTCCCAAACGAATTTGATTTCTGACGAGCCGTAAATTCCAGTATGTTTTTTATGCTAAAATCTACAGGAAACCATGCATGAAAGTCGAGTTTGTGTCGGTTGACTTTTTGGTCAACAGATTGCCTCGATTTGCGTGCCATGAGTCTCGAGTTGATAAAATTCAGTTTCTTTGGACAAAATTTATGAATTAACATAAAAATCAGAAAAATAAGATTAAAATAGGATTTTAGAGTAATTATTCCAGAATTAAATAAATTAAAATAAATTATCTTTTGACGTAATAAATTTGTAATACATAGGCTATTTGGACTGTGACTTGGACTCTGATTCATACCAGCAGCAGGACCCCAGACGAGTACATTCTCTGACAGTGTTCCAGTAGGACATTAGTATTTAGCCACCACGGTTAGTTTACATCAGACCCTGAGTCGGAGAACCCAACGCGCGTTCGTACATTTACATGTACGCAAATATTATTCAGTTTGGTATATATATTTATATCTATACTTAGTACATGTATTCAATTGGTATGAATAATTGGGTGTTATATATAGATATATATAAATATATGGTATGTACATAAATTGTAAGTAATAAAATACTATGCTATATATATTCAGAATGTACGACCCTAGGACACCGTGGACTGGCCGTAGTTGCCCTTGACCCTGTTGACCCTAAGAACAATGTTGGTGTCTGCCTTGTGTACACCGACGTACTGACTGATCGTGTACAGTACTTAAAGACCCGATACCCGCGTAATTCAATGTGTAATTGACCGTGTTAGATGACTAGTATTACCCCTAGTGTACCCCTGAGTCCAATGTAAATATGGTTGTGTATGTGGTAGTGTAATGACTAATGATTTTATTACATTATATTATGTGTACATAGGATATTGGATTTGTTCTGCGCGATTTCTGGAGCAGGTTATTGGTATATTGCAGCTTCCTTGCCAGACAAGTATACCTTGTCATTGTACTGTTATTCATATTCCATATGTTGCATGCATTTTTATTTTCTGTCTTTAGTTCATATATTTTAACTGTTATATAAAATACAGTGACTGTGTTGTCGCGATATATTTTTATTTATGTATTTGCATTGACCTTGTTTATGAGACTACCCTATTATCATGTAGCATTATTAGGTTCATTGGCCGTGACACAGTTGTTACACGAGTGTGAGTCTCATGTAGATCACGGACTGCGTGACAGGTCTGGCCTCCTGTACGTATGGGCCGTGCGTTAGGAATAACTGCTGTTAGAAACTTTGTATGCTAGTGGACTTAGCAGTTATTAGAGGTCTAGGGACATAGCCTATTGTAGTACGGTGGTCCCATCCTTATCCTTGTTTGGTTGCAGGATTGAGCCAGGGTACTATGAATAGGCTATGAACCAAATTGTGTCATGGATGTGACATGCTTAGAGCATGGGGTGGGGAGAACAACAAGTACCGCATTTGAGCTCCTTTGCACTTTTTCTATTGTGCGGCCGGATTCTCCGCTGGAGATACGGGCGGTGATGACCACTATATATTATATTATTATCAGGCGGGCCTCCGGCGTTCGAAAGTAGTCGTGCCTTTGTAGGACCCTGGATCTCCAATAGAGAACCATGCCAAATCCCAGTTTTCAGCCAGATAGCTCACTTATGGGGAAAGTTGTTCTTAACTGCATTCACTTAGATGGTTAGGCGACCCCATTGGATATTTATTTTAGTACTTTATTGGCATGTGTTTAAGTATCTTGTTATGTCCCTCTGAGGACCTGATCCGCTGCCAGGTGTACATATTCTTGAGTATTTGCAGGAGCGCAGATTTTGATGGTTATAGATGCTTCGAGGATGTCTTCTCTTCGAGCCGTGATTGATAGCTGGTATTCTTATATTGTGTTTATTGTGGTGTACTTAGATTGTATTGCTCTTATATTCGAGTTGGTAGTGGATTTGTTTCCATCCAACTATCATCCTTAAGATACTTATATTGAGATCTAGTTTCATAGATACTGGTTATTTATTTATATTTGATTTTCTGTGGCTGAGATTTAGATTATACCCTGTGACTTGTGACATATGTTATACCACTTGTGGATTTGATATTCATAATACAGCGTACATGTGGATTTGGTTTCCATATATTGGAGTTGCCATATCCATGCGGCTGGCATGCTTCCGTGTCATAGTCCTACGTATTTTGGGACTGGGGCGTGACATATAGACTAAGTATTTTTATTCTATGATTAGTCTATATAGCCTGCTAGGATTATAGTTGTAATTTTTAAATTTTTAAATTGTGTGCTTATTAGTTAGAACTTGATAGTTTAAGTTATTCTTGTAGATTGAGACCTGGTGCTTATCCCTTAGTTTTAAATTACGTAACTTGTACCACACCTCAATACGAGTTATATTCCCTTTTCCTTGAGGCCAGTAACTGTTCCATTCTTACTATTGACACTTGCACTATGACTAAGACTTAAGACGACCATGACCTATGCAATATAAGAGGATACCCTAATAAGTACCAAGACCCCTTCTCGAAGACCTTAACAGGAGCTTCTACGGTACCCTTAAGACTGTCACAGTATTAGTTTTTTGTTTTAAGTTGGGTAGTATATCTCAGAACCTAGTATCACATAGTCTTTCGACCTATTATTGAAGTGTGATTGAACAACATTAACTGTATGCTAGCTTAGGACGACAGTATTTTTCAGACTGTAGAACTTAGAGGCTATACCCCTACTTTGTCGACTATCGACTTAGACAAGGAATTTGTATGACAACTGTAGAGATTATGGAGTCTTATCTTTTGTGAACTTGAATTATTATGTACATTCTCTCATCATAATCCAGCGTTTTTATGTTTGTTGTACTACCTTGACTTATGCCGCTATTATAGCCTAGTTTTTGCAAGCTTAATCTTATATCGAGCTTGTTCATGACATATGTGTTATTGGGGCCTGATCAACCATACTAATACAAATTGTCTAATCAGAATCAGTGTATTATGGTCTAGCTAGACATAGTGCGCTTGATTCGCCCTTCGCAATACTATTTTACGTGGATTGAGATGTATAGTTGACCAGTAGACAAATATACTTACCCTCTAGATACGACAAAGCATATAATATCAAGTACATGACTGCACCGATGTGAGCATACGAATAAGAAATTACCAAATAGTGTTTCAATCCACAACTGCCTTGACAATTCTCATCTGAATCCTTTAAAAGCTTTGATTCTCATACTTCCATTCTATTACCCCTCCTTGAACTCTTTACCATTGTTTTCCGTCTTCCCTTGTTTCGGAAATACGAAACCTCGTGCTTGGAAATAAGTGATACACTGATAGTGCTAAGTACACCCCATAGGCTAATCATATGACTTGGTGACTCCCTGTTATAAATGATTAAGGGCATATCATAGATGATATGTTTGGTGTTAAAAACTTTGAGAATTCAATAACATGATTAAATAATTTGGGCATTGCTTTCTTAGATGTATAGCCTTAGATGATAGATGAGTAAATTCTAAGTTGGGTAGAGACCGCAATGTTCACTTAAGAGGAATTCTTTAGACTGTAATTAAGTGAGATTTGATAGAGAGACCCTACCCTAGTTTAATTTCGAGGACAAAATTTTGTAAGTTGGGTAGAATGTAAAACCCTTATTTCTAAAACCGTATTTATTATTTTTTTATTAATTAATAATTTAATTATGGTAATTATGTGCTAAATAGGAGAAATAGATTTTTATTAATTTTTATTTTAGGTGTTGGTGTACTTAGAAGATTTATGGGACCATTAGAAATTTTTCGAAATTTATTTCATGTAGGAGACCCTTTGGACAGTTGCTAGCTTAATGGTGTGCACAATTATATATTTTTAGAATTTTTCTATGCATTTATATATATATATGCATTTAGGAAATTTATGGAGCAATTATGAAATTTTTTGAATTTATTTCATGTAGGAGACCCCTTGAGCAGTTGCTAGCTTAACGGTGTGCATTATTATAATCTAGCAAACGTAGGAACCATTCCAACAAAATTAACTAGCAACTTAGCAAAGCCACCAGCAGTAATATTATTATTATTAGTTAATTTTGTTGGAATGGTTCCTACGTTTGCTAGTTTGCTAAGTTATCAGTAATATTATTATTATTATTATTAGTTTATTATTATTTCTTTTCTTAATCCTTTTATAATACAAACAGTTGCTAGATATATATATATATATATCTTATTGGAAGTATTATAAAAAGATTAAGAAAAGAAAAGAAAAGAAATAATAATAAACTAATAATAATATTACTGATAACTTAGCAAACTAGCAAACGTAGGAACCATTCCAACAAAATTAACTAGCAACTTAGCAAAGCCACCAGCAGCCATTCCACAACACCATTCCACGCCGCCCCTTTAATTCCAATATTAAACCGAACCTAACTCTCTCTCCTCTCTCCCTATTCATATATATATACATATATGTACATATTATTTCTCTAAACCCTAAACCTAAAACCTCCAGACCCTCATCTTCTCATCTAGACCTAGAGAGAGCCGCCACCGCAGTCAGAGAATCCCGCCAGGCCGTCCAAACCAATCCCGACGACTGCGACCCCGCGCACTGCAGACTCCCACACGAGGTACCTTTGTTCCGGAGTTGCTTCCCGTCGACTCGCTCAACCAAACGCCGTTCCGTCTTCACCGGTATGCTCACCCCTTAACCTCCTTCCATATCTGTATGATAGCAGACCTCGAACAACGTATACCCATAGGCAAAAATAGCGCCCAAGTTGGCACAAGCAAACCGAATTTTGGGATCGCAGAAAACTGTGGTGACCACCCATGTTGCCGAGTTCGTATCTCCCACCACAGAGATCCGAATTCGGGAATTCTTTTTTGTATACGTAGACTACTTGAGCTAGTTTATTTTCTGTTAAATAACCCTAGATTATTAACTGTTGTGGACAGAATTAAATTTGTCACAAAACCCCGCGAACCCACTTTTTTATATTTCTAAAAGTTATGAAACGGAGCGCGCCCCGCCAAACGGGACCGCCCCATCATGTACCAAGTGTACCGAACGGTGCACGCAGCGTAACCGGACACGTAAAAATTTGCGGAGACTGATTTGGATGCGTGTGCGCGCCGGAATCAGCCCGTATCCGCGGACACATCCTGTGTCGCAACTTTTGTGGAAGTCGTGCGCATTTTTTGCACGCACGTCAGATTGTGATGAAACTTATGCCACTGGACTCGGGGTAACGCGTTGGTCCTGTGACCCAATTTTTACGCAATTCTGAGACGGTTGACCAAACCGCCAATTGGCGGGCCCCATAGTTGACTTTTTGGACAAAATTGTGTTCGGCCCATCGGAATCCACATTTGGACATACCGTTGGGTTTGTATTGACCTTTAGAGTTGTTTGACCTATAGTTTGTCCCATTTAGAGACTATTACCCTCTGCACGTTTTTCGGTGCAAAGTGGACCACACGTGGACCCCACTTTTATTCGAAATTATCGTTTTGTCCCTGTGTCCAAATTGGACGAAAGGGAAGTACTTTTTAGCTGTTTTGCTTATTCTGAGAATGTTGGTGATATCTATTTCAGCATCCGGAGATATTTGTTGTGCGGCCATAGCTTCTGATCCTGTGTGTTGGACTTCGGGACGTTACACCTTGCAGCTTTCTTACCAGGCAAGATACCTTGCCAAATTATTTACAGTATTTTGCATGCTTAGTATATTTCTGTATATTTATTTCAGTTCTATTTATTTATTGCATGTGTAGTTCCTTTCAGTCATTACTATATATTAGATATGTTGACACACACTTGGCACTTAGTATCATAGAGGACAATCATTAGGCGTATGGGCTTTTAACCACTCTGGTAAACCGTAGTAACTAGCACGCACTATGGTGGTCGTGTCCGATGGTCGCTACCCCAGAGGTATGTCGATTGATGGAGTCCGAGGGTCGCTACCCCAGAGGTATGTCGGCTGATGATGTCCATTGACGAGCGCATGAGTTGTGAGGATTAGATCGAGTAGCCTACCCTTGCCCATACGTCAAAAAGTTATCCTTATTTGCATTTATATAGATGGTCTTGTACAGCGTACTTATTTACTTTCAAATAATATGCATGTTTACTGTATTCAAATTGGCTCACTTTTATGTATCTTGTTACGTCCCTCTGAGGACCTGGTCCTCTGCCAGGTGTATCTGTTCTTGAGTATTTGCAGGAGCGCAGATCCGGATGGTTACTTATGTTCGAGGATGTCTTCTCTTCGAGCCGTGATTGATAGCTGGTATTCTTATATTGTGTTTGTTGTGTTGTACTTATATTGTATTTACTTTTTCCATTCGAGTTGGTAGTGGATTTGTTTCCATCCAACTATCATCCTTAGATATTTCTTATTGAGATCTAGTTATATAGATGCTGGTTATTCATTTATATTGATTTTCGTGGATGAGATTTAGATCATACCCTGTGACTTGTGATACATTTTATACCACTCGTGGATTATATATTCATATTACAGCATACGTATGGATTTGGTTTCCATATATTGTAGTTGCCATATCCATGCGGCTGGCATGCTTACGTGTTTCTAGTCCTACGTATTTTTGGGACTGGGGCATGACATATTTTTTGGTGGCCCATGCAGGTCGAGAGCATATTGTCTCGGTTACGTTATTGTACCGAACAAGCATGCACCTAGGAATAGAGTATAGGATCTCATCCACAATTGACTATGATTCGTCCTCCTTCCAATCCATTCTATCTGAATAATTGCATCCTGCTTGATTCATGTACTTCCCTAACAGTTCTTGAGTATAGCCTTCTGCTAGAATATAGGAACCCCTGTTATTAGGATGATAATTATGGTAGCACACCATTAAGAATCCGTGTCTCAACGGAAACCCCGTATAGTAAGAGAGTGAATCCATAAAATAACAAACCGTGTCTCTATAGTGTCAAGGAATCAAGCAATACATTACTAAAAGTTAAATTATAATAATAATCAAATAACGGAAACTATCAGAGAATGTACTCGCCTGCGGTCCAGAGCAATGAATGTCAAACTGTGTCTGTATCGGTGCCTCACAGACCTAAATATGAAATATCAAGTCAAACAGTATTTTGGAAACATAAACATGCTATACTAGCTTGAAACTAGGTGTCCAAGTCAACACTTCAAATAAGGCTAAACTAGGTCAATACATTGATTCTAGGTCCACTTTACCTATTTAGTTGGCCCACAAGGCAATTTTACCTAATACTAGTCTATACTAGGTTATACCAAGTCCACTATAGGTTTCTAGGTCTCACTTCGGTATGTAGTTATACTAGACTCAAGACACTAGGTATCAAGTATATATATATGTGTGTGTGTGTGTTTTGGAAACATAAACATGCTATACTAGCTTGAAACTGGGTGTCCAAGTCAACACTAGGTCAAACTAGGCTAAACTAGATCAATACATTGATTCTATGTCCACTTTACCTATTTAGTTGGCCCACAAGGCTACTTTAGCTAATACTAGTCTATACTAGGTTATACCAAGTCCACTCTAGGTTTCTAGGCCTCACCTTGGGTATGTAGTTATACTAGACTCAAGACACTAGGTATCAAGTATACATATATATATATATATATATATATATATATATATATATATATATAAAACTCTAGCCTATATGTATTACCTCACCAAATCCATACCTTAATATATAGTCTATATAGTATATACCTTGGTTCTATATCCAGTACCCAATTCTTGGTATCAACTCATTACCCAATTAGGATACCATCGTACCCCTCAACCTCTCTTCACTAATGTACCCAAAACCCATACTCATACTATACTCACATCAATATACCCAAGTCTAGACTTTACACTGGCACTTGCCTCCAGTACACAACACCTAGCATAATCTATCACAGATGTACACATCTGGATACATCTATAATTAGGACTTCTAGTCCACTCTAGTTACATTGATACACTCCCCAACTCAATACCTCAGACCTTCACTCACAATCCATAATTGTTAGCACTATAAATTTAGGTTACAAGCTCTCCAAGTTCTGCACACCATGCCCTCAATCATGAGCTTGCAGTTGTGTACACAAGTGCCACTCATGTACACATTCTGTCATGTATCCATTTGTCAAGCTCACCCTCCTTCAATGCACTGCAGACTTAACCTTTTACCTATACCTGCTGCCAATTGATCTCTAAACACAGAGATAAATCTGAACGCAGAGATCCCCCCAATCATTGCTACTGCCATTGCACTTCCTAAACACTCAAAACACCTCAAATCCTTCACCCACAGTTACATTGATGCTACTGCAGCAGAGAACACCCCCACATCCTTGCTTACAACCACCTGATATGATACTATTCCTCCTAAAATCTGCAACCCAAGTATCCCCTATTGCTAAGTACCTGAGCACCCCTCCCCCCAAATCTCATATACCCATGTATATATATATATATATATATATATATATATATATATATATATATATATATATATATATATATATATATATATATATATAACCCCTTCTATAAATATATCTATTTAATCTATAGCTTAACATATACTATTCTAATACCTTAAACTCAATTATACAATACCCCAAATCCTTAGCTCCCCACCTATACTAAACTGTAAAACTTGCAACAGTTCTCCTCATCTTTAAGCCTCACCATACTTGATTGCACTGCATTGCTACACAATCGACAAGCCACCCTTGCCCTCCTGTATATTGCTGCCAGCATTGCTACTTCACAGTCCACAACAGTGCACTGCCTGTTCAGCCCAACTACAGGTCTCGTAGATCCTTAATACTGGACCTACAACCCAGTATACTTCACAGCAGTTCCTCCTATCTCTCCACACCACAGTCCCCACTAGACAGTCAAAGTAGCCAATATACCCCTCTCTATCTGCTCGAGTTTCTCATACCCATTGTTGCTCATTGCCAAGCATGTTGGACACACACTCACCCTACCTCACAGATCACCTATACTACTCACATCACTAAGTGTGAACATATACCATGTTCATGATACTCACATCCAACTTGGGGTCACTCAAACCAACAACATTTTGATATACATATCAATCTCAAGATTCACTCAACCATATGAACATACCTCCCTCAAATTCATACTGGCATACAACTAACCCCCTTTGCTCTGCTTGCACACACAACATATATATATATATATATATATATATATATATATATATATATATATATATATATATATATATATGATGTCTTAGTTAGATACACACCATTAGTTAGATACACACCCATCAACTCTAGCAATATGCAAATCTTCAAACACCTAGTAGGCACAATATAAAGTATCCTGATACCTTGTGATACACCCTCAACTTCACCTCATTGTGATACCAAAACCCAAATCCACATAGCCCACAATATAGAATATATAATTTGGCATATATATAACTAATATAACTAATTATAATAAAATTCAAAGGAATTATCACCAATTGAACCCAAACCCCTAAAAATACCAAAATCTTCGACACGTACTATGGCGTATCACGATACGCACTTTTCGTATCTAATTGCGGATACATACACACTATTACACAACCAATCTAAGTCCAATTAGATCTAATTGACCCAATGTCAAACACTTAGTTCACCAAACTCAAATTTTTCCCAAATTGGGTACACAAGTCAATATAACTATCACAATATAGCTCATTAGGACCTAGTTCTTCCTCTTATGGACAGTTCTTAGTCATTGGAGGGTTCCTAAGGGTCTAATACAATAAATTAACCATGAAATTAAGAAAAATATGGATTATACCTATT
Source organism: Iris macrosiphon (assembly GCA_036927795.1). NCBI lineage: Eukaryota > Viridiplantae > Streptophyta > Magnoliopsida > Asparagales > Iridaceae > Iris > Iris macrosiphon. The sequence continues at coordinate 38,733,322 of JAYESA010000020.1, forward strand.
GGAAGATGGATTCCTAATGAATTTTTCAAGTGGACACAAAATGGACATAAGCCTCAAGCCAATGCTTCCCTCCAAGCTTTCTCTAGCAATGACAAGATCCTTAGCCTCCTTAGCATGAAAATGAGAGGGATGCGGGAATGAGTGGATTAGGATTTGCTTCCAATTTGAGGATAAATTAATTTGGAAAGCAAATGGAGGCTATTAATGAATAAAGAGGCTTATATAGCCTCCTAATAGGATGAGTGTTAGGTTTAGGAATAAATAATAAGACTTAAAAGTCCCTCTCCATGTCATGAATAGAATCTATTTTATTAAAGAAGGTATCTCTACAACTATTGGAAATATTGTCACGACCCATTCCCAAAATACCGAGGGACTAGCCAAGTGGCTATGGCCAACAACACAACTCCAATGGGCAAATCCAATTTAATGGACCCGTTAGATTGCACTTTAAGCTGTAATAAATATAAATGCAGTCTAAATCATTTATCACAGAATAATTCTAATCTCATCCACAGAAAGAAACATAACTAAATATGATAGACTAATCAAGATAATAGATAAAGAAAATAGTCTATCATTAAGTCAACATACGTAGTGTCTCAGGGAATAACCCAATAAAAAAAGAAAAGAGAATAAGTCAATACATAAGTCCATGAGTCAAGATATGAAATAACTAGAAGCATAAATAACTGAGTATGTAACAGAATACTCAAGAGAAATCCTCTGGCATAACCTCGTCTTCTGGTACCAGTACTGCTCCAGCGTCAGCTCATATCCGGTATATCTCGAGGTATTCCTCCTCTGCTGTACCTGAAAATATAATTCGGATCCAAGTCCTCAGGGGACATAGCAAGGTACAAGAATAACTCAAGCCAAATAAAATACAGTATATAAAAATAGATCCTCAGGGCAAGCTATGTAACCAACTATGTGAAATACAAATGAGAGCATCACTAGTACTCAGGCTGAGACCACTACAAGCTATGTGTCGGGGAGCCCGTAGTAGCAAGAATATCACGTAATGGGCCAAGCTCTGGAACAGAGACTAAAGTACCTGAATAATAAAGTATATATGTATATAATTAGTATGTAGCATGTGTGTCTCTCCCCACCCAATGTAATCACACATCTCATATCCACGATGTCTCATGTCCATAACACGCAAGATCATGACCTCTAGCTAGTACAACGAGTCATAATGATATCTATGTATATGCAAGTCTTATGTCATGAATCCTGTAAGCCTATACAGAATCACCACGAATAACTCAGAAAAGATTCTGTCATGTAAATAGTGTCAAGTGTCCTATGGTATGACGTACTTGATAAAACAATCACGTAAAAATATTGGATCGTGGATTCAACTCTCTAAGTGACGTTACACGACTCCGCGTACGGCGTCGACATCCGAATCTTATTCGGACGCTAAGCAACGTCTCACGGTCCTAGATTGAATAGGTACATCTCAAGAGTATATATATATAAAAAGAACTCAAGCAAATAATATAACAGGATCTCTGCATGTTTGACAAGGTACACTTGCTTGGGTTCTGAGCTCCGTTAGTTATTCCGATATAAGTGGAATCTCTAGGTACGCCTCAGATGCTGAAACAAATATCACCATTGTTCTCAAAATACTTGAGACAACTAGGATTGACTATCCATAAGTCCAATTTAGACACAGGAACATAATTGACAGTTTCTGGTCAAAGTGGGGTCCACATGTGGCCCACCTTGCACCAAAAAATGTGCTAGAGATAAAGTTTTCCAAATTTGTCAAACTTAGTGTCTACGAGTCCAGAACGATAGCACGAACCCAACGGAACATCCATAACTGTATTCCGATGACCCGGTCACGAAATCATCTGTCAAGGGGAACCGTAGGGCCCACAAAACGGTGTTTCATCAACGTTCTCAAAATTGAACCAAACTTGGATCACAGGACCAGCGTGACACTGCGAATCCGATGGCGTAAGTTTCGTTGTGAAACGACAAGCACACACAAAATTATGATGAGTGTCAAAACAGACCAATGCGGTATTTTTTGACTAATTCTCGTTGATTACGGTGTGCACGCACATCCAAATCAACTTTCGTAAAATCTTACGCATCCGCGTTGACGATATGCGCCTTTCGGTATAATTCGTATACGATAAAATCGCATCGTTTAGCAGAACGTACCCTATTTCGAAAAAAAATGGGTTTAGAAAACCAAGTTTTCGGTCAAATTCAACAACGAATAAATCACAGCATACAACGGATTAAAAAAAACTAATTAAAGAGATTAAATCTCGGTTATGTTGACTAAATTATTGTTTAAGTAGAATTTATAAATATTAACCAGGTTGAAAAAAAAATCAGCCATGAACATGGGTGATTGAAACAGTTTCTGAACTACAAACTGGGTCATTTTTTTCTGTTTTGCGTCACGAATTACGATTGACACAGGATACGATACACCGAACTAATTACACAGGGTTCAAGGGGGTCATGTGGTCTTCACATAGGATTTGACAGATCGTTATTAGGTCTACTGTGTAGGAAGATACAGAGGTGGAAAGTAGGGTACCTCACTCTGTTGTGCTGATCTTGACTTCGGCGGGTCTTCTTGCGGCGGCTTGTGGCGGCGGTCCGGCGGTCGTCGGAGGTTGGGGCTCATCAGGATTGGAAGAGGAAATAATGATGGTGGTGGTCAGCTAGGCTAGGATTTATATATGGGGGTGTGAAGGGAGTTATTGGGAGAGGAAGGGGATGGGTTGGCGTCGGTTTCGGGGGAGGGAAAGAGAGGGGACGCGGGGGTGTCATCAGGTTACTGTAGCTGATGGGTTGGTGGATTTCGAGTTGCGGGTTCGGGTATGGGATCCGTGTTCGGTTGGTCTAGTTTGGTTTGGGTTGGTTCGGTTTCGTTTGGTTTAGGTTGGTTTGGGTTGGTTTAATATAAACCAAAAAATATATATATGCATGTATATGGCCCTCTAAAAATAGTTTTGGACCCCAATAAATTTCAAAAAAATTACACAATACTCTAATATTAGTTGTACACCCAAAAATATATTTTTACACTATATTAATAATTAAATAAATACACATAATTATAAATTCATGAATATTATATGTTATAAATTATGAAAAAATACAAAAAATTCTCCCTTAAACTCAGTAATTCATAAATACCAATAATTAAAATTGTAAAATTTAATTCTAAAAAATTAGGGTATTTATAAATATTCTATTCATTTAACTAAGAAAATGACTAATTAACTAGTCTAATCATGACTACTCTAATCAATTGATCCAATGGGTCAAGTCAAGTCTAGTTGGGTCCACTTGGACTCATAAGCACTAAGTCTAATTAATAGACTAACCAATAACCAACTAATCACATAGTCCATTATAATTAGCTAACATTCAACAAATACATATAGTAATAAATATTATTATCACAAATATAATTATTAAGTAATTATTGAATTGACAAAAATATTCCTCTCCCTGAATTAGGTAGTTACACGCCACGACATCCTCATCTATCCCAACCCTCACCCCAACTCGACCGAGATCGCCCGCGCCCATCGCATCCTTAACATCGTCTAGTGCGAGCAACGCTCCCAGTACGACGTCAGGAGCCCCATGCTGGTCGTTATTGTCATCCCTGATAAAACTAAATAAATAGTTCGTGTCATGACCCGCACCCGGAATAAGGATACGAATACGTGAACAACGTCTAGCCTACGCTGCAGCATCGGTTGTAGAACGTTATCTAGGTCAATAATACTATCTAAACATCTCACATAATATATATAATGTACCTGTCATGATATCTCAACTCCAGATGGAGGAACAATATGATAATATAAATAATCAATACTCAATCGCAATATAAAACTAAAGGAAGATAAAGACACGATATGGAATAGAAGAAAAGAGTCACAAATCATAATACAAACCACAACTAAGTCCAATAGTCTAGCCACAACACAAAAAGTCTCAAATATACATATCATGCCAAAATGTCTAAGCTATAATCATAATAAATACAATAATAAAATAACTAAGTCTCCTCGACAGCTGCACTATGTCATCATGTTCTATGGGTGCAATCTCAGACGACTCGCCATCCTGTGGCCCGTAGTAGGTGGGACACAATTCCTCTAACCAATCACCTGAAAAATATATCCAGTCAGGATTAGAGCAAAGTATAAAACTCTGAAAGCAGTTCCAAATACATGGTAGAGAATATATGATAAGTAATAGAAAAGAATACGAGACGCACAAGTAACTAGGTAATAGAAATACAGCTGAAACAGGCAAATAAATGCAATAGGAACTGGAAAGGTAAATACATGCAATATGGAATGAACTGTAAGTAAGAGAAACTAGAGTACTGTCTATGTGATTTAGAGCACAAGTTCGTTATGTGATCAGCTTGGGTAACTCGATTATACGTGAGGTGTATAATCGACATACAAATGATTATACCAAGAGATTTGATCACATAACAACTTCTACTCCCCCGTCCCAACCAATACTCATGGATCCAATCATGACACGTTACCCACATGATTATAATATAAGCACATTGAGCATATGAGATAGTGGGAGCACATAAAATATATGAATAAACACGAGCACAAGAATACCCGATGCATGCGATAGAATACATGTGTAAGTAGTATCCGTTGTACACGATAAAGGGGATAACATTTCCTACATGATCCATATATGTTATGTCCCGCTCCCAGAATACTAGATAAATACGGGGACTGACATGGCCAACCGCACCTTGTAGAATACCGAAGTAAGCCGCAATGTGTTAAGGTTGTCTAGAAGATAGATGTGTGAACTCTAGCATGCTATGACGTCAGTCCTAAGGCCGATAAATCATATAATCTCAATCCAACAACACAAGCACAAGATTATATCATACATGAAAGTAAAGATGCGTCCCAAATTATATGTTACATATGATCATAAAGCCAGTAAATACAAAAATATTGCACTAGCAGAGTTTAATAATACATGATAAAATATACCAGCCATGATCTAATATATATACATCACGTTGACTGAAGTTTAAAAAATATAAGGAGCTAACTTTGTCCCTTACTAAACACCACAAAATAAAGTAATCAAGACGAGGGGTGAAAGAAAGAAAATCCACTCGCGAGCTTCGACCGCAGTCCTACGAGTACGAGCCATCTTGTTGGAAGCACGGTGGATCCTGGTTCTCTTCGGGGTAACCTGGCCATGCAAAGCCAGTGGGGTCAGAACCCCAAGCAACAAGTACCACAAAGGAGCTTGAGGTGATAGACCAACCATATCACAACATAAGCAGAAAGAAATATTTAAGAAATAAATGCAAATCGAGACTCGTACGGTACCAACGTACTTGTCTCAAGAATAACACTGAAAGAACTGATAATAAGAGCAGAAATGAAAGTAAGACGACGAGCGGCAAGAGAGCATAGGAACTACTCTCGATCGGGACCACAACCCTTAAACCAAACAATGACCGGGGTTGCAGACCTTCACCCAAGCAGAACTTAGCACCCTATCCACTCGCCGGAAGAAAATAAAACTAGAATAGCGAGCTATAATAAAAGTAACATCATTCATCGAACGACCAAACAACTTTACGGCTTGCTACGATTAACTAGCTAAGGTTTTCACAGACATTAATTACTAAATGCATATTTAAGAATATTGCTACCACCGATACTGCAGTCAATCCGGATGGCCAAGGGTACGCTTGTCTAGTAAACTTAAATGCACATTCAATAAAACAATAACATAACTTGTTACTTGTCACAAACAAAAATTAAACTTATAAGCATAAACTTGAACTTGAAATCATAAACTTGCTTTACGACATAAACTTGTATATAAACTTGTCTTGTAAGTGTCGTAGCACGCGTAAACTTGGTCAGTCATGGAGCCCTTGCCTAGCAGGGTTGTCCATGCTGCATGGGTCCCTTGGGGATCGGGGTAGCCGGTAGCGCAATATTCTTTCCTCCCAATGTTCTAGGTGAATTTTATCTTGTTTAATTATTGCTAAATTATTTTAAGTTCTCGAGTTGTGGATACTTGAGAACTCCCTAAAATGTCGAGTCGCGAGTACGAGCTTCTCATGAGTTATCGTATTTGCGACACGCGATACACCGGTCAATACTCACACTTAATTGCCCGATGCCAAATGCAATAGATTTTCATACACAAATATTTCCACGGTATCGTGAGGATTATGAACTTGTACATAAACTTGTCTCGTGAACTTATATGCAAAACTTGTCTGATAACTTAAACTTGTATCGACAAAGAAGCACACAACAATAATCACTGAAAGGAATTGCTAAATGAACATAGATAAAGGGAACACAAAATGCACACAAGAATTCCTGGCCGCATGCGTCCACTGGCCGCATGGACTCACTTGTCGCATGCACCTAATTGTCATATGCACCCAATTGCTGTATGGACTCACTGGCCGCATGCACCCAATTGTCGCATGCACCCAATTGCCGCATAGACTCACTGGCTGCATGCACCCAATTGTCGTATGGACTCACTTGTTGCATGCTCAGGGTTAAAGTCTACTCCTAGTGGCAAGTGCTGAGTGATGTGTCAATAAATGAAGTGTCAGTGAAATAACATAAAGTGATTTATGTGACAGGCCGAAAAGTGTGTCAGAGAGAAAAGACAAGAATCATAAAAAGATGTGCCAAACAGTTCAGAGTCATGCGTTCAAGAAAAATAGCTCATGGTTGCATGAACTGCCTGTCGCATAAACTGCTTGCCGCATAAACTCCCCTCTTGGACTTAGCGAATTTTCCATTCGTTCAGCGCGTGAAAACACAAGCAGTTCAAGGATAACTCCAGAATACTTTGTGTAATGTACAGTCATACATCCAACAAGATGGACGCATGCTGTTAGTATGCAGTAAGAAGTTCAGGCCGCATAACCCTCTCGAGACGCATAGCACTCTCTGTCGCATAGGTCGTTGGCCGCATAAAGACTTCGTCTTCTCCAACAGCAGGTTCAGCCATCGCCGAAAGCTCCAAAAACCAAAAAAATATTTTCTTCATAAAACTTTATTTTAACTCCAAATCAAGTGAAACAAAAGCCAAATTACACGAAATAAAATGCTCTAACATAAGGAAACACTAGTTTTTGAAAATACTAAGTTTTAAAAGATCAAAACCAAGAAAAACTCATAGATCACAAAAAAATCCTAAACTAGAAACTCAGATCTACAAAAATCTATACATCATAATCCAAAACTCCAAGAACTAAATATGATCAGCAACTCAAGGAGAACATTTTTTATGAAATATATTTTAAAAATAACATATATATAAAATATCTGAAAATTAAGGCTTCACCATTGAGCAAGATGTACTTGCCTTGGGTGGCTCCTAGCCTCTACCTCTCACGGTCCAAGTCGCATCAACTTTTCCTTAGGGTTAGGGTTAGAGAGAGCTTGAGGGGGAGGAAAAAAAAGGGAAATGAAAATGAAGAAGAAGAATGAGAGGAGAAAGAGAAAAGCTCATATATATACTAAAAGATGAGAGAAAGATAGCTTAGTCATGGGTTCACCCAAAATGAACCGAACCAAGTATCCATTCTACATGCGGGTCCTAAACCGGGTCTTATGGCAATACCAATGAATATTCTACTGGTCTCGGGTAGTCTCTCTCAACAAAAAATAAAAATAAAATAATAAATAAAATGACAGGAACCACCATGAGAAAATACAGCAGGAATACATTATCAAGAAAAAAATTTGATTCTAGAAATTCAAGAAATACTAACTCTGGAGTCGGGTGTGACGATATAGTACCAGTCTGTGTAAGAATGTGTTAGAATCAAGTATCACAGTTCTAGAACAAGTAATATATACACTATCATGTAATAAAAACTAACAAAGAGATGTACTCGCATGTGGTCCTGTGCAAATGGTATGACTCGGTGTTCGAGCTGGTGTTACACAGGCCTATATATGAAATATCATGTCACTTGGGTGTAAAAAAGTGATAAATAACTAAAATGAGTCAAAATATGGTTTCTAGGTCATTTTTAGGCCATTTCTAGGTCATACTAGGTCAAACTAGGTGTTTACCTTGATTTTGGGTTCATACCTAACTTCTATAGTGATTACCAGTCCATACTAGTAGTTACTAAGTGATACTAGGTCATATCTAGTATCCTCAGTTCATAACTTAAAAGATATTAGCTAACTAGTTAATATACTAAATATATTTTATTTATATATATCTATATACACATAGTTAGACTAGCTATATCTAATACTCAATATACGTTAACATATATACTAAGTATTCACATTAACTAACCATACTTGATACCTTAGTATCTCATTATCATCAAACTAAACCAATACTTTATCATAGCATCTGATATTAAGTTCTAACTTTAGCAATTAACATTAGCACCTTGATACTCCTACCTGGATACCAACCTGATAACATCCTTCCCTACTCATCTACACATAGCCTGGCCTAGACATGCCCTTGTGTTGTCTAAAACAGCTACTACACCTACACATTATGTTGCTACTACTGATGAACTGACCCACCCAAGCTCTAGGTAAGGTTGTTGCTGATGCACAGGCAACAATTGCCCTTGCCACCACCAAGGTCACCCTCACTTTACACTAACTGCTAGTGCCCTAGCTGCTCTTGGTATTACTATTGTTACTGAAATCATAAAATAATACTACAACAACAACAACAACTAACAACCAACCTATGCACATCAAGGTGCCCAACACTGTTGCCTCATTTCCTTGCTCGACCCCTTAATACCCATCAACCTGACACACATTAGAGCCCATAACACACACATCACAGACACTACTAAACTTGAACACTCCTCATTGGTTCCCATACACCTACACATCACTGATACTCTATGACACTCTAATACACCACTTCACATCCAGTGTTTTACACCATGCTGCTATTTCTTATACACTCCATGTTGCTCTTATTGTCGTACAACCGAAAGCTTGACTGTTACTGCTCCTGGTAAACTACTTACCCCACTGATATACACATCAGTGTGTTACCCTACTGATACACACATCAGTGTGTTCTCCCCACAAAATGTTCTGGTTGTTGCTACTTCTCTGTTCAGAACACCAACACCACATCCCCTTATCGAGCACCCTCACAAGCCCATACACACAACCACATAATGTTCATATATATATATATATATATATATATATATATATATGATTCATGACTATATACATAAAGAGATCTATACATAAAGAGATCTATATTACTATACACACTAATTGATAGCCAAATCGTCAACCACCTTGAGTGCACAATTAGGATACCTATGATATGCATTCCAATCCAAGTACCAAATCTTCAAATTCTCCACAATAATCAATTATACATATTAATAACATCTATATATGACTAATGTAATTAGTTATAATAGAAATTAGAAAGAATTTACACTAAGCATGCACAATTAACCCAAAGTGAACCCCCGTATCATAACATATCATGAAATGCCATGATATGTCCTATTCGTATCCAATTATGGACACGTATCTAGCCCCACAATACCATTCTAAGTCCAATTGGACCTAATCGTCCTAATGACAAATACTTGGTGCACCAATCTCGAAAATTTTTCAAATTGGACACAAATCTCACTGTAGAAGTCACAATAGGGGTCAATTGGACCTAGTTCTTCTTTTTATGGGTAGCCCTAAGCCATTGAAGGGTTCCTAATAGTCGAATGCATAAATTAGAGTCTAAATTGAAGTAGAATTCAAAATTATACCTATTGGGAGATGGATACCTATTGCAAAGCTCCAATGGACACAATTAGGATACAAACTCCTAGCCAATTCCTCATTCTCCAAGTGTTCATTGCAATCCAAGCTCCAATGCTCCTTAGATGATAAAATTAGAATGGAATGAGAGTGGTTTGAGGTAAAATTGATGGAGGAATGAGTAAAATTGGGGAATAATACAATTGAGGATTTAGAATTGGAGTGAAATAAAGTGGAGACAAAATGAATCCCCCTCCTCTAGGTGGTTGACCCCTTTCCCCTCTTCCAAGAAATTACACAGTCCAAAATACCCCACTAGTTGTCATGTAGGTATTTAATTAGGGAGGGGTAACTATAGAAACATATATTTCTAATAAAGGCTTAACTTAATCTCCTAATTAATGAAAGGGATGAGTCTAATGGGCCTAGCCCAAAATATTGGGTTCATGAGTCATGTCAAGTTTAATTGGGTCCACTAGTATGAAGTCCAATCAATAGGCTAGTCCACTAATATAAATAAATAACTCAATATATAAATTTAAACATAATTTATATAAATAATATGAATTGACAAAAATACCCCTATCTAGAAGTGTAGTAGTGACAGTTCAAGTCAAACAAAGGTTCACAAGTCTCATTATCGATTGCTCATAATAAAACTAAACTCAATCACACAACCTTCCATCATGCAACACTAAACAAACTAAGTCACACAACCCTCACATATTTTCGTTTAGTTTTGAAAATTTTGGACGGCCAATCAAGTCAATCGTTATGACGAGAGCCTAATTCTATTCTGGATGATATGAAGACTTAAACACAAACTTTTAATATTATACAAACCCTAAAACTAAATAACCCTTAAAGATTTGGGTATATTGGATCAAGTAACAATCATATTATTTGTAAGACAATAATTATTAAATGTGATTCAAATTTATGAAAGCAAAAAAGTTGGACAATTCTTTTTCAAAAATTATGGATTTGCTCAGGATCGACGATAGCAAAAGTGGGATCCTAAATGATCCAAAAAATGAGGGTCTCTATGTGTAAATTTTATATATATTTTAAATTTAGAGGGAATTTCTATTTTTTGGGTTTTGGGGGCTTTATAAAATCTTGGGGTCTTTGTAAAATTTGTGGCTCTAGATCCATGTGTAAGTCGCCTAGCCTTGAAGTTGACTCTGTGTTTGGTGCAACTTACTTCGACTCTATTACTTTTTTTCAACTAGCAACAATTTTTTTTTATAATACTCTACTTATTTTTCTATGTTAAGCAAGTTCGTATTATAAACCTTTTGAGAAAAAATAAACTAGTTTGTTTTATACAACTTTTGAGAAAAAGTAGAAAACCACTTTCCAAATATGCTTCAGTTTTTCTCTTCAATTCAAAATAAAACAAAAAATAATACCAAATCCAATTGTATTATCCATAAACTATATTTCTACGTATTGCTTTGAAATCCTTGAAATTTTAAAAAGTTCTCAAACCTTTCATAATTTTAAGATCTATTCATAAAATTTTAATTTATGTAAAACAAGATAATTTATTCAAAATTCAGAAAGCCAGTGAGAATATCTTCTTTGTTGTAAATATGGATAATTTACCATATTTGGTTGATATCTTTTGGCATTACCATAATTGCTTGATATCATATCTTTGGCATTTATTCGCTTAATTGCCATCATTAAATGACAACCTCAATTGTAAGCCTATATTAAGGGCTCCTCTCTAGTTGATTTATGTGGTTAATGAAAAAATATTTTTCTCCATTCTCTCTACTTTATAACACGTTATCGCACGAATCGCACGAATCGCAAATTATATTGAAGAGATAAGTCTAAATCTTGTATACTTTGATCACATGATTTAGCAAAATTAAATATATGTTTGATTTATGTATTTATAAATTGATTAGAATATAAGTTTTCTAGATCTATTTTCTCTTTTAGTTTTAAATCTAAATTTGTATTGAACATGTTCCCAATTTCATTCAAAATAGAATATTCATTGTTTGATTTATTTAAATTTTAAAGGTATGCTTGATTTTAGTTTGTTTATTTAAATTTTATATGGTACTAATTCACATTGTTGTATATGAGAAATGAATTATGAGAAAGTACCCAAACTACATAATGATCACATTATTGTATATGTTATACACATAAGACATAAAAAAATTTGATAGTGTTTCATCACATTGTGGTATATGTGAATTTTTGAAAGCACTTATCATTTTTTTTATTTACATAATGATCACATTGTTGTATATGTGATACACATAAGACATAAAATTCTTTGATAATTGTAAACCCCCTGAATTTCCAAATTTTTAAATCTTGGATTTTTCCCAATTTTCTGGAATTTTCTGTGAATTTTCTGTAATTAAAATCAAGGCTTGTAATTAATAAACGATTTTTAATTGGCAATAAATAATATTAAAATATCATGAAAATAACATTTTTGGGTGTAAAATGGAAAACTGGACTTAAGGCAATTTTTCTGGATTTTTTTGGGCCTCAGACCTATTTTTAAAAGCCTAAAAACTAATTTTATTAATTATTATTATTATTATTATTATTATTATTATTATTATTACTATTTTCCTTTTATTTCTCGGCCCAGCCCAGCCCATCAGGGCCCAGCCCAATCCGCCTATCCCAGCCCGGCCCACGGCCTAGCGGATCGGGTCGGGTCTGCCAGACCCGAACCCGACCCGTGCGACCCGTTCTCCCTCACCCCTCCCCACGACCCGGCTGCCGGAATTCTCGCCGCTCCGGCCTCCGCGAGCAGCGCCGGCCGTTCCGGCCCGCTCCCCGCCCCCTCCGCGGCCACGCAACGCCTCGAGCCCCCTCTCCCCTTCCTATTTAAGCTCCTTCTTCTTCCCTTCTCCCAAACCCTAATTTCCCCTCTCCGGCCACCGTCTTCCCCTCTCCCTCCTCGCCGCGCCGTCCCTCTCCTCGCCGACTGCCTCGCCGCGCTCAGCGCGTCGCCCCGCCGTCCCCGCCCCTCCGGCGGCCTCCCCGACAGCCGCAGCAGCAAACAGCAGCAGCGGGGACAGCCACAGCAGCCGCGGCGCCGCCCTGGGCCGCCCCCGCGCCGCCGCCTCCACGGGGACGCCGCGCCACCTCTCGGCGAGCAGTCCGCCGCCCTTGCCGACGGCTCTCCGGCCGCCCTCCGCCGTCGGAAAACCAGAAACCCTAACCCTAGCTTTCCTTCGTGTCGTGTCGGACAGGACACGACACGGACACGGCATTTTCTGGATTTTCAGAGCAGGTTCAGGTACTCGTATCTTGCACCCTGTATCTCCGTTTTCAATTCCGCAAATTGCGTTGTGAAGCCTGTATGACCCTCTCGGTGTCCGGATAAACTGTTCGGGGCACCGCGTCCTGTGGTGATCGCACACCGCGATCCAAAAACAGGAAAAACCAGACCCTGTTTCACCCCGGAACCGAGTACGTCCCGCCAAACGGGACGACTTGGTCGCGTGCGGTCTTCACAGATACGTGCGCAGCGTCGATACGGACGTGTGAGATTTCACGGAAGCTGATTCGGGTGTGCGTGCACACCGGAATCAACGCGTATCCGCGGACATCGCTCCGTATCCGCCTTTTCGGCAATTCGCCCTAACTTCGTGCACACTCGTCGGATCGAGACGAAACTTGCGCCATCAGACTCGTAGCGATACGCTGGTCCTGTGGGTCAAGTTTGGTTCGATTCTGAGAACGTTGACGAAATCACGTGTCGTGGGCCCCACAGGCCCCGCTCGACGGGCGATTTTGTGTTCGGCTCATCGGAATCCAAATCTGGAAGTTCCGTTGGGTTCGTATCAGCGTTCCTGACCTGTTGACACTAAGTTTGGTGAATTTGGAGACCGTTGACCCGGACACGTTTTTCGGTGCAAAGCGGGCCCACCGGCGGACCCCGTTTTGGCCCGAAACTGCCGTTTTTGCCCTTGTCTCCAAATTGGACCCAAGGACAGGCGTTTCTAGCTATTTGACATCTTCTGAGAGTGATGGTAATGTCTATTTCAGCTTTTGGACTCATCTGTGGAAACTTCCCCTAGAACATTAATCGGATCCAAACAACAGGCAAGTACCTGCACTTCAAGTTAATCTTTATATTGTGATAATTAATTCTCTGCTCTACTAGTACCCTTGCTGATTTCACGTAGTGTTAAAGTACTGTATTTCATGTCTTGAATATTGGAGTTCATGTCTTGTTTACATATCGGGTGGGAGAATACTAGGAGGCATGTAGTTTACCCTTCCCCATGTATTGTTTAATAGCTGTTGGTACACGACTGTCCATCAGCCAGATCTCGATTGTATTGTTTAATAGCCGTCTATGACGGCCAGATTAGCCTTATAAACCCCTACATGCCAACTATGTATTCTAAAACAAACACAAGTTCACACAGATGGTCCTAGTCTTGTTATAGTTCTTACTGACTGTTGTAGTTTCATTTTCTGTTTCACTTTATTTCCTGCTTACTCATATTCCTGTTTATAGCATTAAACTCTGAGATGTTGATGTTTCCTTTATGCAATTTCTCAATATGATACTCAGTTTAATTGTCATACATATTTAGCTTAATCTTGTTGTGCACTGTGTACTTTGCTCCTTTCCTGACTGGATACGTTGTTTAGGCGATGATGAGAACCTTGCCCCTACCTATTACGGACCCTATGAGCCAGCAGGTGATACAGTTGCAGAGCCGGTTCCCACCCAGGAGACTACTCCTGCAGAGTAGTTAGCATTAGCTATCTTTATTCCTATTTCTTGTCTTATTAATCGGGTTTGTCCCCGATTTCAGTCTGAATTTCTGTACTAAACATTTGAAGCTGTTGTCACAATTATTTCAATTGCAATCTTAAGTTTCCATTCTCATTATTATCTTGCTTATATTATTTGTGGATGAGCTAGTTTAGTTAAGTGTGGTTTTGACCTAGACAGCGTACTACCGCCGATTCTGCGGCGTAGGCTGGACGTGCCCACGCACTCGTGCCCGAATAACCGGGTGCGGGTCGTGACACGTTTTTGTGGTGGCCCATGCAGGTCAAACGACTAAATTGTTCGGTTTCAACTTAGGGACCGAACAGGCCTGCAACAAGATTGAGGAATTTAGGATAAAGCTCATTCACAGAATAGGATCTTCATTTCAATTCTTGATATCATTTCTGCTCAATTTCCCTATCGCCTTTGATTTCCAAGTATTCTATTCTGATTCTCCTATCCCCTTAATCTTTCAGAATGGTCCAGACAAGGAACACAGTAGGAGGCACATCAGAACCAGCTGAGCAGAATGTGCCCGAGACTCTTGCACTCCCACCGCCTCCATCTGTTCCGGCAGTTACTCTAGATGGGGCACAACTAATTGGAGTGTTCCAGGGATTGGTGGAATCCCAGAAGGAACAGACTGCACTTCTGCGGACCAGCCTCTCAGACGCTATTAAGTCCCAGGAGTCGCCACTCAAGAGGCCAGGAAGTGCCAAAGACTTCAAGAACCTTAGGCCTCTGGAGTTCTACGGAACTGAGGGCATTCTCTACGCTGATGAGTGGATAGAGAATGTCGAGAGACTCCTGAAGACTGCTCGGGTTCCCGATGATCTCAAAGTGGAGTCCGCAAGCCTGCAACTGTTCGATATAGCTCGAACCTGGTTCAGAGATGAACCCCAACTATCTGCTCCTGACCTCACCTGGGAGGACTTCAAGAGGCTATTCAAGGAGAAATTCTACCCCGAAGTGGCTCGGGAAGCTCTCGAAAGCCAATTCGAGAGACTGGAACAAGGTAACATGTCTGTTGATGAATATACTGCTGAATTTAGCAGGTTAAGCCACTTTGCGGAGTACATGGTTCGTACCCCGGAAGACAAAGCCCGTAGATTCAAGAAGGGGCTGTCTCCGGATATTCGCCTTGCTGTCACCACCAGCCGAGCTCGCACCTATGAGGAAATCTTGAATGTGGCACAAGGCGTTGAGAGAGACATGGGGCATAAGCTAAAGCGAGAAAGAGATACCGGAAATTCGGGACCCAACAAACGCCTTTTTCAACAACAACAACAGCAGAGATCCCCGCAGCAAACTCAGCGTCCTCTCCCTCGAGCTCCAGCACCCCAACACCAGGCTCAAGGACAGAACCAACCAACTGCTACTTGTAACTTTTGCCGAAGACCGGGCCACACTTGGCAAGTTTGTAGGAAGAGACTAGGTGCCTGCCTATATTGTGGCTCAACAGAACATCAAGTGAGGGACTGTCCCGCTACTCCAAGACGCGGACAAGCTTACGTGATGACCGTGGAGAACGCGCAAACTCTGGAAGCAGCTAATGCGCGTAAGTGATTCGTAGATACCTTTCCTAGTATTGTTTAGCTCATGCCTATTGGTTCGTGACCTCAGCCCCAACCTAGTAAATTTGAACTTGCTAAATAACCTAGTATGCTTTTAAATTTGATAACTATAGAAGATTTTAGAGGTTGCTATTATGCTTACTATGTGCTGTTTTGTGGATTTAAATAATTTGTACCTCCTTTTCATCATCATCTAGCGCACTTAATTTTGCTGAACTTGAATTATGCTGCTATTTTATAGCCTAGTTTTGCAAGCTTACTCTTTATCGGGCTTGTTCATGACACATGCATTATTGAGGCCTGATCAACCCCACTAATACAAGTGTCTACTCAGAATCAGTGTACTACGGTCTGATCAACCTTAGTGCATTTTGATTCGCACTTCGCACGACTACTTTACGTGGCTTGAGAGATATAGTGACTAGTATACTTGCCCCTAAACATGTCCGAGCATATCGTATCAGTTACCTAACCGTGCTAATACGAGCATGCGAATAAATAATTACCAGAATGGAATCTCAATCCATAACCGCCTGACCATCCCCATTAGAATTCTTTAAACGCCTTGATCCCTATACCTCTGTTCTACCACCTCGCCCTTAAACTCTTATTATTGATCCTCGTCTTCCCTTACTCCGGAAAGACAAAATCCTGTGTAGGTTTGATTTGTAGTGCTAGATGATAACCCTTTATGACTAAGGCAATACCCTAGGTGATGTGTTTTTTTTGTTGCAGACTTAAAAGATTCAATACCATGATTTATTAAGTTGGGACCTAGCTTTACTAGTTGTACAGCCTTAGAGGATATGGGTAGAATTCTAAGTTGGGTAGCGACCGCAATCAAGTGAGATTGGACAGAGAGAACCCTGCTATAATTTAAATTTCGAGGACGAAATTTTGTAAGTTGGGTAGGTTGTAAACCCCCTGAATTTCCAAATTTTTAAATCTTGGATTTTTCCCAATTTTCTGGAATTTTCTGTGAATTTTCTGTAATTAAAATCAAGGCTTGTAATTAATAAACGATTTTTAATTGGCAATAAATAATATTAAAATATCATGAAAATAATATTTTTGGGTGTAAAATGGAAAACTGGACTTAGGGCAATTTTTCTGGATTTTTTTGGGCCTCAGACCTATTTTTAAAAGCCTAAAAACTAATTTTATTAATTATTATTATTATTATTATTATTATTATTACTATTTTCCTTTTATTTCCCGGCCCAGCCCAGCCCATCAGGGCCCAGCCCAATCCGCCTATCCCAGCCCGGCCCACGGCCTAGCGGATCGGGTCGGGTCTGCCAGACCCGAACCCGACCCGTGCGACCCGTTCTCCCTCACCCCTCCCCACGACCCGGCTGCCGGAATTCTCGCCGCTCCGGCCTCCGCGAGCAGCGCCGGCCGTTCCGGCCCGCTCCCCGCCCCCTCCGCGGCCACGCAACGCCTCGAGCCCCCTCTCCCCTTCCTATTTAAGCTCCTTCTTCTTCCCTTCTCCCAAACCCTAATTTCCCCTCTCCGGCCACCGTCTTCCCCTCTCCCTCCTCGCCGCGCCGTCCCTCTCCTCGCCGACTGCCTCGCCGCGCTCAGCGCGTCGCCCCGCCGTCCCCGCCCCTCCGGCGGCCTCCCCGACAGCCGCAGCAGCAAACAGCAGCAGCGGGGACAGCCACAGCAGCCGCGGCGCCGCCCTGGGCCGCCCCCGCGCCGCCGCCTCCACGGGGATGCCGCGCCACCTCTCGGCGAGCAGTCCGCCGCCCTTGCCGACGGCTCTCCGGCCGCCCTCCGCCGTCGGAAAACCAGAAACCCTAACCCTAGCTTTCCTTCGTGTCGTGTCGGACAGGACACGACACGGACACGGCATTTTCTGGATTTTCAGAGCAGGTTCAGGTACTCGTATCTTGCACCCTGTATCTCCGTTTTCAATTCTGCAAATTGCGTTGTGAAGCCTGTATGACCCTCTCGGTGTCCGGACAAACTGTTCGGGGCACCGCGTCCTGTGGTGATCGCACACCGCGATCCAAAAACAGGAAAAACCAGACCCTGTTTCACCCCGGAACCGAGTACGTCCCGCCAAACGGGATGACTTGGTCGCGTGCGGTCTTCACAGATACGTGCGCAGCGTCGATACGGACGTGTGAGATTTCACGGAAGCTGATTCGGGTGTGCGTGCACACCGGAATCAACGCGTATCCGCGGACATCGCTCCGTATCCGCCTTTTCGGCAATTCGCCCTAACTTCGTGCACACTCGTCGGATCGAGACGAAACTTACGCCATCAGACTCGTAGCGATACGCTGGTCCTGTGGGTCAAGTTTGGTTCGATTCTGAGAACGTTGACGAAATCGCGTGTCGTGGGCCCCACAGGCCCCGCTCGACGGGCGATTTTGTGTTCGGCTCATCGGAATCCAAATCTGGAAGTTCCGTTGGGTTCGTATCAGCGTTCCTGACCTGTTGACACTAAGTTTGGTGAATTTGGAGACCGTTGACCCGGACACGTTTTTCGGTGCAAAGCGGGCCCACCGGCGGACCCCGTTTTGGCCCGAAACTGTCGTTTTTGCCCTTGTCTCCAAATTGGACCCAAGGACAGGCGTTTCTAGCTATTTGACATCTTCTGAGAGTGATGGTAATGTCTATTTCAGCTTTTGGACTCATCTGTGGAAACTTCCCCTAGAACATTAATCGGATCCAAACAACAGGCAAGTACCTGCACTTCAAGTTAATCTTTATATTGTGATAATTAATTCCCTGCTCTACTAGTACCCTTGCTGATTTCACGTAGTGTTAAAGTACTGTATTTCATGTCTTGAATATTGGAGTTCATGTCTTGTTTACATATCGGGTGGGAGAATACTAGGAGGCATGTAGTTTACCCTTCCCCATGTATTGTTTAATAGCTGTTGGTACACGACTGTCCATCAGCCAGATCTCGATTGTATTGTTTAATAGCCATCTATGACGGCCAGATTAGCCTTATAAACCCCTACATGCCAACTATGTATTCTAAAACAAACACAAGTTCACACAGATGGTCCTAGTCTTGTTATAGTTCTTACTGACTGTTGTAGTTTCATTTTCTGTTTCACTTTATTTCCTGCTTACTCATATTCCTGTTTATAGCATTAAACTCTGAGATGTTGATGTTTCCTTTATGCAATTTCTCAATATGATACTCAGTTTAATTGTCATACATATTTAGCTTAATCTTGTTGTGCACTGTGTACTTTGCTCCTTTCCTGACTGGATACGTTGTTTAGGCGATGATGAGAACCTTGCCCCTACCTATTACGGACCCTATGAGCCAGCAGGTGATACAGTTGCAGAGCCGGTTCCCACCCAGGAGACTACTCCTGCAGAGTAGTTAGCATTAGCTATCTTTATTCCTATTTCTTGTCTTATTAATCGGGTTTGTCCCCGATTTCAGTCTGAATTTCTGTACTAAACATTTGAAGCTGTTGTCACAATTATTTCAATTGCAATCTTAAGTTTCCATTCTCATTATTATCTTGCTTATATTATTTGTGGATGAGCTAGTTTAGTTAAGTGTGGTTTTGACCTAGACAGCGTACTACCGCCGATTCTGCGGCGTAGGCTGGACGTGCCCACGCACTCGTGCCCGAATAACCGGGTGCGGGTCGTGACAATAATATTTCATCACATTGTGGTATATGTGAAGTTTTGAAATCACTTATCAATTTTATTATTTACTTCTAATATAATTATTTTTGCCATATAGATGTCGAGCCTTGCAAAGCTTGAATTCAAAGTTCTTGATGTAAGTGGAGACAATTATTTATCATGACAATTGGATGCGAAGTTGCACTTGCAGTCCAACAAGCTTGATGGAACTATTAAGAAAGAAAATAAAGAATCTTCTGAAGCCAAAGCTAAGGCTTTGATTTTCCTACGACATCATATTCATGATGATCTAAAAGAAGAATATCTATGTGAGGATGATACATTGAATTTGTGGACATCTCTAAAGGATAGATTTGACCATCAAATTGATAATTCTTCTTATTGCTCAAAGTGAATGGTTGAACCTAAGATATCAAGACTATAAAACTGTTAAAGAGTACAATTATGCTCGGTTTAATATTATTTCTTGTCTTAGGTTGTGCGAAAAAAGTAATAGAGACTCAAATGCTTGAGAAAACCATTTTCGCTTTTCATGCAAGTAATGTGCTTTTGCAGGAACAATATCGTGAAAGAAAATTCACAAAATACTCTGAAATGGTGACTTGTCTCCTTGTAGTAGAAACAAATAGCAAAGTTCTCTTGAAAAACCACGACTCTAGACCAACTGGGTCAATGCTAATTCTTAAGGCAAATGATAGTGTTGGATTTAATAGAGATCAATGTGGAGGACGTGGAAGAGGGCGTGAAAAAAAAAACTACAAGAGATATGGTCATAGTTATCAGCCTTACAAAGGAGGAAACAGTAGTTCACAAAAGAATAAATGGAATAAGTGGACAACACCCTCTAACAAAGAAAATTCAAATCCTCAAAATAAATCAAATACGGGTAGTAATGCTTGTCAAAATTGTGGCAAAGATGGACGTTGGTTTAAGAATTGTCGAGCTTCTCAAGAAAAGGTATTTAAAGAATCCATAAATGACATGTCTAGGCCATGATAGTTTGTTAAAAATCTTTATTATGTATTTGGAGTCACATTTTTAATATAATAGTATCGTTTGGTGTGCTTAATTATTTTTATTATATTTATGCTAGCTAGAATATATGTTCATAATTTTCTTTTTTTGCTTCATGATTGAAGGTATGGATATACGAAGGGAGAAAAATGACTTGGATATGTGTTTGGTAGATAGTGCTACAACACATACGATTTTGAAAAATTAAAAGTTTTTCTCAAAGTTAGTATATGACAAACATAAAGTGTCAACAATAGCTTGGCCAACACATATAATAGAGGACTTTGAAAAAGCAAACATCATGTTACCTAATTGTACTCAAATAAATTTGCAGAATGCGTTATATTCAAGCAATTCCAAAAAAAATTTGCTGAATTTCAAAGATATACGCAGAAATGGGTACCATATTGAAACTTAAAATAATAATAATAAAGAGACATTATGTATCACATCTAATGTTGGAAGAAAAAAACTCACAATAGAAGAATTCTTTTGTCTTTCAGTGGCTTTGTATTACACCACCATTTATATAATTGAATCTCATATGAAGGTAGCAAGACATAAAGCAAAAAATAAAAATAAAAAAAGAAGCAAATGATCATGTCTTATGTACCATTTGGTTCATCCGGGACAAACTATGTTCAAGAGGATCATTGACAATTCTTGTGGACATTTATTGAAAAATCACGATATGTGTTCCTTGTTCACAAAAAAAGTTTATAACTAGACCATCTTTTCTAAAAGTTAAGAATGAGTCTCATACTTTCTTTCAAAGAATACAAGGAGACATTTGTGGTCATATTTACCCTGCTAGTGGTCCTTTTAGATATTTTATGATACTCATAGATGCATCTACTAAGGTGGTCACATATTTTTTATTGTCTACTAGAAATTTTGTATTTTCTCATCTTTGACCCAAATTATTAAACTTAGATCTAAGTTTTCTGATAACAAGATTAAGTCAATTAGACTTGATAATGTTGCAGAATTCAGCTCAAAAGTTTTTGATGATTATTATACATCATTAGAAATTGAAGTAGAACATCATGTTCCCCATGTGCACACACATAATGGGTTAGCTGAATCATTTATTAAATATCTTCAGCTTATAGCTAGACCTCTACTAATGCAATCTAGTTTGGCAATTGAGGCTTGGGGACATGTTATTTTACATGCTGCATCTCTAGTTAAATTTAGACCAACTGCATACTATTTTTTTACCTATACAATTTGTTAGTGAAAACAACCCAATATTTCATATTTGAAAAAGTTTGGATGTGCGGTATACGTCCCAATTCTACCTCCCAAAAGAACTAAGATGGGTCCCCAACGACATTTGTGAATATACATTGGCTATGAGTCTTCTTCCATAATATGATATTTGGAACCAATGACTGGTGATGTCTTTACGCCGTTATGGGGAGGAAAGCAACAAATTGTTCATATAAAACAACCCATTACTAATGAACGACATGAATTGATGTAGAATATGCCTACTTTATCTCATCAAGATCCAAGAACTCCACAATGTGATTATGAGACAAGAAAAGTGATACATTTGCAAGAAATTACAAATTAATTACCTGATGCATTTCATGATGCTGCAAAGGTAACTAAATCACATGTCCCAGCTATGAATGTGCCAGTCAGAATCACTGTTCCAGTTGGACAAAATCCAAATAAGACGGTAAATGAATCTACTACTACACGTCAAAAGCGTGGTAGGCCTATAGGTTCCAAGGATAGTGCTCCCAGAAAAAGGAGAGCTAATGAAATATCTTGTCCTGATAAAAGCTCGATAGTGGCTAGAGATCCGGTAACAAATAATAAAATGTGCACATTTTTAAATTCACTTAAATGCCTATAGATGCCTCTAGAGTGGGACAAGTACCTGAAAAATAAGAGATCTCGATATTCCATGCATGTTCAGGTGAATTGTGGAATATGAAAGCATCTGTCATCGATGACATATTTAGCTATATAGTAGCTACTGAAATATCAAAGGAAAATGATGATTGTGAAAATGAACCACATTGTATAAATGAATGTCGACAAAGAATAGATTGGCCAATGTGGAAAGATATTATTCAAGTAGAATTAAAATCTTTAGAAAGACGTTGTGTGTTTGGACCAATAATGGAAACACCAAAGGGTATAAACCATATTGGTTTTAAATGGGTGTTCGTGAGAAAATGAAATGAGAGGAACGGAATTGAAAGATATAAAGTCCGACTTGTAGCACAAGGTTTCTCTCAAAGACCTGGAATTGACTTTATAGAGATATATTCTCCAGTTATGGATGTCATAACTTTTAGATATCTTATCGGTTTCGCAGTTTCTGAAAATCTTGATATGAGACTTATGGATGTTGTAAATGTATATTTGTACAGAGACTTAGATACTGATATCTATATAAAATTTTAGAAGGATTTACAATGCCAGATACTAAGTCAAAGGGCATGTGTTCAATTAAACTTAGACGTATGGGTTGAAACAATCCGAAAGAATGTGATATAATCGTCTTTGTATTTATTTGACTAAGGAAGGATGCAAAAAAAAGTCAAAAAAATCCATGTATTTTCATTAAGAAATCTGAGAATGGATTTTCTATAATAACAATATATGTGGATGATATAAACCTAATTGGGTCTCCTACAGAATTGGAGAAAACAGTAAACTATTTAAATAAAGAATTTGAAATGAAAGACTTGGAAAAGACAAAACTTTGTATTGGTTTGCAAATAGAAGAAGTTCTAGTGGAATATTAGTGCATAAATCCCGATATATTAAAAGGATTTTGAAACTATTCAAAATAATGGACAAAGCACATCCACTAAGTAAACCTATGGTTGTACGCAGTTTGGGTTTGGATAAAGATCCATTCTGACCAAGGGGAGAAAATAAAAAAGTTCTTGGTCCTGAACTACCATATTTAAGTGCTATCGAAGCACTATTATATCTAGCACAATGCACAAGACCAGACATTGCATTCTCTGTTAATTTATTATCTAGATATAGTTTTGCACCTACTATTAGACATTGGAATATTAAGATATCTTCGTATGAGATTATTTTATTCCTGTGATTCCACTAACAATTCTCGTCTAGTTGGTTATGCAGACTCAAGTTATCTTTCTGACCCTCATAAGGGTTGCTCCCAAACAAGTTATGCGTTTATTAATAACCATGCAGCTATATCTTGGTGATCAACAAAGCAAGGTTCAGTAGCAACTTCCTCTAACCATGTACTCCATGAAGCAACAAGAGAAAGTGTGTGGTTGAGATCGATCATTCATCATATAAGAGTGAATGGTTAACTACACACAGTTACAGATGAGCCAATAACAATATTCGAAGACAATGCGGCTTGCATTGCCTAAGTCAGAGAAGGATTTATCTAAGGAGATCGAACCAAGTACTTTCCACCAAAGTTATTTTATGCACATGAGCTCCAAAGGACGAAAGCGATCAAAGTCAAGTAAATAAGATCAAATAAAAATTTAACCGATTTGTTCACCAAGGCACTACCAAAGACTACATTTCAAAAGTTGCTACACGGAATAGACATGCGACGACTTTAATTATCAGACCAACTAGTTGTTACAAATCCATTGTATCGGGGGGTGGGGGGGTGGGTGGGTTATGGCTTGTAAAGAATATTTTTGAATTCTGCGCGTTGTACTCTTTTTCCTTAACTAAGATTTTTTTTCATTAGATTTTTTCTAGTAAGGTTTTAATAAGGCAACAAATGCGCATACACCACACTAATGGTGAATATCCAAGGGGGAGTGTTATAAATATGGATAATTCTCCATATTTGGTTGATATATTTTGGCATTACCATAATTGCTTGATATCATATATTTGACATTTATTCTCTTAATTGCCATCATTAAAATGTCAACCTCAATTGTAAGGCTATATAAATGGCTCATCTCTAGTTGATTTATATAGTGAATGAAGAAACAATTTCTTCCATTCTCTCTACTTTATAACATTCTTCTAATTTTGTTGGGCTACAACAAATAGAAAAGGCCTAATGATAAAAATAGCAAAAAGTTTTACTATCACACAGGGTCATAAGAGCATAAATAGTAAGACTCATTTCAATTTCTAGATTATAGATTCAAAATGTATGAGCTTATTTTGTAAAATAGTAAGGTCCAATTGAAGCTCCATAATGTAAGATCAAATTGAGGCTCCATAATGAAACCTTCTTAGTCACATGAGCTTTAGCTTGGGCCTGAAAGTTTTTACATTTAGAATGTAGAAATTCATTTCGTAGAATAGTAAGGCTCAATTTGGAGCCCCAATTTCTAGATTCTAGATTTTTACATTATCTTTTTACAAATTATTTTTTGACCACACCACATTTGTCACCAAAGATTATTTTATTTTATTTTTTTAACTATTTTTATACAGACCCAATCAATTCTAAATTTAATTTTGATTATAAATTTAGATGTCAAGATGTATTTTTTTTTAGCTCCATCTAGTGTGGATGTTCCAACAAAGAAGAAAATAATGTGACCTATTATAGTCTTTTATTTTCGCGCACAATCTAGTCACAAAAATTTATAAAAAACACTTATATGTATCCGATTTCTCTCGTCAATAAACTCGAACTTAATAATCTAATAATATTGAAACATCAGTTTTTCTAACCAAAGATTCATTATATTTGCAAAAATAATATCTAGGAACATCACTCCTAGTGTTTCAAAAATATTATTTATGGAACAACTACACATCAATTGTGTGTTAAATTTATCGAACTCGAGTGACCCTTGTGGTTACCGGGGAGAGGTATAAGATCCTAGATGTGTGGCGTAAGATCAGTGGATCGAGCAACGGGGACGTATCATTCTTTTCATTTATTTGGTAGGAGTTTGGGAACAGTGGGTCCAAAAGACATGCAATGCAGCTACGTAAAGTTCCGAACGTTACGTCGGGCATTTAAAAAAAAAAAATTTGTTATAAATTTGAAATAGACGTTCTTGCCAAATGTTGAACCCACCTAGTAAATAGTCCAAAGCCTATATTATATTTGGCCCAAGCCCATTCTCTGAAAGAGGGTAAATTCGTAAATTAAACCACCCCCATCGCTCCCCTAAAGCCCTAGGGTTCGATTTGCAACCACCATCATCGAGAATCCTTTTTTAGGGTTAGTGTTTCTAAACAGAGCACCACCAATGGCGCCGACCAAGAAGAGCGTAATTTTCTCTTCCGTTTGATTCCTTTCAAACTCGGAGATCTATTTTGATTCCGTTCTGATCTTGTCGGTTCCTTTTTGTTGTTGTTGATTTCAGAAGAAGACGACGGAGAGCATCAACAACAGGCTGGCGCTCGTGATGAAGAGCGGGAAGTACACGCTTGGGTTCAAAACGGTCCTCCGGTCCCTCAGGAGCTCCAAAGGTGGGATCTTTACGCTTTCTCCTATCAAACCCCTAATTTTAGGATTTGTTCGATTAGATCTGTTCTTGTGGAAGTGGAATTTGGGTTTTTTTTCCCTTCCCGTGTTTGGTTCGTCTAGGGTTTTTCTCTGTTGATCTAGGTGGAACAATTACTGCAGATGCCACATCTAAGAATGCCAAACGAAAATATGAAATGAACTGAAGTTATTTGCATGTTGTTGATGTTAATTTGAGGGGAACTTCTTGATTCTAACTGTCTGAATTTAACTCTTTCTGCTGTTGTTCAATTGTTCTCGGTAACTTTCTTTTGAGAGAAATGTCTTAGTTTGTATTCATTGTCATTATTGTACAAATAATACCAAATGCTGCTTTACGGAGAGAGCTAATTCCAGATATTCCCATTTTTTCACATATTTCCATTTATTGAGGATTATTTGTCAAAGGTCCTCACCTTGCTGCATTCTTCCGTTTTGTCAACATAGCATTGGCATTCCCAGTTTCTCCCCTCCCGGCCAGCGTTCCCCTTATCAAACTGATCATTGACCGGGGTTATGATTTTGGTGACTGGCCGGCTAAGAAGCACGAACACCCCAAATTCATGCCGTGTTGTGTCGAACACACGTATTGGACTTGTACTCGTCTTGTCCCTACACTTCCAACATTTCGAGGGGAGAACCTTTCATCTGTTTCACCTTGTTCTTGATTCTCGTCTACTTTGAAGACAATAGCTATTATAAACATTAGCCATTCGACCCAGAGTTTACCATATAACTACACAAGTATCATTCGTGATATTTTGTAGGTCCATTTTGAAATCTAGAACTATTTTGTTAGGGCTTATTGGTAAATCGTAAGTCGAGGATGATTTGGAAGTTTGGAACTTGGATTTTTCTAGTTTCAAACTTTCAAGAAGGAATGCGTACAGAAAATCTGTGCCCTCTCGTCTCATTCAAAAACTATGTTTGGTTTGTTAAGAAAGTATATAATTCGGCAATGAATTATTATTTTGTAGTTTTGTTTTGCAAGAGGGTGTTGCCTCGTGCAATAGTAAGGCTTGCTTTTGGCATCCCAGGGGATGCAATTTGGAGCAATGTTGTCAATAGCACATTGAGGCGTGTGTCACTGGTGAGGCGCAACATGGTACCTTGCCATGACGCGAGGCGTTGCGCTTCATTGAGGCACACGTCTCTGTCGCGCAATGGCGCAAGATGAATGACACATTGAGGCGCCCCCTCGTGAAACATAACATGAATTGTAGGTTTTACTTTGTTTTGTTTTGGCTCATTCATGAACCCACAACATGCATCATACTCTAACCTACTATCCCACTAGAACGTTTTAACTGGCTACTACCAGATTTTTCTCTTTTATCTATAGATCATTTTTCATTTCTTCAACAATCGTTTGTGACCCTTATCCCTCACTTGCCAACAACTTATTACCAACCAAAGGATTCAAGTTTTTTTAATTTGCAAGTTTTAATTTTCTTTTTCTTTTTCATCTTCTCATTTTTTATACTTCAATTTAGTCTTTGTCGATTTTCCTACATAGACGATTTTTTTTTACCAAAGTCTAGCTAGCTTCCTCAATTAAGTTCTTTTATTTTGGAACTTATTTCTAATGAATTATTTTATACTTTTTTTTCTCCCTCTTACCGTATCAAACAATTCATCGTTAGGCTAGTATCAATCTTCCTTTATAGACTGACTCCCATTGTTGAATCCAACAACCTCTCGGGTGATATTTTTAAATTTTACAATTTGTCTTAAGTATCTATACAATAAATGATTGATTAAGATATTGCAATCACTTTTATTGTATTGTTTAGAGTTCTAAAATAAATAAATAAATATGCATCTCACTTCAATAATGCACGCACCTTTTGCCTTGAGCTTTATGTACCCTCCTATGCTCCTTGCACCATGACAATACTGTGTTTGGAGTCACAGAAACAACAGCTCCATAAATATGGAGGTAGGGTTGCATCTCCCAAGACCCTGCATAATCGGGAGCCTTGTGGCATTGGGACACTATTAGTCTCATCTTGAAACCTAGAATTATTTTTTTGATGATCTTTTTGGTAACCTTTAGGATGTAGAGGATTTGGAACTAGCATTTACAGGTTTCAAGATGGAATTTTATGGGATCCGTGCACTTTCTTGTCCTTCAAGAATGTGTTTGGCTAGTTAAGAAAGTCGTGTATTATAACAATACTAAATACTAACTAATTATCTAATTAATTCGATAATGAATTATTATGTGAAATGTTCAACCTAGCAACTTAAGCCTAAGATAATGAGGAATAGAATGATAAGAGTTAAAGGAGGAGCCACTAGGATTACATGTAGGTAGGATTACATGTAGGTCTAAACGAACTTGGATTGAGGTTTCAACATGGTAGTCAAAGGCGCGCCTCGCAGAAAGGCGCAATAGATGCGCCTCACGCCTCACTAGGCAATGCGTCTTTCTCCAGGCGCACCCAAGATGCGCCTTTCTTCAAGGTTCAACCAAGAAAATGCACGTCTTATATTTTTTTAATTTATACAAAAAAACTTTGAGACATGGAGATAATTTTTACCTCATACAAGTAGTTAGTTACATCTGAACTGAAAAACTAAAATTTACTAAAAGTGTGGTAGGAATAATTCAAACTCTTGTTAGTTCTGTTGATTGCTACTGTTGCTCTGCTAGTTCACTTGGTTATGTTTTAACATATTTTTGTTGGTTTTATTATGTCATTTGGTTTTATTTCCTACATTACTAATTTATTTATATATGCATATTTTTATTATTTTTTATAATTTGTGCTTCGCTTCGCTCGGGCGCGCGTTTTAACCGCGCCTTGTGCCTCACTTGATATGGAACTTTTGCACCTCGAATGCGCCTTGCGCCTTTGACTACCTTGGGTTTCTAAGTATGATATGATTTTTGTTAGTGTTAAAGAGGACATGGCCCTTAACGGAGCTAAATGGGCCCTAGAAGAAACTGATTGGAAGAGAAGGATTCAAATGGCTAATCCCAAAAAATTGGGATAAAGGCATTGTTGTTGTTGTTGTAATTTATATAATTACTAAGTACAAATAATTAAGTTTAGTAAAATTAATTAATTATTCTTCCATGGATATTAATTATTATCCAAAATCATTACCCCGGTATGAATTTGAGTGACTGTGCACCTTAGCCGGTTAGTCACCAAAATTAGGGTTGTTTGAATTCAATAATTGATTTTTTACTAAATTAATTATTTGAATTGAGTTATTGATTATCATAATTAATGGATAACTATTATTATAATTACTTGCTAGCAGTTAAGTATCTCAATTACTAAGTTATTATCATAACTGCAATTAATTATTTTATGAATATTGTCATTAGTTAACTTAGTTAGTACAAACTATGAATACACTAACATCCATCCCACGACCTCCTTTTTGGAGAGAATGTGGGAATGGAGAATTGAAGGGGGGCAAGATCTGGGTTTGTCATGATTACCTGAAACCCACCCCCACTTTACATATGAACCAAGCATCGAAAGTTACAAATCGTCCTTGCCATCTAAATCATTCTTTCGAAACATGCCTTAGTCAAAGATATACAAACATCGTACGAAATGAATCAAACACGCTCTGTTGCATATCAGAATATTGAAAACTTGAAATTGACACCCATTCAAGAATTTAGCACGTTTGGGTCAAGGACGAAGCATGTGATTATCTATGGTAAGAAGAATTGTAGGGAAATACCGTATTTCATGCTCCTTGTGCTGCTAGTATGACATGTTTCGGACCTTAACCTGTTTTGTATGATTTTTAATATGCTGTAGCATATATGTTAATTGTCTTTTGCTATTTCGAGTCCGTTGGCAATCGTCTTTGTTCTGTAAATCGGTGGATACGATTTACCATTCTTCTGGAAAATACACAAAGCTATTGTGGTTGACATGCTTTTCCCTTTTTTTTGTAATTTGTTTGTGTATATCTTACCCTTTCAGGTCCTAGGAAGCCTGCAGTTTTATGTAGCATGGTATATTATTTGTTCTTTACATTGGCGGATACAATTTACCTCTAAATTGATGGCAATAATCGATCTTTAAATTGCTGGCAAGCATCTTTATTCTTTAAATTTTGGTGGATACAATTTACCTTTTTTTTGGAAAATGCGCAAAGCTATTGTGGTTAACATGCTTTCCCCAAAACTTTTGTTATTTTTTTGTAATTTGTGTGTATATCTATATTATCTACCCTTTCATGTCCTAGGAAGTCAACTGTTTTATGTAGCATGGTATATTATTTGGAAGTACCTTAGTACTATTAGGTTGCTGGTGAAGTGACCTTCCAAAATTGAGTGATCGGACTTTAGACTCTTTAGAGGTTTTGGTGAATTCCATATTCATAGATAAATGGTAGCATGCATAGTAATTTCTGTTTATCTTTCCAATATAAAGTTCTAAAAAAATTATTGTGATTTACCTTATCCATGTAGTATTTTCTGCCTCTAGATTGCTGGGTTTGGTTTGAAGTTTATGAAATTTAATGCTGATTTTCATTTTTGTTTGAGTTGTCATATATTCCTGCCCTTCAATCTGGAATTTGATTTGTCGAGTTATTTCCTTCGGGCCTTTGGAGTAGTGTTAGTAGATTTACTGCTTGTCGTCGTTCTTAAATTGGGCATCTACTCACCATGAAAGTAGTGAGTTTTTTTTTCAACATACAAGTTCACTCCTTATATTATGTCCTACTGTTTAATTGTTTGTTCGACTTGCTTACTGTTTCCTCAGGTAAGTTGATTATCATAGCAAACAACTGCCCTCCTCTCCGGAAATCTTTGATCGAGTATTATGCAATGTTGGCGAAGGTTGGAGTTCATCATTTTAATGGAAGTAAGTTCGCCTCTTTATGTTTGCCCCAGTATTACAACATGATATGTATAACCTGTAACAGCTAGAAGACGATGGCACCGTCGTTAAATTGGCTAGTTACCTGCAGTAACTGTCAAATAACATCCAGTGCCATAGTTCACAGATTTCTCCTTTTGTTTGAAAACACATTCCAGTAAACTGGAATTGTGACTTATTAATATCTTATAGATATATTTTTATGTGATTGCCAACTAATTTGGTCTTAAAATTTAGTAATCACAATCCATTGCAAGTATGTGCTGCTAGGAATGATGGACAAACAATGAATCTGCTTTGTTTCTTAAAGGGTTGTTTATCTATTTCATTTGTTGGAAATCTCAAGTCTTTACAATTGCCTTGAAACAGATAACGTTGATCTTGGAACGGCATGCGGTAAATACTACCGAGTCTGCTGCCTCAGCATCATTGATCCAGGTGGGTTCTCTTTTCACTATGTGTTCTGTTTCATGGCCAGTTGTACGATATCCTGCATCCTTATATTATTTCTGAACTATATTCCTTGAAACTTGCAGGTGATTCTGACATCATCAAAACTCTCCCCGGCGACCAGTGAGATTTCTTATCGGGAGCTTCAGTTATTTTGTTTAGGAACTCAATGTTGTCAACATACACTGATCTGTTCTGAGAGGATTTTTAAATTGTCGACAGTTTGTTAATTTTGACCTTTGGATGAGAACTATGATTTGCTAGATATATTTAGCTTTATGGTTCTGTGTTCTTTCTTTTCTTGTTTCTTCCCACTTCCCTAGAAATGAATGCCTATTTATCTGGATCGACTTAGTGACTGTGCTCTATGTTGCCAGATGGTGATTGTGGTGCATTAATTCTATTTGGTGGTATTTTGTACCGAATACTACTTTTGCACCAATTGCTTTTTGATGCATTAAGTTGCTTGATTGCCATGTTTCCAAATGCATTATCTATTGACTGAAAAATAAAATAAAAAATCCCAGTGCTGAACTTGTGTAGTTTCTATTACATATTACTCTTGAAGGTGCATGGTGCTGTTATGCATCTGTTTGGATGCCTGCAGTCAGTTGATTAGCAAAGGTGATCCTTGCTGCAATACATTATTGGATGCCTGCCACCGGTATAGGAAAGCATCGTCTTCCAATTGAGTTACTCAAATGTGATCCTCCTGTTTTCCTGTAAGTCAGAATCCTGGCTCGTGATATTTCCGGGATTTTGTTATTTCAGAGAGAGGTCACATTTTTGGGAGCACTCGAATTCCGAGTGGAATGCATATTTCTGGGAGTGGGTTATTTACGTCAATCTTTCCTATATTTTATGGTTATTACACGGGCATCTCTTCTTTTAAAAATAATTACACTGGTCTCTCTTATGATTTATATAAAAGATTATTATACTAACCACTATTATTTTAAAAATATAACATAAAATCCAGGAGACATCCGAAATAAACGAGACCCGTGTAATAAGCACGTGTAAATAACCCTTTGGGAGCACATGGATGTTTGTCTGGAGAGTGGAGACCTTTGCAAGGTTGCATGCACTTAAAAGATCTTCAGCATAAAAATTTGGTCACATGTAGGATTTACATAGAGATGGTCTTCCGGATTGAGGATCAAACGCATGATTCTTTCTTGTTGAAGGAGAAATCATCGAGGTTGTGCTCTTAAGTCTTAACGACTTGAATTCTATGTTTATCTTGAAACTTCAATAGAAAAACTTGAGATACAAACAGTATATGCTTGGTTTGGTCTTTAGATTTAACAATTACAAGTTTTTTTTTTTCTCTTTTCTTTTCTTCTTTTACTCAAGTTTTCTAGCTCTTGATCCTTTTGGCTTTCACCAAATATCCTAATCTAATACATTTTTTTAACACGGACTGGAGGAAGTAGCAACATTCCTTCGTTTGTAGCTTGAATATGAAGGATCGTAGCTTTAAATTTGAGGAAAAAAAAAGGAACTTCCTCCTCAGGACTGGTGGTAGTTCTCTCTCATTTCCTCATGGAGGAAGAAGAGGAACAAGTCCAACCGTCCAGGTGCCCCCCCTAGTCTTCAAGGTCAGTTGACCTTCCTCCGCGTCTTCCCTTCCCTTGTCACTTTCTCCCCAGCCTTTTTTATTCCTTCTCTTCCATTATTATAATCCATAATATTTTAATCCAACTACTATTGTGTTTGTGTCGTGTTGATGATGGTTGGGTCAATTCCCACTCCCCAATCTCTTCTATCCATCTCTCTCTCTTCAGGTTAGGATGTCGAAAATTGGGTTGCTCTCGAATTTCTGATTGATACAGTACCGCTCTCAATTTTATGTTTGTATAATAATTCTGGGGTTTTGTTCTTGTGGCTTCTTGTTCTGCTTCATCTTGAATTTTCTGCACTTATTATGTCCATTTTTAGCATGAAATGTAAGTCGGGTCACCCTTAGATTTATGGGTTAATTTCCTTTTGGTTGATAGGAATATGTTCAGTTTGGTGGTGCAGAATTGAGAATCTCTAATTTCTGATTGCTTTCTGCTCGCTATTTTATGTTCTGTGTAATAATTCTGGGTTTTTGTTCTCGTGTCCTCTTGAATTGTTTGTCTGCTTCATTTTATAGTTTCTGCACTGCTATATCCAATTTTACCGCTCATGGAAGATGGGTCACTGTTATTAATTTTATGTTTATTGAGGAATATGTTCATTTTGGTATTAGAGGATTGATAATAGGCTTTTCTTGAAATTTCTTTTCAGGATTCTAATATTTGTCTAAACTTTGTACAGTAACTTGTGAGGAGTTGCTCCCTTGTAACCAAGGTGATCCAGAACCATGTCACAGATGTCGAGATCCGGAAGCAAGAGGCTCTCCGACGATTACGACGTGGTCGACGTCCTTGGCAAGGGCGGCTTCTCGGTTGTGAGGAAAGGGGTCAGCAAATACAGTGGCGAGAACAGCAAAAACAACTGTGTTGCTATCAAGACACTCAAGAGGTTCGGCTATACCCCTTCCGGCTTCCGGCGAGGCAAAGAGAAGCCCCCCACGTGGAAACAGACGTCGATTTCGGACGCGCTGCTGACGAACGAGATCCTGGTCATGAGGAGGATAGTGGAAGATGTGTCTCCTCATCCTAACGTGATACACCTTTACGATGTGTACGAGGACATGAACGGGGTTCACCTCGTGTTGGAGCTTTGCTCCGGTGGGGAGCTCTTCGATAGGATAGTTGCAAAGGACCGGTATGCGGAAGTAGAGGCAGCTGAGGTGGTGAAGCAGATAGCGGAAGGGCTAAATGCACTTCACAAAGCTAACATTGTCCATCGTGACTTGAAGCCGGAGAATTGTCTGTTCCTTGATGAGACTCAGCACTCTCCTTTGAAAATTATGGATTTTGGTCTTAGCTCCGTCGAGGATTTCACTGATCCAATCGTTGCGCTGTTTGGGTCCATCGATTATGTCTCTCCTGAAGCTCTGTCTCAATGCCAAGTAACTACTGCTAGTGATATGTGGGCTCTTGGGGTGATCTTATATATCCTTCTTTCTGGGTATGCTCTATTTCCTAGCGTCGACAGAGTTAGGTTTTCATATTTACATAAGACTTTTGGTCATTTCAATCACTTGGAAGTGTGATTGGTGGTGTTCCTACTGGGCAGGTACCCACCTTTTCATGCGACATCGAATCGAGAAAAGCAACAGAGAATACTAGCTGTAAGTTGATCATCTTAAAAGTTGAAAGTTGATTTATAGGCAAAAAAGGAAAGAAAAAAAAGTCTCTCCAATGTTTATTATTTTTGGTGTAATGCTGATCTGAATCATCAGATTTCTATATCTTGTGCTCGCTCCTTGAGAGCCGTCACAGGAGCATGGTGTAGTTTGTTTGCCTTTGATTCAAGCTTTAACATAACTTCAGTAAATAAGGATATTAGTGCTCTAATTGAGCTAATATTATGAAGGGCAGGACCGAGGGTAGCTAGCACCTAGGATTCTAACAAAACCTATAAACCTATGATTTACCTATATATTTTAAATCTAATGGTTAAACATATACATTCAAGTAATTGAAGTAATATGTAACTAAGGGTCAGCTTAATTAGTTACAACCATTGACAAACTAGACAATAAAAAGAAGTATGCAAGTATATGAATGAAGGAATTGGTATTTATAGCTAACCATTTACTTTCTCATAGAAAAAATGAATTAATGTTACTCATTGAATGTGGTCTAGACATGCCTAGATAGAGCCTGGCATGATGCCAGCTAAGATGAGCCCTAAGCAAGCGTCTACTATAGCCTAGGCTGTAGACGACACAAGGTTGTAGTCTAAGAGGCATATCTAGACTCGAGGCCGTTTTTCATGACACGGATAGTTGTGTGGAACTTTTCATCTCAATTGTGGATGTTGAACGAGACCAGAAAAAGATTGGAAAGGGAAGAACAACTTTGTATGAGTTGTTTTGGGGACTCAGGCGGGGATAGGGTACTTGACACCAAATGATTTTACTTTCTCTAGGTTCCTATCAAGAAATGGTATGCCACAAGAAGTCAGAGTTGCAATGCCCCATTTCCAAAAATACACTCATATAATCTAGGTATTTTACAAGCATTAGGCTTGCAGTCTACAATTTTGGTAGGATAGGAGCCACAACTACACTTTTTTACTTAGAGAAGGCTATCCTTTGTATGTATATCTGACCAACGTGATCTGACCACCACACACAGCCAGCTTACGAATATTTTGCAGAATTTCTTTAAAAAGTCAAAAACGCATAGGTGCTTTATTAGCAGGTATTATAAGTTGAATATTGAA
This sequence comes from Iris macrosiphon, assembly GCA_036927795.1. Classification (NCBI taxonomy): domain Eukaryota; kingdom Viridiplantae; phylum Streptophyta; class Magnoliopsida; order Asparagales; family Iridaceae; genus Iris; species Iris macrosiphon. The sequence goes on from JAYESA010000020.1 coordinate 38,769,219, forward strand.
ATTGCATTACTAATATGAATATACATATTATAGTGAGAGACGAAATGATTTTTTTTTATTGAAGTTGGTAATGTTAAGTATAGCCTTAGTTAGACTTATCTTCATTTTGGGAATCCTTATGTAATGTCATCCATGTCATTTATGCTAGTTGTCCTTTTTCTTTATTTGTCATGAGCTCCCTATATATGTTGGCTTAGGATCCTTAAGTGAAGGTGGAATTTTCCTGATTGTAGGATGCAAAAGGACTGTTAAAAGAGTTGGAAACTGTGTCAAAAATACAAATACAGACGGTCTATAAATTGAGGTGAAGGGGTGTCTACTGTTTAGGGCATTCTCATGTGTGGCTTGTTTTTTAAAGTTGCAAGTGATAACAAGAACAAAACATGCAATCTATATGGATTGTTTTGTTGCGAACAGAGAGGCTCCGTGCACCCAAAATTTAGTGTAGGAATGATGGGAAGTTTGAGATGGATGTCCCATGAACCATCAATAATCGGCTTACAGAAAAACTACAGACAGCATAAGAGTAGTTTCCACTAAAGAGCTTAAATAAATTACTCATTTCATGTACATGCAGCAGAAATATGAAGAGACTCTGACAAGAGGGGTCTACCTATCAGAAACTGAAGATATAATGTGGAGAACTTAAGATGCGGATTATAAGATATGTCAAAAGGCACCCTGCCAGTTTTTTCGTAGGAATGAATCTTGATATATGGAGTCAAAGTTATGATACAGAGCTCCTATTGTTATTGGTTTAAAACTATTTGACTCCCTATTACATTCCCTCTTCAACATGTTGGCAAGGGCACTATATAGGTTAGTTACAAAATGTTAGTGTGATTTTAGATAGTCTTGTTGTTAAGTCTTCAAACTATTTAGCTCCCTATTACATTCCTCTTCAATGTGTCGGCAAGAGCACTCACATCATCATCCAAGTATTCTCTATGGGTCGGTTATGGAGCACAAGAAATCCCTATAAACGATTTTGCAAAGTTTTTATGACCAGTTGTCGAGCTGACATCAACCCTCAATGTTGATGTCAAATTACTGACCAAGGTTGCTATGAGCATGAGAAGGACATGTCATAAAACCTAGAGGGCCAGTTGGCAGGGAGTAGATCTATCTTTTGGACATGCAGATTAAGCTCTTGCAACCAAGGTGTATCATCCAAGTTCTCCTAAACTCTTCTATACGAAGTCGTCCCCTCCCATCGGTTCCCTTTCAGTTTTGGGCCGACGCTATCTACATATGTTCCTAATTAATCAATTTTCTTTTTCTATTATTGGTGTTGTCTTTCTTTATTACATGTTCAAATGTGCTCCAAATTATCCACTTTTCATGGCGTTTTGTTTGTTATCACTCTATACAAATAATCTAAGATATGAATAAAATATACATTTCGAGGCTATGGGTCTTTGGAAGAAGGAACAAAATCACAAGCATTGGTTTCACCGTAAAACATGAAATAATCGTCTAAGTTGTCATGTTAGTCATCCAGTCATGATTGGAGCAAATTGGAGCAAGTACAAATATAAGGTAGACATGGTACAAGTACAGTATATAACATATAATAGGCTAACATGATATCAATAGACCAAAAGGTTATATATATATATATATATATATATATATATATATATATATATATATATATATATATATATAACCAAGATGGTACTAGAAGTAACAGGTAGCATGGTGGTATGCAAGAATCAAGAATTATAACAAGTGTACATGTGTATTTGAGGTGTGTTTGGTTCGCTGAACTGGACAGCGGAAGTGCCCAAAATTCGGAAGTGGATGTTATGTACATCACTTCTGTTGTTTGGTTTGCGTCCCGGAACTCCTCCAGAAGTAGTTGATTGGACAGAAGCAGTTCTGAGTCCCGGAACTCCTTCTCTCTTTCACTCTTGACTCGCTTCTTAAAAAAAAAAATCCAGAAGTGGACAGAAGTGGGGACTCACCGGAGTCGGGCAGAGGCGGATTGCTCCTCCTGTGGGTCCTATGACCATGTCGACCTGGAACTGCTCCTACAAGTCCAGCATGCGGCGAAGAACCGCCACACTCCGCCGCACCTCCACATGAAGTCGTCGTCGACCGTCGAGGTTTCTGATGGGTCGAACCCAGTCGGAGAACCCGAGCGCCGATGTCGGGCCTCCATCCTGGCAACCCCCTTTGCCTACCGATGCAGCCGCGTTCGTCCCCGAAGTCGCTGCGCCGCTCTCAAAGTTAGAAAAAGCGCTAGGCGCTAGTCGGACTGGCACCCGTCGCCTAGTGTCTAGTCCGCTTAGACGGCTGTATAGATGTAGGCAGTTCAAAAAATATAAAAAAATTTAAAAACATAATAAAAATTGTATAAAATGTCCATAAAATCCAATAACATGCATAGTCGGACGTCAGGGGGGCTAGACGGGCACCTAGGCGGGCATCGGGCGGACACCAGCTGCCTAGCGCCTAGACGGCCTAAGCGGCCTCCTTTTAGAACGGTGGCCGTTCTTCAGCTGGGAGGAGAACCCCCGCTGGTCGAGCTCCATCTGGCAAGAGCCCTTTACATGCTGGAATTTGGGAAAATGGGGTTTTCCCTCTCTCTCTCTCTCTCTCTGTTGATTTCAGCATGGTGAGTTTTGAAATGAGAAAATTGGAAGATAATTAATAATAATAATAATAGTTAATAATAACAATTAATAAATGATTTACTAATAGTTAATAATAATATGAATGAGAAATAATAAATTTGTGAGAAATAATTATATAATAATTGTGAGAAAAAAATTGTGAGAATAAATAAATAATAATAATAATTAATATTATTTGATAATAATGATAATTAATTAATTTTGGTTTTAATATACACTAAGAATAGTTCCCAAAAAAAATAACTATTCAAAAGTGGAAAGCCATATCACTTCTCAACTAACACTTCATTACAAACCAAATATAGGAACTACAAAAAGTTACACTTTCCAACTCACTTCAACAAACCATCCAAACGAAGGAACTCATAAAATATGCATATGCATGACACGCATACGCAATGCGTATGCAAGCTCTCCACTTCCAAAATTTTTACTTCTCTACACTTCAGCGAACCAAACAAATCCTTGGAAGCACAACGCTCGACACATGGACGATTAGTGATAATAACTATAAGTTTTCACGTAATCGCAAGAACAAACAAGAAGCTACTAATAATAGTAGTAATAGCTATAAGTTCTCACGTAATCGCGGGAACTTCACAAGAAGCTTTAATAATAATATAAGTTCCTACATAATCGCGAGAACTTCACATGATATAGTTCACATGCCTAACGATTGTACTTTTTCCATAGTTCCACATCTCACAAATAAGAACATGGTCACGTTCACAATAAAATGAACAAGTAAAGGAAGAATCTATACAAGATACGATCTCTCTTGTCTGTTTGAACAGTCATAACATGGGTATATGGAGTAAACATACATAGGCAAATTACGATATATTATATATAAGTAATTGTAACAAGTCAAGCTTTGTAGGTGTACTTGCTTGTTGGCTATGACTGTATGAAGGAATAACCTGAACTAAGAACTACGAGCTATCCACGAACTACCCAGGACTATGATCCACAAATATTCATCGAAGCCCACAAACAATCTCGCACGATCAAAATCACCCAATCAAAAACAAATTAGGATTACTATGTTAGGCAAGTTTCTTATTAAACAAGTTATTAGGTTACATATTAGGCAAGTTACTAGATCTAGGTTAATCTAATCAATATAAACTCTGATTTATTAGCCTAAACCATGAAAGTACAGTCCATGTCTCGAAATTCGCAATTCAAAACCCGGAATACGAAATTCAAGGCAAGAACGTTGGCCAAAAATTAACTATCTTGATTTGACGAACCGTATGGTCAAATCGTAGATTTTAGTGACATGAGATCGCTGGAATCGACATATCTCCATTTCGGTTCACGAATTTTGAGATATGGTCCCGTTACAATCTAAATACAAAAGTGAATACATGGTGGAAAGATCTAACAAACGAACTCGAAAAGAGACAAAATTTCGGTCAGAGGAAGAGAAACTCACCATGAGTGCAATGGAGAAAACGGATCGAAGATCCAACGTCAGATCTTTCGCAATCACAAAATATAAAAACTAGACAGTCGACATTATTGGGGGTCGCATGTGATGCACGTACGCAATTTCTATGATTCAACCATCTAGATCAAAGTAGACATATAAACAAAGATTTTGTTGCAGGTTTGAGGTCGATCGTGTGCCACATGACGAAGATACGATTCTTGGAAGTTGAAGGTGATGTTGTACATGATATAGACACATTGTTGTTATGAAGCAAAATCATCCGTTAAACGTCGTCATGGTCGTGCAAATTCTTCCTCAAAGGTAGAGGGTCATGCAACGAATGCAACAGTGAAGACAGATTGTAAAAACGACGAGCGGATTGATCCAACGGTTATGACATAATCCTTCGTTGGTTCATCGGCCAAGATCATTAACTAAATAAAGTGACGCGGGGCGGGTTGGACTCTAGCAGGTCCGGCCTGACCCGCTAGATATAATTTAAGAAAAAGTTAACTAATTAAAAATAGGTTTATTAATTCAGAAATTATTTTTAGATTGGTTTATTATTTCCTAAATAGAATTTAGGTCTAGCAAAAATACCAAACAAGCTAAAAAAATTCTCTAAAAATTATGTACATTATTATGGGCACTAGAACCGTAGTTGTCAAGTTTCATATGATTCTATATTAAGGATTTTAATTGGTAATCCCTATAAGTCTATAAACTATTTTCTTAGCATTTGTAGGGTTTTAAATCTTAGAAAAATCTCTAAAAATATTCATAAATTCTAGAAAAATATATCGGACCACATAATGTTACTCTAAGTCTTATTAGTGTTGTTGGGTTATATGAGTTCGCTTAGTAGCTTATAAGTCTATAGTGACGTCGTCTTAATAACTTCAATCAATTCAATATCTACCCAATTTTCGATTTCAATTCTTGTTAGTGTATTAATTAGGGTTTCTTTATACTTATCACTTTGCCTTTGAAAAATTCTCTAGGCAGTTGTAAGTTGGTGTATAAGATTAAAACTTTCACTGATAGTTCCATTGATCAGTACGACGAGGTCCAATTATTTGCTCGTGGGCTTCTGAGCAACACGACCTCACGACGATATCTTTGCTCATGTTGCCATGATGGCAATAGTTCATACTCTCATGGGCCTTGCATCCGTTTGTTATTGGTTATGTTATCTTACGCTTGTGAAGAATAATTTATTTGATTGAGGATGTTTACATGGCTCCTTCTCCGACCTCTCTCATTCTCTAGGGAAATTTCTCATCCTTGCAAGGTGAACACTGAAGTATATCATAGTCGAACGAAACACATCGAAGTACGATGTCACGAGATAAGGGAATAATGCAATACGGAGATTGATCTTATAAAGATTGGCACTAAGGTGAATCCGATGGATACGTTAACAAAGGCGATTCTCACGATAGAGAACTTCAAGTTTGTGTTGACTTCAATTTAGGTACTCAGTGAAGGACTGTGTATGGTAACTCTAGAGGGGGGCTGAATAGAGTGCAGCGGAATAATCTACCCAATTAAAAATTAAGCAGAGTGAAGGCAGCTACCAACTAACAGTGTATATGCAAGACAGTAATGTAAAGCAGTAAGAGTAAGAGAGAGCAAACGCAAACACCGCGATGTATATTGGTTTTCCTCTGAGAGGACTAGTCCAGTCCCGAGAACTCAAGTTCGGAGTTTTATCCACTATAATCACCAATAGTGAATCACAAGCTTTGATCTGAAGGCTTGCCGACTTCTTACAACCACGAGATTTGATCCGAAGTCTCGCAACTTCACACACCACGAGTTTTGATCCGAAGGCTCGCAATTTCACACAGAATAGGGGTTTGATGAACCAAGCTCTTTACAACTCTGTAGACTTCTAGACCGAGATCGCACTTGGCACTTAGAAGACTAGGAAGTTGATCTTGGAGATAAGAAAGTTTAGGCTCTGAGGGTTTACTCACTATAGGATAGAAAGATTGAGAATGGTTGAGTGAGTAGGAATGTGGAAATCCAATCCTATTTATAGGGTATTGGCAAACCGAATTCGGTCAGAGTTTGGATGGGATTTAATTCAAATTTCCAACCGTTGGGCCAGGAAATCATGAGCGTAACCGAGTTCGGTACGAGTTTGGTCCGAGTTCGGCATGAGTTCGGTCCGAGTTCGGTTTCTAAGTATGGTAGACTTTGTGAATGAATGTGGCATGATTTGGTGGATAGGTTCGATGGTTTATTTGAGTGGACTGGGTATCTGGGTATAGGTACTTTGATTTGCCAGTGCGACTCAGCTTACATCGATCCTAGACTCAATAAATAAAAGATTACATATGAAAACCAAGAATACTGATGACGCCAAACTTCTGAAATATCTGCTGACTTGAAGACGATTTTTTTCCTTGACGGCAGTTGTCCAAAGATAACCAGATTTGGAAATTTGAATACCTTTCAGGGGCTTCGCCCCGGAACCCCCACGAGAGGCGCTGCCCCCTTGACCTCCGTCCGCTGACCAGGCAGCGGAACCCCCGGGTGCGAGCTCCAGATAAGTCGTAGGCGGTTGGACTAAATCTTCTGGTATTACGCTGTCTTTGGCTCATCGTCATATAGCATATGTCCATTGCTGATCTTGCTTATTGCTTTCTGCAAGTACATGTTAGACGAACAAGAAAATATACAGAAGCAAATATTACATATCTGGACAATGCTGAGTTTAAGTAGAAGATACTATAGTGATTGATCGATTACCATAATGCTAAACTTAATCGATTAGCCATATTTAAAAACTCAACATAAACATTGGACCAACACTCAGGTGTAAGTAAGATTCGCAACCTCGGTAGGGGGTTGTGGCGGTTTCATAATTCTGGACAAAAGACCGTGTCAGTAGGCAAGGTGATACAAAAGAAACTAAAGTTAAGGAAGAGTTGATGCAACCACAATAATGTTCAGAAGGTGCCTAGTTGAACAACAAGTCAAGGTGGAGACTATTGGATGGTGACTTGTGTTCAACAAGGAGTCGAAGTCACAAAGAAGGGGCTCAAAATAGAGCAATTACAACAACACTGGTATATCAGTTCTCCAGACCGTATACCGGATTTTCTAGTAGCTAGTGTTCACAAAAGTGCATACAGACCGGTATAGCAGTTTAGCCAACCAACATACAGGATATTCCATTGCACACTGTGCACAAAAGTGCGCATTGAATCAGAATATAGTCGCTGTACCTATTGTATGCCAGTTGTCCATCCAGAATTCTAGTTCGAGTGAGTTCACATGAACAATCAGATTTAAAACGTGTTTCTCAGCGGTTTCTATTCCTCCTGACTCAAAAAAGTTTAGAAAAGTTATATGGGTTTTCCTAACCCTGATCTGGTGTTCTTGGGATTAAGGAAGCTTTGCTTGATGATTTTGCTAGGAAGCCTAAGGGAATTGAGAGAGAAGAAGGTTGGGAGCTCGTTCGAGTTCTCGTAAGGGAGGATTTGTCTGATACAGTATTATTGTACAAATATTGTAAGGTTTCTCTTGATTCAATAAATTTATTCTCCCATTGCCCCATAGACATAGGCCAATCTTCAGCTAAACCACGTTATATCTTGTGGTCTTGTGTTTGTGCTATTTCTCGGTATGTCGTCGTAAGGTGAACTCTTTGATTCTATGGTTGTGTCCAACTATGTGAAACTAACGGTAAGATTAAGAATGCGGAAAACTTGGGATGTAGATTATAAGATATGTTAAGAAAACAAGTATGAAAGGCACCCTGTCAGTTTCTGACAGGAATGTTTCTTGTTATATGATGTCAAAGTTAAGATGGAGACTTCTATTGTTATTAGTTTAAAACTATTTTGTCTCCCTATTACATTCCCTCTTCAACATTTTGGCAAGGGCAGCATATAGGTTATTTACAGAATGTTAATGTGGAAGTAGATAGTCTTGTTGTTATGTTGCATACAAGGAAAGACTATAGAAATAAAGATAATATTTATCACTTGCTTTCGAGGCCAAGGGTATGGCACTTAGACATCATATTGTTTGGTGGTCTTGAAAGTTAATCATCTTCCCACAGTGTTTTCTATGTTTAAATTTTTGCTCCGTTACTAAGTAGGGATGACAGTGAGCCAGTCTCAAGTCAGAATCATGTAGTCCCGTATCCATCTGTTAATTTATACTTGATACTGAGCCAAATTCGTTAACTATTAGGGCCTGACAAGCCAAGCATGAGCCCTGTCCAACTCAATCTATTTCATAGGCCGGCACAAGTTCTTTATACATATTTAATAGCATTCTATGTTGCCAGTCTAAGTTAAGGGATTGGAATTACAATATGTGTACTTTATTGGACCTAGCATAAATTAAAACTAGTTCTTTATGGCTTTCCCAGTTCCCATAATATATAATCTATAGTAGGCAGCTGATAGGCATCGGTGAATTATGTTTAGTTAATTAAGATTGCTCTCTGTTGGAATGAACTTTTTATAACAACCTTTTTTCTATCAGGTCTTGGTAAGTACTAAAGGAAAAATAAACCTTAGTAGCAAATATATCAGTCCAAAATTACCGAAATATTATCCTATTTATTGCTCAAAAACAGATATCACCCATTATAACCGATGTATCTGTATTGGTCACTATTCACTAACTCATACTGATTTTTATCGGGTTGTATCAGCCAAATTAAGAACCAGGATTCAACATTTCAAAATAAAAGTCAACGCAGGCGAAGTACGCCCGTCATGCTGAAACTGAAATAGACCTATATCTGCTTTTGTGTGAGCTGGGATGAATGCAGGATTATTGCCTGCCTATAGCTGATTCCATTTGATAAGAGAAGGCTTAGATAAGATGAATAGAACTTTCCAAGTCCTGAGTCGATTTTATGAAATTAAAACGAGAAGTGGCAAGTCATGTTTTAATCCATGAGCTGACAACTGTTTCTGATGCAGGGAGACTTCACCTTTGACGATCAAACTTGGAAGACCATATCGCCACCAGCAAAGGATTTGATTTCCAGACTTCTCTCTGTTGAACCTTATAAAAGGCCGACAGCTGATGAGGTGTGATCTGTTCCATATGTATTTTTATCTTTGATATTTCTTATGATTGTATTTCAACATCGTAATAGCTATCCTAATATTCCTTGGCCTTGTGTGTAAAAAGCTTCTGAAGCATCCTTGGGTGATAGGGGACTGTGCCAAGCAGGAGCCCATGGATTCAGAGGTTGTCTATAGGCTGCAAAGTTTTAATGCTCGCAAGAAGTTTCGTGCAGCTGCACTAGCTAGTGTATTGAGTAGCAAAGTCTTGTTGAGAACAAAGAAGCTAAAGAGCTTGCTAGGAACCCATGACCTCACCACAGAGGAGCTCGAAAATCTCCAAATACATTTTAAGAGGATGTGAGTTCTTCAACCACTTTATCTTTATTTGAGTATCATGCTAAGTTCAAATTAGAGCGTCATATGAATTAGAGCTTGAAAAAGCGTGTTTAAAATATAATTGCATCTCATTGCTGCAAGTTATTCTTCTACTAACCTAATATGTATCTATATTATGGAACCATTTAATGCTGTCCTTGTGGAAAATTCCATCATGTTTTCTGTATTGGCCTGATATTCTATAAATAAAAAGAGATGATTGAGGAAAGAAGACATTTAATCCTTGAGGTCAAGGTTCTGAGGAATAGTAGTCAACAGAACTTGACAATCATCGTTTTCACAGCATTCTAAAAGTAAATGTTCCCCAGTGCAGATGTGCAGATGGCAACAATGCTACCCTTCCAGAGTTTGAGGAAGTGCTAAAAGCAATTAAGATGGATTCACTAGTCCCTTTAGCTCCTCGTGTATTTGATCTGTTCGATAACAACCGTGATGGAACTGTGGACATGAGAGAGATCCTATGTGGTCTGTCAAGCCTCCGTAATTCGAGAGGAGATGATGCACTTCAGCTATGCTTCCAGGTAACCATTAATAAACCAGGCTGACCTTTGTCATGTTTATCATAACTCGTAGTACATAGTTGGTCTCCCCCAAATATTTGTTGTGTGTGAGCTTTCACTAGACAAATATTTCTCCAGAGACTGCAAGGATTCACTCATTCATAAATTAGTTATAAAATCAATGAAACTAACTTTTCGTGATCCATTTTGTTAATAACCCCCAAGATTTTGAACCAGTACCTCATACTTTATCTGCTTATTCACCCTGGCTAGGCATAGCTTCTTCTCAAGTATTACAAAAGAGTATTATACTTGTATATAAGAATTTAGGGTTATTTACACTAACCTCCCCTATGTTTAGGTTTATTAAACGGACCTCTCTTACTTTGAAAATAATTACATTGTCCTCCCCTCTCCTTTATGTTGTAAGGGTGGTTAGTGTTAATAATCCTTTACGTTAAACTTAAAACATAGGAGAGGTTAGTGTAATTATTTCCAAAATAAGGGAGGTCCGTTTAATAAACCTAAAACATAGGGGAGGTTAGTGTAAATAACCCAAGAATTTATTATTTTCATGCTTCATGATATTATTAGTTGCTGAGGAAATGCTTGATTCTGAGATTTATGAATCAGAGATTATAGTCCCTAAAACACACAGAGAACTAATTGCCACTGCTTTTCTTAAGTTGTTCCTAACAAGTTCCCAAAGTTTACCTCCCTGACCATTTTCCAACATTCCCAAGCAATCGGTATGGTCGTCTCTCGCAGGTTGATCTAATTCTTTTCTGAACGTGCTACTATCAGATGTACGACGTCGACAGATCTGGATGTATCAGTAGAGAGGAATTAGCATCGGTGCTCAGGGTATTTCCCGCAACTGTCCTGTTGTCTTCTGGAACAAGTTCCATTGATTTTGTTTCAAACCTGTTGCTTATGATACTCATCTTTTCAAAATGCAGGCCTTGCCCGAGGATTGCCTTCCAGGCGATATAACGGAGCCAGGTAAACTGGATGAGATCTTCGACCAGATGGATGCCAATAACGACGGGAAGGTTACGTTCGATGAGTTCAAAGCTGCCATGCAGAGGGACAGCTCCCTCCAAGATGTAGTCCTTTCTTCTCTGAGACCTATCTAAGCTTTCTCTTAGTGAAGCAGCTTCCATTATCCTGAATTTTTTCTTCTTGTATCTTGTAAAAACTACCTAAGAAGTGTATAACAAGATGTAGCAGTTCTGAGAATAAGTCTGTGTTGTGTTCTCTATGCAACCTGAACACAGAATATAAACTGAAGAGCATCATTCTAGTTCTGAGTATATGTAGTTGATTTGCTGACAGTAAAATCTTGATATTGCTACATTTTCTTCATTTATTGAAAGCATAGAAAATGGTTATAGTTTTTTTTTTCTTCCGTGTTTATTGCTTTCTTTTTGTGTGTGTGTGTATATATATATATATATATATATATATATATATATTGTGGGTGAGCTTCTTACCAATAACAGTGTGTTACACAACCACCAATATTCTCATCTTCTTGGAAAGGTCTGAAACTGATCCATACATAGCAAAGGGATGCAAATGAGCTCTTCTTAAGACCTAAGACCTTTTCAACACATCATAGATTTTGAAAATCTTGGGAGAAGTTGCGTAAGAGCTTCAAAATTTACAGTTAAAAAACCAACATTTTTGCATCAATACATGTTTTTAACTTGGGGCGAGATGGGGTTGTTTGGTTTGTGGATTTGGAGTGCGGTTCATGTATTTGATTGTAGAATTTACAGATAAGATTTATTGTAATTTGATATGAACAGTCAATTTTGTCTACCATGAAATTGAAATTTTAACTTCAGAGTTTTCCTCCGAAGTGAATTTTTTTCATTTTCACTTCGTGAGTTTTGTTGGAGGATCACTTCATCTCTACTTTAACAAAAAATAATATTTATCATTAATGTCACTTCAACAAAAAGTAATATTTTTTCACTTATTTCAATAACCAATCAAACTTTAGAATTTTTTACTTCTAATCTTCGTTTTTTCAAAGCATCCAAAAAAAAAAAATCAGTTCGCTCAACTTGATTGCAATGTGTATGCAAAATATTAAATTTTGATTTTTTTTCTAATTTTTTGTACTTTGCCAAACCAAACAGCCCTAGGTAGGACTACTTGATCGGATTTTATTTCTTTAAGAAAATGCACACTTTTTTTATTGTCAATATCATGTGACTCACAAGTATATATGGTTTCAAAGCTGGTCTAGTAGCATTGAATCACTATTTTATGGTAAAACTTCCTTTCGGAATTTTGAGCTTTAGTCCAAAAAATTATAATAGTACCATGTAGGGGTGAACATTTCGTTTATCTGGTTTCAACTCAAACTAAAATACAGACCTAATAAACTAAAATTTAAATTTAAATCGAGAATGAACCAAAATTAGCCAAAACCGAAACAAACCAATATAATCAATTCGATTTATTCAATTGGACTCTTTTTATTGTCTAATGGGCCAAGTCTAAAGCTGAACTTGTGGTTACATTATATCAAAATATGTAAAATGGACTTGTTAAACTATTGAAGTTGACTTTCTTAAAATATAAATAGAATTGTTGTTTTTAAAATATATACATTTTGTATCATAAAATATACATAAAATTGAAAATATTTACATAATTTCATAATTCATATTCGACTTTTTATGGGTGGTGTTATTGACGTTCCTAAAATGTCATCCTGCATTCATTTTTAATTTTTTATCATTTAAATTTCAAATATGTCCATGTATTAAATCTAATATTAAACGGATGACATTTTAGGAGTGCCAATAACGTCTTTCTAGGATACCGTTATTGACACTCCTAAAATATTGTCTTGAATTCCTCTGTGTAGGAGCATATTTAAAATTTGAATGATAAAATATTAAAGAAAAGTACATGATAAATTTTAGGAGTGTCGACATCTTTTTTTTTTCGGTTTTAGATTGAAACCAAATATTTTCTTTATTATTTTTAAAATCAAATTATTATTTTTAAATCAAATCAAATCTCTTAAAATCTTTTATTAGATTTGGTTCTCGGTAAAAAAAAACTGAACAATCTTCGCCCCTATTAGCAAGAGTATATAGAGAATCCTCTTAAGTAGGAATGGATATGCACAAGAAAAAGTGTTTCGGGAATCTAATGACCGTTAAGATCCCAGTGGACCCCAGTAGGGCACCACCCCCGTTTTTCAAATTTCGGTCTGACACACGCAACGGTACCAAAACAAAACAAAAAGCAAATAAATCCATCCAATAGAGAAAAAAAGAAAATCCCTCCAATTTCAATTAAATCCCCCATCCCAAACCCCCCCCCCCCTCTCTCTCTCTTCCCTCAAAATCCATGGCGAGGACGAAGCATTTCAATTAAATCCCCCATCCCAAACCCCCCCCCCCCCCCCCCCCCTCTCTCTCTCTCTCTCTCTCTTCCCTCAAAATCCATGGCGAGGACGAAGCACTTCTCCAACCGGCCCCGGCCCAGAAGAAGGCTCCAGCTCGGCCCTTCCCAAGAACAACAACAAGAAGAAGAACAACAAGCAGGTCCTCTCTCTCTCTCTCTCTCTCTCTAGAATCGAAACCATTCCTAACCCTCCCCTTCTCTCTCCTCCTCCTCCTCTAGAACCCCAACCGGCTCCTTCGTCACCACCAGCACCAACCAAGCGAGGCCGAAAGAAAAAACCTAGCGCCGCGACTCCGCGTGCCGCAGGTATTATGCTTGTTCGTTCTTCTGAGGCATTTCTTCGTATACTTTGGTTCGGTTGATGTGCTGAGTAGTACCGACTCTCTTTTTTTGTTTTTTTGTTTCAGCCGGAACCGGAAAGAAGAAGCGACGGTTCCGGCCGGGCACGGTCGCGCTCCGCGAGATCCGCAGGCTGCAGAGGACCTGGAAGCTGCTCATCCCCGCCGCCCCATTCATCCGAGTCGTCAGTGTCTCCTCCTCGACCCCCCATTTCCGCACACTCTTGATTTTTTGCGTTTATAGTTACTTTTTTAGGGTTTCTTTTTTCTTAAGATTGGTTACATTATTTATTTATGTGCATTTCTAGTTGCTACTACGATCTGCTTACTAGTGTGGGTTAATTTTACGGCATTGTTGAGTGAGTAAGTTTCTATTGGGGTTAAGGATCCTCCATAAATGAAGATGTGGGAACTTCTCCATATATTGGGGGTATGGATGCACACGTCTTGATTCTCTCCAGACCCTACATTAGCGGGAATCTAGTGGTACTGGGACAACAAATCTTGTAAAAAGAAAAAGAAAAATTAGGGTGTCGCTTGACACGATGGTAAGACGGCGCCTGTATTTTGGAGGATGTGGGTTCGAGTCACTAGTGCAGCATCTCCATATATTGGGGGTAAAGTTGCATATATCTCGAGTCTTGACCCTCCCCCTTTTTGAAGGAGAGGTCTCGAAGAGCCAAGTCGGGTAGAACCTTTTGGATTCCCATGACTTGATTCGGCATTAACTTACGGGAAATGAAAGGAACAACTCTCGGTTTTGTTTGCCTGTGCCGAAAGATGGTTGTATGTTCATGGGCGTGAGGTGACCTTGTTTTTTCAGGGTAATAAGAGGTGAGCGGAGTGAGGTGAACGGCCCAAAGCCTAGAGCCGATGTCCGAGTTTTTATTTATGAAACGAAACCCATACTACTTATTCCCACACTCCCCAGTGGGGGACACTGGCAGGATGCTACTGACCTTAATGCCATTAACATTTGACTTTTTAATGTCGAATTTATTTCGGTTTCGTTAATCCACTTGGATGTTTGTGACTGTTAAGCTTATGTATTGATACTAAAAGTTAGGACTTTTATTAGAATCATTAGTGTATTGTTCACTGTATAGAATTTAAACTAGATCAATAATGATTTATTAGTTGAACCAGTAAGCACATTCTTGGTTATTTGTGTTTCTATGTACATTTTTGTTTTCTAATCAGTAGCATATTTCTTGTTATTTGCATTTCTAGCTCTGGTATTAGGGTTTTATTTATGGGTGGCACGTTTTCTACGATGTATTTGAATGTTCTTGTTTAGAGAAGTTGAATGTGTGTGCACAGTGTCATGTAAGGATATATCTAATTTATATGGCCTCAATCTAGGGCAATGTAAATTCACATCACTATGATAAGGTTTTTAATTTGTGGTTTGGGTGGGATTTGACTTCTTGAATCTATGTAAAGTTCTGTTATTAACAAAATGAGGTCCATGAAAGTTCTTTTTCACTATGGTGAAATATGTTACGACTTGAGTTCTGTGAAGTTATACTTATGTCTGTTAGCATTGCTTCAGTTCAGGGTTTTGTCCAGTAACATATTCTGGACTGTGCATTTCTAGTTACCATCTTCGATGTCAAATGTTATGGAAGCTTATTTTGGTTTATCATTATATTGTTTAAATAAATGAGTAACATGTTATTCCTCTTGATTACCTTCTAGTTTCTTTAATCAGAATTTGTAGCAGCTATTGGTAGATTGTGACTTCAAAGGTTTCTATACTGTGGGTTTACACATCTAGGTTGTTGGTGTTAGACTGTTTCAGTTAAGGGGTATCTAGTTCTTACAATAAAAACTTATGGTAGGATGGTGTGTAAAGGTTTCTAGACGTTGTATGGGCTTGACAATTCTGCTACTTGAGATTGGGGTTTTATAATTTTCTTTGGATTCTGTTATAGGAATTTAGTGTATAAATGACTTGTGGTTCTACTGGGATTCTTCTAATGATTGTAGGTGAGAGAGATTACTAATCTTCAGTCCAGGGAAGCTATGCGATGGACGGCTGAAGCTTTGGTTGCAATTCAGGAGGTAACTTGAACTCAACTCATCCTCCTATTTCTTTGCTTTAGTTCCAGATGATTAATGTGGGCAGTTCATCAAATGATCCGAGGTATTGTACAGGCTAACTAATACAGGCTAACTAACACTTCTTAAACTTTAGGACAGCCAAAATGAGTTAGCATATGATGAGATAGACAATCATCTTGATTTAAAGACTGAAGGTGCAATTAAACTGGTTGCCTTTGCATGAGGGCAAGTGGGCAAGCAGTACCAGAGGGATTATTAGGGAGGGATAATGATGGCCATAGAGGGGATACATTAGAAGGGAAGGATTTATGTGGCAGGCCACTTGGTGCTATAAGTATGTCAAGTACGTTGCACATACACCGGAAAATGGTGTCTGTATCCGAACCGTGTGACATATGTATCTGAATCGTGCAATATATGTGACTGCTTAATTATACCTATCTGAAAATGCCCATATCTCGTATCTATATCATGCTCTTACCCGTATCCATGGACATATATTCGTGCAACATTGATGTCAAGGTAAAGCTGTGTTGGAGAACTAGTGCAGAGCTGCAAAAACATGACGGTTGAAGGATAATTGCAAGGTTCGCAGTATCGGTATTGGACCCTTACTTTAAGTATCGGTATCGGCATGATCAACAATAGAGGGGATACATTAGAAGGGAAGGATTTATGTGGCAGGCCACTTGGTGCTATAAGTATGTCAAGCTACGTTGCACATACACCGGAAAATGGTGTCTGTATCCGAACCGTGTGACATATGTATATGAATCGTGCAATATATGTGACTGCTTAATTATACCTATCTGAAAATGCCCTCGTAAATGATTTTAGGCATAATTTAAGTATTTTATGTTTTGTTTCTTAATAGTTTTGAAATTGAATGAAATAATAATGACCCTTACTGATCGTTTGCCTATAATAATAATAATAAATCATTTACGTGCTTTCACAACCTTACTATGCTGGTACACCCTTGTTGATTGGTCTTTTCCAGTCAATTTTTTCTACCAAATTGACTAGAAAGATATCTCCAACGTCGGTATCGGTCATCATTGATAGCGGTTGGTATCAGATGGGGACATGCCAAACCGTATCGGTATCGACCGTATCAGATCGGTATTGGCCGATACTGCAAATTATGTCATAATGGGTTTGGTTACTAGAGAGAAATCGGTTGGAGAAGGTGGTGGAGAACAGGAGACTAACGATTGATTAAAGGTTACTTTTTAAGTGTTGTAACTTGTAGATAACAATTACAAAAGGGATGATGAAGGTCCCATTGGAAGTGGAGAGGGGCAGAAGGTTGAGGAGAAACTGCTATGGCAGTAAGAGAGGAGAGAGAGATTGCAAGATTCTTTTTGTGGATACTAATCTGCATCTTTCCATATAATTAAGGTCCTTAATTGTAAGTGTTGATTCAAGGATGAAACGTGTTCTAGTTGGTATGCTAATTCACCACAATTAATTGCATGAATCCTTCTTTATTGTTATGAACTTAAAATCAAGATCTGTCAAGATTGTGACAGCTAAATATCTGCACATTTTTTCGCGTAGACTCTTCAATGCATCCCTTTATGCACATAGTTGTTTAAAGATTGGAACACTCGGGCAATAAATCCTCACAGGTAAATAGACAGGTAGCTTATGTACTTCACTGTCCCATATCTGTCTCAGCCAACATGTGGATCACCTTTTGGGATGTACCAGAAATGTCCAAAAGTTGTCGAGGATAGTAGAGGAAAAGAAAAAAGGACAAAGTACATCATAGCTACTATGTGCACAGGCTCATTTTGATGGAAATGGCTAGAGTAAGAGGTCTATTTATGACATATCTGTTCTATATGTTTGTTCAAAATGCTCAGTGCATTTGCTAAATATACAAGATAAAGATGTATTTTCTTAAATGTAACTAGTCTTTGAATGTGTGGCACTTAGCATATGAAAGAGAAGTATCATCGATATTAGGTACTTTTGAGTTTCTTTATAACGTGTGATATTATTTTCTTGAAGATGCATTCTAGCACATTAATATCAGATTCTCTCCCAGGCTGCAGAAAGTTTTGTGCAAGAATTGTTCGAAGATGCAAATCTGTGTGCCATTCATGCGAAACGAGTTACTCTCAGTAAGTATTTTGTTTATTGTGGATTTTGTCAAAACTGTATGTAGGATAATTTGGTTGGTACTTGGTATTTCTGCTGATATGACATTTGCATATGCACACGATGCCTAAAAACTTGTTCTGCTTTGTGCAACCTGATCAGAATTGATATTTGCAATGATATAGGATTGGACAGTCACATTGTTATTTCGCTTTCTGAGAACATAAATGCCTCTATATTTAGTAACTCACTCCTATGAAAGACACTTTTGGCTAAAACTTGTTCTGCTTTGTGCAACTTGATCAGAATTGATATTTGCAATGATATAGGATTGAACAGTCACATTGTTATTTCGCTTTCTGAGAACATAAATGCCTCTATATTTAGTAACACTTTTGCTAAAACTTTGGGAACTTTAGTGTGATGAATGGATTCATATTGATTATTTTCTAGCATGTCCTTTTATAAAGCTAATAGGAGTGCTGATACTTGGTAGGTTAACCTAAAGATTAAATTAACACTAGAATATGAAATGGCTCAAGCAGCTAAATACAATATAAATGTGGTAGCAAGTAATACACTAAAATTGTAGGTTCAAAGACTTCAGCCATTTGAAGTACTGCTCATTTCGTCCCAATTATGTATTACGTTGGACTTCTCCAATTTTGCAATATTATACTGAAAGTTGAATGTTGTCTGGAATGAACACTTGTCCTAAAAATCGGCATGTTCGGTCGCGTAGGCCGAACCGAACCGAAAACTCTCTATTCGGCGGTATGATGCGATTGTGCCTTTGTGCGGCCCTGTACGGTGTCTAGGCGCCTTGTGCGGCTTGTACGTCCTATATCCGGCCTTGTAGATTGCAGCCTTGTAGAAGTGTTTGAACCATGTAATAGATAGCAAGAGACGTTTAGAGATGAGAGAAATAATAAATATAACCCAAATGAGTTAAAAAAATATTATATAGAAGTGGGTATAATGCAGTTGTGCTTTTGTGCGGCCCTGTTCGACGTCTAGGCGCCTTGTGCGACTTGTACGTCTTGTCCGGCCTTGTAGAAGAAGTCTTATTATTCATACAAAATGATAGTTTGATATAATATTTTTATTGTTGCAACATTGTAGAAGTGTTTGAACCCTGTAATAGATAGTAAGAGACGTTTAGAGATGAGAGAAAAAATAAATAGAACCCAAATGAGTTTTAAAATATTATATAAGCTTAGTATAAGGGAGTAGATGTTTGGCGCCTAGACGGCCTCCTCGCTAGGCACCCCTCCTCCGCACCGAATCTGCGTAGCGAATTTTAGAGCACTGCTTTAAAAGAAGTTAATAAATTAAGGTGAAATCCTTCTTTTGGATATACTATATCACCAATTGGTTCTCAGTTGCCCTCCTCCGCACCGAATCTGCGTAGCGAATTTTAGAGCACTGCGTTAAAAGAAGTTAATAAATTAAGGTGAAATCCTTCTTTTGGATATACTACATCACCAATTGGCTCTCAGTTGTCAGCAACCCAAAAGTTGAATCCCGGTGGATATTATATGGAGTTCTAAGAAACCAAACCCGATGATGCCACTACAGTGATGGCATAGTAGATATAACATCAAACTGATAAAGCTTCTTTTGGATATACTATATCACCAATTGGCTCTGAGTTGTTAAACACGATACTTTTACTTACATATTACTCAATTGTTAACAGTAGGATGCCACTACAGTGATGGCATTAAGGTGATCGACAATCCATTTGAGTCTTCCCTAATTCTCTTCACTTTGCGACCCAAAAGTTTGAACCCAGTAGATATTATATGGAGTTCTAAGAAAACAAAACAGATGATGTAGCATAGTAGATATAACATCAACGATAAATCCTTCTTTTGGATATACTATATCACCAATTGGCTCTGAGTTGTTAAACACCAGACCTTTACTTACATATTACTCAATTGTTAACAGTAAGACGCCAGTACAGTGATGGCATTAAGGTGATCGACAATCCATTTGAGTCTCTTCCCTAATTCTCTTCACTTTGCAACCCAAAAGTTGAATTCCGGTAGATATTATATGGAGTTCTAAGAAACCAAACCCGATGATGTAGCATATTAGATATAACATCAATGATAAACCCTTCATACAGTTTTTTAGGGTTGGCTATTTGAATCTTTTCCTTCCATTCAGTTCTGTTAAGGGCGATGGCCTCTGTAACATTATGGGAAAAAAAATCCTTAGTTTCAGCCTCTGTAACATTAATATAGCATTATTACATGTATTAGATTAATAATTAAGCTCTACAGTTACTCTCCTTATGTAAAGGGTAAGAAAATTTTCTTAGTAGATTGTTTCATCGACTAAAACACATGTAGGATGGACGATATTGATTTACCCCCCTTTTAGATTAAAAGTTGAGAACACCCTCCTGTAAGTGTCGCTAATGAGTTTTGAAAGTGTCGCTAATAAGTTTTTAACGACACTTACAGGAAGGTTCTCAACTTTTAATCTAAAAGGGGGTAATATCAATATCCCCCATCTAACGGGGGGTAATATCAAAAACCCCTTTTATATATACCCTCAGTTGAATCTTTGGCTTTAACCCCAAACCCACCCAAAGCAATATCTCCTTAATCCCCTTGTGCTAATTCATCTTTTATGAGTTCATCTTTCTTGAGTTCTTGTGAATTCTCCAGATAAGTTAAGTGTAAGACTACACATTTACATGAGCAATCATACAACCTTATAGGCTCAAATCCTTCAATCATTTTGTTTTAGAATAAAATTTTGTCACTCATGATTCTCATTGGTCTTGGCTACTTGTTCTTCTAGTGACACTTCCATTGCAGAATTTAGCCTTTGCTTTACCATTTTAGGTGTTGTTCAGATGTTCACCCCTCCCATTGATTTGCCTCTTCCTGAGGAACATTGTCTGCCATCTTTGCTGCTGAAATTGGTTCCACATTAATTACCTGGTTACATTTGAGAATTGTCTTAACTCGTGGAAATAATCAGCATGTTCTTCTTCAGCTTGCTCCCTTTTGGCTTTAAACCATATTGTTCATGTGCTTTAAACAATTTATCCAAAAGTCTAAATTGTCCGTAGCAAGATATTTTACTTTTACTCGCTGTTTAAGACAGACTTGCATAAATCTTTTTTTGTTGCAGTGATCAAGGATATACAGTTAGCCAGGCGGATTAGTGGGAGACGATTTTGGTGAGGAGCCGAAATAAGAAACCCTACTAACATGAGATGATTCTTGTGAAAAAAGTATATTCTCCTTGTGAAGTATTGTGTCCATCTTCATGGGACTGTCAAATTGTACTAATTTAACCGTTCCATCGGTGACAGATATCTGATGTATTACTTAGCTATTCTGGAAGCTTGTACACATATATCTTGCTACTTAAAAGCATCTTGTATGGATCTGTAATGAATTTTAAAGTAAGATGGGACTGATATTTTCTGCTGCCTAAATGTTTCCATATGCTGAGATGCTGCTAAATAAGCCTCTCCTAAGTTCTAACAAGGATTTAGCTAGCAAATATGTGCAGCATGTGTGATGCTGGGTCCGGATGATATGAAGGGTCTCAAACAAATTCAAATCTTCTTTAATTTAAAATTTAGAACATTGTGTGTTTCCAATTAGGAATTGGTTTGTTTTATCAAGAGATTCCTATTAGGAATCTAGGATCAAGTTTCTGTAGACCAAGCTTTGTGTACGGTATAAAGGGTCGATTTCAGAATTTTAAATTAAAGAAGATTTGAATTTGTTTGTTCAAAGAATATTTGAATTTGTTTGTTCATGGTGAGACCTAGATAAATCTCTTTCACAAACCCTATAGGCATTTCGTATGCGGAAAACTATATAGTAAAAAAAAAAATGATATTTTCGAAAATCAAATTTCATGTAATTAAATTTTCTGAAAATTTATATTTTCACACGAGGGCAACTTGGAACTCATCATTCCTCAAAGATTGACACCACAAAAAATGACCACTTTGATTTGGAAATTACTAGGGACACCACCAAAAATGATAGGAGCTATTACATGATAGGAGGTATCACCCTTAAGTTGTAAAAGTGTTAGGAGACATAATTTGTTAGGGGATATTACAAACCTCACACATCCATCTCCTCCTATTCTCCTCTTCATTTTCCTCTTCCTCCTCCTACACAAACTCATCTTCATTTTCCTCTTGCAATCTCTTCCTCTTACAACCCTAATCAAGATAACAAGATAAATTTTCCTCTTCTTTTTCCTCTCTTCATTTCAATGTATATTTTCTAAGTTTTTCCAAATAAAACTGAACACAATAATTTTTACAGTTCTTTCTTTTTGAATTTTAGATTTCAATTTATGTATGTTGGGAAATTATTTATTTCGAACACTATTATTGGTGGTTTTGAACACCATTTTTAGGGTTTGGGAGTTTTAGAAATCGACACAGTCGAGTTGGGGACGGCGAAGGACTATTATAATTCTGACTGTCCTGGCCATTTTTAGGACTGCCAAAATCTTGGTAGTCCTAAAACACACAGTTTTCTGTCATAGGACTGTCAGGATTCTAGAAGTCCTAACACAGAAAATTATGATAGTTCCAGTAATATTTTTTTCAAGGGCATTTTGGGTATCAAAACTGACAAACTTAAAAAACTATGATGCCCTACCACTTTCTGTGCTTAATTTTCTTTGATTTTGGCATCTCTAAAAGTAGATAATATTAAGATCCTAATGGAACTGACGTAATAAAAGGACAATTCTCAATAATATGTTGTCTATCACGTGAAAGGTCCCTACGTTTGTTCGAGCGATCCTTGAATAGTGTAACATTTTTCAAATAGGTACTTGTTTGCAGTCGTTTTTAATTTCATGACCAAAGAAAAATGTTAAAGGGTTTTGGGCTTAGACCTTGAAGAAATAGTCTCGAATAGCCCTATAGGCCCATTGAATCTAATGAGAAGCAGTCATGCATGAACCAGGAAGTCCATCCAACCGCAAGGATGCTAGAAGGCTGCTCTCACTTGTTGTGTTGTCCACGTATGCATCCTTTCGAGGCTTCGCATGGGTATTGAAGGCGTGATGGAACTCAACTCTCAATGAGCGAAGGTTCTTGGCGGCAGATGACACAATACTCCACCCATGCCTAACGATTGGATGACACAAGATTCCTCGTTCATCGAAGTTCCAACATATTCCCTCCAAGATCCATCTGAAAGCAAAATGCTTCACTCCACAAGACGTCCAATTTTATTACGATTTTCAAACATTCTGGACATCCTAATAGTCGCACATTCCAACATATTCCCTCCAAAATCTATCTAACGTGGTAACCGCAGCCGAAATAAAGTAAATCGGTTGTGAAATAATTACGGCAAAATCAAACCAAGCAACCGGTCGGTTCAGTTTTGAAATCGATTGACTTGGATCGGTTCAGCTTACTCGTACATTCCATCATTCTCGTGCTATCAACGGACTCTTCTAATGTTCTGATTGGTGACCCGTAGGTCCCAAAGATACCGAGGCACCAAGCCCAGTTCTGGGTACCGTACCCCTTCCAACAGTTATGTGGTACAGAACCACAACTATTCGCTTCACATACGAAGCCTACCTACCATTCACCTTCCGACAGTTCGTAGTATTACACCACTTCCGACAGTTCGTAGTATTACACCACAACTGTCCGCTTCTCCGAGGAAGCCTTCGAATATTATTCTGATAGTTCCGTGGTATCGCACCATAACTGTCCGCTCCGCGTACGAAGTCTTATTACATAAATCTCATACACTGATGCACTCGATAGTTACAGTTTTTCAATGTTCTATACTCAGTGTTATAACATGTATGGTGATTTCCATTTATTAGCTATACAATCCACCATGCATCATTGATCTACGAACGTTGTAACACAATAAGTGTATACATTTTTATTAAGGACGTGGAGTAGTAGAAAAGAAGGACCATAGCCCACCTACCTAGGCAAATTTGTCTGTTGTTCCAATCGAGCCGATACAACATGATTCCTCAATGACACGACTTGACGTGATGCACGATCATCTTAACTAGTATAACCATATGAGCACACCGTGCTCCCCAAACATCCAATTCGACCAGATTAAGCAAGTATGCATCACAGCTCAAATCATGTGATCTCTTGCACCGCTCAAAACTAACTCATTGGTTCTATCCACGAGTCCAACACCGTGCCTCTGCACATTTCGGGATAATACACATATCACCAAAACTCTGCATCCATTCATGTACATAAAACCAAGCCCAATAAATCCTTCTTCGAGCCAAAAACCATTATAATGCCCCGTACAGAGCGGGACATTACACTATTACTATTACTGATTTTATACATAGTTACATGGTTTGGTCAGTCCCACTTAGACATCGTTCGATTGACGAATCCTTGTATTACATTATTGGGATAACTTAGATACTAACATATCATCATAGGAATTGATTGGTCACTCTATTAAATTATTTATGTTTATATTGTATTGCCTACTAGTAGTCTTGGGTAGACAAACTATCTCTGTGTAGTGGTTCATCCCTTGTCCTTGTTTGATGTAGGGTTGGATTACTGTCCCGACGATAGGTTACAGATCTAAGCACGACATAGGTTCCTATGTATTGCTATCGTTGGGTTTTTGTTTCATTCACTCATACTTTCTTGTGTATCACGACTCACACCTGGATATTCGGGACGCCAGTACGTGGCAACGTCCAGCCTATGCCAAAACAACGGCGTAGAACATTGTTTAGGTCAACAATAGTAACTATCAATCTCATACAATAATATAACCTCAACATGTCAATAGTTCTCAACTCCATAAGGAGGATAAGCTGAATTTTATATAATGATAATACTCGATCACAAAAATCTATAAGGAACATAAAATGCACGATAAGATATAATAAGAGAATCCAAAGTCACAAGTCTAGAATAGTCATCTCAAACATCCTAATGTCTGAGTAAAAGACGAAGACAGATCCAGTACCAAATACCAAATAGAGATAGCTAAGGTAACTAATGACACTGGCTAGACCTCCCGATAATCACTCCTGAACTACAGGGTCCAAGGCTGCAACTACTCCCTCCTGTGGTCCGTAATAAGTCGGACACAAATCCTCCAAATCCACTAAAAATATTATCCAGTCAGGATGGAACGAGTACAACTCTAAAACAATTTTAATTAAATAATAAAGACTATAAAACTATAATAGTAAAGTAATACATGATGAACAGATAAGCAATGAACTATTGTACATGAATAGAGTGAAAAAGATAAGTATAGAAGCATGAAAATGTAAATAGGGTGAACAGGTAAATATGACAGTAAAGACATGCAAATATGTAAAATCCAGTAAGCATGACAAATAAGAATGTAACCAGCAAGTATAGAGTAAAACAAAAAATTCTGCATCTAACTAGTGTGTTGAAATATCACTTTTGCCATATAAACGAGTAGAAAATAATATACGACAGCTCGTGTTGGCCCAAATGGGTAACCGTCAACTCAATTTTGATAATCGACTAACTATGATCTGGTATGACTCAATATGGCACATAAAATGACAATCGTTGCATCTCCGTTACTTCGCTGAAGACAATGCTGCAACAAGTCTACAAGCTGTATTATGGAGTCTATATTTTTATATTTATTGAGTCTAGGACAAAATGTACATCGAGTTCGTGTTGGCACTAGGAAACTCAAACCCATATTAAACCAGAACCTAGTCTACTCAAAATAACCTAAACCAAACCAAACCTGGATCCAACATTCTGGAAACAGAACAACAGAGTTCGGACAAAACTCGGGATAAATTTGGGGCAAACTCGGTCCCCCTAAGACCCAGTTTGCAATATTACTCCATGCGACCAGGATTCTAACGTTCAATTTTTTGAACGTTGGGCATCCGAACTCGGCCCTAACTCGGTTAAGAAAAAACCCTATAAATAGAGATTGAATTCCATATTCGTATTCACTCATTCACTCACTTTCATATCTCTATCTTTCTGAGCTATAAACCTTCTCTATTTCCAAGATCAACTTCCAGCCTTCTAGTGCCAACGTGGTTCCGATTTAGAAGTCTAATTGAGTTGTAAAAGCTTGGTTTGTCAAGTTCTCTAGTATTTGAAGTCGGCGTGCCCTTTGGATCAAACGCACATGTGAAGTCTTTCGAGCCTTCAGATGAAAGCTCGATGGTGTAAGAAGTCTGCAAGCCTTCGGATCAAAGCTTGTGATTCACTATTGGTGATTATAGTAGATACAACTCCGAGCAAGAGTTCTCGGACCTGGACTAGTCCTCTCAGTGGAAAACCAGGATAAAATTACGGTGTTTGCATTTGCTCTTCTCAATTCTTACTTTACTACATATTCATAATTGATATATCTGTTGGTACATATACTACCTTTACATAGCTTGATTTTTTAATTAGATTTTATTATTTTCGTTGTATACATGCACTCTATCCACCACCACCCTCTAGAATTGCCTTAGCGGTCCTACAATTGGTGTCAGAGCCAAGTTTTCTTGATACAGGCTTAAACTCCTAGTATACTTATATGGCAACCTTTAGACCCTTGTACACCAATAATGGTGAAGGCCAGTCTACAAATAGACCACCCTTATTTGATGGTACCAACTACACAGATGAGCTTCTTTCTTAAGTAACTAGATTTTAACCTTTGGTCAATTGTTATAGATGGCTACAACAAGCCAGCCAGAATTATGATTAATGGTAATCTTGTAGAAAAGCCTCATGATAAATACACTGAGCTTGAAAAGAAGTTTGCTAGTCTTGATGCTAGAGCGATTAATGCTTTGTTATGTGCTATAGATAGGACTTAATTTAATAGAGTATCCACATGTACCACTTCACATGAGGTCTGAAAACTTCTTGAAGTGACTCATGAAGGAACCACTCAGGTAAAGGAGTCCAAGATAAGTAGACTAACACAAGAGTACGAGACATTCAAGATGAAGCCAAATGAGACCTCACTCAGATGTTCACAAGATTTTTTAACATCGTCAATCCTCTATCCTCTCTCGACAAGGAGTAAAACAACCATAAAAAGATCTGGAAGGTGCTTTGGGGACTAACCAAGAATTGGAACCCCAAGGTAACAACAATCATTGAAGGAAATAACCTCACCGTCATGACCTTTGAGACACTGATGGAAAAGATAATGACTTACGAGCTAGACCTCGAAGAATTTGAAGAGTCAACTCCAAAAGAGAAGGCCATCGCATTCAAGGCACATCACAAAAGAGCTTATGATGATGCTTCTGAAAATGAAGAAACAGACGATGATTCAGACGATGAGGAGTTGTCACTTAGCTTCAAACGATTCTTGATGGTTATGAAATCAGATCGAAAGAAGAAAGAGATTAAAGAAAAACTAATTTGCTACAGCTGCAGAAGGCCAGGCCACATGATGAAAGATTATTTTAAAGAAAAAAAAGGAGAATTGATATGAACGTACAAGCAAAAGAGTATCATCATCTTGCAAATATGCAAATACAAGCATCTGATACGAAAGTGAAGCTAGCAATTCAGAAGAAGAAAGTCCTCGACATGCTGCAAATAAATGCTTTATAGAATTGACTGGTGGAGTACACAACAATCCTATTTTTGAAGAAGAGGATGTCCCTTATCAAAGTTCTTGTCGTACAACTGATGTTTGTCTAATGGCATTTTCAAATGAGGTACAAAATAATTCTCCTTCTGAAGAAAATGAGTTTTTTTATGATAAATCATCTGATGCATTTAGTGATTTACTTGATGATTACAAGAAGCTTAGGAATAAGTATAAACAATCTAGAAAAGATATTAAGTGTTATCAGCTTGATCATGAAAAGCTTACTTGTTTATTGTATGAAGTTAGAGATACTTCCTTTTCTGATAACTCTGCTGAAATTTCCACACTTGAGCTTAGATTGCATAAGGCACTTGAATGCATTGAGAAAAGCACTCAAGAAAATGCTAACCAACTAATAAAAGTTTCGTCCTCGAAACTTAGGAATAGAACCTACCCCTAAGAAAATAATAAGAAAAAGTTTTCCTTCATGTCCGATTCTAGTTCCCAGGTCGACTCCTCGACCGCGTGGTTCCGCCAAAGAACGCGCAGAAGCGGGACTGCACAATTCTGGAGCTGCTTCTCTTTCTGATCCAAGATCTGAACGAGTACTTCGACATGCAGATCCAGCCAACCAAAATTATAACAATCTGCTTCGCATCAATGCGAAGAGCCGATTCAAACAGCGCAAATGCGATGACCCGACCCATTTTGCTCAGCGAGAAGGCTCGTTCGGGGCAAAAGATTCCAGATTTGGCCCTTCAGGAGTTCAGACTTAGACTTTCAAAGGCTCGCTCAGAGTATCGCTCGACCGAGGCAAATTATCGCTAAGGTAGGTGGCTACGATGAACCTGTCTTTGCTTAGTCTGCACACTTAAAAATATGGTTGATACACGCTAGTCGCTAGACTAATCATCCCTTGCATGCTAATAAAGAATATAACACACCTAGCAAAGGAAATAATCCCATCTTATATCTCTTTGCATAGAACATGGAAGTAGATCGGTTAAACGGAATAGTATGCTCGCTTTACAGTTCTTATAACCTCACCCTCGTAGCGTTACTTTTGTTCCTTATATGTTTCTTCAAGTATATTGCTTCATATATCTTAAAATGCTCGTCACGTAGATATTGCCTCGATATAGAAGCACAACACAGATCATGGTTCACTTACCTGTGGCAGGACGACTATCAAAATAGTTGTTCCAAGCCAAATAATAGAAATATGGAAAGTCTTCGGGACCGTAGGGTCGCCAAGGCAACTCCCAAAAGGGGAGATGCAATAAGTAGTAAAACATCAGCATAAACGGTGTATTAAATGGAACACACTCGATCATGAGATTTCTAAACGAGTATATGCATTCGCACTGTGTCAAGTAGTTATGTTCATTTAAGGCCTTAAAATGTTAAATATAATAAAAGTTTAGTTTTGATCGTCAATGGTCATGGACAACCTATGCACAGGCTTATAGTTCCTGCGGATGGTACGCTGGTTGCACCGGGGCCGATCCGAACCGGTCAGGAACATTCAAATAGTCGTTTGTTTCGGACGAAAAGGCGTGTAGCGGGGCTCGCTACCTGCGTTGCATCCCATTCTCTTGCCGAGACTATAACTTGTACATGGCGGCTCGTCAGGTCATAAGACCAATTATGTATCACTAAGTATATTGTATATGTGGCAGCAACCCGCGTATGGGCTCGAATAAACTTGTGGCAAGTAACAGATGTATGTCATACTCTGCGTGCAGATCGTTAATTAAACCAATTAATCTGAAGCTTTGAACATATTTGAA
This sequence comes from Iris macrosiphon, assembly GCA_036927795.1. Taxonomy (NCBI): domain Eukaryota; kingdom Viridiplantae; phylum Streptophyta; class Magnoliopsida; order Asparagales; family Iridaceae; genus Iris; species Iris macrosiphon. The sequence goes on from JAYESA010000020.1 coordinate 38,798,542, forward strand.
TAGTCTGAGTATAACATGCCTATACAAGTATAACATGCATGTTTAAAATGAGTATAAGACATCTGAGTAATCTGTACGGCATGAGTATAACACATTTGCACAACCTGAGTCACAAAGTAATATGAGTATCATAATTTGTGTATATCATGCACCTGATTTAGAAATACGTTCATAGCATACATGTGTTCGTTTATATATATATATATATATATATATATATATATATATATATATATATATATATATATATATATATATATATATATATATATATATATATATATATATTCGTGCTCAGTTTATCTTGGTTTTATACTTGGAAAGGGAAGGACAAATGGTAAGTTGGTAAGTATCGTCGTGTTTCCCGTATATCGTACGACGCACTGCCACACGAGTTAGGCTATCTATCTTATGTCATAAAATTGGTCCTAAGGCAAGACTAGAAAGATAACTTAATAGATGGTGCACGGAACTAATATAATATGTTGGATTTGTCGAGCGCGCGAGAAGCCTCCCCACCAGTGAATTCATGTACTGATAACCCACCAGATTGCTTGCAGGGTGCGGAAGAACCTCGTTCGGTGCGTAATGTCCCCTCGTGCTCACTAAGGTGTAGAGTTCGCTCTAGAGCCTTGGAGTGTTGTGTCCGAAGCTGGAGCACATATACAGGACATAATGTTGGAACATCGCCTATGTATCATCCCAAATTGTAAGCCGCTTGGCACGCCTTTATTGTTTGAGAGGGAAAGAGCGCGCTTGAGCGACTTATAATCTCGGCCTAGCGCCGCTTGTAACCTTATTCATTATCAATAAAGGGCTTGTTTATGTATCATACTTGTGTTTATTCTATGCTTTCGCTATATTGCCTTGGTGAACTAGTTATCAACGGCCGTTTTGGTATTTTTCTTGTGCGAGCACAACTCCAAGCTCGCGCGGTATCACGTCCCTATAGAAACGATCGACCTGCTGGAGCGTTGGCGCAATGATTCGCATCCATCGGGGATGACCGATTTCTACGAAAGATTGGGACATGACAAAAATCTACCACGTCGCTCGGGTCATGTACGTACTTCCTAAGCTGTGTGTAAAACCCCTAATTCTAAAAACCGTATTAATTAATTTTAATTAATTATTTAATAGATTTGTAGTAATTATTAGCTAATTAGGAGAAATATAATTTATTTAATTTTTATTTTAGGTATTTGTGCATTTAGGGGATTTTTGGAACAATTATAAATTTTTCCTAATTAATTTCATGTAGAGATCCTTTGGATAGTTGTTAACTTAATGGTACGCACTAATATAATTTCTTGAATTTTCTATATATATATATATATATATATATATAAAGAATTAGAAATTAGAAAAAGAAAATAGAAAAGGAATAAAATAATAATAAGAAAAAGAAAAAAGAAAAAAGAAAAAAAAATGGATTTAAAATCTTATTGGGCTTAAAACCCAAAACCCATTAACTACTAAGACCCTAACCCACTACTAAACCAACCCGGCCGCTTGATACAAGCAGCAGCAGCAGCAGTGGCGGCTGCGATTGACCGCGACCCACGCGTGAAGACCCCCCCCCCCCCCACGTTCTCCTCTATATATATATCTTCATTATCAAAATCCCAAACCCTAATCTCTACTCCTCCCACTCCCCGCCATGAGACCGCCGAACTAGGACCACAGCCAGAGCCGCCGCGACATCGCCGGAGTAGCCGCATCGCCGTTCGCACGCACAACCCCACGACTGCAATCTAGACAGCGACGTACCTGTGTTCAAGCCTTGTTTTCTGTCTCCTCGCTAGACCAAACTTGACCCCGTCTTCACCGATATATTCACGATCTAACCCCATTCCATATATGTGTGTTAATTGACCTCGAACAGCGCATAAACCTAGGCGAAAATAGCGACCAAGTTGGCAAAAAACGACAACTTTTGGATATCGCAAAAAACTGCGACAAGTACCTATGTTCATGGATTCGTATCTCCCACCACAGAGATCCGAATTCTATTTTTCTTTTTGGTATGCGAAGACCGCTTATCCTAGTTTATTTTTTGTCAAATACAATAATTTATTAATTGTTGTGTGTAGAACTAAATTAGTTGGAAAATCCCGAAAATATACTTTTTCTAAATTCTAGAAATTGCGATACGGAGCGCGTCCCGCCAAACGGGACCGCCCCGTCGTGTACCAAGTGTACCAAAAGGTGCGCGTGGTATACCCAGATGTGTGAACTTTCGCAGAAACTGATTTGGACGCGTGTGCGAGTCGAAATCAGCCCGTATCTGCAAAATTTCTCCGTGTCGCAACTTTTGTGAAAGCCCTGCGCATTTAGTGCACGCTCGTCAGAATACGACAAAACTTGCGCCACTGGACTCGTGGTATCGCGCCGATCCTGTGACCCAATTTTTACGCAATTCTGAGACAGTTGACCAAGACGCCTATTGGCGGACCCTACGGTTGACTTTTTGGGCGAATTTGTGTTCGACTCATCGGAATCCATAATTGGACATACAGTTGAGTTTGTACTGACTTTTAGAGTTTGTTTGACCTATAATTTATCCCATTTAGAGACCGTTACCCCTGGCATGCTTTTCGGTGCAAAGTGGGCCACACGTGGACCCCACTTTGACCCAAAATTATTGTTTTACCCCTGTGTCCAAATTGGACGAAAGGGTAGTGGTTTCTAGCTATTTCGCTTATTCTGGGAGCGTTGGTGATGTTTATTTCAGCATCCGGAGACGTTTATTCGGAGGCCTTAGTTCTTGATCCCTTGTCCTTGACATCTGGATGTTACATTTTGCAGCTTTCTTGCCAGGCAAGTATACCTTGCCATTGTACTGTTATTCATATTCCATATGTTGCATACATCTTTATTTTCTGTCTTTAGTTCATATATTTTAACTGTTATATAAAATACGCGTCCAAGGAAACTTGGGTGCAACGACGGTGTCATCGTGATTATTTTTATTATGTATATGCAATGACCTTGTTTATGAGACCGTCCCATTATCATAAAGCATCATTAGGTTTTATTTGACTGTGATACATTTTTACACGAGTTGTGAGTCTCATATAGATCACGGACGTACGTATTGACTGATCATCGGTACGTGTGGGACGTGCGTTAGGGATAACTGTTGTTAGAAACTTTATATGCTAGTAGACTTAGCAGTTATTAGAGGTATTATCATGTCGTGGATGTGACATACTTAGAGCATGGGGTGGGGAGAACAACAAGTAAGGCGTTTGGGCTCCTTTGCACTTTTTCCTTGTTCGCCCGGATTCTCGGCCAGAGAAACGGGTGGTGATGACCACTATATATTATATATTATCAGGCGGCCTCTGTCGTTCAAAAGACGATATGCTTTATAGGCCTCTGGATCTCCAAGAGAACCATGCCAATCCCATTTTTAGCCAGATAGCCCAAGCATTGGGAAAGTTGTTCTTAAACTGCATTCACTTAGACGGTTAGGCGACCCATTGGATATTTATTTCAGTACTTTATTGGCATACTTTTATGTATCTTGTTATGTCCCTGAGGACCTGTCCCTTCCAGGTGTAGCTGTTCTTGAGTATTCGCAGGAGCGCAGATTCGGATGGTTACTTATATTTCGAGGATGTCTTCTCTTCGAGCCCCGTGATTGTTAGCTGGTATTCTTATATTGTATTTGTTGTGTTGTACTTATGTATTCTAGTTGGTAGTGGATTTGTTTCCACCCAACTATCATCTTTAGATACTTTTTATTGAGATGTAGTTTCATAGATATTGGTTAATTATTTATATATGATTCTATGGATGAGATTTAGATTGTACCATGTGACTTGTGATAGATTTATACCACTTGTGGATTGATATTCATAATACAGCGTACGTATGCATTATGGTTTCCATATATTGGAGTGCTATAACCATGCGGCTGGCATGCTTACGTGTCCTAGTCCTACGTATTTTGGGATTGGGGCATGACATATTTTTAGTGGTGGCCCATGCAGGTCGAGAGCATATTGTCTCGGTTACGTTACTGTACCAAGCAAGCCTGTAAATATGATTAGAATATAGGATCTCATCCACTATTGACTATGACTCGCATTCTTCCAATCTGTTCTATTTGAATAGTTGCATCCTGCTTGATTCATGTACTTCCCTAATAGTTCCTTGAGTATAGCCCCCTCCTAGAATATAGAAGTCTATGTTGTTAGATGATAAGTATGGTAACCTTCCTATTAAGAGTACAACTAGAGTGTTGACACATCACTGAGTTAGAATACTTAATGAACCATAGCACCCTTACCTGTAGATGGATTGACCATTATCCCTTGATAATTAGGGATGGCTTGAGATAGTATAAATACTACTAGAGTCAGTTAGAAATTTGGCCATAGTGTTTAACCCTAGCATGAAGGAACCAATAGAGATCCAAGATTTAATAATTGGACTAAACCTAAATTTTATAGTGAGATAATATTAGAACTATAAACTTAGATCATTGTCTTATTATTAGTAGACAGCACCTTAGGAAGCCTAGAGGAATATAAGCAACACTTTTTCCTTGATCATACCTCGAACATAGCAACTAGCATACCACTCCCCCTTAGAAAACCATGATGCTATCTAGAGCCATCTATTTTAATTTCATATATTGTTCCTCTGCGACCTTAACGTTTGCTAATTGCGCGACGACTAAATTATGTTCTTCTTTTCTTTATCTTTCAACTCATGCCACCTGACACTTCTGATTGTAGACCGAGTAATTTTATTCTATGTTAGGATATATAGTTTACTAAGATTATAGTTATAATCTTAAATTTTAAATTTTTGTGCTTGGTAATTAGAACTCGATAGTTTTGAGTTATTCCTATAGATTGTGACCGATGATTATCCCTTAGTTTTAAATCGCGTAAATTGTACCCCCACCTCGATACGAGTTATATTCTATTTTCCTTGAGGCCAGTAACTTTTCCATTCTTACTATTGACACATGTTCTATAAACACTATGACTAAGACTTAAGATGACCATTACCTATATAATGCAATAGGATACCCTAATAGGTACCCAGATTTTTTCCTCGTGTACCCCAATAAGAGTTTCAGCCTTATTTACAAGTGCAAGATTATTTCGTAGAATCTCCTTTAAGGCAGTTACAGTATTAGTTTATTATTTTAAGTTGGGTAGTATGTCTCACAACACAGTATCACCTAGTCCTCTTGACCCATTGATGAAGTATAACCGAATGGCACCAACTATATGCTAGCATAAGAAGATAATATTTATTTAGACTGTAGGAACTTAGAGGCCCATATCCTATTTGGTCGACTAACGACTTAGACAAGGAGTTAGTATGACAACTGTAGAGATTATAGAGTCTTATCTTTTTGTGAACTTGAATTATTTTGTACCTTCTTTCATCACAATCTAGCGTACTTATATTTGTTGTACTACCTTGACATATGCTGCTATTATAGCCTAGCTTTGCAAGCTTATTCCTTATCGAGCTTGTTCATGACACATGTATTATTGGAGTGCTACACTAATACATTGTATAATCAGAATCAGTGTATTAATGTCTAGCTAACCTTAGTGCGTTGGTTCGCCCTTCGCATGACTACTTACGTGGATTGAGATATATAGTAGTAGACGAATATACTTGCCCCTGGACATGTCTGACATATCGTATCTGTTACATAACTATACTGATACGAGCATGCGAATAAGGATTTACCAAATAGGATTTCAATCCACAACTGCCTTGACAATTCCTATTGAATTCTTTAAACACCTTAATCCCCATACTTCTATTCTATTACCTCTCTCTTGAACTCTTTATTATTGATCTCTGTCTTCCCTTATTTCGGAAAGACGAAACATCGTGCTTGGTATAAGTTTGATATACAGATAGTACTAGATATACCCATAGGCCAATCGCATTATTTGTTGACTATCTTTTATAATTGATTAAGGGCCTATCATATATGATATAATTGATGTTAAAGTTTTGAGGATTGAATGATATGAGTAAATAAATTAAGAAATATTTTTCTTAAGTGTATAGCCTTATATAATAGATGGGTAAATTCTAAGTTGGGTAGAAGTCGTATTGTTAATTTAAGGTTAAATTCTTTTAGATTGTGATCAAGTAGGATTAGATTGAGAGATTAAATCATTTTAAATGTGTAGAATTTTAGAAGAAGGAGTTAGATGATGAGTATTTAATGAATTTTAAAATCTTGATATGTCGGACAAAATATTTATACTTTAAGTACATGATTTAAATTTTGAATATTGAAGGTAAATCATCAATTTGAATTTTGAGGATAAATATAGAATTTCAGACTTGAACATTGGTGGATTGAATTTAAATTTTTTACAATTTGATGATTTGAATTAAGAGTTAAAATTTGATTGTTGGATTAACTATTTGAAATATTGAGGATGTAAATTGAATTTTTAAAAAAATTAAAGAATACAAAAATTCATAAGTGAAAATAGGAATAATATTGGACTAGAATTGTTTTCTAGAGAAGATTATGATAGTTAAAGATCGTGATATAAAGTTTATATGCGTATTTAATTCTTGAATATGTTATATGAATTTAATTTAAATTTGGATATTGATAATTTAAAAAAGTAAGAAGAGATTACAATAGGTTAAATTTTGATTGGAACAGTGATTATCTTAACCTTGAAGTGATTACGATGGATTTGATTAGAATTTTAATTATCGCAAAGAGGTTGCGATTGACTTGCCTTATGTACATGAAGGATTAACAAATTATGCCTTATTTTAATTTTGAGGACGAAATTATTTTTATGCTGGGTAGATTGTAAACCCCCCTCACCCAAAATTAGACCTAATTGGCTTAGATATTGAGACTAAGACCAGTTTGTATCCAATTGGAAATAGGACACGATATTTAATTATACAATATTTATATCACTTAGAGCACCTTACCGTTGCTTCGATACTTGGAGCACTACACTAGCCACTGCTTTCCTACAAACTTTACATTCTTGTCCTAGACATTCTCGCCATCTATTCTGACCTTTACGTAACTTATAAATACGCTATCTTGTGCTATATTTTAGTCGCACAATATTCGTCGCGGACGTTATTATTTAATCCTAAATAATTCTAACTTTGTATCCTTATGCGTTCCAATTAAAATTGGAGACACAATCTTGACCCGTTTCGTACAACCCAATCTATGACAATATTCTACTCTGAGTCCCCTATGCCCATGACCCTTGTGTCCCACCTAATTTTAATTCTATGTACTTCTAGTTAATTCAAGAACACCTTGCGCATTAATTTTAATTAATTTAGACCCAATTTTCATCTTTGTACAATTTTCCAATTGTTGGACGTTTTTATGCAAAAATACAATAAGGTGTCCACACCATTGGACATGACACATGAAGAAACCTATTTTTCATTCATGTGAATTTTTTCTATGAATTTTTGGAATGTGCAACACGCAACATCGTCCCCTCATTTAAACCTAGCCTTGCATTTTATAATGCAAATTATAGCCCTCCAAACATCCCCGTGACAATTGGAAAATCATGGAGGTTAGGATGGAGGAAGGTACAGGATAAGCTGCAAATCTCTATCTTATACCAACATTGACTTTCTATCGTGGCTTAGTTTTAATTTCGAGGACGAAATTTTTATAAGTCGGGTAGAATGTAAAACCCCTAATTCTAAAAACCATATTAATTAATTTTAATTAATTATTTAATAGATTTGTAGTTAATTATTAGGTAATTAGGAGAAATATAATTTATTTAATTTTTATTTTAGGTGTTTATGTATTTAGGGGATTTTTGGAGCAATTATAAATTTTTCCTAATTAATTTCATGTAGAAGACCCTTTGGACAGTTGCTAGCTTAATGGTATGCACTAATATAATTTCTTGAATTATATATATATATATATATATATATATATATATATATATATATATATATATATAAAGAATTAGAAATTAGAAAAAGAAAATAGAAAAGGAATAAAAGAATAATAAGAAAAAGAAAAGAAAAGAAAAGAAAATGGATTTAAAATCTTATTGGGCTTAAAACCCAAAACCCATTAACTACTAAGACCCTAACCCACTACTAAACCAACCCGGCCGCTTGATACAAGCAGCAGCGGCTGCGATTGACCGTGACCCACGCGTGAAGACACCCCCTCCCCCCCGCGTTCTCCTCTATATATATATCTTCATTATCAAAACCCCAAACCCTAATCTCTACTCCTCCCTCTCCCCACCACGAGATCGCCGACCTAGGACCACCGCCAGAGCCTCCGCGACATCGCCGGAGTAGCCGCATCGTTGTTCGTGCGCACAATCCCGTGACTGCAATCTAGACAGCGACGTACCTGTGTTCAAGCCTTGTTTTCTGTCTCCTCGCTCGACCAAATTCGACCATGTCTTCACCTGTATGTTCACGATCTAACCCCCTTCCATATTTGTGTGTTAGTTGACCTCGAACAGCGCGTTAACCTAGACAAAAACAACGACCAGGTTGACAAAAAATGACAACTTTTAGGTATCGTAGAAAACTGCGGCAACTACTTATGTTCACGGATTCGTATCTCCCACCACAGATATCCGAATTCGGTTTTTCTTTTTGGTATGCGAAGACCGCTTAACCTAGTTTATTTTTTGTCAAATACAATAATTTATTAATTACTGTGTGTAGAATTAAATTAGTTGAAAAATCCCGAAAATATACTTTTTCCCAAATTTTAGAAATTGTGATATGGAGTGCGCCCCGCCAAACGGGACCGCCCCGTCATATACCAAGTATATCAAAAGGTGAGAATGGTATACCCAGATGTGTGGACTTTTGCAGAAACTGATTTGGACGTGTGTGAGCGTCGAAATCAGCCCGTATCCGCAAAATTTCTCCGTGTCGCAACTTTTGCGAAAGCCCTGCGCATTTAGTGCACGCTCGTCAGAATACGACAAAACTTATGCCACTGGACTCGTGGTATCGCGCTGGTCCTGTGACCCAATTTTCATGCAATTCTGAGACAGTTGACCAAGACGCCTATTGGCGGGCCCTACGGTTGACTTTTTGGGCGAATTTGTGTTCGATTCATCGGAATCCACAATTGGACATACAGTTGAGTTTGTACTGACTTTTAGAGTTCGTTTGACCTATAATTTATCCCATTTAGAGACCGTTACCCCTGGCACATTTTTCGGTGCAAAGTGGGCCACACGTGGACCCCACTTTGATACGAAATTACTGTTTTGCCCCTGTGTCCAAATTGGACGAAAGGGTAGTGATTTCTAGCTATTTCGCTTATTCTGGGAGCGTTGGTGATGTTTATTTCAGCATCCGGAGACGTTCATTCGGAGGTCTTAGTTCCTGATCCCATGTCCTTGACATCTGGATGTTACATTTTGCAGCTTTCTTGCCAGGCAAGTATACATTGTCATTGTACTGTTATTCATATTCCATATATTGCATGCATCTTTATTTTTTATCTTTAGTTCATATATTTTAACTGTTATATAAAATGCGCGTCCAAGGAAACTTGGGTGCAACGACGGTGTCGTCGTGATTGTTTTTATTATGTATATGCATTGACTTTGTTTATGAGACTGCCCAATTATCATAAAGCATCATTAGGTTTTATTTGACTGTGACACATTTTTACACGAGTTGTGAGTCTCATATAGATCACGGACGTACGTATTGACTGATCATCGGTACGTGTGGGACGTGCGTTAGGGATAACTGCTGTTAGAAACTTTGTATGCTAATAGACTTGGCAGTTATTAGAGGTATTATCGTGTCATGGATGTGACATGCTTAGAGTATGGGGTGGGGAGAACAACAAGTAAGGCATTTGGGCTCCTTTGTACTTTTTTCTTGTTCGCCCAGATTCTCCGCCGGAGAAACGGGTGGTGATGACCACTATATATTATATATTATCAGGCGGCCTCTGCCGTTCAAAAGACGACATGCTTTGTAGGCCTCTGGATCTCCAAGAGAACCATGCCAATCCCATTTTTAGCCAGATAGCCCAAGCATTTGGAAAGTTGTTCTTAAACTGCATTCACTTAGACGGTTAGGCGACCCATTGGATATTTATTTTAGTACTTTTGTCACGCCCCAGTCCCAAAAATATACAGAACTAGGCCACGTGGCATTGGCCAGCTGACACGTCACTAAGGGAATACCCAATTTAATGGACCCAAAGTGATGTGCTACGCTGTCCTAAACTACTACAAGTCTAAATACAGGTAAATCTATCTCATCCATAAAATATCAAAAAAAGTGCTGAATATATAGATGCTAAATCTGAAATGTCATAGTACAAAACCCGATAATATCTTGTGGGAACAAACCCACACAAAATGTGATGAAGACTAAAAAATAAGATAGACTAGTGTAGCGTCTATCGAGGTAGCAGCAACAGCTCCAGATGTACTCAGGCAGTCTCTGACGGCATCTCCTCTAGCTCCGTCTCAAGGGCATATCCATTATCCCGTCCAGGTCCAGGTACTGTGGGGTAGAGTGTATCATCTAAACCTGGCAGGGAACCAGGTCCTCAGAGGGACGTAACAAGATACAGAAAAATAACATGCCATGTATGTAAATACTGAATAAATAAATAAATAAACACAGGGTGCTAAACATCTAAGTGAAATGCAATTTGAGACAACCTAGTACGTATAGGAAATATGTGGCTAGACATATGCTGACGTAATTCACCAATCTGTAGTGACTGGCTAGTATATGCCACATATGCCCCCGTTCAAGGGCACTATACAATTTTTCATCTACGATGAGAATGGTCACATGAATATATATATATATCATCCGTATCACTCCGTCGAGTGCGGCACATGGTAAAGAGGTGGGTGTCCCATACGTATTTTAGTCGTTCTCCCCTCCCAATGTAACTAAATGTCAAGTCGTATATTTCCTGAATTATTCTAATCCGTGATGCGGTCACACGTACTGGTAGCTAGTCAACTACGCAGCTCGCATCCCAATATGTATTGCAACCATGTTGCGTGTTCCCGTGATAGGGTTTAGGAGAATATCAGGATATCCTCACAGTTGTTGGTAAGTCTGTAACTATTACGTTGATTTCCCTAAGTCAACGTATCTGTTGACTGTACCCAAGGCAATCTCAGATACATACAGTTATATGTAATTTCAGGAGCAGTATCATATGACAATAATTGAATTTAAATAAGAATATTTAACAGTTAATATTTAAGCAGTAAAAACTTGGCAAGGTATACTTGCCTAGTCCCTGATAATGTTGATAACCTGATCTTGCAGTCAGGTTTTGAGGTTGCTGGTGACAGGGGGTCACTGGTTGTGGTGAAGGTGTTTTCTGTTAAAACAGACAGGGTTCGTGAATATCAAGGCTGTAATATAAAGTATGTATATATACTTATATACACATATATAGTATAGATATATATGTAGTATGTATATATATAGATATAATATATATATAGCAGTATATGTAGTATATAAAGAACAGATAAATGCAGGTATATATATTAGTAGCAGGGTATATCCACTGCTATAGATATATATAATACAATATTATCAGGGTATATCCACTGATGTATAATAATAATAGTCAGGGTATATCCACTGAGACATATATTATAATAGCAGGGTATATCCATTTATATATATATAAATAAATAAAAGACAGGGCAGAAAAGTAAATACATATGTATATTTATGTACTGTATTATCCAGTACAGTATAATATATGTAATATATGTAGATCATATATCTATATACATAGATATATATATATATATAATAAATAGAAAAATGACAGTGCAGGAATTTAAATGTATATATAAATGCTGTACTTATTCAGCAATATAATATCAGGGTCTATATGTGACCACTGTTATATACAGTATAAATATTATTAGGGTCTATAGGTGACCACTGTTTATAGTAGTATATTTAACAGTGTATATATAACACTGATATATATATACATATAAAATAAAAGGAATACAATGCATATAAATAATGAAAAATAAAATGCATAGTATATATATATATATATTGTGTATATTCACAGTAATATAATAATTATAATATAGGGTATACTATATACATATATATGATATATATATACATAGTATAAATACATAGATATAATAATTATTACATAACATTTATATAGTTATATATATTATATACCTATATATATACATAGTTGTACATATATAAGTATATATATAGAATGTAGATATATATATACATATACATATATTAAATATATATTAAAAATGAACAAAATATATATATATAAGTAAATATATATACTGTTTTTAGTAAATACTGTAATAATAATAATAATAATAATATATATATGATAACATATATATATTGATATACATACATATACATATATATACATGTATATATATATATATATATATATATATATATACATAGATATATACATATAATAACAATAGTAATAATAATAATAATAATAATAATAATACTTATACTTACATATATTTATACAGTATTTATATATTATATATTATATACTATAATATATATAATATATATAACCATATATATATATATACATATATATAAATATATATACATATATACATACATATACATATATATATAAAAATACGTATATAATAGGGTATTTATACCTGACAAGGTGGCAGGTGGGGTCCACGGCGGGTCGTCGGCGGGAGGTCGGCGGCGGAGTCGACGGCGGCCGGCCGGAGGAGCAACAGCAGTAACAGTAGCTGCTGGCAGCAGTAGCAGCAGCAGCAACTCGCGGCAGCTGCAGCGCCGCGTGCGGTGGCGGGGGCGGCGGTGCAGGCGGTCAGGGCAGTGGAGGAAGGAGCGGCGAAGAGATTGGTGGTGGTGGCGGAGGTCGGAGACTGCCGGAGTGGCGGTGGGGGACGGTCGGAGGTGAGGGAGGAGTTGCTGGCAGAGTGAGGCGGTGGGGGTTGCGGGGGAGCTGCCGGCGGCGGAGACCGTCGCGGGGCCGCGGGATGGTGGTGGGTCGGTAGGGGAGGTCGAGGCGGAGCGAGTGGGGGTGGTGGCGGTGGTCGGCGACGGCTAGGGCGGCGGTGGTGGGCGGTCGGAGGTCGGGGAGCTGCTGTGGTGCAGTGAAGGAGAGGGTGCTGCGGTGGCTCGCCACGGCGGAGCAGGGCGGTGCTGGCGGTGAGGCTTGGCCGGAGGGAAGAGGGGGTCGAGGCGGAGGTCGTGCCGGAGTTGGGCGGCCGGTGGTGGCGGAGGGTGGCTGTGAGGGAGTGGGGATGAGAGAGGGGTGTGTGTGTTAGAGTTTTATATAGGATTAGGCCAATGGCATTTTCGTAATTAGGTAGAACTTTGGGGTTATTTTGGTAAATTTGGATTTTTGGGATATTTCAGCAGATTTTTCTGTGGGTCCCATGCCACCTATTGTCTAGCCAATAGGGTGTTGCCACCTAGCATGCATTTTGCATAAAAACCCTAACTTTTCATAATTTGCATAAAAGTCCAGAAATTGGAAAATTGCACAATTATGCAATTTGTCTGAAAAATCACCTGGTTCTAAAAATTACCAAAATTCACAGAATTGAGGGAAAATGCTGGAGAGAATGTTTTGAACCGTGTGGGGTGAGTCTGGGCAGATGCAGGGTCTGATTTCTTAGATGATACGGGTCACCGTATTTATTATTTAATAAATACTGCGCACGGTGTTCACTAATTATTTAAGGGCAGTTAGGGTCATAATTTTTCTACGGTGTCAATACGATACTTGTAATACAATTAGTGTAGAATATTATCGTATTTTTGGTTGGGCAAAACAGGTGCCTACTGGTCCTCAAATCTCTAGGGTATAGAGGTAGGTAAAGAGCAGAAAATTAAATAGGGATTAAATACGTACGTTTGTAACGATATTTGTGCGACTAAAACGAAGCACAAAACGAGGTTTCTGGGAGTTGCTAAAAATACAGAAAATGTAGTCTAGCAAGTCTAGGGCAGGGATGTGAAATTAGTTTAGGGTTAACAGCTAGTGTGAGGCCCTAATGAATTGTGTAATGAACAGGTGCACAATCAATAGAATATATAGTAAATAAATTTAAAAAAAGTTGCACTAATTCTAATTAACTAAAAATAATATTAAAATACTGAAATCTGGTCGAGGGAGTTTACAATCTACCCTCCTTAGAATATTTCGTCCTCAAAATAAAAACAAACATATATTGAGAACGAAAGATTGATTAAGGACATATGAGGACATAGACATAGCTGAAGATTTGATTTGAAATATTTTGGACATATCCTGATCTGGAAATAGATGGGGGAAACATTATCGGATATCCTCTACACGTTTCCAGGTTGATTTGCCTGGTGCATGATGTTTTCATGCAATATGAACTAGAGGAACGTAATACAACGTAAGGTAGGTAACAGAAATTATTCTAAAAATAAGAACAGTGTTAAACTGCAATCTAATCTATTAATAGGGTTTGGTAATTCCCCAAGAAACTATAGAAATGGCTATGGAAACAATACACTTCATATTTATACTATATACGAGGTTTCTTCTTTCCGAAATAAGGAAAGACGAAAAACAGTAATCAAGAGTTCAAGGGGGTAATGGATTAGAAGTATGTAGTTTCAAGGCGTTTAAAGAATTCAATGGGAATTGTCAAGGCAGTTGTGGATGGAAATGCTATTCTGGTACTCCTTATTCACATATTCGTATTAGCCTAGTTATGTAGCTGGTACGATATGCGCAGAGGTAAGTACATCTGTTTACTAATCACTATATATCTCAATCCATGTAAAGTAGTTATGCGAAGAGCGAACCAAGTGCATTATGGTTGATCAGACCGTCATACACTGATTCTAAAATGTATTAATGTAGTACTCCAATAATACATATTTAATGAACAAGCTTGATAAAGAATAAGCTTGCAAAACTAGGCTATAATAGCAGAGTATAATTTAAGGTAGTATAGCAAATATAAGTACGCTAGATTAGGATATGAGAAGTACAAAACAATTCAAATTCACAAAAAGACAAGATTCTATAATCTCTAACTTCTAGTCTAGGTTGCTAGTTGACCCAAAAGAGGTGTGGTTTTCTAAGTTCTACAACCTTAATATACACTATAGGTTGTCCGCATTTAAGCACATGACTTGTATCCAGAGCGTACCTCTTTAATTGGAATATGTGGAAGACGTCATGTACTTCTTCCAATGTCTGAGGTAATGCTATCTTGTAAACAACTTCTTTGATACGTTCCAACACATCGAAGGGTATGACGTACCTCGAGCTTAGTTTTCCACTTCTTCCAAGTCTGATAGTTTCTCGGGTAGGTGAAAACATATGTCTTCCTATTCTACTCTATGTGTACCCTTTATCCAGATTATATGGGTATCACCAGATTTACAACAGGTCGCATATTATTGGTAGTTTTTCTGATGTTTTTCTCAAGACTAACATATGTCTACCCTCTCTCCTTCAATCTAATTGATCTATTCCTGATACTAGCTGAAATTAATCTATTGGTGAAAACACAAGACTAGAAGTTACTGACTACCCTAATAAGTCATGTATATCAAATATAATTTGGAAACTACCTGTAGTATTCAGCTATTACTACATTCACATATTTTGAGCCTAACAATCAACGTCTAGCAATCTACCTAGATGTGTTTGCTTAGTCCTGATATCCGAATGGGTAACTTGGTAGTCTAAGGATGACGCTTCTCTTCCTGTAGTCTAGGATAGGTATGTGAACTTGGTTTAGCCAGTCCATGTCTAAGACAACGTCAAAGTTTGGTATTGAAAGTACCGAGAATCGCGTCCTCATTACGCTACTATACATGACTACTAGCATGCTTTAGTAATGTTGGTAACTGGAACAATGCCTCTTCCGGTAAACCTGACTATAATTTGCATGGATACGAAACTACTAGATGTGAAAGACAGTGTAGCTCTAGAATCAAATATGCGGTTTGCTGGTAATAATGCAACTATAAGGGTACCTGAAATGGTTTCACCTTCCAGTTCTTCTGCAACTGCAGCTAGTGCTGTTCTTAAGTATTCGCAGGAGCGCAGATTCTGATGGTTACTTATATTTCGAGGATGTCTTCTCTTCGAGCCCCGTGATTGTTAGCTGGTATTCTTATATTGTGTTTGTTGTGTTGTACTTATGTATTCTAGTTGGTAGTGGATTTGTTTCCACCCAACTATCATCTTTAGATACTTCTTATTGAGATATAGTTTCATAGATATTGGTTAATTATTTATATATGATTTTGTGGATGAGATTTAGATTGTACCCTGTAACTTATGATAGATTTATACCACTTGTGGATTGATATTCATAATTCAATGTACGTATGCGTTATGGTTTCCATATATTGGAGTGCCATAACCATGCGGCTGGCATGCTTACGTGTCCTAGTCCTACGTATTTTGGGACTCGGGCGTGACACTGTGACACATAAAATATATCATGCACGTCTGACACGGCTAGTGGTAATACAATTTGATAGGCAACTGGAGCGACTCGCTTGAGGACTTCGAATGGGCCAATGAATCACAAAGTTAACTTCTCCTTTACTCTGAATCTCGTGACTCCTCGTGTCACGCCCCGGACCCGCCTGGGCCGCCGCTCCGCCCTGCCCCGCCCCGTGCGGTCGAGAATTAACGAACCGGGCATGAATCACCGTGCCTCGGAGCGCCGGACGCGAATCACCGTGCCCGTCCCGCGGGTGCGAGGGAGGAAGGGAGCCAAGCGAATGGCCCGTCCGAGCTTTCGGGGGACGTGATGCCGCACGGGCCTGGGGCTGCGCCCGTGCAAGGCCAATCGTTTAAGTTGATAGTTGGCTATCATCGCATCAATCGAGTTAGCAGCGGAAAGGGACTTGTTGCAATGCAATGCATTATCCAACTGAGTGTTCGGGACAATCGAGGCAACTTGGATTTTCTTTAGCAAAGGCACACGTTCGTTCCATACATTATGCCCCCTTATACGATAGCATTCTCGGGGCAACAATCGAAACCAGGATTCCGGGTCTTAGGGACTGTGGCACGCCTATCGCTCCCTCGGACGATCCAGTACCTGCAAGCAAGTAAACTGTTGGTGGGTCAGCACTTTGTACAAGTACTTGTGAGATAAATCAACTGAACAGAAATAAGCATTCACTCAAACAGGCACTAAGTAATCATGTTATAAAATATTACATTACTAGTGATCTTTCTAGTTTTACCTAATTTCCTTTCATGCAGTTCTAGCAGAGTCATATTACATTATTTGGAAACATGTTTGGAAACAGAGTTTCATATTGAATATGCAAGCAAGCAAACCGTTCATGTTTCAGGGTGTGCGCAGCGTGTCTCGTGCGACTCGAGGGTCTGATGCATAGCTAGACGCACAATGCATATTCTTAGGGGCAGTCACTATCCAAGCCAACACAATGACTTAGCTATATGCAGGGCGGTCCCCGAGTATCTCAGGATCGGCAGCTGGTGGAACAGCATACCAATGACTCATTTCTCTGATGCTAATGGCAGCTGTGACCCATGGTGGCTATGATGCATGCAGTTCAGCTCTCCACCAAAAGCCATTGTCTGACCGCGTACGAATGCATAGAACACTATCAAATAAACTCTAGTATGCAGATGAGACGAACCATCAGAATACAATCGTTGTTGTGGGGCAATCCGACTTATCACTTGAACACGTTCAGGCACAGTATGGTTCTCTCGAAGCATAGACGATAGTGAACATGTTCATGCACTCTAAGCAAGCGATTCAAGATTCTCGTTAAGCAGACATTATTTCAAAGACAAGCTAGGTGAGTTCGTTCATTAACATGCAAGGCAGGTTCTATCATTCTCTTATGAAAATATTGCAAGCAAAAACTCAGGTTATTATTAAGGCGTGCAAGAATCAGAGAACGAAGTTCTGCCCACTCACCTTGATACATAACGCCGGCGCGGAGCGGGGCGTTACATACTTACCAACCAACAAAAAGTTTCGTCCTCGAAACTTCAAGGATAAACTTCTCGATATTCCGAGCAGCGATAGTGTCGTCCCTCGCCGTACTCAATCGAAACAATCAAGCAATTCAAGTTCAGGAAATATTTTGCACTTTGAGAATATCTATGGACTTATTGTATGGAACGCTCTTTGCAATACCATATCGACTCAGAGTCATAGCAACGGTTTTGGGCCAGAGAATCGATTCGGCTCTGATACCATTCTGTCATGCCCCGGACCCGCCCGGGCCGCCGCTCCGCCCTGCCCGGTCCGTGCGGCCGAGAATTAACGAACCGGGCACGAATCACCGTGCCTCGGAGCGCCGGACGCGAATCACCGCGCCCGTCCCGCGGGTGCGAGGGAGGAAGGGAGCCAAGAGAATGGCCCGTCCGAGCTTTCGAGGGACGTGATGCCGCACGGGCCTGGGGTTGCGCCCGTGCAAGGCCAATCGTTTAAGTTGATAGTTGGCTATCATCGCATCAATCGAGTTATCAACGGAAAGGGACTTGTTGCAATACAATGCATTAGCCAACTGAGTGTTCGGGATAATCGAGGCAACTTGGGTTTTCTTTAGCAAAGGCACACGTTCGTTCCATACGTTATGCCCCCTTATACGATAGCATTCTCGGGACAACAATCAAAACCAGGATTCCGGGTCTTAGGGACTGTGGCACGCCTATCGCTCCCTCGGACGATCCAGTACCTGCAAGCAAGTAAACTGTTGGTGGGTCAGCACTTTATACAAGTACTGGTGAGATAAATCAACTGAACAGAAACAAGCATTCACTCAAACAGGCACTAAGTAATCATGTTATAAAATATTATATTACTAGTGATCTTTCTAGTTTTACCTAGGTTCCTTTCATGCTGTTCTAGCAGAGTCATATTACATTATTTGGAAACATGTTTGGAAACAGAGTTTCATATTGAATATGCAAGCAAGAAAACCGTTCATGTTTCAGGGTGTGCGCAGCGTGTCTCGTGCGACTCGAGGGTCTGATGCATAGCTAGACGCATAATGCACATTCTTAGGGGCAGTCACTATCCAAGCCAACACAATGACTTAGTTATATGCAGGGCGGTCCCCGAGTATCTCAGGATCGGCAGCTGGTGGAATAGCATACCAATGACTCATTTCTCTGATGCTAATGGCAGCTGTGACCCATGGTGGCTATGATGCATGCAGTTCAGCTCTCCACCAAAAGCCATTGTCCGACCGCGTGTGAATGCATGGAACACTATCAAATAAACTCTAGTATGCAGACGAGACGAACCATCAGAATACAATCGTTGTTGCGGGGCGATTCGACTTATCACTTGAACACGTTCAGGCGCAGTATGGTTCTCTCGAAGCATAGACGATAGTGAACATGTTCATGCACTCTAAGCAAGCGATTCAGGATTCTCGTTAAGCAGACATTGTTTCAAAGACAAGCTAGGTGAGTTCGTTCATTAACATGCAAGGCAGGTTCTATCATTCTCTTATGAAAATATTGCAAGCAAAAACTCAGGTTATTATTAAGGCGTGTAAGAATCAGAGAACGAAGTTCTGCCCACTCACCTTGATACATAACGCCGGCGCGGAGCGGGGCATTACACCTCGCATGGACGAGACCTTCAAAAATACATGGTCACCTTCAAAGAACTCAAGGGGTCGACGATGAATGTTGGCATAACTCTTTTGTCGACTTTGTGCTACTTTTAGTCGCTCTCGAATCAACCGAACCATTATAACTGTTTGTTCCACTAGTTTTGGTCCAAGGATTTGACGCTCCCCAACTTTATCCCAACAGATCGGTGACCTACACTTCTGTCCATACAAAGCCTCATACGGAGCCATTTGGATGCTGGACTGATAAATGTTGTTGTATACAAATTTGGCCAACGGTGGGTGGATGTCCCAACTTGACTTTGAATCGATCGCACAATGATGTAGCATATCTTCGAGTATCTGATTCACCCACTCTGTTTGGCCATCGGTTTAAGGATGGTAGGTTGAGCTGAACTTTAACTTGGTCCCCGTCGTTGGATGAAGGCTCTCCCAGAAACATGATAGGAATCATCCATCCCGATATGACACTATAAAACTAGCACTCCGTGCAGCCGAACTATCTCATCAAGGTAGGTCTGGGCGAGGCGATCGATGCTCCAAGTAACTTTGATGGCAATAAAGTACGCTGACTTAGTTAACCGATCGACGATGACCCAGACTGTGTCGATCCCCCATTACATCTTTGGCAAGCCAACAATGAAGTCCATGCTTATATGCTCCCATTTTTATTCCAGAATAGCAAGATTCTGCATCTTCTCGCCCGGTCTATAATGTTCTACTTTTACCCTCTAACAGGTTATGCATTGCGACACGAAGCGCGCCACATCTTTCTTCATGTCATGCCACCAGAAGACAGTATAAAGGTCTTTATACATCTCTGTGCCCCCGGGATGGACTGTGTAGGCTGCATAGTAAGCTTCCGCAAGGATCTTCTTTCTAAGTTCTGCGTCATTGGGGACGCGTAGCCTTTTTTCACTCGTAATACTCCATTCTCATCTACTGCAAAGTCCTTTGCCTTTCTTACTAAAATCTGCTTGCGCATTTTCCTTAGGAATATATCGTCCCTCTGAATGGATGTGACTCTCTCTAACAGGTTGGATACAAAGTGCATCTGACCAACTCGCGCACCGCAATATCGAATTTGAAGTTCAATGCCTATTTCCTCCAAGTCTCTTTGTAACTTGCAATCTGTCACGCCCCGATCTTTCGCAGATAATTGGCCGTCCCCGCTAGGCATAAATCACCGTACCAACTCTCCCGCGGGACGATCATTCCCATCTGGACGTGATGCCGCACGAGCGTAATCTACGTCCGTGCAAGGCCATGATTCAAACAGGCAGTAAGAGGTCTAAGCCACAGAGAAGCACAAATAGTCTGAGTGTAGCGGAATAAGAAACGCACAGGCAATTGGTAACAAGTTCACAGAGTCGTCAATAGCGAAAGCATTGAATAACACGAGTATAGAAGTCAAATAAGCTCTTTATTAATATTGAACAAGTATTACAGGCGACGCTAGGCCGAGATTATAAGTCGCTCAAGCCTCTCTCTCTGAAACAATAAAAGCGTGACAAGTGGCTACATTTATGGAATAATATATAGGCGATATTCCAACATTATGTCTTGTATATGTGCTTCATTTCAGACGTAACGCTCTAAGGCTCCAGGGTGAACTTCACGCCTTAGCATGCACGGAGGGGATTTCTGCACCGAACGGGATTTTTTCGCACCCTACAAGTAATCTGGTGGGTTATCAGTACATGAATGTACTGGTGGAGAGGCTTCTCGCCCGCTCGACAAATCCAAACATGTTATATAGGTTCCGTGCACCATCTTATTTTTCTAGTCTTGCCTTAGGATCAGTTTCATGGTATAATGAAAAGCCTAACTCGTGTGGCAGTGCACCATGCGATATAAAGAAATACGGTAAGACTTACAAACTTACCATTCGTTCTTCCCTGTCCAAGGAAAACCAAGTTAAATTCAGTACGAGCATATATAATAAAATCTACAGAATTGCATAAGCAAACACGAGTATCGTGAGCGAGGTTCTATTTCAGGTGCATAAGTTACACATGTTATAAGGCGTATTGCAGAAGATGTTCAAGTATTCAATTATATACAAGTGTGTTATACTCATATCGTTCAGGTATTTTAGTTTACTGGATGCGATATAATAACTCGCACGCGGATTGCCGCTAAGCGAGGATGACTTATCTATATGAACAGGAGTCGCTGGCATAGCCACAAAGGATGAGTTATAGTCTTTGACGAGAATGGAATACAAAAAAAGTATATGGTGCGCTACAAGCTATCCCGCCCAGTATACGAGACTGTCAGTCTTATAGCGAGAATGGTGTAGCGTAAAGTGCACAGGCTATCCTGCTAAACACGATAAAGATTGTATGAGTTCTATCTGGATCGGAGCAGCCCCGGTGCCCCGGAGACCGTCCGTGGAACGATATCCAAAATCCCCTTGTTAACAAGTTGTCCGCGAAATGCAAGTCTTGGTCTTCTAGATTCAAAATTTGACATGATAATCCATGATTCTTGTCCTGAACGAGCATTGCTCCATGCGCTATATTTCTTTATTTGCTTGACATGATTCTCGTTTTGTGTTCAACTTGACTTGATGCATATTCTCTGGTTCAGGAACTGTCTTGGCGACCCAATGGTCCCGGATACTTGCAGGTTCATATTGCACAAAAGGACTATTTGATGGTCTTCTGGCTAAGTAGATGCATGCACGATACGGATAGTGTTACTTGATTGTGGCATGAATTATGTGACAAGCATTGAAATAAGGTAACAAGTACAAACTATAGTAAGCAGGCAAGCATTTTATTTGTGTGAACATAAGCATAAGAAAATATATAGTATAGCCTTTACATTTTGCACGGGTCTAAGGGTGTCACCACCCCATTTCCAGAGCCGGATATTTTTTTTTATTTTTAATTTAGTTAATTGTAGATTATTTTTAATTAATTGTATTTATAATTAATTATTGATTGTATTATATTTTTATTGTATGTTTTAGGATTTTGGCTAGCCTGGACCCATGTCAGACCCTAGTGGACCCATGTCCGACCCAGCCCACACCCTTGTGAGAATTATTTTGGGGCTTAGAATATTTATTTTATTTTTAGGAAGTTAGTTGGAGAGATTTGGAACTAGTTTGAGTACTTTTGGAACCCGAAACCCGAAACCAAGTGAATAGGGGCATTTTGGGAATGTGGAACTTATGTAAACCCCTATTTACTTCCTTTGGCCGGCCCCAAACCCCTCCCTACCCGTGAGAACAGCAGCCCCACTTCCTCTTCTTCTTCATTCTTTATTCTTCTTCTTCTTCTTCTTCTCCATTCTCCACTCTTCCTTCTTCTTTTCTTCTTCCCACTCTCAAGTAAGTTCCCATTTCTCCTCTTTCTTCTTCTATTCTTCTTTATGATTAACCCTAACCCTACATTCTTCCCTAACCTAGGTGGGTAGAGCCTAGATTTGGTGTTGGAACTTGGATTTGAGGCTTGGAAGCTTGGATTGGAGGATTTGGAGCATTTTTGAGACTTTGGCTTGGGATTCCAACTCCCAAGAGGTAAACCCTAATTTTTCCCCTAGTAATTATTTTTATATAGTATAATTAATAGTTTAGAACCTTTCTAGACCCTTAGGCTACCCGTGGGAGGAAGTTGGAACTAGTTGGGTAGTGTTTAGAGACTTTAACACTAGGTTTTGTGTCAATTTTGGATGAAATCCGAATTTGGCCCAATTTTGGGTGAGGCCCTAGATTAGATGGACCTAGGTAGACATTGTCGGGTGTCGTGAGGGTGAGAGCGTGTCTCCGTTTGGACACGGGAAGCCGCGTCGCGGAGAAACGGGCGTTTCGGGCGAATTTGGGGCTTTTCGTCGTCGCCGATTCTAAGTGCGTGTGCGTTTCTGCCATGGGCCTAGAATCGACGCGGGAGCACATTTTCTAGGATCTAGACATCGTGTAGAGTGCGTGGGTAAATTTTGGGCCGATTTCGAGTTCGTTTGGTGTGCGTTTCAGGAGGTTTTCCGAGCCGCGTACCACGTGTTCGTCGAAATGACCGAACGGCCATTTTGACTTGGGTTCCTCGTTTCGGGCTTGTGCGCACGTTGGGTTAGTATCGGAGAGTGTGTGCTAGAGTTCTCGGGCTATATTTTATATATTTTTAGGTGTTTGGGCGTGTCGGGGTCGTTGGACGTGCGTTGGTGGGCGTTGTGGGCGTGGTGTGCGTTGTGTTGTGTTTGTTTATATATATGTGTATATATATATTGTGTGTGTGTTTTTATATATGTATTTATATATATATATGTGTGGTTATGTGTTTGTGAGCGTGTTAGAGAGTGCTTGTGTGCTAGTGTGTAGGTGAGTGTGTGTGAGTGTGAGTGAGTGTTTAGATATAGAAATATATGTATATGAGTTTATGTATATATGTATATATATTTATATATATATATGTATGAGGGTTTGTGTGTGAGGTTGTGTGTTTGTGAGGGTGTGTGCTAGTGTGAGTGAGTGTGTGTGAGTGAGGATATATAGATATATATTTGTGTGTTAGTGTGTTTGTTAGTGTGTTAGTGTGAGTGTTAGAGAGTAGATAAGTGTGTATATATATATCTATCTAGTTATATATATATATAGTTATATATGTGTATATATATATATATATAGAGTGATATATATATATATATGTATATAGGTATGTGTGTGTGTGTGTGTGTTTGTGTGATGGAAGAGGGGGGGGACCCAACTGCAGAAGGGCAGCAGCTGCTGCTGCACTGCAGCAGCAGCACAGCAGCAGCAGGGAGCTGCAGCAGCAGCAGCAAAGAGCATAGCAGCAGCAGGCAGCAGCAATTCAGCAGCAGTAGCAGCATGCTTAGCAGCAGCAGCAGCAAGCAAGAGCTAGCAGCAGCAGTAGCAATGCGAGGGAGGGAGAGAGAGGTATATATATATATAGTTAGATAGATAGATAATAAGTTAGACATTTAGATAGATAGTTAAATAGATACATAGATAGTTAGGTAAATAGATAGATATTATAGTTAGGTGGATAGGTAAATAGGTATATAAATATATGATAGATAGATAAATAGATAGATATCTATAGATAATTAGATAAATAGATACATGAATAGATATATTAGATAAATACATAGATAGATAATAGATGGATAGTTAGATAGATAGATAGATAGATAGATAGGTAGTGGATATCTAGATATAAATAGATAGGTATATTAGATAGGTAGATACTAGATAATAGATAGTTATATATATAGATATATACATAGCTAGATAGATAGATATATGAGATAGATATATTAGATAGAAGATAGATAGATATATAGTTATATAACTAGATAGGTAGATGGATAGGTAGAGGGGTAGCTAGAAATATAGATCTATATGTATAGGTATATACATATAGCTAGGTAGATAGTTTAGATATCTAGATATAGGGATACATATATATTTATGAGGAAGGTAAGGTAAGGTAAGTTAAGGTAAGGTAAGGTATATGGGTTTTAAGTGTATGTGTGTATGTGCTATGTATATATATATATAGATACTTAGATATGTATAAATATATGATAGTTATATATTTTCTAGCCTAAATTAATAACTAGGTATATATCTATTAGCCTAGATAGCTAACTGGAGGGGTAGCTAGAGGGGTATTGGAGAGTATCCCAATACCTTGAGATATCAAGGTATCTCACCAAGGTATTGAGTTTCGAGCGGGGTTTTTGAGCAATAGCCTAGAAATAATATTGGAGTGATTTTTATATGCTTATGTGTATATATTTACGCGTGCTAGCATAGGTTTTAGCGGGTTTAGGCGGGGTGCGTAGCCTAGGTTGAGGTATCGGATACCGAGGGTATCCCGGTATCTCAAGGAGGCGAGTTTGTGAGTTTTCTAGCTTAATGACCTCGGTTTGACCTAGAATTTCAGGAGCACCCTAATTTGACCCAGACTTGACCGTAGTTGACTCGGTTGACCGCCAAAGTCAACTTTTGACCTAGTTTTGATCCAGAGTTGACTTTTGACCCAAATTTCACAGGTTTGACCCGTTTGACCTAGAACGACCCTAGAAGCCTATTTTTAGTTATTTTATGTCTGTTTAACTCATTAGAACCCTGTTTAACCTTGCTTTTCGCATTAGGTCCTTGCGACACCAGTTCGGATCGCCAGTTGCTCAGGACGTCAGGCGAGTACATTCTCTGATAGTTTTTGTCACGCCCCAGTCCCAAAATGCCGAGGGACTGAGCACGTGAGCAATGGCCAGCAGCACGCACCGATGGACAACCCAATTTAATGGATCCATCAGGGCATGCTTAAGCTGTAGTCTAGCAGGACTAAGTACAAGTCTCAGGTATTACTAATCTCATCCACAGAATAACACAGATTAATTGCCAGAAATAATGTAATGGAAATAAATATGCAATAACAAATAAGGTTGTCTCGGAAAACAAATTCGAGAAATATTCTGTTACATTTAAGGAAAAGACAGGAAATGAAATGCTGGAAATGGAAATACTGTGTAGTAGAAGCCGGTGCTCAAGAGAAATCTTCGGCCACTACTTCGTCCTCTGTTCCTTGTTCTGCTCCAAGGAGTGCTCCGGTACCGTACACCTCTGGGTAGTTCTCTTCAGCTGTACCTGGGGACATAATCCGGATCCAGGTCCTCAGGGGACAGCAAGGTACAGAAAATACAAGCCAAAATAAATACGGTGCAGCAGATAAAATAATCATCAGGGTAAACTAAGTGACCAACTATGTGATATGCAATATGAGAGCAGCACTAGAACTCAGGCTGAAGCCACTACAAGCTCTGTGTCGGGGAGCCGGTAGCGGCAATAACTATGAATTACACTATGATATATACTATGTTTTATATATAATATCAGCCTGTAGTCTGTGTGTCTCTCCCCACCCAATGTAATCCTACGTCTCATGTCCACGATGCCTCATGTCCATGTCACGCACGATTATAACTAATGCAGCAAGTCTGATAGCTATGATTCAAATGTCTAAGAATGTAAAGTCTATGTCATAAAACATGCATCCTATACATAATCACCTTGAATGTCTCAGGAAGACTCTGTCTCATGAAATAGTGTCAAGTGTCCTGGGTTCTGAAGTACTTGATAAGACAAGTACGAGCTTTATCGGGCCTCGATATCCATGTCTATGTGACGTTACACAACACCGCGTACGGAGTTGGCACCCGACTATGATCGGACACTAAGCACGTCACTCGTTTCCTAGGTTAAGCAGTTAAAACATGTTTATAATTAATACCACAAGAAATCCATTAAAATACTATGTCAAGAATTACTGAGGTTTGGCAAGCTTTACATGTCCATTATTGCATAATTAATTCCAGAAAATAATTAGCAAGCTGCAGGGTTTGGCAAGGTACACTTGCCTGTGGTTCCGGCTATGTTTGCGGTTCTGACTTCGGTTGGATTTGCAGGCGGTACTCCGGTTGCTGAAACAAACATCACTATCAGATCCAGAAAATATCAATCAGCTAGAAACGCCTGTCCTTGGGTCCAATTTGGAGACAAGGACAGAAACGGCAGTTTCGGGCCAAAACGGGGTCCACCGGTGGGCCCGCTTTGCACCGAAAAACGCGTCCGGGTCAACGGTCTCCAAATTCACCAAACTTAGTGTCAACAGGTCAGGAACGATGATACGAACCCAACGGAACTTCCAGAATTGGATTCCGATGAGCCGAACACAAAATCGCCCGTCGAGCGGGGCCTGTGGGGCCCACGACACGCGATTTCGTCAACGTTCTCAGAATCGAACCAAACTTGACCCACAGGACCAGCGTATCGCTACGAGTCCGATGGCGCAAGTTTCGTCTCGATCCGACGTGTGTAAACAAAGTTAGGGCACGTTCCAGGAAGTACAGATACGGGGCGATGTCCGCGGATACGCGTTGATTCCGGTGTGCACGCGCACCCGAATCAGCTTCTGCGAAATCCCACATGTCCGTATCGACGAGGTGCTCGTGTCTGTGAAGACCGCGCGCGACCAAGTCGTCCCGTTTGGCGGGGCGTACTCAGTTCCGGGGTGAAACAGGGTCTGGTTTTTCCTATTTTTGGATCGCGGTGTGCGATCACCACAGGACGCGATGCCCCGAACGGTTGGTCCGGACACCGAGAGGGTCATACAGGCTTCGCAACGCAATTTGCGGAATCGAAAACGGAGCTACGAGCAAAAAGTTACACGTACCTGAAGGGGACACGAAAACCGGGGTTCGAGTTGTGTCCGACACGTGTCCGACTCGTGTCGGACACAGGGAATTAGGGCTAGGGTTAGGGCTTGGGGTTCTCGCCGGAGGACGGCGCTGGGCGGCCGGGCTGCGGCGGAGGGGGCCGGGGCTCTGCGGCTGCGCGGCGCTCGAGCGGAGGTGGCGGCGGCGAGCACGGCGGCCGGAGGCGGTTCGTGCTGCTGCTGCTGGTGCTGCTCGCCGGGGACGAAGGGGGAGGGGAGCTGCGGGCGGCGTCCGGTGGCTCGGGGAGCGGCGCTGCACGGCGTGGCGGTGGCGGCGCGGTTGGGGCACGACGACGGCGAGGGTCAGTGGCAGCGGTGGTCGAGAGGGGATCGGGGGAGGGTTTTATAGGAGTCGGCAGGGGGGGTGGCCGGGTGAGGCGGCCAGGTGGCTGGGGTCGTGGGGGCGTGGCCGGCCAGCGCGGCGCGAGACGGGCGGAGCGGCACCGGACGCGGCCCTCGACGCGGGGAGGGGAGCGACGTGGGAGGAGAGAGGGTGCGGGCGGGTGGCGGGTCCGGGTCGGGTCTGCTGGATCCGACCCGACCCGCTAGGCAGGGGGCTGGGCCGGGTTTGGGAAATGGGTTTGGGCTGGGCTCGTGGGCCGGGCCGGCTGGGCTGGGTTATATATAAAATAAAAATTAATAATAATAATATTTAAACCAGTAATTATTTAATAATTAAATAATTAATTAAATAATTAAATTTAGGTGCTTTAAAAATAGGTCCGGGTCCGATAAATTCCAGAAAAATTGCCCTAAGTCCAGTTTTTCATTTTACATCCAAAAATATTATTTTTATAATATTTTAATACTGTTTAATATCAATTAAAAATCATTGAATAATTAAAACCCTGTTTTTAAATTACAGAAAAATTCTAGAAAATTCCAGAAAATTGTGAAAAATTCAGTTTTTAAAATTTTGAAAAATCAGGGGGTTTACAGTTTTCATTATTTGATGATTATTATGATTCAGCTTCTAGTATAGTATCATCTGATTATTCTGGCACAACACGGGACACTGATTGATATTTGTGGATTTATTTACTTGCGACACGTACATTTCATGTTTCTGGCCTCTATTCTGGAATCACTACTGGCATCACCTACAGGCATCACTACAGGCATCATTCATGTTCAGGCTGGACTCATCTTGATTTGCATGTCGGGTCTTGGATCCACTTGTATTAGTCGGGGCGGGGAAATACTCGAGTAGACATGTAAACATTCCTATCTGGCATCATCAGGAATCACTCCCTCTGGTCTAATATGGAATGATAGCAGCCGCGCACCCAGTGCGCGGTGAGCCGTACTTACCCCTAGCCGTTTACATGTCGAAACAAGTATTTCAAAGACACCGAGTTCATTCTTTATAGTCTGGACTCTCATGCATTTCTTGACTTGTCTCACTTACATGTTTCTGGACTTGACTCACTACATGTTTTTCATGCTGGACTCACTACACGTTCATGTGCACGGACTTGATCTTAGTTTGGATTTTTGTATCTTACAGTTACTACTATCTTGTTTCTGATATTCCATGCATCTTTACCTTTATGCACCAGTTATATATATTTTCTTGTTTCATACTTGCTTCATTTTTCTTGCTACTTGCTATAACTGTTTTATAGTTTTTATCATTTAAATGGAACTGCTGTTAGAGGTGTACTTGCTCCAGTCCTGACTGGACATATTTTTCAGAGTATCCGGAGGAGTGGTGTCCGACGTTTTATGGACCTGAGCCTGTCGATGGTGCAGACAGGGACCCTCTAGTTTAGGGGTGATCTCCGGGTTGGTAGCCGGGATCACTGAGACTTTGTTGTTGTTTTTATTAGCTTTTAGCACCGGATTTGTCTCCGGTTTTAGATTGAGACCTTGTTTGTATATTATTTTGGACATTGTTGTATTATTATTTGATGTTGTGGTTGTTGTAGTAGTTGTTGTTGGTTAGACTTTATAGTTGTTAGATCTCTGTGTTATCTTATCGTGCTTAGATTCGTGATTGAGTACTTGACTATCATTGTGATATTTGCTCCTCCGTTTGGAGTTGAGATCTTGACAGGTTGATATATTGTTTGTGTGGTTGCCCTCCTTTTGGAGAGGTCATGGCCGATTTTTGTGTGAGATTATTATTTAGTTAGTTGACCTAGACAGCGTTCTACCGCCGATGCTGCGGCGTAGGCTGGACGTACCCACGACTCATGCCCGATTTTCCGGGTGCGGGTCGTGACACATTTTTGGTGGTGGGCCCATGCAGGTCTCGATTCGCAATTAGTACGATGTCGTGGTGGTACAACAACTTAGTTGTACTGCTGCGAGCCTGCTATAGGATCTAGGATGAGAGTGTACTCAATCACGACTAGGAACAATTCCAATCTAATTATTCTGAAATTGCTTTCTTTTGAAATATTACTGTCCTTCTTTGATGATATCGTATCTTGCGCCGTATTGACTTCTTTTGATCTGTGTTCAGGATGCCTCCGAAGACACGATCCCATCGTACCGTTCCAGCAGTTGCCTCGGAGAGGTCTGCTACCTCTCGTCCAGCTCGTATTCAGGCAGCTGCTACCGCTTCACTCACCACTCCTGCGGTTGAGGGAGCATCTGCTTCTTTCGGGGATCCTCCTTCACCTGTCGATCCGAGGACTACCCCAGTCGTTTCGGTGGTTCCTCCACCACTTCCTGCTCCAGTAGATGCCGCACAGTTGTTTGCGTTCTTCAGGGAGATGATGGACACGCAGCACCGTCAGGTGGATGTGATGAGGCTGGGCATTGAGAACGCCCACCAGGTGGCCATGACGGCAGTGGATAGGGTGGCACAGATTCAGCCACAGGCAGATCAGATTCAGCATCTGAGGCCAGGCAGTATTATCGACTTTCAGAGGATGCGGCCCAAGGAGTTCTGTGGTACAGAAGGTATCCTGTACGCAGATGACTGGATAGAGCAGATTGAGGGCATCTTCAGGCTAGCGCAGATTCCAGACAGCATGCAGATAGAGGCAGCGGGCAGTCAGATGTTCGACCTCGCCTTAACATGGTATCGCACAGATACGAGGATTGCGGTGCCAGGGCTTACTTGGGAGGCTTTCAAGAGGCTTTTTAAGGAAAAGTTTTTCCCAGATGTGGCTCTCAGTGCTTTGGAGAGCCAGTTTGAGGCACTCGCCCAGGGGAGCATGACGGTGGATGAGTACGCAGCAGAGTTCTGCCGTCTGGGCAGATTTGTGGATGGCTTGAGCGAGGCAGCCAAGGCGAGGAAGTTTCGCAAGGGCTTGGTCATGGCGGTCAAGTCTTTGACCAGGAGCGACCGCGAGGCGACTTTTGAGCAGATAGTAGGAGATACTCAGAGAGCAGAGGATGACTTGGAGCTCAAGTCCAAGAGAGGCAGGGATGATTCAGGCAGTGCGAGTGGCAGTGCGGGACCAGCTAAGCGTCCCTATGTGCAGAAGGCAACGCAGCAGGGTCAGGATCAGAGAGCGCCCACTTGTGCCTACTGCAGGAAGGCAGGACACACTTGGGATGTTTATAGGAGGAGGCTGAAGGTGTGTTTGTTCTGTGGATCCGCTGCTCACCAGATGCGAGATTGCCCTACTGCACCTCCATTGGGTGGAGCACAGGATCAGAGAGTTGGAGCTAGGCCATCTGTGGCACAGTATCATGTCCCGCACCAGCAGAGGGATACACCCCAGCAGGGCAGGGCTTATGCGTTGACGGTCGAGGAGGCCGATGCTACGGATGTCGGGTTAGCAGGTCTGTCTCTTGTTTCTTCTTCCTGTCCTTTTCCATTCCTGTGGTGTGCTTAATTAGTACCTGTTAGATTTTCTTTGTGCTATGGTAGATAGTGTAGTGACCCCGATTGAGACTGTAATAACACGACCAGTAGGACCCTGATCTTGTATGTTGTTTAGGTAGAATTTCTTGACTGTGATTGTTGGGGGTTTGACCTAGAGAGAGTGTGATTGACTTTAAATTTCGAGGACGAAATTTTCTAAGGAGGATAGGCTTGTCACCACCCCATTTCCAGAGCCGGATATTTTTTTTATTTTTACTTTAGTTAATTGTGGATTATTTTTAATTAATTGTATTTATAATTAATTATTGATTGTATTATATTTTTATTGTATGTTTTAAGATTTTGGCTAGCCTTGACCCATGTCAGACCCTAGTGGACCCATGTCCGACCCAGCCCACACCCTTGTGAGAATTATTTTGGGGCTTAGAATATTTATTTTATTTTTAGGAAGTTAGTTGGAGAGATTTGTAACTAGTTTGAGTGCTTTTGGAACCCGAAACCCGAAACCAAGTGAATAGGGGCATTTTGGGAATGTGGAACTTATGTAAACCCCTATTTACTTCCTTTGGCCGGCCCCAAACCCCTCCCTACCCGTGAGAACAGCAGCCCCACTTCCTCTTCTTCTTCATTCTTCATTCTTCTTCTTCTTCTTCTCCATTCTCCACTCTTCCTTCTTCTTTTCTTCTTCCCACTCTCAAGTAAGTTCCCATTTCTCCTCTTTCTTCTTCTATTCTTCTTTATGATTAACCCTAACCCTACATTCTTTCCTAACCTAGGTGGGTAGAGCCTAGATTTGGTGTTGGAGCTTGGATTTGAGGCTTGGAAGCTTGGATTGGAGAATTTGGAGCATTTTTGAGACTTTGGCTTGGGATTCCAACTCCCAAGAGGTAAACCCTAATTTTTCCCCTAGTAATTATTTTTATATAGTATAATTAATAGTTTAGAACCTTCCTAGACCCTTAGGCTACCCGTGGGAGGAAGTTGGAACTAGTTGGGTAGTGTTTAGAGACTTTAACACTAGGTTTTGTGTCAATTTCGGGTGAAATCCGAATTTGGCCCAATTTTGGGTGAGGCCCTAGGTTAGATGGACCTAGGTAGACATTGTCGGGTGTCGTGAGGGTGAGAGCGTGTCTCCGTTCGGACACGGGAAGCCGCGTCGCGGAGAAACGGGCGTTTCGGGCAAATTTGGGGCTTTTCGTCGTCGCCGATTCTAAGTGCGTGTGCGTTTCCGCCACGGGCCTAGAATCGATGCGGGAGCATATTTTCTAGGATCTAGACATCGTGTAGAGTGCGTGGGTAAATTTTGGACCGATTTCGAGTTCGTTTGGTGTGCGTTTCAGGAGGTTTTTCGAGCCGCGCACCACGTGTTCGTCGAAATGACCGAACGGCCATTTCGACTTGGGTTCGTCGTTTCGGGCTTGTGCGCTTTGGGTTAGTATCGGGGAGTGTGTGCTAGAGTTCTCGGGCTATATTTTATATATTTTTAGGTGTTTGGGCGTGTCGGGGTCGTTGGACGTGCGTTGGTGGGCGTTGTGGGCGTGGTGTGCGTTGTGTTGTGTTTGTTTATATATATGTGTATATATATATTGTGTGTGTGTTTTTATATATGTATTTATATATATATATGTGTGGTTATGTGTTTGTGAGCGTGTTAGGGAGTGCTTGTGTGCTAGTGTGTAGGTGAGTGTGTGTGAGTGTGAGTGAGTGTTTAGATATAGAAATATATGTATATGAGTTTATGTATATATGTATATATATTTATATATATATATATATGTATGAGGGTTTGTGTGTGAGGTTGTGTGTTTGTGAGGGTGTGTGCTAGTGTGAGTGAGTGTGTGTGAGTGAGGATATATAGATATATATTTGTGTGTTAGTGTGTTTGTTAGTGTGTTAGTGTGAGTGTTAGAGAGTAGATAAGTGTGTATATATATATCTATCTAGTTATATATATATATAGTTATATATGTATATATATATATATATATAGAGAGTGATATATATATATGTATATAGGTATGTGTGTGTGTGTGTGTTTGTGTGATGGAAGAGGGGGGGGACCCAACTGCAGAAGGGCAGCAGCTGCTGCTGCACTGCAGCAGCAGCACAGCAGCAGCAGGGAGCTGCAGCAGCAGCAGCAAAGAGCATAGCAGCAGCAGGCAGCAGCAATTCAGCAGCAGTAGCAGCATGCTTAGCAGCAGCAGCAGCAAGCAAGAGCTAGCAGCAGCAGTAGCAATGCGAGGGAGGGAGAGAGAGGTATATATATATATAGTTAGATAGATAGATAATAAGTTAGACATTTAGATAGATAGTTAAATAGATACATAGATAGTTAGGTAAATAGATAGATATTATAGTTAGGTGGATAGGTAAATAGGTATATAGATATATGATAGATAGATAAATAGATAGATATCTATAGATAATTAGATAAATAGATACATGAATAGATATATTAGATAAATACATAGATAGATAATAGATGGATAGTTAGATAGATAGATAGATAGATAGGTAGTGGATATCTAGATATAAATAGATAGGTATATTAGATAGGTAGATACTAGATAATAGATAGTTATATATATAGATATATACATAGCTAGATAGATAGATATATGAGATAGATATATTAGATAGAAGATAGATAGATATATAGTTATATAACTAGATAGGTAGATGGATAGGTAGAGGGGTAGCTAGAAATATAGATCTATATGTATAGGTATATACATATAGCTAGGTAGATAGTTTAGATATCTAGATATAGGGATACATATATATTTATGAGGAAGGTAAGGTAAGGTAAGTTAAGGTAAGGTAAGGTATATGGGTTTTAAGTGTATGTGTGTATGTGCTATGTATATATATATATAGATACTTAGATATGTATAAATATATGATAGTTATATATTTTCTAGCCTAAATTAATAACTAGGTATATATCTATTAGCCTAGATAGCTAACTGGAGGGGTAGCTAGAGGGGTATTGGAGAGTATCCCAATACCTTGAGATATCAAGGTATCTCACCAAGGTATTGAGTTTCGAGCGGGGTTTTTGAGCAATAGCCTAGAAATAATATTGGAGTGATTTTTATATGCTTATGTGTATATATTTACGCGTGCTAGCATAGGTTTTAGCGGGTTTAGGCGGGGTGCGTAGCCTAGGTTGAGGTATCGGATACCGAGGGTATCCCGGTATCTCAAGGAGGCGAGTTTGTGAGTTTTCTAGCTTAATGACCTCGGTTTGACCTAGAATTTCAGGAGCACCCTAATTTGACCCAGACTTGACCGTAGTTGACTCGGTTGACCGCCAAAGTCAACTTTTGACCTAGTTTTGATCCAGAGTTGACTTTTGACCCAAATTTCATCGGTTTGATCCGTTTGACCTAGAACTACCCTAGAAGCCTATTTTTAGTTATTTTATGTCTGTTTAACTCATTAGAACCCTGTTTAACCTTGCTTTTCGCATTAGGTCCTTGCGACACCAGTTCGGATCGCCAGTTGCTCAGGACGTCAGGTGAGTACATTCTCTGATAGTTTTCATTATTTGATGATTATTATGATTCAGCTTCTAGTATAGTATCATCTGATTATTCTGGCACAACACGGGACACTGATTGATATTTCTGGATTCATTTACTTGCGACACGTATATTTTATGTTTCTGGCCTCTATTCTGGAATCATTACTGGCATCACCTACAGGCATCACTACAGGCATCATTCATGTTCAGGCTGGACTCATCTTGATTTGCGTGTCGGGTCTTGGATCCACTTGTATTAGTCGGGACGGGGAAATACTCGAGTAGACATGTAAACATTCTTATCTGGCATCATCAGGAATCACTCCCTCTGGTCTAATCTGGAATGATAGCAGCCGCGCACCCAGTGCGCGGTGAGCCGTACTTACCCCTAGCCGTTTACATGTCGAAACAAGTATTTCAAAGACACCGAGTTCATTCTTTATAGTCTGGACTCTCATGCATTTCTTGACTTATCTCACTTACATATTTCTGGACTTGACTCACTACATATTTTTCATGCTGGACTCACTACACGTTCATGTGCACGGACTTGATCTTAGTTTGGATTTTTGTATCTTACTGTTACTACTATCTTGTTTCTGATATTCCATGCATCTTTACCTTTATGCACCAGTTATATATATTTTCTTGTTTCATACTTGCTTCATTTTTCTTGCTACTTGCTATAACTGTTTTATAGTTTTTATCATTTAAATGGAACTGCTGTTAGAGGTGTACTTGCTCCAGTCCTGACTGGACATATTTTTCAGAGTATCCGGAGGAGTGGTGTCCGACGTTTTATGGACCTGAGCCTGTCGATGGTGCAGACAGGGACCCTCTAGTTTAGGGGTGATCTCCGGGTTGGTAGCCGGGATCACTGAGACTTTGTTGTTATTTTTATTAGCTTTTAGCACCGGATTTGTCTTCGATTTTAGATTGAGACCTTGTTTGTATATTATTTTGGACATTGTTGTATTATTATTTGATGTTGTGGTTGTTGTAGTAGTTGTTGTTGGTTAGACTTTATAGTTGTTAGATCTCTGTGTTATCTTATCGTGCTTAGATTCGTGATTGAGTACTTGATTATCATTGTGATATTTGCTCCTCCGTTTGGAGTTGAGATCTTGACAGGTTGATATATTGTTTGTGTGGTTGCCCTCCTTTTGGAGAGGTCATGGCCAATTTTTGTGTGAGATTATTATTTAGTTAGTTGACCTAGACAGCGTTCTACCGCCGATGCTGCGGCGTAGGCTGGACGTACCCACGACTCATGCCCAATTTTCCGGGTGCGGGTCGTGACAAAGGGGTAGTGCGAAGAGTGAAGCCGTATAGGGACATACCGAGCGACATAGTCTATGGACGTGCAATGTAGCAAGTGAAGCAGTGCACTACAAATAGTATAATGTTCTACTTGAGGCATAGCGGGGTCTACTTGCATAAGGCAAAGGTAGCATGCAAGGGTCCATTTATAAGCAAAATTTTATTTCCATGTTCTAACACAAGCAATATAAGTTGGGATTATTCCCTTAGCTAGGTGTGTTGTATTATTTATTAGCATGCAGGGGGTGATTCACCTAGCGACTAGCATGTATTGTCCATATTTTTAAGTGTGCTGGCTAAGCAACGATAAGTTTATCGTAGCCACCCACCTTAGCAATAATTTGCCTCGGTCAAGCGATACTCCGAGCGAGCCTTTGAAAGTCTAAGTCTGAACTCCTAAAGGGCCAAATCCAGAAATTCTTTACCTCAAACGAGTTTTCTCTCTAATCAAAGTGGGTTGGGTCATTGCACTTGTGTCATTTGAATCGGTTGTCCGCTTGAACGAAACGGATCGTTACACGATCGACCGACAGGGATCCTGCAAACGCTTGACTCAATGTATCCGTATAAATAGTTACCTTGTCAGGTGTGTAGTCGATCATCAAGTCATAGTCTTTGATCAATTCTATCCAATACCGTTGTCGTAGGTTAAGGTCCATTTGGGTGTATAGGTACTTCAATCTTTTATGGTCAGTGTAAATTCGGCAAGCCACGCCATATAGGTAGTATCACTACAATATTAGCACGAATACAATTATTGCTAGTTTTAGGTCATGTGTAGGATAATTTTTCTCATATTTTTCAGTTGTCATGATGCGTAGGCTATCACCATATCCCGCTGCATGAGTACGCACCACAAGTCCTGCCCTGACGCGTCGCTGAATATTTGGAAACCCGTGATCTCGTCTGGTAGTACAAGTATTGGAGCAGATATGAGACATTACTTTAACTCTTCAAATGAGGCTTCACAGTCGGCGGGCCACTCGAATGCGACTCACTTCTGAGTGAGACAAGTCAGAGGTGATGCTAACTTGGAAAAGTCTTTCACGAACCGTCTGTAGTAGCCCGCTAGCCCGAGGAAGCTTCGAATCTCACTGACGGATGCAGGCCGCTTCCACTCGATGATGGCTTCAACTTTCTTTGGATCAACTGAAATGCCTCCCGTAGAAATGATGTGCCCGAGGAAAGATACACTACTCAGCCATAACTAGCACTTACTCAGTTTTGCGTATAGCTTGTTGTCCCGAAGAGTCTGTAGCACGGTCCGTAAGTGTTATGTATGTTTCTCCCTATTCTTCGAGTATACCAAGATATCATCAATGAACACTACTACAAACTTATCGAGATATGGCCGGAATACACGATTCATTAAATCCACAAAGGTAGCAGGGACATTGGTCAGTTCGAATGGCATTACCAAAAACTCACAGTGGCCGTAGCGAGTGCGAAAGGCTGACTTCGGCACGTCGTCCGGCTTGATCCTGAGCTGATGATAACCCGAGTGAAGATCAATTTTTGCAAACATCGTCGTGTCTTGTAGTTGATCAAAGAGGTCATCTATCCTGGGGAGGGGGTACTTATTTCGAACAGTGGTCTTATTCAATTCACGATAGTCGATGCAGAGTCGCATCGAATTATCTTTTTTCTTCACAAACAATACAGGCACGCCCCACAGAGACACGCTTGGATGAATATACCCCTGATCTAACAATTCATGTAACTATACCTTTAACTCTTTTAGTTCTGCCGGGGCCATTCGATACAGAGCTTTGGAAATCGGCCAAGTCTATGAAAATGTATCTATAGTGAACTCTATCTCTCGGTCGGGCGGCATGCCTGGCAACTCTTCTGGAAACACATCCAAAAATTATGTCACAACGAAATTAGACTCTACGTTTGCACAATATCGCTGAGTCTCTTGAACGGACACCAAGTACCCTTCACAGCCGGAATATATCATCCGCCGAGCAGACATTGCAGAGATCACCATGTAGGTATTCGCCGCTCTCGACGCTGGATTGCACGCGTAGCAAAATTCTATCTCGCCAGGTAGACGAAACACGACTTTTTTTGCACAATCAATGGTAGCCGAGCAAGCGCCGAGCCAAACCATCCCCAGAATGATGTTGTAGTCCCTGATGTCTAAGACTATCGCATCAAGTGCAAATTTTCTTCCTCCGATGTAAATGTTACCTTCACGACAAACTAAGCGAGCCGGCAAATCCACACCCGATGGAGTACTGACGCTAAGGTTTAGGCCTATCGGTGTCATAGAAAATTTATTTTCGACGGCAAAATATGTCACAATAAAACTATGTGTGGCACCAGAATCAAACAATACTCGAGTAGGTACATTATTGAAAAGTAATATACCTGACACCACCGTGTTGGAAGCAAACACCTCTTCCAGAGTCAAAGAATAGACCTAGTCTTGAGCGTTGTGGTGTCATTTGGTTCGCTCGAGGTGCTTGACCCTGATTCTCAGGCAGACGATATAGATTTTGTTGTGGACGGCACATAGGAAGATCATTGGGGCGATTCCGACAGTCACGAGCAATGTGGTCAAACTTACCACAAACAAAATATCCCTTTTTTTGAATACGATATTCATTGATATGGTGTCCTAGCCTATAGGAGTAGGCACAAGGTGGCCCTTGGTTTCTTCCTGGATCATGGTCCTGAGAGCCGCCGTTATTGTGGCGCTTAGGCCCATTATTACCTCTTGTATTGCCAGGGTGCTTGTGATAAAAAATTTGTACAACATCGGTAGAAACTGGGAGGTTACTACGACTCTAAGGAGAGGGCGTGGTTTAGAGACTCTCGTATCGTACGGTATTGAGGGACGACGACGTGAGCACGAATATAAGATCGCAATCCTATCTCAAATCTGTGGGCTTGACTTTCGGTGTGACGAAGATGAGACTTGGCAAATTTTACAAGCATGTTGAATTCAGCGGTGTACTGCCGTACTAACATATTCCCTTATTGAAGATGTGTAAATTCATCTTCCTTCTCGTGATGGATGACTGGTGGAAGGTACTCCTCTTCGAAGGCTTTACGAAACATGGACCATGAGATAGTCGCCTTATTGTCTTCACTCAGGATAGCCTGTTTGTGCATATCCTACCAATAATGAACATTCAAACGAAGCTGAAGCTGAGCGCAAACAACTCTCTTCGTCTCATCCATGCGAAGCACTTCAAAGTGGTCTTCTAGCTCAACCAGCCAATCTAACGCCACGAAGGGGTCCTCATTCCCTTTGAAGGTAGAATGGCACATCTTTTCAACTATGATATTTGAAGGATGGAACCCTTCTCGTCTGAGGGCGGAAGTTCCTGATAGCCCTAAGGTCCCACGGTCTAGTCTACAACTAGCATTGTCGTGGCGGTCGTTGATGCAGAATGGTTGTTAGCGACGAGCATCGTCATAATCCTTTATAGGGTATTCATCTGCTTCTGTTGTGCCTCAGCCTGAGTTTGCTACGCATGAAATTGAGCTTCAATCTGGAATTCGAATTGACTATATCATATTTTTGCCTGCCTCTGTTGCGTTTCCATCAAGCGCATCATCCGCTCGAACGAATTAACAGAGGGAGCGGCTGCTTGACTTTCAGAGCTTTTCGAAGTGCCGGAACTGCTCTCTTGCACTTGTGTCACTACCTTCTCTTGTGTGTTCAGCTCTAAGGCTGTTCCTTCAAATAAAAGTAACTTATATCAGTCTTAAAACATAATATTGACTCACTATATAGAACACATCTTATTTTGGCCAAGCGAATTCAAGAGTTCAACCAGGAGGGACATGGACGTTTCAAGAAAACTCTTCGAACACGAAGGTCAAAGGATGTGTAGCCATGCTCTGATTCTAATATGTTGTACAAGCGTAAGGTGCACCCACACAAGGCCTAGGCATAATGATATACTTTAGAAATATATACAATAGAGTACGCAAATGGAATATCACATATTGGAATAAAGAAAAGTTTTCTTTATTGATAATGAACATCTTTGTTACAAACTCTTGACTCAACAGTAAAGAGGTATTGCACGAGCTTACAAGATAGACATAAAATGAGATAGTCGATCCATACATTATATCCCTTACAAAAATTCAAAAGATAAACCACCTTGGGTGCATGTTTGCACCATCTTCTAGGAGCTTCAAAAGGGTATGTGCAAGCTCCTTGAGAATATGTACTTGCGCTCCAAAAGTCACGAACACGAACCCGTTAGACCAGTGAAAGGTTGGGGGGAAGCTTCAGCTCCTCGCCACGTCACCTTGGCTCAGGAAACCTGCTGCAACAAGAGTCATTACTTCAAAAAGTACCGGTAAGGGCGAGCTGACCCAACTCACCAAATCGACACCGTATTCAAGTGAACATGCAACATTATTATTATATGATCTTTCTATCTTGTCTTAGTTCAATTTTATAACATGCAATAGAATAAAATGACATAACAAAAAATGTGCCACCGTTCGGTGACTTTTTTCTGCATCATCTGAACCACATGTACACAACTTACCATGACCTTCCCTGCCATGAAGACATAATTAGTTTACACAGTTTGAATATACATAAGGATCATTGTCATGACAAGCCATCATGGACTATAGTCTAGGTAGACGGTGATTCTTGCAGCGCAGGTAGTGAGCCCCGGTACAAACTCCTACCTCACCCGTGCTAATTTGCTAGCACGACTAATTGTTTGTTCCGCCTGGGACGAATCGGCCCCGGTGTCCCGACGACCATTCGTAGGAACCATATACCTTATGCACAAGTTGTCCATGAGCATTGATGATCTAAACACTAAGTTAACATACGAAGCATTTCAAGACATCAGAATGAACATAACTATTTTAGCACAGTGCGGTGACATAGTCTACCTGCTGATGTGATCATATTACAAGTTATGTACTACCTATTGAACAATTATATATGAATAAGTTCTAGCAATACTGAAACATAAATAAATACATATATAACGGACAAGCATACAATAATATGATCGTACAGTAATTTTATATGACAAGCATTAAGTGTTTCAAGTCTACTTCTTTTATCTTGACCCAATTTTTAT
Source organism: Iris macrosiphon (assembly GCA_036927795.1). Lineage (NCBI taxonomy): Eukaryota > Viridiplantae > Streptophyta > Magnoliopsida > Asparagales > Iridaceae > Iris > Iris macrosiphon. Next base: position 38,840,143 of record JAYESA010000020.1, read on the forward strand.
TATTTCGGTATCATTGATTGGAACGCACAAACGAGACAGATTATTAAGAATGAAGACTTGGAAGAAGGGCACAAATCGGACATAAGGCCACTCACAAGTTGAAGAATCGGAGAAGAGAAATGGAAGATCTTCAACACTCTACTCCCGCCTCGCCTACACGATCACCTGCACGCACCAACAGATGATCAATATCTCCTGCCTCGGTCTCCCAGAGTTCGATACAAATTACGAAGTTCAAGGAACAAAGATAATAAAATCTATCAAAGTCGTTCAAGAAAATGTAAGCCACAAAACCAACAAAAAAGCAACCAAGCGGCATAGAAAACGAGCAAAGAAACCAGCACAACAGAAAGGCCCCTCGCGACTCTGCCGTCGAGTCCTTCCTTGAGGTACGATCTGCTGAATGTGGGACTTGATTCCGAAAAAACCAATCCATAGCGGGAAAATATTCTTGATTTAATTTGTCCCGATCGAACGATACCAAGTATTTCTTAGCCGCGCTCCTCGAAAAGGGAGAACGGGGCACTACAGTGTGGAAGGGTAGGTAAGTGGGTATACAAGTAGGGTATGGTGATTGATACTCTAAATAGTGTCTCAGGGTATATAGATAGGTGTACCTTGAAGTGGATAAGTTATCTCAGAGCATGCTATGAGTGTGGAGTGGTGGTAAAGTATTAGAGGGGTATAAGTGAGGTTGAGAGTAGGCAGTACAGAGGTTGAGCAATAGCCAGAAGCTAGCTAAGTGTTAAGAGTTATATGTTTGAGTGTTGGTGGGTTGAGTGCAGTTGAGCACTACACTAGGGATGAGTGCAGAATGAGCTTGTGAAGCTAAGCTCTAGTAGTATGGTGGTGTCACTGTATTTCTGCAGGCAATGGAAGGACCGCAATATTAGCAGTATGTAAGGGGGGAAATATATGACTGATGTGTGTTCCAATTGAACACTTAGCAAGTGTCAGCTGCAGTTGTTAACAACTGCATGAGGCAGTGAGCTCAGTGCAATGTTGTGGTAGAGTTATGTGTTAGTGTGTGCAGACTTAGAGCTAAGTGTGTATATTTAGAGTATGCGTACAGGCTTAGCAGCAAGAAGCAAAGGCTCTAGAAGTGCAGGCTTGAGAAGGGGAGTGTGGTATCAATGTAGTGTGAGGCAGAGAAGGGGGGTGACTGTAACTTTCGTTATTGAATTTCGTATTTTTTGATTTTTTGGTATTTAGACTTAGACTGTATTTGATATTTTATATACCATACTTGCTGTATTTTTGTGATTGGATTTTAATTTTATTGTGAGAAATAACCCTGGACCAGTAGAATGCCCATTGGCAATTTTCATGGACCCGTACAAGGACCTGTATGTAGGATGAATACCCGACCGGGTTTATTCCTGGACCACTGAACCCATTTCTTGCATTACTGAGACTTGATAGGAGAAGTCGTGACTAGATCCCATGTGTACCCTTTCCTTGGCGCATCTGCTTCCCTGCGCATCTATTCTGATGCACATCCATCCATCATCCCCCTCCAGTATATATATGAATTTTTCTCTCCCCTCTCCCTCTTTCATTTTCTCATTCACTTTCTTTCTTTCTCTTTCTTCTTCTTCTTCTCCATTCCTCAAGCTTGGAGTTTGGAGCTTGGCCTTGAGGCCTAGAATGTGGTTTCAGAACCTCTTGGTGGTGGAGTGGAAGATTAGGCTTAAGGCATTAACCTAAACAAGTATATCTTGCCATTATTTGAACCTAAGAATTTGTATTTTTTTTATTTTTGGCTTTTCTTGAATATTATTGCGTAGAAATAGTTCTTACATGATTCTCTACAGATTTAGTATTTGGTGCTTTGATTTTGATGAACAGTTTTGAGTAAATCAGAGTTACAAAGATGGAGTTTTCATGGGTTCCAGGAGTTTTCCTTGGTTTTGATCTATTAAAACTTAGTATTTTCGAAAACTAGTTGTTCTATGTGATAGAGCTTTTCATTTCTGTCACGACCTGCACCCGGTAAGTGGACATGAGTTATGGGTACGTTCAGCCTACGCCGCAGCATCGACGATAGAACGTTGTAAAGATCCACAATATAATCTAACAAACTCACGCAATGATATACATATAACCTGTCAATGGTAAATCAACTGCATAAGGAGGACAAGATGAACATATATAGCATCAATACTCAATCATAAGGAACTAGAGGCAGATAATGGCACGATATCATAAAAGAAGGAAAATAACAAGTCATAACAATATACAAGTCTAGAATCTAGCAATAAACACAAATAGTCTCAAATATAAATAATATGCCAATGTCTAAGCTAGAGATATATCCAGTAGAATAAATAGATACTAGCTAAGGTCTTCTATAGCTAGGTGTGCCTCCTCGAGAACTGGTATCAGATCTTCCTTGCTAAAGGTGCTACCTCAACTGGCTCTCCGTCATGCGGGTCGTAGTATGTAGGACACCAGTCCTCTAAATAGTCATCTAAAAAAAATATCCAGTCAGGATAGTACGAAACTCTGAAAGAAGTTTCTTATACATGGTAGAGGATATATAACAGCAATAGAAAAGAATACAAGATGCACCAATAAGTAGAAAATGGAAATACAGCTGAACTAGGCATATAAACACGACGGATAACTGGAAAAGTACATACATGCAACAAGGTATGAACTGTAAATAAGATAACTGTAAATAAGAGAATCGATGATACTGTCACGCCCCAGTCCCAAAATACCGTGGGACCAGACGCGTGATAATGGCCAGCAGTACGCACCGATGGACCAACTCAATATATGGATCCATCAAGGCATACTTAAGCTGTAAAACAAGTCTACGACAATCATGGTACAACTAATCTCATCCACACAAGGCATAAACATGATCCACAGAATAAATAAGGAATGTAAATCATCATCCAGTCTCACATAGTACTTCGGGGAACAACCCGATAAATATCTAGTACAATGGTTCAACAGACCAGAATATAAAAGACTGAAATAAAGAAATGAAAGCCGAGCATGAACATGGATGCTCAAGAGAAGTCTTCAGCTAAGACCTCGTCCTCAGCTGGTGGTACAACTCCTGGATCAGCTCCTGCTCCAGTCCCGTAGATCTCGGGATAAACCACGCCTGTAAAATCTGGGGAACAAAATCCGGATCCAGGTCCTCAGGGGACATAGCAAGGTACAAGAAAGCTCATGCCAATAAATACAGATAAGCAGTGCAGCAAATAAATAACTAATTGAACAATGGGGTAAATATGTAACCATCTAAGTGTAAATGCAAGTGGGAGCATCACTAGTCTCAGGCTGAGCCACTACAAGCTCTGTGTCGGGGAGCCGGTAGCGGTAATAACCGGTAGTGGGTCAGGCTCTGCTACGAGAACCTGCGACCTCTCAATAATAGAAGATATACATAAATACAGCCTGTAGCCTGTGTGTCTCTCCCCACCCAATGTAACCACGCATATCATGACCACAACGTCTCATGCCCATGTCAAGCGCGATCATAGCTAAATGCAACCGGTCATAAGTATCTAATAATATAATGTCCATGTCCTGTATCCTATACAGAATCACCACGAATATCTCGGGAAAATCCTGTCTCATGAATGGTGTCAAGTGTCCTGGGTCATATGGTACTTGATAAGACAAGTACGAGAATAAAGTGTCACGAATGTCCACCTCTAGATGACCGTACCCAACACTGCGTACAGTGTCGGCACCCGACTGATAATCGGACGCTAAGTACGTCACACGGTCCTAGGTTGAGCATGCACAGCAATATATATAAAACCAGGAAAATAGATAACTAAACTGCAGAGTTTGGCAAGGTACACTTGCCTGATGTCCGGGTATCAACAACTGTCCTGGTATCTGTGGATCCGGTAGGGGCTACTCCAAAAGCTGTAATAAATATCACCAACAGTCTCAGAAGATGCCAAATAGCTGGAAATGCCTGTCCTTACGTCCAATTTGGACACAGGGGCAAAAAGGTCATTTTCGGGCCAAAGCGGGTTCCACATGTGGGCCACTTTGCACCGAAAAGCGTGTCAGGGTCAAGGGTCTCCAAATTCCGCAAACTCAGTGTCTACAAGTCAGGAACGACGATACGAACCCAACGGAACTTCCAGAATTGGATTCCGATGAGCCGATCACAAAATCACCCGTCAAGTGGAGCCTGTGGGGCCCACGATACGTGATTTTGTCAACGTCCTCAGAATCGAACCAAACTTGGCTCACAGGACCAGCGTATTACTACGGATCCGTTGGCGCAAGTTTCGTCTCGATCCGACGTGTATACACGAAGTTACAGCGTGTTCCAGGATCAACGGATACGGGGTGTCGTTGGCGGATACGCGTTGATTCCGGGGTGCACGCACCTCCGAATCGACTTCTGCGAAAACCCACACGACCGTATCAACGTTGCGCACAGTTTGGTAAAGACCGCGTGCGACCAAGTCGTCCCGTTTGGCGGGGCGGACTCAGTTCCGGGTGAAACAGGGCGTTGTTTTTTTCCTGTTTTGGATCGCGGTGTACGATCACTACAGGACGCGTTGCACCGAGCGAATTGCACGGGCACCGAGAGGGGTATACAGTCTACGCATAGAAATCGACGGAATTGAAAACGGAGTTGCGAGTTGGGAGAAAACAGTACCTGTACAGAGCTCCGTGGATCTGAAGTCCGCGTGTCCGGTCTGCGTCCTGATCGTGTCCTCGCGAGTCTGGGCTAGGGTTCAGGTCAGAAGTCAGCGGAGTCGCTGTGAGGCGGAGGAGTCAGGCCCGGGGTCGCTGGGCGGACTCGGCGGAGGGGTGAGGCCGCGCTCGGGGTCGCTGGGCGGACTCGGCGGAGGGGTGAGGCCGCGCTCGGGGTCGCTGGGCGGAGATGGGAACTGAACAGGGGCGGCTGCTACGAGTTCGGTCGACGACGGGGCGGGGTCGACTCGGCTATGCGGAGGCGGGTAGGTCGGCGTAGGTGGAGGGCGACGTCCGAGGGGTCGGCGAGGCTAACAGCGTCGAACGGCGGCGAGCGGGGTTCCTGGTCGACGGACGACGGCGTCGAACGGCGGCGAGCGGGGTTCCTGGTCGACGGACGACGGCGTCGAACGGCGGCGAAGGGGAGTCAACCGGCTGAACCGGTGGCCAGGGTCGGGATGGGGGTCTCTGTGCAGAGGCAAAGATGGCGGCTAGGGCTTGGCACGAACGCCGAGGGGAAGGGATTTATAGGTTGTGAACAGTGTTTCCGGCGGAGAGTTTAGGGTTTTCCCCCGATGTCGAATCCGGGTCGGGTCTGGCTTGGGGTCCGACCCGACCCAATCCACTGATTGGTTCAGCCTGGGTTGGTTTAGGCAGGGGTGTTTGGTTTAATCATCCAAATAGCTAAAGGTCCTCGATACCTTGCTCCGGGGTCCAATAAATTCACCGAAAAATGCCATGCGTCCGGTTCTCCATTATACACAATAAATTTCTATTTCCAGAATATTTTAACTCCATTAAGCCACACTTAAAATTATTTAACCCACAAACCTCAGTGATAAATTCCAGAAAAATACCAAAATAGGGAGAATTATATAAATCTTATTTCTGAAATTTAGGGTGTTTACAATCTTCCCTCCTTAAAAGGATTGCGTCCTCGCAATCAAAGAATAAGTTACTAAAGAAAAGTCGTGGAAGTACAAGGTTGCTTAATTTGCAACTGCCTCCTCAAACAAGTGGGGGTATCGCTGACGCATACTATCTTCTCGTTCCCAAGTTGATTCGCCTGGTGAATGATGTTTCCATGCTACTCGGACCAGTCTGATCGTCTGTCCCCGTAATGTCTTCTCACTGACGTCGAGGATGCCAACTGGTTGCTCTTCATACCTCAAACTCGGGCCTACTGCGATCTCTGAATGATCGACTACGTGACTTGGGTCGGTCACGTACCTTCGCAGCTGTGAGACGTGGAATACGTCATGCACTCCCTCTAAGGATGGAGGTAATGCAAGGCGATAAGCCACCTCACCAACGCGCTCTAGAATGTCAAAGGGCCCAATATACCTTGGGCTCAGCTTGCCTCGGCTCCCGAATCTGATAGTACCACGAGTGGGTGAAATCCTCAAGAACACATGATCTCCTTCCTTGAACTCTAGGGGACGCCTGTGTGTATCTGCCCAATGCTTCTGTCGGTCCTGAGCTGCTCGTAGATGATTCTGAATCTGCTTCACCTTCTCCACCGTCTGGGTGACCAACTCTGGACCCAGTATTTGACGTTCACCAACGTCACTCCAACACACAGGTGATCTGCACTTTCTTCCGTATAAAGCTTCGAATGGCGCCATCTGGATGCTGGCCTGATAACTGTTATTGTAGGAGAACTCTACTAAGTGCAAATGATCTTCCCAAGATCCTCCGAAATCTAGCATACATGATCTCAACATGTCCTCCAATATCTGAATGGTGCGCTCCGATTGTCCATCTGTCTGCGGGTGATATGCCGTGCTGAATTTGAGTCTGGTGCCCAGACTCTCTTGCATGCTCCTCCAGAAATGAGATGTAAATCTCGAATCTCGATCCGATACAATACTAACAGGTACTCCATGTAATTTGACGATTTGTCGCATATACATGTCAGCTAGTACCTCTGTGGACTGTCCAACTCTAAATGGCAAGAAGTGTGCCGATTTAGTGAGTCGATCCACTATCACCCATACTGCGTCTCTTCCGCTGGGGCTCTTCGGAAATCCTGTGACAAAGTCCATCGTGATGTGCTCCCACTTCCATTCCGGTATCGGGAGCGGTTGTAACATACCTGCAGTTCTCTGATGCTCCGCCTTCACTTGTTGACATACTAAGCATTTGGCCACAAATCTCGCGATCTCTCTCTTCATTCCATGCCACCAGTAATACTGTCTCAAGTCCCGATACATCTTGGTTCCTCCTGGGTGAACAGAATACATAGAGCTATGCGCTTCAGTCATTAACTCTTGTCTCAATTCTCCATTTGGAACATACAAGCGGTTTCCAAATCTCAATGTCCCATCTTCGTGAATGCGAAGTCCTGTCTGAATACCTGCTTCTGTCCTTTCTTTGAGTCTTCGGAATCTAGCATCGGTGGGCAATGCTTCTTTAATCTTCTCCACGAGTGATGACTGAATCTCAAGGTTAGCCATCAAGCCATTCTGTCCCGGTACGATAACCTCTATCTGTAGCTCTTGCAAATCCTTCAATAACTCGGGCTGCATTGTCAAGAAATAAGCCGTAGGCTTCCTGCTGAGTGCATCTGCAACAACATTCGCCTTTCCCGGATGATACTGCAGATCGATGTCAAAATCTACCATCAGTTCCAGCCAACGTCTCTGTCTCATGTTAAGCTCCTTCTGAGTATACACATACTTCAGGCTCTTGTGGTCAGTAAAGATTTCTACCCTCTCTCCATAAAGGTAGTGCCTCCATATCTTCAATGCAAATATCACTGCTGCTAGCTCCAGATCATGCGTCGGGTAGTTCTTCTCGTGGTCCTTCAACTGTCTCGACGCATAAGCAATGACCTTGCCATGTTGCATCAAAACACATCCTAGTCCACTGCCTGATGCATCACTGTAAACAACAAAACCTCCTGACCCTGAAGGAAGAGTCAAGACAGGTGCTGTTGTTAATCTTCTCTTCAGTTCTTCAAAAGCCTTCTGGCAGTCTTCTGTCCATACAAACTCCTGATCCTTTCGTGTTAGCTTTGTCATTGGTTCTGCAATCCTTGAGAAATTTTCTACGAACCTTCGGTAATATCCCGCAAGTCCGAGAAAACTTCTTACCTCTGCAACTGATGTAGGTGTAGGCCAAGTCTCTATTGCCGCAACTTTCTCTGGATCCACTGAAAGTCCTTCTCCTGATATGATGTGTCCCAAGAAAGGCACTTTGTCCATACAGAACTCACACTTACTGAGCTTGGCATATAACTTCTCCTGCCTCAAGGTCTCTAACACGATTCTGAGATGCTCCTCGTGCTCTTCAGGGCTCTTGGAATATATGAGAATGTCGTCAATGAACACCACTACGAATTGATCCAAGAACTGATGAAAGACTCTGTTCATTAAGCTCATAAACACTGCTGGCGCATTGGTTAAACCAAACGGCATTACCAAGAACTCATAATGCCCATACTTCGTCCTGAAAGCTGTCTTCGGGATGTCTTCCTTCCTTACCTTGATCTGATGATAGCCGGATCTAAGGTCAATCTTCGAGAATACCCTCGCACCACTCAATTGATCGAATAGATCATCAATGCGTGGTAAGGGATACCTGTTCTTGATGGTGACAGCATTTAGTGCCCGGTAATCAATGCACAACCGTACTGTTCCATCCTTCTTCGGCACAAATAAGATGGGTGCTCCCCAAGGTGAAACACTGGGGCGAATGAAACCCTTCTCCAAAAGATCATCAACCTGTTCCTTCAACTCCACTAACTCCTTAGGTGCTAGCCGATAAACCGATGAAGTGATTGGCTCTGCTCCTGGAGTTAAGTCTATTGTGAATTCTATTTCCCGATCAGGCGGTAAACCTGGAAGATCATCAGGAAATACATCCACAAATTCTGATATGACTCTTGGGTAACCTGTCTCCTCTTCTACAGATAATACCCTAAGAGTAGGCTGAACTCCTTGCTCTACTGCTCCGCGGAGAAACTCAAATTCTGGGTGTCCTGGCGGTCTAAATATAACCCGCCCAAGCCGACAATCAAGAGTCGCATGGTACTGACTCAACCAGTCCATACCAAGTACAACGTCATAGTCAGGCATGGAAAAGATTAGAAATTGAGCTCGCATCTCTCGGCCACATACGACTACAGAACATGATCTACAGACGTCACTAACTGGAATAATACCACCTCCCGTAAGAATCCTCTTCATCTTCGGAAGGGGTGCGGTAGCCACTCTATGGGTGGCTACAAAGCTAGCAGCTATAAATGAATGCGATGCTCCAGAATCAAATAAAGCTACTGCAGGTAATGAAGCTACTAAAATAGTACCTGCGATGACTTCGCCTGCTGTAGCCTCCTCCTCAACAGCTAATGGGAATGCCTGTCCCCGTCCCTGAGCTGGACCTCTCTGCTGCTGCTGCTGCTGATGAAATAGGGCTGCCTGTGGTGCCAGGGGTGGTCTCTGCTGGTTCCCTCCGGGGGCTGGTGGTCTGACCCCACCAACTCCTGTCTGTTGGGCTCCTGCTGCTGGATAAGCTGGTCGTGGTGCAGGCAATGCTAGTCTTGGTGCTCCGTCTCGGCGTTCGGAACAGTCCCTGGAAAAGTGCTGGCTGGATCCGCAGCTCAAACATAGTCCCAACTTACGCCTGCATTCCTTCTCAATGTGTCCTACCTTGCCGCAGTGGTGACAAGTAGGAAGAGGTCTGTCTCTCTGTGCTGCTCTATCTGGCATACCCCTCTGGGTTCGCTTTGCTGAATCCCCATGTGCTGGCCTGGATTGTGCTGATGTGATAGGCCTCTTCAAATTAGATTCCCTCCTGGTGACGCGCTCCAAGCGTCGGGCTGCTGCAAGGACATCGGTATAAGAGGTAGGTGCTACCGTTCCAATCACTTTCTGAAGCTCGAACTTCAAGCCGTCAAAGAACTTCTCTGCTTTTTCTTCCTCCGTTGAAATCAGTGTTGGGGCAAAGCGGCTCAGGCGAATAAATTCCGCATTGTATTCCTCTACTGACATGCTGCCTTGGATAAGGCGGTTGAACCTGTCTCTGAGCTCTGACCGTGCGACTGCCGGGATGTACATCTCTTGGAAGAGTCTAGAGAACTCTTCCCATGTGACTCTGTCCTGTCCAAGTCTCCTCTCTTCTGCTAGCCACCAGTGATGCGCATTATCAGTTAACTGCATTCTGACGGCAGTCATCCACTTCTCTCTCGGAAGTTCAGCGGCTTCCAACTGATGCTGAATATTGGTGAGCCACTCATGAACTTCCGTTGGCCCTTCTTTACCAGAAAATGTGCGAGGCTTGAGATGACGGAAGTCGGTGATAGATCCCGTCGATGTTCGCCTTACTGGCGGATTTGCCTGCTCCAATGCGGATACCAGGCTGGTCCTCAGATACTCGGCCTCCTGCCGATGGGCCTCTTGCTGAATCTGTTGCTGTGCTTGCATCATAGCATACATCATCTGGAACATTTGCTGTCCGTCCATGGCTTGTCCTGACGGGAATACTGGCACCTGGGGAGTGAACTGAGGTGGTGGTGGAATGTCATCCCTCCGGAACCTTGGATTAGGCTGTCCGGGTTGATCGCTCTGCGATGCTTGTCCACCATCCCCTGGTGTCACTTCGTCTCCATAAGTAACCACAGCGTCGTGTGGCGTATCCAAAGGAATATCATCTCTGTTCCCGGAATCCATTGCTCTGCAATCAAAATAGAAACTGTAAGAACGCTCAGTGGAATCAATACAGGATGCAGTTCAAGTAACAAATTTCGAGATCGATATAGAGTTCAACAATGGTTAAATAATGGATGAGAACCTAGAACTTATCCTATCCTTAGGGCAGGCTGGTTCGGTCCCTAAGTTGAAACCGAACAATTTAGTCGTAGACCTGTATGGGCCACCACAAAAACCATGTCACGCCCCAGTCCCAAAATACCGTGGGACCAGACGCGTGATAATGGCCAGCAGTACGCACCGATGGACCAACTCAATATATGGATCCATCAAGGCATACTTAAGCTGTAAAACAAGTCTACGACAATCATGGTACAACTAATCTCATCCACACAAGGCATAAACATGATCCACAGAATAAATAAGGAATGTAAATCATCATCCAGTCTCACATAGTACTTCGGGGAACAACCCGATAAATATCTAGTACAATGGTTCAACAGACCAGAATATAAAAGACTGAAATAAAGAAATGAAAGCCGAGCATGAACATGGATGCTCAAGAGAAGTCTTCAGCTAAGACCTCGTCCTCAGCTGGTGGTACAACTCCTGGATCAGCTCCTGCTCCAGTCCCGTAGATCTCGGGATAAACCACGCCTGTAAAATCTGGGGAACAAAATCCGGATCCAGGTCCTCAGGGGACATAGCAAGGTACAAGAAAGCTCATGCCAATAAATACAGATAAGCAGTGCAGCAAATAAATAACTAATTGAACAATGGGGTAAATATGTAACCATCTAAGTGTAAATGCAAGTGGGAGCATCACTAGTCTCAGGCTGAGCCACTACAAGCTCTGTGTCGGGGAGCCGGTAGCGGTAATAACCGGTAGTGGGTCAGGCTCTGCTACGAGAACCTGCGACCTCTCAATAATAGAAGATATACATAAATACAGCCTGTAGCCTGTGTGTCTCTCCCCACCCAATGTAACCACGCATATCATGACCACAACGTCTCATGCCCATGTCAAGCGCGATCATAGCTAAATGCAACCGGTCATAAGTATCTAATAATATAATGTCCATGTCCTGTATCCTATACAGAATCACCACGAATATCTCGGGAAAATCCTGTCTCATGAATGGTGTCAAGTGTCCTGGGTCATATGGTACTTGATAAGACAAGTACGAGAATAAAGTGTCACGAATGTCCACCTCTAGATGACCGTACCCAACACTGCGTACAGTGTCGGCACCCGACTGATAATCGGACGCTAAGTACGTCACACGGTCCTAGGTTGAGCATGCACAGCAATATATATAAAACCAGGAAAATAGATAACTAAACTGCAGAGTTTGGCAAGGTACACTTGCCTGATGTCCGGGTATCAACAACTGTCCTGGTATCTGTGGATCCGGTAGGGGCTACTCCAAAAGCTGTAATAAATATCACCAACAGTCTCAGAAGATGCCAAATAGCTGGAAATGCCTGTCCTTACGTCCAATTTGGACACAGGGGCAAAAAGGTCATTTTCGGGCCAAAGCGGGTTCCACATGTGGGCCACTTTGCACCGAAAAGCGTGTCAGGGTCAAGGGTCTCCAAATTCCGCAAACTCAGTGTCTACAAGTCAGGAACGACGATACGAACCCAACGGAACTTCCAGAATTGGATTCCGATGAGCCGATCACAAAATCACCCGTCAAGTGGAGCCTGTGGGGCCCACGATACGTGATTTTGTCAACGTCCTCAGAATCGAACCAAACTTGGCTCACAGGACCAGCGTATTACTACGGATCCGTTGGCGCAAGTTTCGTCTCGATCCGACGTGTATACACGAAGTTACAGCGTGTTCCAGGATCAACGGATACGGGGTGTCGTTGGCGGATACGCGTTGATTCCGGGGTGCACGCACCTCCGAATCGACTTCTGCGAAAACCCACACGACCGTATCAACGTTGCGCACAGTTTGGTAAAGACCGCGTGCGACCAAGTCGTCCCGTTTGGCGGGGCGGACTCAGTTCCGGGTGAAACAGGGCGTTGTTTTTTTCCTGTTTTGGATCGCGGTGTACGATCACTACAGGACGCGTTGCACCGAGCGAATTGCACGGGCACCGAGAGGGGTATACAGTCTACGCATAGAAATCGACGGAATTGAAAACGGAGTTGCGAGTTGGGAGAAAACAGTACCTGTACAGAGCTCCGTGGATCTGAAGTCCGCGTGTCCGGTCTGCGTCCTGATCGTGTCCTCGCGAGTCTGGGCTAGGGTTCAGGTCAGAAGTCAGCGGAGTCGCTGTGAGGCGGAGGAGTCAGGCCCGGGGTCGCTGGGCGGACTCGGCGGAGGGGTGAGGCCGCGCTCGGGGTCGCTGGGCGGACTCGGCGGAGGGGTGAGGCCGCGCTCGGGGTCGCTGGGCGGAGATGGGAACTGAACAGGGGCGGCTGCTACGAGTTCGGTCGACGACGGGGCGGGGTCGACTCGGCTATGCGGAGGCGGGTAGGTCGGCGTAGGTGGAGGGCGACGTCCGAGGGGTCGGCGAGGCTAACAGCGTCGAACGGCGGCGAGCGGGGTTCCTGGTCGACGGACGACGGCGTCGAACGGCGGCGAGCGGGGTTCCTGGTCGACGGACGACGGCGTCGAACGGCGGCGAAGGGGAGTCAACCGGCTGAACCGGTGGCCAGGGTCGGGATGGGGGTCTCTGTGCAGAGGCAAAGATGGCGGCTAGGGCTTGGCACGAACGCCGAGGGGAAGGGATTTATAGGTTGTGAACAGTGTTTCCGGCGGAGAGTTTAGGGTTTTCCCCCGATGTCGAATCCGGGTCGGGTCTGGCTTGGGGTCCGACCCGACCCAATCCACTGATTGGTTCAGCCTGGGTTGGTTTAGGCAGGGGTGTTTGGTTTAATCATCCAAATAGCTAAAGGTCCTCGATACCTTGCTCCGGGGTCCAATAAATTCACCGAAAAATGCCATGCGTCCGGTTCTCCATTATACACAATAAATTTCTATTTCCAGAATATTTTAACTCCATTAAGCCACACTTAAAATTATTTAACCCACAAACCTCAGTGATAAATTCCAGAAAAATACCAAAATAGGGAGAATTATATAAATCTTATTTCTGAAATTTAGGGTGTTTACAGATACTACTAAGTGCTTTAGAGTACAAGTTAATTATGTGATCGATTTTGGTTGTACACGAATATACTAAGGTAACTCAATTATACATGTCTTGTATAATTGGCTTGCACACGAATACACTAAAGGGTTTGATTACATAATCGACTCCTACTCCCCCTTTCCGACTAATATTCATGGATCCAATCATGACACATTACGCACACGAATATGATATGAGTACATGGAGCACATAAATAGATACAAGCACAAGGAGCACACGATGTACACGATAAGATACAAGTATAGGGAATGCCCAATGCACACGTCAATAAATAATATCTCCTGATTTGATCCATATAACACCAGCCCATGTAACATCATGTTAGAATAAATTAGTGCAGATCTAGAACATATGATATATATACTTTCAAGTACTGAAAACTAACAGAGATATATATTCGCCTGTGGTCCTGAGCAAATAAGATAGAACAGTGTCTGAACTGGTGTCACACAAACTTATATATGAATCTACATGTTATTTGGTGTAATAAAGGGATAAACAAGCTTAATTAAGTAAAAATATAGTTTCTATGTCAAAACAAGGTCACTCTAGTCAAACTAGGTTATACCTGAGTTTCTAGGCCATTACTAGTGAAACTAATTAATATTAGGTGATACTAGGCTATATATATATAATAGGTATAACTAGTGTATATATATATATATATATATATATATATATATATATATATATATATATATATATATATATATATACTAGTTATACCTATTATCTAGTATTACCTTAATATCTAAATTGGTTTCTACCAATTACCTTAGCTTATAATCACTTACATTACCTTATCTTCTCAATAACTTGACACTTAGCAATTAGTACTAAATACCAACAACTTGGTATCAGGCCTAACTCAACACTAAGAATTACATTCCATCTCAAAACTCTAACACACCCACAATAATTACCTTAGTATCTGATATTACACTTAACTCACTAACACTTTCCATACTTACACAAAGCCTATACCCATATCAATACATATATAATCTGATACCACCTATCACTTATATCTTAGCACAAACCTCATTTTAGCACTCACTGATCCCCCTCTTTTAGATACTCCCATTACTTTTGCTGATACCTGAAGGTACTCTCCCCCCAACATGCCTGAACACAGGTCATAAAATGTGTTTCCCTAACATGTTGTAGCCCCCCACTTTCACTCTCACACTGCAGACTTCATACTGATAATAAGACACACATCACACTCTCTTAACAACATATACACACAGAGGCTATACACACTCTTCCTTTACTGCAAAAGCAGAACCAAGTACCCCACACTATGTTACCCTTATGATATACTACATTGGCTTCTACCCATAAGAGCACCCTAATGTACTGATACACTTGCACTGTCACCACTCTCCTTTCTCACATATCACATCCATACATTTTTTACATGGTTTTGTTCCCTGGATCTGTTGTTACTTCCTGGACATTTGCAACTGAGATAACATCAAATTTCTGATATACCCTTCTCTACACCCAGAACTTATTGTCACCGAAGCTTACATTCCTACTGCATAGTTGTATAACTTACATTCTCACATAGTCCCTCACTGCAACCCGAGCTTCTCACATACACTCGATACTGGTACATTGTCAAATCTGTGCACATTGTGCACAGAGAGCTGTGCAACTTGGTATAACCTACTGATGTATAATTGATATCTTTTATGCCAGGTAATTCTTACAATTTACTGGACATGGGTTAAAATCCTGATAAGCTGATATATACGATAGGTAACTAAAGGATAAACACACAGACACATGCATGAGTCCCTCATAATTCACTCACAGTCACTAGTCTGAATTAGACCTTGCACCCCCAAACTTGTTCACTGATACTCTATATCAGTTCACTGAAACTGATGCCTAACCCGACCATGATGCACACTCTGCTCACCACACACACACACACACACACACACACACACATAGTCACCCTCTCTTGTGAACCAGTCCTTCTCCCCATCTTACTGAAACTGTGATACACCACGGTGTATCAGTGCACACAGTGATATAAGAACCCGATCATTATTAGGCCTCCCCCCTCTCTTTCTAATGTGCAACTGACTATGCACAACACAGTGTGCACACACATACCACACTGAAATTGGTCCTCTTACAATAACACACCCACCCAATCTATTTATATTTATATATATATATATATATATATATATATATAACACACACAATTAGAATATGTAAACAAAAGTGCTAATATATTATATATAAATATGCCTAGATGAACACCTTAGCATGTCATTTAAACAAACACTTCAAGTATAATACCAAGATACATATGATACACCCTCCAAATATCTATTCCATGTGATACCACTACTCAAAATACATGAAACATACTAATATATTAAATACAATATAAAATAGTGAGGAATGACCCACTAGGCATTCCATCAAACACTTGGTGTGACATCTCAAATTTTTTTCTAAATGAACACAAAACTCAATGTAGCTTCCACCATAGGCCTCATGTGGACCTAGTTCTTATTTTGATAGGTAGTCCTTAGCCATGAAAAGATTCCTATGGGTCTATTATACCATTATATAATTAAAATAATAAAGAAAATATAATTTTACCTACTGGGAGATGGATTTTCAATGTGGCTCCTTCAAATGGCACAATAATAAGAAATAAACACCAACTCCTAGCAAGACTCATCTTCCTCAAGCCTCTTGTAATCTTCAAGTTTCTAGCTCTCCTTAGTGATAAAAATGAGAGGGATTGGGATTAGGATTGGTTTGGAAGAATTTTATGGAGGGATGAATGAATTTTGGGGATGAACTAAATAAGGAGTAAATAAATGAAGTGATGGGGATTAATGAGGTTCCTCCCCTCTCTTATAGGGCCGGCCACCTTAGGGTTAGAGTTGGTCCATGCAAAATGTCTCATTTTTCCCTCATTAATGTCATGAAGGTTAAACTAATTAAGGGGTTCAACTAAGGATGGTTCTTATAGTTAATAAATGGATTATTGACTCATTCTATTTTCTTTAACTAGTCAACCATGATTAAACTAAATGGATTGCATTAATGCTCATGACAAGTCTACTTGGATTCACTTAGGTTCAATAACAATTAGTCTAACTAAGGGACTAACATACAACCATCATCTCTCTCTCTCTCTCTTTATGAAATAAAGATATATCAATAATAAATAATAAAAATTAACAAAAATATTCCTATCCTGAAAAGTTGTAGTGACAATTTTGTTCAATTTGGATTTTGAATCACTTAATTTGGAGTTAAATTAAAGTTTTTATGGCCAAAACAAAATTTAGACTTATGTTCTCAGACCTGTCAGACAAGGACGATGAACTGTACATCGTAGTGCGTCGTACACAGAAATCTTGTCATGCGTAGTGCGCCTCGCTTGGATTTCTTGTTGCTGCATGTGCCATGTGCAGTGCACCTCACGCATCACTCTCTAGCCGCACGCAATGCGCTACACATGGATTTTTAGTCGTACGCAGTGCGTCGGGCATGAAATTCTTGCCGCAGCTTGCGCCGAGCACAGAAATCTGGTCGCGTGTATATCAGCCAGGATAGCTGTTTTTGCCTATGTAACTAATTTTCTAACTAGAATCTTGAAAAACTCAAAAAATTAAAGTTTTAGATCTTTGTCTTGCCTTTCCAAATCTTTTTGAATTGCCTCATTTGGAGTTCAGATGAGAAAGTTATGCCCATTTTTAGAATGTGTTAAAATATAGTTTTGTGCAATTTTACAAGTTTGTTTATTTTGTCCATTGTTGCTATATTCTTCAGTCATTTTGCTTTCTTAACTTAACCTTGGGATAGTGTACATGATATTTTCCTGTCTGTAACTTGTATTAGTGCTTGTAATAAAACTTAGAGTTTTAAGTCCATGTTTATGTAAATACTGTACTGATATTCCTGATAGTGGCTCGACACAGCGCACTCATGACTCGAGATTCTTGTACTGTCCTAATCAAGGCTATTAGTAGCACCAGTATTGCATGACCTATCATTTCGTGGTTGATTTTGATTGTACCTGTCAAGCTATTAACTAGTCTTACATCATGCCTAAGGCAGATTCTCGAGCACCACGATCGAAAATCTTGATTAAACTGATCAGGTTAATGAACTAGATTTTATACCAAGAATCATTTAGGAAAATTTATGGCTACATGCAATTCTGACATCCCAGCGTTCATGTGGATCTGGAGCTCTCCGTCGTGAGGGACACACTTCCAGCACACCATCGAGTGTTGCATTACAAGTAAAAATATCTATATATGTTAATTATATTATATATCTCGTACGACTTGGATGATCTGGATGGACTTTAGGGCATGTGGCTGTATGGAATTTTCTAATTACATTTTGTTAGTAATTAGGATTGTGATAACCCTAGTTAACTAATGATAGCAAGCCATAGAAAATGCTTGGCCGTATTTCTTTGTTTGTGCGCTATTTACTTTATGCTCGCATATTGTCTTTTCTTTCCTCGTTTAGTCTCACATGTGTCGGTGGGTGGCCAGAGGCTAAGTTTTGCTCGAAAAAAGACCCATAACCCCGGTCCTTGTTTTATTTAAGGGTTATGGCTCCGATTTTGAGAAGTCCTAAGATCTTTTGTCACTTGTCGGGCTATCCTTATTGTATTTAGTTATTGTTCTGGCACATTATATGTTAACACGTACATGTTTATTTTACATGATCCAGGTTTAAGTTATGTTACCAATTGTGTACTTTATATTATATATCATTTAGCTTATTGTCTTTCCTTTTATCGAGATAAGTGCATTGGTAGTGCACGAATCTCGATCCATATTTATTTATTTCTGTCCCTATTCATTATTGTGGGTTTTAGTTCATAACATTGGCTTCCTTTGTAGTGCTTGTTGCTTGGAATTTTGACCCCACTGGTTTTGCATGGCCAGATCTCGTAGCAGACCCCGATGATCTACCTTCTATTCATCATGATGGTTCACACTGGGAGGTTTGCGTCTCGGATTAGCGAATGGGTTATCCCATTCTCCCACTTTATTTGTTCACCTTTATTTCATGGTGTATTAGCCAAGGACATGTGTTAGTGTAAACCCCCTCACCCAAAATTAGGCATACTTGGCATAGATAGAGAAACTAGGACTAGTTTGTATCCAATTGGAAATATGACACGGCATTTTATTTAATTTTACAACAATTAAATTACTTAGTGCACATTACCGTTGCTTCGATAATTGGAGTACTACACTAGCCATTATCTTTCTACAAACTTTATACCCTTGTCCTAGACGTGCCAGTTATCTATTGGAACCCTTGTGTAACTTATAATTATGCTCTCTTGTGCTACATTTTAGTCGCACGATATTCGTCGCGGACGTTTATATTTAATTTTAAATAAATATGACTTTGTATCATTGTGCGTTCCAATCGAAATTGGAGACACAATCTTGATCCGTTTTGTGCAATCAATTTATGATAATATTTTACCCTGAGTCCTCTATGTCCATGACACTTGTGTCCCACCTAATTTTATCCCCATGTACTTCTAATTAATTCAAGAACACCTTGTGCATTAATTTTAATTAATTTAACCCAATTTTCATCTTTGTGCAAATTTACAATTGTTGGGCACTTTTATGCAAAAGTGCATCGAGGTGTCCACACCATTGGACACAATACATGAAGAAACCTATTTTTCCTTCATATAATTTTTTTCCATAATTTTTGGAATGTTCAACGCACAACATCGCCCCCTCATTTAACCCTAGCCTTGCATTTTAACAATATAAATTATAGCCCTCCAAACATTATCATGTCAAGCCAAGGCCCAACTCCAAGAGGATGTTGACCAAGCCCATCTTCCTAGGTCAACAAAACCCAAATTTTACATGTATATAACTTTTTCCTTTCCCTTCTTTATTTTTTCTTTTTCACCTAAAGCTAACCTACATCTAGCTGAATATAATCACCACCCCTACCTCCTGTGCACCCTACCCCGCCGGAGCAGCCTCCTTCGACCCCTGCATATCCCGGCCACCCCGTCGACAACTCGCCGGACCCCGAGACATCTCTACCACCTCTCCTCCTTCATCCTAGCTCTCATCTCCGCCTGAACCAAACACCATCACCACCGCCCTCTTCTTCTACCTCACCGCCGGAGCACACGACCACGACCCCTCGACCACCACCTGAACCACCCCGCCTCACCTGGGATCACCCTCGTTCGCCTCGACCTGATCTCCACGTCCTCCTCCTCCGCCTGGACTTCTCCGGACCACCATTACCACCATCACCTCCCCCGCCAATGACTGCAGACCCGCCGGCCGAGACCACGACCCAGTAGCTCGACCCTGCTGTCCGCCACCACCACCCGCACGACGTCCTCCATCTCTACCCCTCTCTGTTCTCTCCTCCTTCGCCTCGCCTAAGCCTGGCCGGAGCAGCACCGAGCCTCCTCTCATTCTTCCTCCCGAGCACCTCCTCTCTTCCTTGTCATCCTCTCACCGGAGCCCCGACTTCCCTCAGCCCTGCCACGACCACGAACTCCTCCTCCTTCCTCTCTGCTCGACTCCTCCTTGGCCGGACCTCCCCCTGGCCGGAGCAGCATCACCACCATAGCCATTATCATTATCATCACCATTAACACCATTACCATTATCATCACCATTAACACCATCCATATCATCACCATCATCCCAATCATCATCACCATAATCCCCATCATCATCTCATCATCTCACCCTCGTCAACATAGTCGTCATCGTCGTCCCCATGTGCGCACCCCGAGGTTCGAACTTGTCCCTTTTCGCCTTTTATTTTATGTGTGCTAGTGTAAATAGCATAGGGTTTAACATATTGCTTCGAGACAGGTTCAGTTAGTTGACATCAGACCCGTGTCGGTGAACCCAGTGTTGCGAACACATACTCGTACGCGTACACGTATATTATTCAGTTTGGTATATTTATATATATATTTAGTATATGTATTTATATAAATTATTTGTTATATTTTTATATAATTATATGGATATATATATATATATATATATATATATATATATATAAGTAGGTAATTAGATGATAATAATAATTGTGGCTATATATGTGTTTATTTGTTGTACGACCCTAGGACACCGTAGATTTTGTCCGCATATTTACCTTGACTTTGTGACTTGAATATTAAGGAATTGACTGCCTTGGATACACTGACGTACTGGCTTAGACACATGTTAGTTGACTGTCCATTTTACAGCATTTGAAGATGTGACACCCGCGTAATTAGACGCGCAGTTTACCTTGTTAGTTGACTAGTGCCACCCCTAGTGTACCCTCCGAGTCCAGTGTAGATATGGTTGTGTATGTGCTAGTGTAATGACTGATGTTGTATTGTATGATATTATATGTATATAGGACCTATTGAATTGTTCTGCGCGACTTCTGGAGCAGGTTATTGGTACTACGCAGCTTTCTTGCCAGGCAAGTATACCTTGTCATTGTACTGTTATTCATATTCCATATGTTGCATGCATTTTTATTTCTGTCATTTAGTTTATATATTTTAAACTGCTATATAAACTGCGCGTCCAAGGAAACTTGGGTGCAAACGACGGTGTCGTCGTATTCTGTTTTTATTATGTATATGCATTGACCTTGTTTATGAGACCGCCCCATATTCATGAAGCATCATTAGGTTTTATTGGCCGTGACACAGCTGTTACATGAGTTGTGAGTCTCATATAGATCACGGACTGCGTATTGGGTTGGCCTCCTGTACGTATGGGCCGTACGTTAGGGATAACTGCTGTTAGAAACTTTGCATGCTAGTAGACTTGGCAGTTATTAGAGGTATTATCGTGTCATGGATATGGCATGCTTAGAGCATAGGGTGGAGAGAATAACAAGTAAGGCGTGTGGGCTCCGTTGTACTTTCCTTTTATGTAACCCGCACGCTTCGTCGGAGATGCGTGGTCGTGATGACCCCTATACTATCTGGCGGCCTCTGTCGTTCAAAACACGACATGCTTTTTAGGTCCCTGAATCTCCAAGAGAATTATGCCAATCCCATTTTTAGCCAGATAGCCCACGCGTTGGGAAAGTTATTCTTAAACTGCATTCACTTAGACGGTTAGGCGACCCATTGGATGTTTATTTCAGTACTTTATTGGCATGCTTCTATGTATCTTGTTACGTCCCTCTGAGGACATGGTCCCTTTCCAGATGTAGATGTTCATGAGTATTTGCAGGAGCACAGATCCTGACCGGTTACTTATATTTTCGAGGAGGTTTTCTCTTTGAGTCTCAGTGATTGTTAGTTGATGTACATATATTGTGTTTGCTTTTATATTCTAGTTCGGCAGTGGATTTGTTTCCATCCGACTGTTATCCTTAGATACTTCATATTAAGATTTAGTTACTTGGTTATTTATTTCTATTTGATTTTCTGTGGATGAAATTTAGATTATGCCTGTGACTTGAGATAGTTTATACCACTTGTGAATTATTGTTCATAATACAGCGTACACATGTATTATGGTTTCCATATATTGGAGTTGCCATATCCATGGGCTGGCATGCTTACGTGTCCTAGTCCTACGTATTTTAGGACTGGGGCGTGACAGTTAGTCCTTGTTTTCTAGATTTTGTTTTCCTCCATCTCTAGACGATGTATGCGTATATTCTAGACCGCGGCTAGTTGTACATTTACGTACCTTTTGTATATTCAGTTGATGTATCTTTATATTATGTCAACTCACATGATTATGTATGCATATGCGTTTGTAACGCCTTACCCATCGCACATATGATTTACTCTTTATTGTTTCTTGTGTTGATTGGATTGAGATATGATTTGTCTGACTAAAGGAGTCGTCAGTGGCATGATAGAGTCCTCCCACTTGTCTTCTAGACAGCCGTGACCGTATCTCGAGATACATTTGTACTCAGATATACGTAGCTGACTTTGTCAGGCCCCCGCTATCCAGTATTATGGTTCTAGGGCATGACAGGATTTTAGTGGTGGCCCATGCAGATCTATTTTCAAACTTGTGGAGGATTCATCTTGTTAGAATCTCAATCCATAATTTTGGCTCCCTTGAAATTCCTTGTACCTCGTTATCTTTAAATTTCTTGAACTGATGAATTGCTTATTGATCTTTGGTCTTTCCCTGTCCGTTATCGATACTTGGTATTCTTATTGTTTAGGGACACCGTTCCTATTCTTGAGGATCCTTTGTCATAATCTCATTAGTCAGTGCCAACGGTTGGCCAACAGTCAGTTGAGGCAGTACCAGAGTCAGGGCAGCCCGTACCACCAATGCAGTTTGCTATGCAAGCAGAGGTAGTACACGATTTGTCTGATGTGCATTCACTATTAGGGGTTATCAAGAATATAATGGAGTTACAACAACAATACGATCTCATTCTCCAACAAAGTATGCAAAAGTTGATAGAGCGCAGTGGGAAGATAATGCCAAAGGTATTTCAAGCCGGGGACTTGCAGCCAGAGGAGGTACATATTGGAGTAGGGCAGTACCAGTCGTTCAGTCGGTCAACATATCCAGTCCAGTCTACCGTAGAGACGTCACGTGGGCATGCGCATATATCCAGGAGGACCACATCAGCAGCCGAGGGTCGTAAGAGGAATCGTGCGCCCATTTATCTCGAGGATGATCACCTACACCTGATGCACCACCTCATGCATTTCAATCAACTTTGATATCACCTCCTACAACGGTTGATCAGAGTGATCCAACCAGGCATTGGTAGTATATCTTGGGTTCCTGTCGGCGGCCTTGTATTCCTTTTATGATTGGAGTGCAACAGTCTGCTCGACCTATTCGGCGAGTGAAGGAGAGTTTCTCGTCCTACTCTTTTACTTGCGTAGTCATGATATATGATAGATATCATGTCTTCGACTATGAAGGTACGTCTTGGATAGAGTTATGTCTTCGACTAAGTCATTGGTACCGACTTACCTCGAGACTTGACCTTTGTCCATTTTGGGAGTCATCGTAGGCCAGCGATGACGAATTCCTACTCAGCTGACTCAGGAGACATTTATTCATATGCCTCCAGCTATTCTCTTTATCTGGTTATGTTGTTGCTTGTGCATTTATTTATATTACTATTGCCTTTTATTACATGTCTATATGCCATGCTTTATTTATTTGAGGTAGCTATGTTTTCTTGAGCTTTTGGTTTCGGGTTCCAGCTCGACTGACTTTAGTGAAATTTCGAGGACAAAAATTTTCAAATATGGGTAGAATTGTAACCTTCGTTATTAAATTTCGTATTTCTTAATTTTTGGTATTTAGACTTAGATTGTATTTGATATTTTGCGTATCATATTTGTTGTATTTCTGTGATTGGATTTTTATTTTGTTGTGAGAGACTACCCTGGACCAGTAGAATATCCATTGGCAATTGTCATGGACCCGTACTAGGACCTGTATGTAGGATGGATACCTGACTAGGTTCACTCTTGGACCACTAAACCCATTTCTTGCATAGCTGAGACTTGATAAGAGAAGTCGTGACTAGATCCCATGCGCACCCTTTCCTCAGCGCATATGTTTCTCTGCGCATCTATTCTCATGCGCAACCATCCATCCTCCCCCTCCAGTATATATATGACTTTTTCTCTCTCCTCTTTTATTTTCTCATTCCCTTTCTTTCTCTCTCTCTCTTATTCTTCTTCTTATTCTTCTTCTTCTTCAAGCTTGGAGTTTGGAGCTTGTCCTTGAGGCCTAGAGTGTGGTTTCAGAACCTCTTAGTGGTGGAGTGGAAGATTAGGCTTGAGGCATTAACCTAGACATGTACATCTTGCCATTATTTGAACCTAAGAATTGGACTTTTTTTATTTTTATTTTTTCTTGAATATTATTGCGTAGAAATGTTCCTTGCATGATTCTCTACAGATTTTGTATTTGGTGTTTTAATTTTGATAGACAATTTTGAGAAGATATGAGTTACAAAGTTGGAGTTTTCATGAGTTCTAGGAGTTTTTTGGTTTCGATATATTAAAACTTAGTATTTTCGAAAACTAGTTGTTCAATGTGATAGAGCTTTTCATTTCGTGCAATTTGGCTTTTTAATTACTTTTTTGGAGTTAAATTGAAGTTTTTTTGGCCAAAACAAATTCTAGAATTATGTTTTCGGACCTGTTTGGCAAGGATGATGAACAGTGCCGCGTGCAGTGCCCTGCACATGGATTTCTTGCCGCCGCATGCGCCGCGCGCATCACTCTCTTACCGCGCGTAATGCGCCGCACATAGATTTCTGGCCGCGTGCAGTGCAGTGAGCCGCGCATGAAATTCTTTCTGCAGCTTGCACCACGCACATCACTTCCTTACCGAGCAGCAATGCACCGCGTGCATTATCCCGTGTCGCGAGAAATGAGCCGCATATGGATTTTTGGTTGGACAGTGTGTCGAAAAATTTGGCCGCATGTAGTGCGTCGCGCACATGTCAACTATGATGGCTATTTTTGCCTATTTAACTGATTTTTTAGCTAGAATCTTATAAAATGCAAAACATAAAAGTTTTAGATCTTTGTCTTGCCTTTCAAAATATTTTTGAATCGCCTCATTTGGAGTTTGACTGAGAAAGTTATGCCCACTTTTCTAAAATATGTTAAAATATAGTTTTGTGCAATTTACATGTTTGATTATTTTGTCCATTGCTGCTATATTCTTTAACCGTTTTGCTTTCTTAACTTAACCTTGGAATATTGTACATGATATTTTCCTTCCTTTAACTTGTATTAGTGCTTGTATTGAAGCGTGGAGTTTTAAGCCCATGTTTATGTAAATACTGTACTGATATTTCTGACAGTGGCTCGACGCGGTGCACTCATGACTCAAGATTCTTGTACTGTCCTAATAAAGGCTATTAGTAGTACCAGTATTGCATGACTTGTCATTCCGTAGTTGATTTTGATTGTACCTGTCAAACTATTGTCCAGTCTTGCACCATGCCTAAGGCAGATTCTCGAGCACCACGGTCGGGAATCTTGATTAAACTGATCAGGTTAATGAACTAGATTTGATACCTAGAATCATTTAGGAAAATTCGTGGCTATATGTAATTCCGACATCCCAATGTTCCTGTGGATTTGAAGCTCTCCGTCGTGAGGGGCACACTTGAGATTTTTTTCAAACCCAATCAACAATCCACATGACACAAGTATAGATCTACCAAATTGATGGCTTATAGTGTCTAGATTTATCATTGGAATGTCAATCTAACCATGAGAAGGTTCCTAAAGGTATATATGGTGTTTCTAACCATGAATTTAATGAAAATGAGAGAATTACCTAGGGTTTGAGTAGCTCCTTTGAGGAATTTCGAATTTGGACACAAATAAGATGAGCCGGACATGATCCTCCCAACCTTGGACTCTTCTTCAACCTCTTCCTTGTGCTCCAATTTCTTGCTCTCCAATAGAAGAAGAATGAGTGGTTTGGTAGGAATCTGGATTTGGAGTTCAAATTCTAGATCTAGAATTTTGGTGGAAAAATAAAATGAATAAATGAACCATTGCTTGGAAAAAAAGTAGACAAAAAATTGGAGAAAAATAATTTGAATTGGTTTCCACATGGAAAGCTCCTATTGGTTGGTTCAAATGATGCACATGTCTAATGTCATTGTTCTCTCCAAATTGAATTTAAAATTTAAAGAGAAATGAAAGGAATCTCTACAAACCAAAATAAATATTTTATCAATGACATTTATCATTACTAATTCTAATTAACTAGCTTAACAACTAAAATTAATAATTTTAGGCAACACTAACAAATTCTAATCTAACCATTAATATAAAATAATATAGTACAATTTACAATAATGCAAAATTACTAAAATATTTTTGTATGTAAAATTACCAAAATATCCCTATATTGGAAAATGGTGGTTACATTGTGGTACTTGTTGTTAGAGGATTGGTCTCTCTTGTTTTGTTTAGCTAGATCTACTAGCAGAGTTGGAGGATCCACCATTCTTCTGACCCAATGGATCACCCGGAGGATGGCCGTCTAGGATCCTGTGTGGGTTCCTTTTGCACCACATATGATTTTATTTTGATTCCTTTTGGGAGTTTAGCTGCCATGCACCTGTTTAGCCTGTATATTATCGGAGGATGTTCCCAACCTCATGATTGCATTATGTTTAGACTATAATCGACGATGTGATCATGTATTATTGGATACTATGCTAGCTTACATTTTGTATAGCTAGCTTCATGATCATTTTGATAGAGCGTTGGAGATGACTTACTACTTTATCTTAAGTGTTCTATATTTTTGCTTTTTGTTTGATTGATTGAGATATAATATATTCTGTGAGACCATATGTGATTTGTATTGTAGTATATACCCCATTGTTTAGGTATTACAGTGACCGTGTTATGGGTATTGACGTATTCCGTAGTGCGTAGCTGGCCGAGTCATATCCTCAATCTTCATATTCCGATAATGGGGCGTGACAATACTAAAAACATATTTCATTCACTTTTAGATTCGACATGCTATTTATTAGCTTTATCCTCGAGGGAGAATTGTGTTGAGTGAAAACAAGGATTCAAGAACAATGTATCTTTCAATACTGCTCAACGGTTACAAGATGGTAGGAACAATGATTATCTCTACACAAAGGATGAGTAGTTCTGGAATCAACTAGTACTGGATGATATGTTGTAGCAATTAGAGCCCAAATCTCCTTCAACAAAAAGAGAGATCACTATTTGAAGTTTCTATGCATATTTTTCTACTAGAAATATAAAATACATACATAATGGACAATTTGCATTACATTTACATCAATTTGGTTCGACAGAGACAATGACTTATCTGTAGATGAACGTTTGAGCAAATATTCTATTTATTTAGGGATGAAATATGTGTTTCCAAAAAACTAGTCAACATAGCATTCAAAAGTACATATTTATTTGGAGATCACTATTTGAAGTTTCTGTAAACCCCCTGATTTTTCAAGATTTTTAAAACTGGATTTTTCGGAATTTTCTGGGAATTTTCGGAAAATTTTGCTAATTAAAAACAAGGTGTTTTTGGCATTAAATAAAATTAAATGTTTTTTTATATATATTAAAATATTATGAAAATAATATTTTATGGTGTAAAATAAAAAACTGGACTTAGGGTAATTTTCTGAAAATTTATTGGGCCCCGGACCTAATTTATAACACCTAAAAACTATTTATTTAATTATTTAACTATTATTTATTTATTTATTATTTAATTATTTAAACCGAAGCCCAAATCCTGCCCAGCCCAACTCTAGGCCCAGCCTAACCCGGCCCGTTGGGCTATCGGGTCGGGTCGGGTCGGTCAGACCCAAACCCGCCCGCCGCCCGACCAGCTGACCGTTACTCCCCCTCCACGAAACCCTCTCCCCCGCGTCCGGCACCGCCGCCCGTGTCTGCCGCCGGGTCCGCCGTTCCCCCACGATCCCGCACCCCTCGCCACGACGACCCCCTCCTCCGCCTCACCCGCCGCCTAGCTCGGCCGACCCCCTCGCCCTCTCTCCCTATAAAACCCCTCTCCCCAGCCCCCTCCGGTCACTCCCTCACCGCCGCGCCACCGCCACCCTCGCCCTAGCTCCGCCGGCGCTCCGCCTCGCTGCAGCTCCGGTGCCACCCCCGCGAGGCCGCCTAGCAGCCCGCAGCTTCCCCCTCCCTCTTCCTTCCTCCTCCTTCCTCCAACCGCGGCGACCCAGCACCCCGCAGCAGCGGCTGCGCCGCCTTCGGCAGCCGCCGGCGTCCCCGACCGCTCCGGCGCTGCCGCCCTAGCCCCGGCCGGCCTCCCCCGCTGCAGTGCCGCCCCGAGCCGCCGGAGCTCCGCACAGAACCCCCAAACCCTAACCCTAGGTCTTGCACGTGTCGGACACGTATTGGACACAAAAATTTAGTTTTTCGAGCCCCGTTCAGGTACCTGTATCTTTTTTCTCGTAGCTCTATTTTTTATTCTGTCAGTTGTGACGCGTAGCCTGCATGACCCCCTCGGTGCTCGTGCAACCCGCTCGGTGCATCGCGTCCTGTGGCGATCGCGAACCGCGATCCAAAAACAGGAAAAACAACGCCCTGATTCACCCCGAAACTGGGTATGCCCCGCCAAACGGGACGACTTGGTCGCTTGCGGTCTTCACAGATACGTGCGCGTCGTTGATACGGACGTGTGAGATTTTGCAGAAGTCGATTCGGGTGTGCGTGCACACCGAAATCAACGCGTATCCGCGAACACCGCTCCGTATCCGTCCTTTCTGAATCTCGCTGTAACTTTGTGTATATACGTCGGATCGAAACAAAACTTGCGCCATCGGACTCGTAGCAATATGCTGGTCCTATGACCCAAGTTTGGTTCGATTCTGAGAACGTTGACGAAATCGCGTGTCGTGGGCCCTACAGGCTCCACTTGACGGGCGATTTTGTGACCGGCTCATCGGAATCCAATTCTAGAAGTTCCGTTGGGTTCGTATCATCGTTCCTGACCCGTTGACACTAAGTTGGACAGATTTGGAGACCTTTGACCCTGACACATTTTTCGGTGCAAAGCGGGCCCACATGTGGACCCCGTTTTGACCCAAAATTGCCATTTATGCCCTTGTCTCCAAACTGGACTCTAGGACATGCATTTCTAGCTGATTGATATTTTCTGGATCTGATGGTGATATTTATTTCAGCAACCGGAGTACCGCCTGCAATTCCAGCTGAAGTCAGAGCCGCAATTGGAACCGGAACCACATGCAAGTGTACCTTGCCAAACCCTGCAGCTTGCTATTTATTTTCTTGACTTATTTATACATCAGTGGGCAATTATACTTTGCCAACTCGTAGTAATTCCTGTTATAGTACTTGCCTGAGTTCTTGGGTAAAATATATATAACTTGTTTAACTGTTCAACCCAGGACCGAGTGACTTTACTTAGCGTCCGATTACTAGTCGGGTGCCAACCCCGTACGCGGAGTTATGTAACGTCACATAGACATGGATATCGAGACCCTATGTACTCTCGTACTTGTCTTATCAAGTACATCATAACCCAGGACACCTGACACTATTCATGAGACAGAGTCTTCCTGAGACATTTATGGTAATTCTGTATAGGATACAGGACTTAACAGAGATATTGTATTAATAGATACTATATGACTTGTTGCATTAGCTATGATCCCGCTTGACATAGACATGAGACGTTATGGTCATGATATGCGTGATTACATTGGGTGGGAAGAGTCACACAGACTACAGGTTGATTTTTATATATTATGCCGGCGTCTTAGTCTCACTACGAGCTAGACAACCACATGATATCACTGCTACCGGCTCCCCGACACAGAGCTTGTAGTAGTTTCAGCCTGAGTTCTAGTGCTGCTCTTATCTTGCATATCACTTAGCTGGTTACATAGTTTACCCTATTGTTTATTTATTGTTGCACTGCATTTATTTTGGCATGAGCTTTCTTGTACCTTTCTATGTCCCCTGAGGACCTGGATCCGGATTATGTCCCCAGGTATAGCCGAAGAGATCCATCCAGAGATATACCGTACATGAGCACTTCCAGGAGCTGTACCAGAACCTGAGAACGACATCGTGCCAGAGGATTTCTCCTGAGCATTGCCTTTTTATAGTCAGTTATTTCTGTTTCTATTTCCAGTTCCTTTATTTCCTGTCTATTTGCTTTGATGTATCAGACTGGTTCTCGGATTGTTCACCGGGACACTCTTATTGAGATTTGATAGTTATTTTCATTTGTATTATTTCTGGCATTTAATCTGTGATTATCTGTTGTGGATGAGATTAGAATAACCTGGGACTTGTAACAATTGTTCTATTTATTGTTAGACTACAGCTTAAGCATGCCCTGATGGATCCATTAAATTGGGTTGTCCATCGGTGCGTGCTGCTGGCCATTGCCACGTGTCCAGTCCCTCGGTATTTTGGGACTGGGGCGTGACAGTTTCTATGCATATTTTTCTACTAGAAATATAAAATACATACACAATGGATAATTTGCATTACATTTACATAAATTTGGTTCGACAGAGACAATGACTTGTCTGTAGACGAATGTTTGAGCAAATATTCTATTTATTTGGGGATGAAATATGTGTTTCCAAAAAACTAGTCGACATAGCATTTAAAAAATGGACATTTTGGACAACACATGATGCCCTTGTCCACCAAACTAAGCCCACGAGCCATTTTTTATTGAAGTTATGTTTAATTAAGAATTGTATTTGGTACCAAACTTAAAATACAGAGAAAACAATTTTATTTATTTCAAGATTCAAAAGAATGTTTTTTTAAATATTATCCCAACCAAAATTAATGTACTTTTGTACACATAAGATAAACATGAGTGCAATTCAAACTAATCATATCAAATATATGTTTTTTTTAGATGCAAATATATGTTGATTTATCTGTGATGGCTGACCATAAATAAAGGTAAATTCTATAGGCACTACATTTTTAGGACGGTCCATTACTTCAGGACAATTCAAATTTTTGTAACTTTTACTTAAGACAACCCAAAATTTACTCAGGACAGCCCAACCCCCAATCCTTCCCAAAATTCTCCATTCTAAATTTCTAATCTCTCTCTCTCTCTCTCTCTCTTCAAATCCCCAAATTCTAACCCTAACCCTAACCTTAACCCCAAACGCCCTCTCCGACCATTGCCGCCTCGACCGAGCCCTCGTCCCCGACCGTAGCTTCCCTTTCCTCTTCCACCTCCTCTGCCTCTCCAAGTCCCGCTCCTCCCCAAAGCTCCCCCTCAACTCCAAGACCCTCCTCTGGGTCGTCGACGCTCTCAAGCCCTCCAAGGATTTCATCCTTATCGATTGCCCCGCCGACATCGACGTCGGCTTCATCACCACCATCGCCCCCGCTGACGAGGCCCTGCTCGTCACCACCCCGGAGATCACCGCCCTCCGCGACGCCGACCACGTCGTGGGCCTCCTCGAGTGCGACTAGATCAGGGACATCAAGATGCTGGTCAACAGGGTGAGGACCGACATGATCCGCGGGAAGGACATGATGTCCGTGCTCGACGTGCAGGAGATGCTCGGCCTACTGCTGCTCGGGGTTTCATCAGGAAGCCACATGGTACGGGGTCGGGGATGAAGTCGCAGGGTGCGGGGGCTGCGGCGAC
This sequence comes from Iris macrosiphon, assembly GCA_036927795.1. NCBI lineage: Eukaryota > Viridiplantae > Streptophyta > Magnoliopsida > Asparagales > Iridaceae > Iris > Iris macrosiphon. Next base: position 38,871,829 of record JAYESA010000020.1, read on the forward strand.
GGCGGGGTTGGGGACTAAGCCACGACGAGCGGGGCGGAGGAGGTGCGGGGCTGCAGCGAGCGGGGGCGGCGTGGGGCAGAGGTGCGGGGTTCGGGACGGACGACGACGACGGGGTGCGGGACGGACGACGGAGGCGACGCGAGGTGCTTCTTCTTCTTCTTCTTCTTCCTTCACAGTCCTTCCAATTGGAAGGACTGTCAATTGTAAAGGATTATCAATATTGTTACAGTCCTGAAATTTTTTTTTTTACTGAAAATAAAAGTCATTGGCTTTTATATGAGGATTTAAACTGTCCTAAAATAAAAAAAACTGGATGACAAACTTTTAAATAAACTGAAAAAAATTTGGTCTGGCCTAAGCAATTTATGTAATGTCTATAAAATTTACCTAAATAAAATATTTTCTCAGAAACTTTGGGTTTTGTTTTTTCTTTGGAGTCTGACAATCCAAACCGAAGCCTCCGCCTTTTTCCCCCCCTTCAGATGTTCCTTCCCCCATGGCGACACTCCCCCGCCACTAAACCCTAAAAACCCTAAACTCCTCTACCTCCACCCTCTCCAACCCCTAAACCCTAAATAACCATTTCGACCCCCAATTTCTTCCGATTTGGGGATTTTGGGAACGATTTCTCGGCGATTTAGCTGCAGGTATGTGGTTCTTTTTGCTCGATTTGTTGAGCTTCTCTTGAAAATTTGATGTCGGGATCGTCAAATTAGCTCAATAGAGTTCCTCGGTCCATGATTTTGATTTATTTCTAAAAATTAGATGATTTGTTGGGCTAAATTTTGTGTGTTTAGAAATTCTTATGCAAAAAATGGGCTTTTTTGCCCAATGTTGGATTTCATAGAAATAGTCACATCCTACTTTACTAAAAAGCAGGATTGGTTCTATTGGGAACAAAAAGAAAGGAACTTTAAGGAATGTGGTGACTATGTTGAGAGAGTTAATCAATGTACATGCTCATGCTCTGTTTCTCGCTCGAAATATTCTTCTTTTTCTCTATCAATGTTACATGGGTCGCAGTTGAATGCTATATGTTATGGTTTGGTTCGCCTAAGAGCAGATAGTTTTTATGTGTTTGTTTTGTTTGCCTAGTAGGGAACTATTTGTACTGAATCCTACAACTTGCTAATATATGCTTCATTTTGATGACTGAAGGATTTTATTGTGTTTCTATTTCCATTTGATTGCTATATATATGGATCACCCAAGTCGCCAATTTGCTTATCCGGATCGGGGACCCTCCGCGCTTAGGGTTGTGGGATCCTTAACACGGTTCCTGGGGGTAGTGTAACTATGTTCTCTATGTCACAACTTCTTGATTTGTTCAAGGTGCAGTCTTTTCTTCCACCATACTATTAAGGTTGTTAAAGGTGGCCGTTTAGGTGCCTAGGTAACATGAATTTCATCGCCCGGATACCAAGGGGGGTGGATTGTCACTTGACCGTCTTGATTCGTGGTGATTGAAATGTGATTTGACCTAGGCCCATTTATGACAAAGTTAGAAACTGGCTCAAGCCTAATAGCTTTAAGCGATAAGTTATATACATATGTTACTAAAAGTGAAAGTAATTGTTGCCTCTCTCCCGATTACCGTACGCTGATGGCCACTGTGGTTCATGTCTCCGATCCCAACACATACTGTCAGGATGTAACTCTTTCCTTTCATTTTTTCCTCTGCCATGGGCAATGGGTTTCGACGTTGGCAATTGATGTCGGACACTTTGACGACGATCTCTCTGATAAGTCTCTCTCCCTCTTTAGTGTTTTGACATTCTTTATGTGACGGAAGAATAGAGCGAATTATGGGAAGTATGGCTTTTAACACTTCAAATCTATGTAAACATTTATTTATTTCATATAAACAAAATTTCATGCCATCTTAATTTATGTTTATTGAATTATTAATGGAATTTATCTTTTCACAAATGAAACAATGACTTTGGATTCTATGGTTGCGAGACATCACAACAAACCTCATCTTCCAGACCTCTTAGTAGCAAGGTTCACACTATCGGTATCGGAATCAGTATCAGACACTACCTATGAGTATCAGGATGCAGTATCGACAATTTCGGATCGGAGTATCGGATTTTTTTGGTATCGGAAAGCAAATTATTATTAATAAATTATAAAAATATTTTATACATTTAAGCATAATTTGAAGTATTTTCTATGTTGTTTCTTAGTAGTTTTGAAATAGTTTGATAAGTTTTTTTTCTTTCTTTTACATGCTTTTACATCCTTGTTCTTTGGTCTTTTTTTTTGTTCAATTTTCTTTGTCGAATTGACGGAAAAAAGGATCCCAAAAGTCGGTATCGGATCGGGACATGTCGAACCGTATCGGGACATGCCGAACCGTATTTGTATTGGCTGTATCGGATCGATATCAACCGATATTGCAAACTATCACTAGTAGCTTATCCTATTTGCAAGCTATGCCATAAAAAAACTAAGTTGATAACTTCATATTTTAAAATTAGTGTAATGTAAATTATCATACAGTTTAAGACGACAAAGTTAACTTTCTTATCATACATCAAATAGAACGAAAAGATTTGAGTCCCAAACTACAACATTGTTCCAGTCATTAACGGCACCTTTGTCTTAGTCTCTCGAGGCCCTCACCTCGTCGTCGTCAGTCCTTTGCTTAAGCCTTTTGGTTCTCACCCCGTCGTGCCACCTTAACAAGCTTGCATACTAAAAGTTGTAGTTAACCAACACAATCCGAAGATTGTTTTTATTGACCAGTGAAAGAATCTTCTTGCAAAGAATTCTCGAGCCATCAACATGGATTCAAATTCTGTTCTGTCGACAAAGGCTTAAACTTCACAAATGAGCCTCTTATAGTTCTGTAAGGTTCACAAAAGTTGGCTAACCTCTTGCACTAGATAGGAGGTATAGATTTGCCCATAACTTTGGCCTTATAAAAGAACCTAATCTCCTAGTGAGGATTTTTTTACACTAAAAGATGCTTATTTGTATTTTTTGTACATTTTATTGCTGGACTCTTTGGATGCTTTTAGCAACTATGACGATTTCTTTACGAGCATGGTGTGTGAACAAAAAAAATGTTTTGTGCCTTCAGAGCATACATGTCATCAACCTTGGTGTATCCTCATGGGGTTGACAAGTGAAGGAATGCTAACTCATATGATAAAGAGTAGTTGCCACTGTACAACCATGACAAAGCCTTTGTTCCAAATTCTTGGGGTCGGTCGGCTTTTTGAATCCTTTTCTTCCATCATTTCTGTTAAGGGCCATGTTCGCTTTGACAAACCATATCCTTTGTTACAACTTCAAGCCAAGTCAATCCTAACTGGTTAACTGGTCGCGTTGAAAATATTCAAACCACCTGAGACGGGTTTTCTTTCATCTTGTCTACCTTTAACTTCATGTCTCATTGGCTTGAAGTACCAAAGTGAGATGGGTACAATTCACTCTAGAAAATAATAGTACACAGGTTGACTAGTCTCTCGACTCTCTCCTAATAATTTCTGTTTGGAGATTGTAGGCCGAACTCATCCTTGACTAAGTTCCATGTAAGTCGAAGAAGAAAATCATCAACACAATATCGGCAATCAAAGAGGCATTAATAATTTTTTAAAATATGCTTAAAAGTGGATCAAATGATATTTCTACATGAGTTGCTCTGATATGATGTTAAAGACCCTGACATTGCTTTGTAATGATGGTTGAGGGTATACTAGATTTCGGTTAAAATCACACATCTATATTCGTTTTCACCATTCTAAGCCCATTCTATACAATATTTTGATAGAATCACTCATCTATATCATACGAATCAGGTTAAAGTTACCATTCTAGGTTTGTTCTGTACAATTTTGGATTAGAGTCACCCATTTATACTCGTTTCCACTATGCTAGGCCTGTTCTATGCCATATTTCGTTTAGTCTCAACAATTTATACTCTTTTTTACTATTTTTTGCCTATTCTATATCGTATTTCGGTTAGAATCACCCATTTATATCCGTTCCCACCATTCTTGATCAACAAAAGTATGGCTCAAGTATTGAAGTGAATATTTTACAGAATGACAACATGACAACGTCACATCCAAATTGCTAACTATGCTTCTGAAAGGCCTTTCCACGAAGTCCAAAGCCATATCAAACAGTTTTTGTGAGGGTATAGGTAGGTTTTGCAGTAATCCATAAGGAGCCTAGTGCTCACCTTCTACTTGCATGACACTTTCTCACCATTCCTCGAAAATCCTGTCATTCTCTACCACCTAAACAACTATTTCTGTAGTGTTTGGCCTTTCTGAAACCTACATTTTGGATCTCGTGACTATTCGCAAGAAGTGTAGCTTTAAGGCTCAGGGGAGGAAGATCACATATTTTGTAAAGAAAGAAAACACCTTGATCCTATCCTTATACTTTTGTGGATCTAGTGCTCCATCATCTTGACTTTCCATTGCGAAAACTACCACTCAGTAGCTATACCTAAACTACCTCTATTGAAATTTGAAACAACTAAGGGCAGGAGATCTCTGTTGTTACCCTTATCAAGTGTCCATCAGCTACTTCATCACTTTCCCCTTCTTGTTCATTTTGTGCTTTTACTTGTCCAGTTTCACGAGTCAATCGTGCTCCACCATCATTCTTAATTGTTGCTTTAGCTCAAAATTTATGCTTGTGTCCAGTCTAATGGTGAAGGGTTGCCCTAATTGGTATATCCACTAATAAGTGTTGGTCCAAACTGGTCACAGTCAACTTGATTTCGATAATCAACTGACTATGATTCAATATGACTCAATACAACACATAAATTGAAGACCCGCACATCTCCATGACATTGCTGAAGTTGTAGTTGCTACATGCTCATACGACGCATTATGGTTTTGTTTCGAGTCTGTAATTTTATATTTATTTGAGTCTAGAAAATGTTGTACATTAAGTCGCACTTGGCAACTAGATGCTCAACCCATTTCCAAACCACAATTCAACTCATACAACCCACAAACAAACCCAAACCAGTTCAATTTACAAAAAGCCAAGCCTGCGTATACAAACTGAAATGTTCTGGACTTAAGGGAACCGAACTCGGTCTATGACCGAACTCGGGTCGAACTCGGTCTCCTAAGATCCAGTATTTTCAGTTTCCTGAAATGACTCCTTCAACCCCCGACTAGGAACTCAACGTTCAAATTTATGAACGTTGGGGGACCGAACTCGGTCCCCAGTTGCCCTATAAATAGAGTTCCATTCTCTCATTCTTGATTCATTCACTTTCACATCTCTTCTCTCCTGAGCTGTACATCCTTCCCATCTCCAAAGTAACAACTTTCCAAGCTCTAAGTGCCAAAGTGCGAGTCGATTAGAAGTTGTTCAAGTAATATTACCTTAGAAAATTCCAAGTCTGCTTTCCATCAGAAAGTGTGAAGTCTAAGTACTCACTACCAAAATAATACATATTAGCGACGTAAAAAAACGTCGTTAATAGGTAAAAAAATGTGCTAAAATATATTAGCGACGTAATTAGCGACGTTTTGGTGTTGTCGCGTAATCCATGGTCGCTGACAAGAAATTCGTCACTATTCGTCACTATAGCGACGTTTATTTGCAATGCGTACACATCGCCAAATATTTTGTTATTACGACGTTCAGCTACGCGACGGCGGTATATTAGCGACGTATATTGTCGCATAACGTCGCGAAATCAGCGACATTATCATCGACGTTTTGCTACACCAATGCTGACCTGGCAAAAATTGCCATGTCAGCTTTTTAGCGACGTGTAGGGGCGTTTTGACACAGATTAGCGACGTCCCTAATACCAGTTAGCGACGTTTTAACACAATTTAGCGACGCACTGTCACGTCGGTAAACGTCGCAGAACGTCGCTAAATTTAAAAAATAAAAAAAGCATGCAATTTCTAAAATTATTTTTTAATAAAAGTCTGCCTGCAGTTATAAAATCACAGTTTATATAAATAGGCACAGAGCAACCCTTCGTTGAATTTTCTGGGTTCGCCGACCCCTTCGGTGGAACACTCAACACCGGTACATACACAAACACGTCAAGAATATGAAACACGCAGGAATATCCCAACAAATAAATACATGAATCTAAAACAATGTCACATCCGTCTCATCCAAATAATGTAGTGAAAAGTATGAAATAAGTACATCAAAGACCCAAGAATGAGCCAATACACACAAACATACTAAAATAGTTCCAATAAGAGCTACTGTAGATCAGGAGGAGGAGGAACACTGTCGCGCATCTGGGATAACAGGAAGCCATACTGCTCCTGAGAAAGCATCACCGGTCTCGATAAAGGAGACAGTAGAATCGATGGAGTCGGTGTCGGTGTCGATGCCTGCGGACCAGGAGGACGTATCTGCTCCAATGCTAGCAGTCAAGCATCGTATGAATCCATGGCAGATATCATGCTCGAAGTGCTCGTCTCCACCGTCCGACTCAACAAATCCTGCGTTTTATGTATCCTCGCAAGTGAGTCGCTCATGGCCATATGCGACCCCTCTAGCTCCGCATGTCTGTGCTCCGTAGATGCGGCCAGAGTCGCCAAGCTGCGCTATGTCGTCTGGCTCATAGTCCTGAGCTCTGTAAGGCTGTGCTCCGTCGTCTGGCTCAGAGTCCTAATCTCCAATAGGCTACACTCGAGCGCATCAAATCGTGCGGTGATCGTCGCATCGTCGGTTTGCGGCTGAGACTGGGACTGGGACTGCTCCGTAATCCTCCGTAGCAACTCGTCACGCAGGTCAACAATCTGACGGTCAACACTCTCCTGGGCTTCTGCCGACACCTGCGAAGGCTGCGAGGAATGCACACTACTAGAGGGGGTCCTGGATGACTGCGTCGCAATAAATGCGCCGTAGGATCCCGTACCGTAGTACGTACCCCTCTGAAGACCAACGACGGTCATCCAGAGCTCGTCCGCTGACGGAGCTGTAGAGGACTGCGAGGAAGTACCAGCCCCTCCCTCTGCAGGTGCACTATAGTCTAAGATACTCATCCTAGAAAAATGGTTGCTAACGTTTAAGGTACTTATTACTAACTATATAGATATCTATTTGCATATTTTCAAAGTTATATTAAAACTAACACAAGGTAAAGTAACGTACATAGGTCTGCGTGGCCTTCTCATCGATGAGCTTTCCGCCCTTTCGATGGGTGGCCAGGAAGACGGTCACCATGTTAGCGTCCTCACCCCTCTGTACTTGTTAAAAATTATATTGTTTGTTATTAGAATTAAACATCTTATCCTGCTTTCATTAAAATAATATATATTCAATAAAATACATACCAGACGATGAAAATGTTTCATCATGGGAATCGAGCCACCACACCACTTTTCTGTCTTCGACCTAACCGGCTTTGCCTTCTTCGACCTCTCTATGTACCCGGGTTCGCTGAATCTCGCCTTGATCGCAGTCCACTGCTCAGCGTGATACAACCGTGGATCGGGGCTCCGTCACGATCACGAGCCTTTTGATCGTTGGTCGTATCACGGATCAGCTTGACGGCGACGGAAGGAAATTGTTCCTCGATCTTCTCAGCCCGGTGTGGTGCATATAAATAGGTTTTTTACAAAAAGTAAGAGAGTTATATAATATGCATAAATGATTATTGATATTAAAAGTAATTATATTTTTACGTTGAAGTGGGCAAACCAGAATGCCTTCTTATCTTCAGGAGCATCTGAGTAGTTGATCCAAGGCCCACCATAGTTCTGCCTCAGAAACACCCCCCGTGCTCTCTGTACCGCCGACGGATGATATCTATACAATGATAACTAAATTCATGAATATAAAGATATAATCATTTGGCCCGTCGGTCCAAAATGTTAACTAATTAACTTACTTTTGAGGCCCGTCGGTCCAAATCTCCATCCTAGTCTCGTCCGGAGGCGCGCATGGAGGATCGCTCTGAACATGTGCAGACGGAGTCGGCTCGACCTCCTCCATCTGCTCCTCTGCCTCCATGGTGCCGTCAGCTGGAGGAACGCTGGAAGAGGGAGTAGTCTCAGGCCTAGAACTACTCGTCCCAGGAGTACTGCCACGTCGTATCGTCGACGGAGTCGGAGATGCTAAAGATCGGTACATTGGAGTACTCTGCGAGGAGGTTTCGAAACTAGTAGCCTGTACCGGAGGAAAACTTCGTTTAGAGGATCGACCTCCGAACGATCCGCGTCGTCCGACCATACATGATAATAACATATGATAATAAAACAAATACACAGACTTATAAAAGTTCATAAAAATAGACAGACCCGGAGCAACCTTCCGTTGAATTTTCTGGGTACGAAATATCACAAAAGTATATGAAATATATAGTAACACAATAAATATAATATAAAAGTATCACAGTCACACAATAAACACAATATAAAAGTATCACAGTCACGCAATAAGACATAGTATAAAAGTATCACAGTCATAATAAGCACAATAAAAGTATAACAGTCACACCATAATTTTTTTTCAATTTCTCAATCTCTCAAGGAAATCCAATACGTTGGGGCAGAACCCAGTCCCTCAGATACTTCGCATAAGCAGCGTCTAGGTGATCAATCTCCGCTATAGGTGCTGGGTTACTGGAACTCCCCCTCTGAGCTGGTGCCTGTCCAACAGTAGGAGGTACCACTTCCTCCTTAACAGTAGAAGTTGCCACTTCCTCCTTAACAATCGCTTCCAATTTAATAGTAGGAGGTATCACTTCCTCCTTAATAGTCACTTCCTCCTTAACAGTAGGAGGTGCCTCTCTCAAGCGACGTGCACGTGCTCGGGTCATGAGTGCCATCTGGTAAGACAGATGTAAAAAAAGAATATAATTGATAACAAATATAAATATATGTATCCATACAGTTAAAATAGATGTTACATTCCACATTAAAAATACAGTACATGGTTAGAGTTCTAAATGGATTTCATTTTATTTTCAATCATCTTCTGAAAATTCATCTTGTTCGTTTTCCTCGACCTCCTCTTCCTCCTCCTCATCTTCACTTTCATCTACTTCGTCTTCCTCTTCGGATAATTCTACCTCTTCTACACGATTAAATGTGTAATGAGCAACTTCCGTTGAGTCAACATCTACAATATTTGTTACAATAGGTAACTCATCCTCCTGATAAGCTATTTCGTTAACGTCAAAGGTATTTCTAGCTTTCATCTTGCATACTGTCCACCAGTCCGACCTCGTTGATCCTCGTTTAGGATAAGTTGTGAAGTACACAAGCTGAGCCTGACTTGATAGGACAAATGGTTCATAGCCTTGGTATCGACGCCAGTAGTTTATATCCACAAGACCATGCTTGTCTATTTTTCCACCTTGATCTTGGATTGGATCGAACCAATCACACCTGAATAACACGATCTTAGCTGGCTCTGTTCCATAATTATATGTCAACTCCACAATCTCCCGTAAGACGCCATAGAAATCATTGCCTGGATCGACATCTTTGTAGCTCGAAGATCTGATACACAAATAACTATTTTTCGTAGAATCGAGATCCAAGAAGCTGTCTCTTATCGGGACTTCTGTTGACTTGAACCTAAACCCATTCACACAGTAGCTTGGCCAGATTTTGACGGTATAAATTGGTCCCTTGGCTAGAGTTCTAATAGACTCATTTTCGAGTGTTGTGTGGGAACGATCGACCTAAATACCAAAAAAACGATATTAAGTTCAACGTTCTGTTAAATATTGTGCAAGTGCATGCATAAAAAGATCCTTACATATGCACTCAATCAAGAAGGGAAATGAAGTCTCATTTCCTGTTCTACTTCTTCATCTGTTATGTTTGGTCTCATCGACCTCACATCTTCATTAAATGTGCTGAAAAACAACAAAACATCGTCCGATTAGTGTAACAATATTAGCGTATAGTATTACATTAAGATGACTTAAACGTTGACGTATTAATTATTTACCCCTCTAGCTTCTCCACTTCAACCTCGTCGCAGTTGAGTAATATATACAACTGAGTAGCCCTTAGCTCGTCATCATTCAGATATCTCTTCATCATTTTGCTCGAAGGCTTACCGAAAGCATTGAATACTTTAAATATTGCATCATTAGATTCCTGATATCCGTCATCGTTTCTTGGAGCTCTTGTTCTATTAGTAGCAACATGCGGCTTGAAATACATCGAGCAAAAGTTTGTAGTCTCCTCAAGAACGTAGGCTTCACAAATTGAACCCTCGACCCTTTCCTTGTTTTTCACCTCTCTTTAGGTGGTTCAGTTGACGTTCGAACGGGTATATCCACCGATAACCGACATGGCCACCGACACGTGCCTCCTAGGAAAGATGAATTGGTAAATGCTCCATGGAGTCGAAGAATCCAGGAGGAAGCACTCTTTCAAGCTTGCACAATATTACTGTAATGTCCTTCTCTTGCTTTTCTAGATGATCGACGATCAACTTGGTAGAGTAAAGATCTCTGAAGAATATGCTAAGCTCTGTTAAATGATCCCAAACTACCTGCGGTAAGAATTCCTGAAATGCAATCGGAATTAACCTCTCCATGAATACGTGACAGTCGTGGCTCTTCATACCCGTCAGTTCTCCTTCGGGTCGACGTATCTTCTTAGATTTGACACGTACCCGTCTGAAAATTTTAGCTCCTGAATCCACCTACATTATCTCTTTATCCACCTTGTCCAGTGAAAAAATTGCCTTATGTTGCTTATACTTCCCATTCCCTTCCTCTATCAAATGCAACGCAGGGCGTCTGCATATTTCTTCCAAGTCCAACCTGGCCTTGGGATTGTCTTTCGTCTTCCCCTTTACGTCTATCACATTATTAATTATGTTGTCAAACACATTCTTCTCGATATGCATAATATCAAGGTTATGTCTGATCAGATTGGTGCTCCAATATGGCAGGTTCCAGAATATGCTCCTCTTCGTCCAGTTATGAGTGTGACCAAATCCATCGCACTTGTACCCCTTAGTAGGCTCTTCGATAACCTCTTCCCATATCGTCTCTGGGCCACCTTGGAGGTGGATTTGCATTCTCCGTATCGCCGGCACGAAATACATTCCTGTTCTTCCAGAACGGATGATCCGACGACAGAAATTGTCGATGACAATCGAAGAAGCACGATTTTCCTCCGTGTTTCAAACGGAAAGCCTTAGTGCGGTCCATGCAATACAGACATAAGAGACGACCATGAGTGCTCCATCCTGATAACATGTCATAAGCCGGAAAGTCGTTGATGGTCCGCATAAGTGCTGCCCTAATCTGAAAATTCTGCTTTTTTGAAACATCGTACGTGTTGTCGCCTACTTTCCACAACTGATTCAACTTATTTATCAATGGTTGCAAGTACACATCGATGTTTCTCTTCGGATTGCTCGGACCCGGAATAATGACGGTTAAAAACATAACCATAGTCTTCATACACATCCAAGACGGTAGGTTGTACGGGGTGACGATCACAGGCCAACACGAATACTGGGAGCCCGAAAATCCGAATGGGGTGAAACTGTCGGACGAGAGCCCCAATCTTACATTACACGGATCCGGAACAAAATCGGGATACTCTCGATTGAAGTGCTTTCATGCTTCTCCATCGGATGAGTGATCCAACACTCCTTCAATCTGTTCTCGCCTGTGCCAATTCATGTTTTCAGCAGTCTCCTTCACCATAAACAACCTCTGCAACCGCGGCGTCAAAGGCAAGTAGTGCATCAAATCGGTCTGTTTCCTTGCAGCGGCAGGCCTTCCTGTACCAGTTGCCTTGTAGCGATCAGCACCACAAAATCGACACAAGTCTTCATCCTTGTCGTCTTTGTAGTACATGCACCTATTGCGACATGCATCAATTTTCTCGTTACTTAACTATGACATTAACTTACACTCACTAATCTTAACTGCACACAAACATACACATAGAACATTGTATATGATACCCCTGGTACACACTATGCACACACAATCTCCTTCTAGGTACTTATCTACCTATAGGATACTCATGTATAATTGTTACACATATGCACACACAATCTTAACTAAAAATTTGCACATTACATATAAAATTTAGAGATATATGACTTTATTTTACTTATTTATTTGTTTACTTTTTTATGTAAATATATGTAAACACTAGAAATTTAAATCGAACGGATTGGAATGGGTTGGACCTAATCCTAGTTTCGTGTAAGTGTCAGCATTTGTGTCTGTGTTTGTGTCAGTTTTGTATGTACGTGTCGTGTCTGTGTTTGTGTCCTTCATACTAGCCTAACCCTAGTTTCGTGTCAGTGTTTGTGTCCATGTCGTGTCTGTGTTTGTGTGTCCGTGTCGTGTCAGTGTGTGTGTATGTATGTGTCCTGTCAGTGTGTGTGTATATATGTGTCGATCGTGTCAGAGAGAGAGAGGAGGGGGGTTAGGGTTTACCTGAGCCGCCGGAGGGGGTCACGGGGGGAGCACCGTCGAAGCCGGAGGTAGAGGGGGGAGCACCGCTGGAGGGGGTCAAAACCCTAACCCTAACCAAACTAAGATAGTGAGAGAGAGAGAGAGAGGGGGGGGGGGGGAGGGAGGGTTAGGGTTTACCCGAGCCGTCGATCGGAGGGGGTCGAGGGGGGAGCACGGTCGGCGCCGTAGGAGAAGGTCGCAGGAGGCTCGCGCGGGGAGGGGTGAATTTTTGGGAATTTTTTTTGGAGGGGGGGGGGAATGAAATCGTTCTAGAAACCTATATGAAAAACGTTAGCGACGTTTTAAACATACGTCGCTAAACGTCGCTGAGGTTATAATATTTAGCAACATATGTAATATTACGTCGCTAAATATCGCTACAATAAAAATAATATCGACGTTTTACGACATTTGGCGACATCGGCTTCGGTAATATTTTTGATAGTCGCTATGCGTCGCTGACAGTCGCTAACAGCGATGCCATGCGACATTAAATTCATAAAATATAGCAACGTCAGAAAAAGACTTCGCTATTTTTTTATATTTTGGTAGTGACTTTTCGGATCAAAGCACGTGTCTGTAAGAAGTTGCAAGCCTTCAGATCAAAGCTTGTGTTTCACTGATAGTGGATTCAACTCCGAGCAAGAGTACTCGGGCATGGACTAGTCCTCCATGAGGGAAACTAGGATAGAAATCTCGGTGTCAGCGTATCGCTATGTTATATTAAGCATGAGGCGAGGCGACGAGGCCGTCGCCTCGCTTAATAGCACTTAAGCTGCGCTTAGTTGGCATCTTAATTTTTTTTTCTTATACATGTAAAATACTCTATATATACATACATTTCAATTTTTTTTTCCATACAATCCTCCTAATATATGCATGAATAACAATACCAATCATCAATCGAGCAAAGTAACAATATAAATACTAGAATCAAAATGCAAACTACAAGCCACACAATGCATACATACACATAGTCATTAAAATATCATCAAACATAAAAGCTAAGTATCTAAAGTTCCTACTTAAAGTTTTCCAACTATCCAACTATGTAATAACAAAAGCTTCGGCTCGGTTTATAAAAAAAATCAAAAAAATTGTTAAACAAGGCGCCTATGGCAGGACGAGACATTACTAAGCGACGCTTAAGCGCGTGCTTAAGCGCTGATTTTTGTTTTGAGGCAAAAAATTGTTAAGCGAGGCGCCCAAATGCCAAATCTCGCAGCGCCGCTTAAGCACGCTTTTCATAACATAGGCGTATCGTGATTTCTTACTTAGTTTTTCTTTCATATATCTGCTATATTCAATATCTGCTTATATAATTTACTAGTTGGTTAGCCGCCTTCATTTTTAATTGGTAAATATTGTTACAAACTCTATTCACCCCCTTTAGAGTTGCCTTCAATTGGTATCAGAACAAGGTTCTCTTCTAAAGGCTTTACATCCTAAGAGTAGAACACATGGCAACTGTAAAATCTATCTTCGCTGGTGAAGGTCAATCCACAAATAGACCTCCTTTATTTGATGAAACCAACTATACTTACTGGAAAACACGAATTGAGTTTCTATCTCAAGTTACTGGATTTTGACCTTTGGTCAATAGTTATAGATGGCTAGAAAAAGCCATCTAGAATTGTTGTTGATGGTAACTTATTTGAAAAACTTCATGATAAATATACGAATCTTGAAAAGAAACAAGCCTGTCTTGATGCTAGAGCCATCAATGCCTTATTTTGTGCTGTAGATAGGATCGAGTTCAATAGAGTATCCACTTGTACCATATCTAATGAAGTCTGGAAACTTCTCGAGGTAACTCACGAAGGTACCTCACAAGTGAAGGAATCCAAAATCAGTAGACTGACACAAGAATATAAGGCTTTCAAGATGAAACCAAATGAAACCATCACACAAATGTTTACACGTTTCCTTGATATTGTTAATCCTCTTTATTCTCTTGACAAGAATTATAATAATCATGAAAAGATATGCAAGGTGCTTAGGGGACTCCCGAAGAATTGGAACCTAAAAGTAACAACAATTATTGAAGGAAACGACCTCACTACAATGACGCTGGAAATGTGGTGCCCCGTTCCCCCTATTCGGGGAGCGCGGCTAAGAAATACAAGACGGTATAGTTCGATCGGGATAGATTGAATCAGGAACTTATCCTCGTTATGGATTTGCTTCTTCGGAATCAATTCCCATATTCAGTGGACCGTGTCCCGAGGATGGGCTTAGCGGCAGAGTCAAGAGGGACCTCTCTGATGCAAGTTTTCCTTGCCTCAGTTTTCGCTGTCGCTTTGTTGCTTTCGTGCTTTGAGTTGGTTTTCGGATTTGCTTGCGTTTTCTTGAACGGTTTCGATGGATTTCATTATTTTCGTTCGTTGAACTGTACTTCAATTCCGAAATTGGAAAGGGTGGAAGAGATATTGATCAGCTTTTCATGGCAATGCAGGTGAACGAGCAGTAGGCGACGCGTGAGCGGAGTCCTGAAGCACCTCTTTCCTTTCCTTCCAACCAACTTGTGAGTGGCTTATATTCGATTCAGTTGGCCCTTCTTCCAAGTCTTCACATCTAAAATCTTGTATTCTTGCTTGCCCAGATCAAACGATACCAAGTAATAACTAAAAGATGTCAAGATTAAAAAGGAATAGACTTGGATAACTTATGCTTGTCAATCAACTTGTGAACGGTTATCTTATTGTGTGCTAATTCGTTTAGAATGTTCTATACATGCTTAAATTTTAGTTAGAATGCATACTTCTTCTATAAATTATGCTAAGTATGGAACACACCTTGTCATGCAATAAATTGTTCATGAAGACTATGCAAAATGAATCATGCAATGCTACTTGTCGTGTACTCGTGTTGCCTCAACTGCATGAATGGTTAACTTAATACAGACCCCGTTTGATCACGGACAACTTGTGCACAAGGGTATAGTTCCTGCGGACGGTCGCTGGGGCACTGACACCGATCCGATCCGAACGGAACCTCATGTTTAGTCCTCATGTACATCGGACGGGATGGTTTGTAGCGCCCCTTGTGCTCACGTTGCATACCATCCTCGTCAATGACTAAAATTGGTCCTTTATGGCATACGCCAGTGATCCCCACAAATATTTAGAACCTGTGCAAAGCTAACTTGTGTCTTCGTGGCAGGGAAGGACATGGTAAGTATTGTGCAGGCGGTTCAGACGGGCGGGTAAAAGCTACTGAACGGTGGCAAGTTCATTTCAGTAAATTCTATATACTGCTTGCTTGTAAAATGAACTAAGACAAGATAATAAGACCACAAATAATATGCATGCTTCATATAAACAACATGTTGATTGGTATAGTTGGGTTAGCTCGCCTTCACCACTATATTTCGATGTACTGACCCTCGTTGAAACAGGTTTCCCGCACCAAGGAGATCCTGCGAGGAGCTGAAGTCACTGCCTAATCCAGTCCAGCTGTCGGCGTGTCCTGATCGTGCCATATTTTGAAACATTTTGAAGACTCAGGACCTAGCAAACTTAACTGATGCAGCTCAGAGGAAAAGCCATTGTCTCGCCTGTAGGTCCCTTATTTTAAAGTTTTAGTAAATGATGTAATGTACATGATAGCTATCTCATTTTGTGTCAACTTTTGTAAGCCCGTAGGGCAACCTTCTGACTCGTTCAAGAGTTTGTAATAGATGTTCATTATCAATAAAGAGAACTTTTTCATGTTTCAACTTTGTGTTTCAATTTATCTGCGTACTCTGAATATGTGCTCGTTATGCAAAATACCTTAGCCTTGTGCGGTGCGCAATCTAGGCCCGCATGGCGTAACGCCCGGGGGACGACTATCGATTCCACGGAATCAGGACGTGACAGGAAACACTCATGGGGAAGCTGATGACACATGAGCTGGACCTCAATGATCTCGAAGAATCAGTACCGAAGGAGAAAACCTTAAGCATTCAAGGCACACCACAAAAAGGTCTCCAACGATGAAACTGAAGATGATTCATAAGGTGAGGAATAAGTCCTATTGGCCAACAACTTCAGAAAATTTTTAAGGTTTGAAAGGTCAAATCGAAAGGACTATCAAGACAATAACGATGAAGATCTAGTGTGCCATGGCTGCAAGAAGACATGCTATACAAAGGACTGTCCATCAGCTAAGAAGGGGAATTGTTATGAACGCCCAAGCAAAAGACCGTGTCCACGCAAATATGCAAACTCAAGCATATGGCATGAAATTGAAGCCAACGACTCCGAAGAAGAAGAAAACTCTCGTGATGCTGCAAACCTTTGCCTAATGACTTTTGCAGACCAAGTAACTACGAATCCCTTATATGGAGATTTTACATTCGATGAACTCTCTGATGCGTTCAATGATCTTCTTGTGGATCATAAGAAAGTACTAGAGAAATACAAGCATGCTAGAAAAAAAAATAAAGATGTACAAGCTTGAGAATGAAAGGCTTTTCTCCTTATTAAATGAGACAAGAGAAGCCCCTTCCACTAGTGACACGGAAGACACGTCTGCATTAAAATTGAGTTTGCGTGATGCTTTGAAAACTGTTGAAAGGACTATACATGAGAATGCAAAACTCGATGAGCTTTATGAAGCAGAAAAGAAGAAATATAACCTGTTTGCGGTTACGACCCACACCCGATATTCGGACACGAGTACGTGGGTACGTCCAACCTACGCCGCAGTGTCGGCGGTAGAACGCTGTATGGTAACTCACAAATATCCAACAACTCACGCAATTTATAATTGATATAAATAACTGTACTCGAACACCATTTCTAAGGAAGATAATTGCGAAAGAAACATCATATAGAAAACCATAAGTCTAAAGTTCAGGTAGTGACTACAAAGAGTCTAAATCCAAAATATACATATATCAAAGTTTACCGGAGACAAATATAATAGAGTCTAAGCTATAGTAAACTAAGTAGTCGCAGCCTAGATCTCTGCTACAAGGGCTTCCGGATCCTCCGGTAGGGCATGGTCAATCTCCGATATAAGTTCCTCCTGGGCCCCATAGTAAGTGGAGAACTAATCCTCTAAAACATCCCCTAATATTTTCAACATATCCAAGTTAGGATTGGATCGAAAGTACATCAATGAAAGCAGTTCAAGATATATGGTAGTGACTATAAAACATGTTAATCATATATAAAAGAAACAAGATAACTAGAAAGACTGGGATTATGTATGTCACATATAAGAAAAAAATAGGGAGTCTAGTAAGTAAGCAAAGTGGTATGAGAACATGCAATGTAATAATAAATAAAACTGGAACTATTCTAGGGATTTAAAATACTATGTTAGATTTGTGATCTCTTGGGAATCCGGCACATCTCGCATCAATGGCTATTAAACTTGTAGGGTCCGGCTTAATCATACATGAATGTATGATTAAGCTATTCGTCGAGAAAAGTAAAAGCAACAAGAAGTTTGATCACATATCAACATCGCATTTTCCTCCCGCCCCGACTAATATTTATGGATTCTAGTATGGATATAGTGATCTCTAGAAACATGTAAACATGCAACTAGATAAACTGGAGTAAGTCAACACGAACAACATGACCCGCACAAGCAACACGTATCCTGAAGTGAATCTATATAATATCAATCCGTGAATAAGTCGTGACGAGAATCAAGTAAAATATAAAAGTACGAAGTATAGAAGCTATCAAATATTGAAAACAATCGGGGAATGTAGTCGCCTGCCGTAGTGTGATGATATGGAAAATAGTCTGTAATGAGGTCCAAATAACCTATATTAAGAATTACCATGTCAATAGACGATATGAAAATCTAAATCAACCTATTTACTAAGTTATTGGTTTCTAAGTTCAATTATCTTGGTATTCCAACACCTTGGCATTTAATACTTACACTAAACACAACTTACCACAATACTAATTTTTGTATTCTAACTCACCTATATACCCCTTGATCAATATAATGATGGTGGTGATGTTGCAACTGCTCTTGCTACTGCCCTAGCTGCTGCTGCTTCTTGCTGCTGCTTTTGCAGCTACTTTCTCTCCCTCTCTTAACACACACAACACACTTATATATATGTATATGTATACATCTCATATATGTATATATATATATATATATATATACAAACACACACACATATATATATATATATATATATATATATATATATCTCTTACATGTACTCACATGTAGGAGATATATATATATATATATCTCTATATATATCTCTTACATGTACTCACATCAATACACTCTTCTTTATTAATAACAACACACATACACATGTATTCTCTCTTTATGTATATTTCTAAATACTCTTGTGTATATTTATACACAAGCTCAATAGGATACCAAACACACTCATCTACACATACCAATACCAATTGGTATTCATGATACATAAAACACTCGTATCATTCTAACACAAATTAAACTAATGATTCTACCAAGTATCACCATTAAAATTTTAGTCTAGCGATTAATGAATTTTCTATGAGTTTTAGATTGGTTTGTACACTACAAAGCCTTAGGGGAAGTAAGGTTTACCTCTTGAGAAGGGCTCCCAAGTACAACCAATGAGTTTTAGACTCAAAGCTAACTCCAAGCTTTTCCGCCTAGCCTCAAGCTTCCTCTAGCAATCCTCCTTGAACTCTCAAGCCTTTGCTCTACTTTGGAGGAGTTTTGGAGAAGTGTGGAGTTGTTTGTGAATGTTTGGAGTTGGGGTTTTGGGTTGGAACTTTGAAGAAAATGAAGTGGAGAAGAGAGAGTGAAGTGGGGTGAAATAAATGAGGGGATGGGAAGGTTATATTGGCAGCCATGTAAAGGAGGGGTGGGGGGGGGGGGGGTGAGGTGGTCAAAGCTTCCCTTGGAAGCATCTTGGATATTTAGTTTGAAGATGTGGAAGGCTAGGATATTTGTTTGAAGAGGTGGGATGTTAAAATATCTAGATATTCCTAATCCTTGATTAGTTTCTAACATAAACGTATGCTAATCTAAACACTAATCTTCCATTAACCTAAACATAGGTTAACCCTAAACTAAACACTAATTGGGATTAATTAACTAATCACTAATTAGAAACTAATTAATCATAACAATAATAATTAAATAAATAAAAATAATTTTTTTAGGAAAGTGGAGGTTACAAATCTACACTCCTTAGAAAAATTCCGTACTCGGAATTTAAGGATAAATGCAGTCAAGAAAAGTAGAATACTTCAGGGCTCAAAATAGGGTATTGCTCACGCATCTCGTTTTCTCTCTCCCTAATATATATCACCTATTATCCTATTTCTCATAATCCTAACTTCTCATTATACAATCCTGAAACTTCCAGTATAACTTATTACACAGTGTTTGATATATTAATCTACATATCCGTCTAATCTCTCGATCTTAATATGTATAATCATGAAACTCCTTGGAAGTTCACTCCCTTTTATCTTTCAATATTTATTTGTATACCATTTCCATTTAATCTTATGGTCCTCTATTATTAATTACAAACTCTGTAAGGTATAGATACACAATTTTCAATCTCGCCTGTTGAAGAGTCCATCTTCTCGAAGTTCTACCTTACCTTTAAGTTCCTATATCAATCGTGTCAGATTTTTAATGTTTCCATCTAACCAAATATGTACTTCGATGTCATTTTTTGTATGTCGTACCTCTCATCACGTCTCTTGTCAAACATTCTTTATTCTCCGATATTCAGTATCCTTGTTCCAATTCAACAAACTATTTCGCTACCAATATCCTCTTCTTGTAGCCTAATCCTGATGGATACAACATATAATCTAGTTATACTTCAAATTTGTATCTTTTAAATCATATGTTTTTATTCCACAATTCCCAATACTCAGAGTTAAACCATTCTACTTAAAATTTTCAAACTCATATCAACGATTGATGAAAATTTGATTTTCCTCCATCAATCTTGAATGCTCTTATTTACTTGGGTTCTTAAATCCCTCTTTTAATTTAGAATCATAATCTCGTTGTATCCCGGTCTATCCTCAGGACTTTCTAGTATAGGATTTTATCATCATTTCCATTACGCCATTCTTATTACCATAAGCTTCCTTATTATTTCCATAACTCTCACTTCATGGTATTATCTAGATTTAGTCCGTTGACATTAGAAAATTCCTCGAACTCAAAATAATATTTACTAGAAAGTTGTCACGTCCCAGTACCGGAATACAGAGACGGACATGGCCAGCTATCTCGTACAAGGTACTATACGTCGTACGGCGATTACGACTGTAACTACACAAGAGGGTGCATGCTACAATCATGTCACTTAGGGTCACACGAACATCTATGGCTCAATCAATCAAACAAGAAACAATAATCATAGAGCATATATGATAAAGCAATAAGGCGTCCCAAACGCTTCATCAAAATATTCTGAGAACTAGCCATTACAAAATGTGTGAGGCCAGTTGAGATACAAGCATACATGATAGTATTACAGCTGCAGCCTGATTTATATACAGTCATGGAAAGGAAGCTAAATGTCCAGACATGCCGGCTAACATGTGTCGGTGGCTAAACGCCAAAAAGAGTAAAATGTACAATGACGAGCGGGAAATAAGGAAACCCACTTGTTATCCTCAGCGGCCATATTCCTGGTGCACGCCATGAGTTGGGGAAAAGTACGCTGGATCCTCGGGTGCTGGCTCGAAACCTGGCAATGCAAAACCAGTGGGGTTAGACCCCAAATAGCAAGTACCACAAAGGAGACACGAAATGGAGAAACAAAAACCCAAGCAATAGATAGGTATATATATAAGTTGTGTCGTGATCTCGGTCCACAGCCTATCCTAGCATAATGGCCCAACCCTACAACCAAACAAGGACAATGGTTGAACCATCACACTATGATAGTCCATGTCCCTAGATTACTAAAAGAATAATACAATCATAACCAAGTTCGGTTATTATAAACGACCAATCAATTGTACGACCTGCTATTGTGGAGTCTGAGGCTTTCTCAGAAATAATTCATAATAGGTATCCTCAGATCACGCAATTCCCGAACATGGGCTAACCGAATGAATAAATGATTATACACGCACTTTACGAATTGTACCAGTTTTTCGTAGGGCTACTACGCTAGATCACGGTATTAGCGGTTACAGTGTTCCTATAGGGAGACAATGGCTCAACATTATTATAATAGGTCAGATACTGCACTCCACTATGGCGGATGATATACAGTATCTGTGGTGGCCAGCCCACAACGCACTAGAATGAATCTCCGTGGAAAGGTTCGTTGGCATGATCTCGGGATACCGTTCCCTTTCCATGATCTACAGATTTTTGTTGTCTAGTTAACCCTATATTTGTTTGAAATCTCAAGACGTGGTCACATGAGAATTTCCCTTAAGATGTCCGTACAAAGTACGGACACGCTAGATACGAATCCATATGAGTATCAGAAGTTCAATCTGGATTCACCCGAGCGTGTATGCAACATTCAACAATTAATATCCTGGCCACACTTGGTATTTGACTCGCATATCATGTCCGTGCTGGGGAAAAATAATATAGTATCACGCATTCACGATTTATAGGAGGCATTCTCGATGCACAACCTAATCACGAAAATCACTTAACACGTAACACATTATGTCGCACCTCAGTGCACATTTAGATCATGTACACTAGCACGCAATAGTTGCATCAACACATATACAGTATTCGAGTCCAATTACCAATTAATCATTGGATCACATGAATCTTGATCACATTATAACACTTAGCTTATGTCATGCACATAGCTGGTTAGTCACTTATTACATAGTCTGGTCCACACAATCTTAATCCAATACATATTCATGCCATGTACATAGCCAACTCTAGCACATGGTCATGTTTAGCACGAGGTCTGGTTACTAAGTCCATTCTTCCTTATAATCATTACATAAACAATTTTTAGGATCAACCACATAGAGGATGATAAGAAACATTCCAAATAAAATATATGAACACAATATGAAGTACTACTTGTACACATGAGGTCACTAAGGATAACACGCGCAAGAAATTGTACGCGTGAAGGTCAGCCGCATGAACCAACAGGCGCATGCTCAAGGTGACGCATAAAGTCAGGGCTAATAGAGTCACATGAAGTCAGGGACGCATAGGCGACTAGACGCATAGACGAGGCAAAGTTCACTCTTCGGGACAAGTGCCGAAGTGAAGGGCAATAAATAAAGTGTCAGTGGAGTCACTGAAAAGATGGATGTGACAAGCAATAAAGTGTGTCAGGTTGAAAAGACAAAAACCATCAAAGAAGTGCCAAGGCGGATCTGAGTCATGCGTCCAAAGAAAAGAGGGACGCATAGCTCTTTGCCGCATAGATGACTTCCCATGCGCCAAGAAGAGGCAACACGAAAAGTTCAGACACTTAGCTTTTTCAAGCTCAAGTTTCAGAGCGCATGTGTTCTTCAGCTATGCACTAACAAAATGGATGCATGATGGATGCTCGGGCGCATGGAGCTTCATCTTCTCCACAACAAGTTTGGCCACGATGGAAACTCCAAACCGAAGTTGGGTTTTCTCCACGGAAACTTCATCAGGGGTCCAAATCCTGCAAAGAAAAGTTCTAAGCCACTTAAAATCAAATGCTCTACAACATAGAGCAATAAGTTTCCGAAAACAACAAGCTTTTGAAGATCAAAACTAAGAAAAACTCAAGAACACCAACCCTCATAAAAATTCAGATCTACACCATTCTATCCACCAAATCCGAAAATACCAAGTTCTAAACATGCATAAAATCACACAATAAACATAATAGACTAATAATATGGAGAGTTCTCCATTTCTTATGCAAGATGAACTTGCCGGATGGAGGGAGAAAACCAAAGAGAGAAAGGAAATGAAAGAATGAGAGAGAGAGAGAGGTTGGTGTATATATATATATATATATATAAAGTGAGGGTTGAGATTTAGTCCATGGGTTCAATTCATGATAAAATCAACTCACAAAATGAACCAAGAACCAAGTTTAACCAAAGAATGAGTTTAGTCTCCATGACATACAACCTAATTATCATGCAAGAAAGAAATAATACGTTCCAACTACGTATACCCGGAACGGGGAGTGACAAAAGTCCCTTATTTATTTATCTTCTGACTTAACCATCTCAATTGCAATTTCCTTTTCCGTTCAATTCTTTGATACATCGCCAATATGCGAAAATTCTAAAGGTCGTAGACAAATAATACGTTTTTGTAATATCCATTTTGGATCTAAATAATGTGTCGTGATACAAATATAAGTGTAATTATTTTTACTAGTCCATATATAAGAAGTTAAAGCAAATTTACTAATATTTACAATTTTTTTTAAAGCTCTTTTCTTTTTGAATTTTTTAATAGCCTCTCCTCTAGTAGTGGATCTAGAAACTTTAGTAAAACAAGGATTAAGGGTACTACTTGCATAATCATAATATCAATCACTCACCAAATGTAAAATGTTGTTCATCACAAATAATATATTTTGTTAACTCAGTTTTGTTACGAGCAGCATAATAAGTAATGTTACCTATAGAGATCCTTGAGGACTGCTACTTAGCTGTGTTTGTCTAGTATGCAATGTGTTCTTTCCATAACAACTTTCATAGTGTCTTCTTAAAGTGTCCGTGCCATCATTTTTTTCTATTTAAAATTTTTATTACATTTCTTGCATTCTGCACCTTTAGCTATCGCTTTTTAATCTTTTGGATCTGAAACCGGTACACCCTCGTTATAAGTGACATATTTTTTCATAATATTCGTATAAAATCGATTTTTTTTTTTCTATTTGTAACATTAGTAGCCATACTTCTAACTTCAAGAGCTGACATTTGTGTCGGTGGCACAAAATCAAGAATGTGATTATTCTTAAACAAATCAGCATAATAAGCGAAAGTTTGTTCGAAACCACCTTCATAAGGCTGGTTAAAACCAGTAGCATCCATATTTTAAAAATTAATTTTTAGAAAAAAATATAAGAGAATAGAAGAATTTGTTTTCCTAACAAAGAGAGAGAGAGAGGAAAGAAAATTTTCGAATCCAAAAAAAAGGGAGAAAACTATTATGTAATATTAAAATTACTTGAAATGTCAACTTGAAGCTTCTGAAAAATTTCGCACAATTTGAAGCCTCAAGAATAATGCACTTTAGACTCCACAATGTTACACTCCAATATCTAAAAAGTTGTTACTTCAATCTTCAGAAATTGACTTGCTTCTAAATATTGTAAGAGAGGGAAGAAAATTTGTTGTGGTTAATTTTAATGATTTGTCCTATTAATAGGAATTTTTGGGTGCAAAATTATCCTAAATATCCTAAAAATATAGTTGTTATAAGAGTATTTTGGTCATTTTCAGCAAAATGACCACAAAACTCCTAAAACGGTCATAAAACAGCCACTAAAACGGGAATATTTTGGTCATTTTTATTTTATTTTTTTGGGTCAGTTCGGACCTGGACCGGGTCTGAACCCGGTCGACGGACCGGGCCGGTCCGGGTCGACGGACCTGGACCGGGTCTGAACCCGGTCGACGGAACGGGCCGGTCCGGGTCGACCGAGCTACATGGGCTTAACATGTTTGGTCCGGTTTTCGAACCGGGCCGGACTTTCGGGCCAAAAATCAGGACCCAGTCCGGGCCCGTTATATTGGTGGGCCAGCCGGGCCGGTCCGTTGACTGGTTTTTGACTGGGCCGGGTCCCGGGCTGCCCGGCCCATTATACACCATGACACACGTGTGCTATTGTTTCAATAATATTTGACTTTATTCGAGTAGATACTCATGATCATGTTTGATTTTCTTTGTCATTTTTTTGTCGTTTGCCCCTTATATCTGGCATTTGCATCTGAAGGTAGAAAATACACATTTAACCAAAGGAAAGTGAAAAAAAATCCTTGTACAGAAGAGAAATGGAATGGGCGTCCCACTACCACGAGGTTTCCACTAATGTAGGACTTGGGGATCAGTGGCGGATGAAAAAAATATTTTCAGGGGCGAAAATATAAAAACTTAAAATTTAGGGGGACATCATACAATATAAAAAGTAAAAATGTGGCTATCAAGGTTTGAACTCATGATCTCTTGATAAAAAATTCATGACTTAACCAAATGAGCTAACCAAATTTCTAATTTATATGAAACAAAGTTAAAAATATCAAATCAGAAGAGTATATACAGGAGTATGACTGTGTATAGGGAAACCGAAAATTCAGGGGGAGTGGCCGCTCCTTGGCCTAGAGTGGATCCGCCCTTGTTGGGGATGGTCAAGATGTGCAGCCTTGGCTCCATTTGCAACTTCCCTGATAGACTGTTTTTGAGACTCGAACTGACTTCTCCCAGGATGTAAATGCCATCTTTTACCATTGTGACAAGAGACCCACAAAAGTATCTTGAAAGATGAAAGGCTTATAACTGATTTATTGAGTAACACTTCAAATGTGGAAATAAAAACTGGTATATTTGATTTGACAGCTTAATTTAAACTGATCAATTTAGAGATGGGGTTCAAATCATGTAAAGACGAACCAGAATTCTATTATTCACTGGAATGCATACCCGATGGTATATTGAAACTGAAAGCCTTTGTTTCTTGCATGCTCTTCCACAAGGTATGACCTTGTTTACTAGTTGACCTCTTAATGCTGTTTACGTCAAGTGGTAGTTGTCTTGAGCAGATACCCACTATGTGATGGTAGGTAGGTGCATAGTTTGTAGGCAACCAAGGAATGCTATCTTAAGCTAATATTATTGCAAAAGGTGCATGTCATGAGTTATGACTCACCGAAATTTCCAACCCTTGAAACTTAGGACATAATTATTCTCCTTCAACTTCCCTGATGGAATATATTAAGATTGTTACGCTTATAGCTTTGTTAAATATATTATTTATCATAGGCAATGTTGTGAATTTTAAATTGAAGAGATGGCAGATTATTTATCCAGTAATTTTGTTAGTGACTAGGTTATGTGCTGGATATTCAGTATTTGGCATGAGAGCATACCTCTGCATATGCAATGGTCTATGGTACTCTTTTTTCTCAATATATAAGATGCAATCGGAAGGTTTCGGACCCAGTTAATGATTTCAATTTTTACTACAATATAATTTTGATCAATGACCATTGTAGATGTTGTAGTTTACTGTTTGGTAACTTTAGATTCCTTTTGTTATTACATATCATTTCACAAGATGATATGACTCTTCTATTTTCTGTTTTTCATGCACTTCTATGCTAACTTTATTTTCGTAACTCTTTAGACAGGATTTACATATTTACATAAGAACTGGATTAGTTGGAAAGGCAAAATGAGTAGTTCTTTCAACAGCGACACATTAGCTGAGAAGCTTTCTAAGCTCAACAATTCTCAACAAAGCATTGAATGTATCCTTTTAAGTTTTCCTAATTGTGTAATGTCTCTTTGGATTTTCTTTTCTCCTCATTCTAAAGCTCCAGTTACTTCTTTTGCCTGCATTCTTTGCTAATTCATATTTTCTAGAATTTCAATATTCCTATATATGTGTTGGGCTTTTCATTAATCCACTGATTTGAAAGCAATTGCCTTCGGGTGGTTGTTACTATTTGATTGACTAATTTTTTTTCCCCTTTTGGGCTGCAAAGTTTCCATAGGCAGTCCGAGTGCATGTGACAAGTATGTTTTCAACTATTTGAGTTATTAAATTAGTTGTTAATTGCTGGTTCCCGAGTAGACAATGTAGGATAAATCATAAAACAATGGTTGTATTCTTGAAGTACAAATGAGATTTCACTGTTGACTGTAATTCTGATCAATTCCTTGGTTGAACCAATAAAGAGTGGGAAAGGCATGTTAACTTAGTTTCTTTTGTTTTACTTAACATTCGATCAATAGTTGCTGGTACGAGTGAAGAAGGTAGGAACACCAAGATTGTGTTAATTGATATCAAGGATCGCTGTATCAGTCGATACTGATGTGTACCGGACTTATATTGTTTTTAGCATGTCCGCTCCACTCCAACTGATACATGCAGATACCGAAATTGTGGATCTCTTTTGGTCAATTCAGCAAGGAAATAATTAAGAAAGTGAAAAATTAGGGAGGTAATGAAATTTATTGCCATTTGTCGAAATTGTATACTATAAATTCACAACGTTCATACATTTTTAGTATTATTCATTTCAAAGCTATATTTTGTGGGGGTACTTTGTCTAATAGCAAGTAAAATGTGGGTGAATAGTTCAGTAAAATTGAATATTATTCCATTCGCAACTAATGAAAACAACAAATATTAGATAAGATGTGCCTAAATGACTAGATCAAGTATTTTTCTAGTTCTTGTTTTTTGGCTTCCTGAAGCCAAGAACTCCGAAACTCTAACCAAAACTGATGAAACTTCGGAAACCACTGATACAATGCTCATAAGAAGGCTCCGAATGATACTGTGAACCTTGATTTGAAAGAGACATGAAATTTCCCGTTTGACCCTAATCCTGATCAAACCCTTAGCAGGACTATAGTCTATTTTTAAATCACCCATAGAAATATAATAGAGTAGAACTTTAATCGTTCAGTCATAACTGGACTTGATCCTTGTGCTAAATTATTCATCCCAGATTCTCTTAAGCAAAAGATAAAAATAAAACAGACATATTGAAGAAACCACACTACGTCAAACTTAGAAAAACTTATTTGTATGCTTAATCTGAGATGTATTAAAAACCAACTTGATTACTCGGAAAACAGTAAACAATATTCGGAACTATGCTCTTTTAAATATTGAGCAATCTTCTTTTCTTGAATGCAGTAAATGAGAACGAAAGACCTCTAAATAACATTGTTTCTGAAAATGGGACTTCTAGACAGCCATAAAATCACCGTTTGTATTTATTAGTTTCTATACACCAACTTTATAGATGAGGTTTGCTGAGTTGTGCTATATATATATATATATATATATATATATATATATATATATATATATATTAGTTGACGATTTTGTGTAGAATTTTCCACAATGCCTATATGTTGGTATAGTTATATTTTATGAAGGATTTTTGCATTACTTTGAGAGAGTACAGTTATCTCTTTGTGTGTGCTTTCTTTTCTTAAGTTATGAGATGAAAATAGGGAGTAGCTTACAAGTTACATCTATGACCAAGAAATTGCATTACTTAGGATGAGTCATTAATCATTGGTGAATGCTCGAGATTTAAGGACTGTTTCAAGTGAAGTGCTTCTGGAGTATCACATGACCATATGAATAATTGTGATTTTGAGAAAAAGTTGCAAGTTTACAGATGTAATATTAGAAAGTTATTCAATCACTTACCATTCTAAAAAAATCAATACCTTGAGATTGTAATGCTAATCTTGAAGATCTACAATTACAATAGTAGGATAAGACTTAATAGTGGAAGCCAGATAAGTAGAGATAGCTTCACTTGACTATGATCATCTGGAATGGTCTGAACCTTATCACCAATAAGTGTCTAAAAGAGAAGGACCTCTATAATTTAATTGCCAAAGTCTCAAAAAAAAAAAAATTCCTCTCCGCATAATGCCTTTATGTTTCACTGACGACTTCCCAAATGTGGGGAAAATAGAACATAAAAATGATTGTTAGTTCAGATTTTTGTTCAACTAATTATTTTCACCTGATATTAACATAATTGACTGATGTCATGCTTGAATTTTGTACTTGATCTACATATACACACACATGCATATGGGTTTGCACAGGCACACAGACTATTGGACAAATTTCTGCACCTGTATGTGCTCCAATAAACTTGTATCTAGACAAATTAGGTTTGACTTCGAGCAGAGATCTGCAAGTGCACAAGAGAGTTATCAAACCATACTTGATGAAGCTGTTGGATTATGGGAAAACAAAGTGAACCTTGATAGTAAAAGAGGGTGTGATAGTCGGTGTGCAACAAAGGAGATAACCTATGGTGCATAAAAAGAGGAAAAATAGTTCTTTTACTCAACCCCAAAGATATGGGAAGGCATTGTTGTTTTTGTAGTAATGATCAAGTGTTTGGTTCTATTATTGGTAAGCAAGACATGATAAGAAAAGATGCTCTGCTTGTCTTGTTGTGGAAATTAGGTTTGTTATGTTCTACAATCATAGAGTGCTTTACATGTGAGCCCAATTTGCCTAAACTTGCTTTCCAGCTTTGCTACTTTATTGTTTCCACTGCTGTTTGCTTCACGTTTATAGTTTGTATTTGTTTAATTGATGCCACTGTTGGTCTTGTCCTCTATAAGATTGAAAATGCTGCTTTGTGCATCAGTTAACCATCATATATGTAGCATTCGAGAATGGTATATTTCTTCTTCTAGATGGTGTGAAATTTGTTAAAGTTTGTGTTTTTTGGTCTTTCCATGCAAGTATCCTTTAAGTTCCAGATAAATGCAACTTCTTTCCTTTTTTTTGTTTTTAGTTTTCTTCCCTTTTCAGGTGTTGCAGTTTTGTTACATAGAAGTAATAAATATTTTGAGTCTCACATCACTCTGCCGGATAACTATAGTTATTTTTTATTTTCTTAACTATGGTTAGCATTATCTTCGTGGTGCATTACTCACCGGAAGAAAGCCAAGCAAATAATTGAAACATGGGAGAAGTTGTTCAATAGTTCTTCAGACGAAAAGAAAGTGTCTTTTTTATATCTTGCAAATGATATTTTACAGAACAGTAGACGCAAAGGAAGCGAGTTTGTAAATGAGTTCTGGAAGGTCCTTCCTGGAGCACTGAAATGTGTACATGACAGTGGCGGAGACCAGGGGAAGAAAGTGGTTTTGAGATTGGTTAGTATCCCTATCCACTTCTCTTTTCTCAAACCTGGATAACATGTTCGTCACGATTAGGCTCCGCTGATATATATTCGTAAATTTCTATATGGAGAGTTCGAAGGATAAAACAAAGTCGTAAAAGAATCTTATTGAAAGGTTCAATATACAAATTAAATAGATTTTCTGGTAAAGAAACATTAAACAAATTCACTGAAGGATAATATAGTCACTTCTTCTTCCTCAATGGAATGTAACTTTCTGAACTTCAGCCACACTTCTTTCATGTCTGCCCTTCAAGAATAGACAATAATCATGAAGCATTCCTCCGCTTCAGAGAAATTCTGGTGTAGTTGGGAAAACTCTTTTGAGTCTGGGGAACTTGGAATCTTCTATCATAAGATACTAACTCCAACTCCAAATGCAATGAGCTTTACTGAATATGTTACTGATAAGCCAGACAACTTTTGCACTGGACAAGCCCTCGACTGTCACATCCCGGTTGACCGAAAAGTCGTCTCTAGGCGTGATGTCGTACAAGCCTAAGTTACAATTGTACAAGACATGAACGTGCACATTTAACAAAATAGCCACGATAGAGATTGATATAGCAGAATATAAGCAGAAAACCAAATGACAACAACGATATGTGAAAATAATTCTTTTTATTCATAAACTTGTAGCGGATACAAAGGCTTGTAATACTTAATAGCCAACCGAAAGTTTCAAACTTAGCTTACAACTTTTGAAACTGAATAAAATATTTTGTTACATATATCATAACCCTTTATTGAATAAAATAAAATAAAATAAGACCTTCAAAAGAAATTTTCAAACTAGAAATGAAACGCTTTAAGACGTCATGAGAGCTTCGATTTGGGTGAAAGGGCTTCTACTGCCTCTAAACGTCCAAAAGATTTCCGATACTTGTAGGGTCGATGGTCATTACATTGGAGAATGTACTGGGCGGTATTAATCCGACCCATCCAAATCAACACGGTAATCATGTGAAAGCGTACCAAATTATTAATTGATCTTTCTACTTTTCTGATGCTATTAACAATTCATAACAATAACAGAAAAACATAAATACATTACTTTAGGGTGATCCTTATCCACAACCTACTTTCCTTCCGTGTCCTTCCTTGCAAAACAAGGATTAGAATAATATATATATCTATCTCTTTAATTTTGGTCATTGCAAAACTACCGTTAGAATACATTTATCTAGGCATCACAAGTCCGTCTCTGCATCAAATGATTAGGCCTGCAAGACAATTGTCATTAGCGTGTGACCTACCTATATGTTGGACAATTGATAACTTTCCATAACTAGACATTGGGATGCACAAACCCAATCAAACACCCCCTATCGTGGGGACGTACGGCCCCAGGGTGTACCTATCTCTCCTAAGCCTACACGATTCTAGTGCCTCGGAAATTGTTCGAAAGATTAAATCTTTTGCACAAGTTGTCCAAGATCAATGCATGATATTCAACATATAACTATCATTTAAATAATATCATGCAATACTGTATGCTGAGTAACTCAATTCTCTCTTTCTTTTATTCTGACGGCCATGTTGTATTCTTCCTTCTTTTTTTATAATACTTTCTCAAAGCTTTCATTTAACAATATAAGGCTCAAATAACTCTTCTGTTAAGTACACTTTCCATAGCAACAAATGAAGCATCTATCATTCATTTGTACCTGCAGTATAATATTCCATATTTCCAATTAACAAGTTAACAATAATACAATTACTCTCTTTTTTCTTGGTTCTCTTCGTTAAGGCACCAGTGCTCGTTGGGACATAAAAAAGGATATGAAAGTGAATTCTTCTGTTAGGAGTAGAGATAAAGTAAAGACGAATCAAAGCCACTCGCCGATTAGAGAAATCTCGAGAGAAAGAGGAACTCCTACGCAACGGTCAAGCCTTGCCTATGCGTCCTCCTGAAATTACAACAATAGAGGTTCAATAGACATCTTTACATCTTCCTCTCACTTTCTTTCAGATTTCAATATGAATGCAAAAAATCAACGAAATCAAGCATGGAAAGCATCCAACGAAAAGCAACGACGAAATCCATCAATGAAAGACAACAACGAAAAGTGTCCAACAAAAGGCAAAACAATGCAAAGGATGAAAAAACTCTTATATTTGATTCATTCTCTTAAGTACGATTCAGTGTATTTTGAACTCAATTCCAACAGAAGTCAATCTATTTATTGGAGGGGGTCTCAATTTATTTGTCCCGATCAATTGATACCAAAGGTCTGCTTGGTCACTCATTTTTCTTTCGATTTCACCGATCTGTCGTGCCAGTGGGGCCTAGAGGAGGAAGAGATAAGATGAAGGCAGACCGAAGAGAGTCTGGTCCAGACCCGAGTGGGCACATTCATATTCTCATTATTGAGAACTGTTTCTATATCAGCAACAATGAAAGGCCGCATTTTCGCCATTTGGTGGTTTTCTCTCTCTTTATTCTAGAATAATCTATGTCCGTTTTTCTGTCTAAATGCATCCAAAGCGACTCGCTTTCTATATAATCCCTCTAGAAGAGTGGGATTTTACCAACCCTGGTGAGGCTCCGATAGGACTTAGCAATGACCGGATGAAGGTTTGCAGCTTACCTGCCACAGAGGCAGTATACATGTACCGAATGCTCAGCCGGTACGCTACCGATGTCCCACAACTCAAATATCTCGGTTCGACTCGAATGGAATGCTAGCGATCTGTTTGATTTGCATCCGACACTTTGGAAGAGGGGTTGGCCGTATATGAGAAATCAATATTGCTGAGATCGGACGGCTCATGAATACAAAATCGTCGTCTATCGGAATGGAAGAAAGACGTTGAAAAGCAGGGAAAGTGCTCAGCCAGCCCGGGAGAGATTATTCCCTCTTTCCAGCTTCAAAAGAAGTGGGTGTGTAGGCTGATTCGGGGATTAGGGTTCCCCTCTTATATGAGTTGTTCCCTCTTATAGAGAAAGAAGTTGACTTGCGTGAAAAGTACACAAGCTTATATTGGTATTTCTTCTTTTGGCTCGAAGTTGGAAGACCAACAAGATTCTTCCAATGTCTTATTTCTGGACCAATGGAATTCATAGGTATAGGAAGAATAGATGATTATATCTGCGTGAGGACTCTTAGTACCCGAAAAAATGAGGGGAAATTTTCCACAACTATTTAATTTCGACCGGCTATTCAAGTCCCAAGCCAACACTTTGCTCCCTGCTAGGAGCGGAACACTACATCTACTATGTTCACTACTGACTTCTCCATTAAAAGCCCCTTTCATTTGACCTAGTACTTCAGTTCTACTAGAGCCTTGTTGATAAAGGGAAAACATTTTATGCGTCACTAATAAACCACTGTATCATTGGGGATGAAGGTTTTATAGCTTTCAAACTAAGTTTTGGTGGGGACTTTATGATGATTTTTTTGTTTTTTTTTTGAGAAATAGGTCACTAGATATCTTACTTGAGGACGTAGTTGGATGATAGATCTCGGCAGTGTTTAGAATTTGTTCCAAACTGACATTTATGGAGTTTCATATTTTTCCATAAGCAACCAAAACTTACTAAACTTATTGACCTTGGCTGAAATGAGCAATTATGTAAGTTTTTTTGTTCGTCTTAGTCAAGTTGACACCGAAAGAGACGATTTTACCTTTTAGTTGTGTATCATTGTAAAAATAAAACAGTGTTAACGTCATGATACATTACAACCACCTTTTGCGCTGCGAACTAACACTCTCGGGTCATTGCCTAGTCTATTTTTTCATGAAATTAGGGATTAGAATGATATATCGAAATGGAAAGACTACAGTGAGGAATATAACTTTATAAATTGGTCCAGTTCAAGTCAGGTTTAATGATGGCTAAGTTCGAACCTTTTATACTATAAGATTCAGTTTATAAGTTTATTACTCTTTAATAAATTAATTACAACTTGTATCTTTTATATTGATCATACCCTTGCTGAATCTGTCTCCATCCATTAGTAAATGCTGATATCCAAATCAAATATTGCTTCATGATTTATTTTAATCCCGAAAAGCCACATTATTGTTATTTCCTCCGATGCTTACGCTACTCAACATTGTGGCTACTTGATGTTACTGATTGTAATTGATGAACTTGATTGTAATTGATGAACTTGTTGGTTCAAATCTTGAACACTATTGGTGTTTTTTCCCTTACTAATCAGGTTGGCATTTGGGATGAGAGGAAAGTTTTTGGTTCTCGTGGACGTGGTCTTAAAGATGATATTCTTGGTCAAGAGCCTCCTCAGTTGTTGGACAACAATGAAAAGAGTTCAAATCCGATAAAAGTAGTACGAAAAGATGCTCAGACAATAAGATTTGTGAGTGTTTAGTTCCACATCAAATTTATTCCGTAGTAGTTCTTTCTAATTTTGTCTCCTTGTGTATCATATAAGATGTCTATGTACTTTTTATCATAGTATTAAATCTTTTCAATTTACCTAAGTTTGTTAATGTTTCTTATGATTTGTTGGTCAAAATTAGAAACTGCCTGTTGGAGGGATGCCTGAAAAAATAGTAACTGCATATCAGTATTTACTTGATGAGCATTTCAATGAAGATACTGCCTTAAACAAATGCAAGGCTGCTTTTCATCTGGTTCGGAAGATGGAAAAAGAAATCGACGAAGCCTGTTCCCATGGTAAGAGCAATTCTCTTTGACAATGATACAATGACTTTTGTTGTCTATGATGTTTTTGGAGATAAACTTAAGAAGTTTTAATTGTTTCTCTTTCCACTATGGTCATTTGACATATGCCTTCACTGATATGTTTATTTTATATGCCATGTTGAACATGCCTAGTATAAATACTAAATAATTCCCACTGCTATGAATGTGAAGGCAATATAAGTTTTAAAATATATTATAGTTATAGGTTTCTAGTTCCCTAACTTGACGTATGAGTTTTAAAATCTTTTTATGCCATGTTGAACTTCGCTTGTGCTTTTGGTGCATAATCCCAAGTTTGTCACTACCCCACCTCGTGTCATATTTCATCTTTCCTACTCTTCTCCCAATGTTAAATGATCAAGAATGCCTATTGCATTTGCGACCACCTTGGGGCATGTTAAGTGAACGATGGTGCATGTGTTGTCGACAGTACTGGACTAGTATGCAAGGGCAAGTTAGAGGAGTATCAGAATAAATGCAAACATGTTCCCTGACCCAGCACTAAATAAGTGCAGGGTTGAGGGTAGCTACTAGCTAGTGGTTCTAAACAATCTTATATTAATAAATTCCATTATGTCTTCTCTTGATTAATCAGATTAAGCAGGCTGCCACTGGTTCATGTTTCTCATGCAAATTCTTTATATAACAAATCTTGCATATTTTCAGAAGTAGTTGTGTAAATGTCAGAGAACTCTGCGAATAAGAGATTCTCTGTAGTTGATAGCATTTTGATAGGTTGGGCTTGTTGACTTTTTGTTTCTCACAGAAATAGAGAAGTAAATGTTTCGAATTTGTAATCTGATTGGTTCACTAGAATCTTGCAACTGATTTATGAGATAATTGACCATGGCTGCTGATTTGAATGCGTAGGACCTTAGGTAGAAACCTTATTGTCAAAGTATATTTACTTGATGGGTTTTCTGTATTTGATGCTATATATGGATGATTTGCAACACACACACACACACACACACACACACACACACACATATATATATATATATATATATATATATATATATATACCCGGACATCCGCCATGGCCGGCCGGGTTCGTGCCATGGCACTGTAAGGACGTGTGTGTATATATATATATATATATATATATATATATGTGTGTGTGTGTGTGTGTGGTTCATACTTGTCTGCATGAAGACAAATATCAATTGTGTTGTAATGAATTAAGAATATCATTATCTTTGAATGAGCAAGTTCTGTTTTGATGGATTCCATGTTTTATGTGGAGCTTTTCAAGGTGGCGAGGCGTCAAAGCCCTGAAAGGCCTATGTCAGGCCTCGAGGTAGAGGTCTTAAGACTAAAATTTTGGGGTGTGTACTAGAAATGTTAAGACAAACATGTAGTTACTAAGTCTTATGTTACCCTATGTCGTAGCAGCTAGCGCTCTCTCTCTCTCTCTCTCTCTCTCTCTCTCTCTCTCTCTCTCTCTCTCACAGATTAAGACAAAAATGTAGTTACTAAATCTTATGTTACACCAAGTCTTAGCAGTTGAGTAAGATAAAAAGAGTAATTAGGGAAGCAAGAACCACAATTACCTAAATTCACCATATCGGTAGTGAATATGACACGACAAGTTTCGGACACGACGATACATTCAATATGTAAAATGGTGTCATAGTATATTTTGGAGTATTTATGGTATGCCCGATACATGTCCAACACGGCAGTGACACAACACATTAGAGTGTTTGTGCTTCCTAAACTGGATGAGGAGCCAATGAGGGAAATATCCTACTGGAGAGAACAAAAATTCGTCAACAAAAAAGAGGAGAGAGAGACAAGTTATCGAAGATATCAACATCCATCATGCTTATGGGAGATATTGATATCTATCAGGCTTATTGGAGAGATCAACATCTGTCAAAGTCATCGTCATCGTCAAGATCTTTGGACCTTGGCATAGGAAAACAAAAAGAAAGAGAGTCAATAAGGAAAGGGGTGAGCGAAAGAGAGATTTAGATATTGGTTGGTGGAGTGTCCATTGGAGTTGGAAATAGAGATAATATACAATGAGTTTGGACAGACACATAATGGAAAGAAATTAGAAAATGCAAGACTAATGTTCCTCTCAAATTCTCCATATCTACGTTAAATTATGAATATGAATATCTATAATTTTTATTTGGCTTGGGTCTGATCCAAATACAAAATGGCTTACGTTTAAATCAATGCATGTCAAAGCGCTTAAGACGACCCAAGTGTGTTGCCCCGTTCCCCCTATTCAGGGAGCGCGGCTAAGAAATACAAGACGGTATCGTTCGATCGGGATAGATTGAATCAAGAACTCATCCTCGTTATGGATTTGTTTCTTCGGAATCGATTCCCATATTCAGTGGACCGTGCCCCAGGATCGACTTAGCGGCAGAGTCAGGAGGGACCTCTCCGCTGCATCTTTTGTTGCCTAGTTTTCGCTATCGCTTGTTGCTTTCGTGCCTTGAGTTGGTTTTCAGATTTGCTTGGGTTTTCTTGAACGGTTTCGATGGATTTCATTGTTTTCGTTCGTTGAACTGCACTTCAATTCCGAGATTGGAAAGAGTGAAAGAGGTAATTGATCAGCTGTTCGTTGCAATGTAGGTGAACGAGCGGTAGACGACGCGCGAGCGGAGTCCTGAAGCACATTTTTCCTTCCTTTCCCCAACCAAATTGTGAGTGGCTTATATTCGATTCAGTTGGCCCTTCTTCCAGTCTTCACATCTAAAATCTTGTATTCTTGTTTGTCCTGATCAAACGATACCAAGTAATAACTAAAATGTCAAGATAAAAGGAATAGACTTGGATTATTATGCTTGTCATTCAACTTGGGAACGGTTATTTATTTGCATGCTGGTTCGTTTGAAATGTTCATCATATGCATAAATACAAGTTAGAATATATACTCTTCTTAAATTGTGCTATGTATAGAACTCATCCTGCCATGCGATAAACTGAACATGAAGACTATGCAAAAGTAGATATTGTCTTGTTACTGTCATGTGCCTGATATTGCCTTGAAATGCCTCAACTGCTAACTTAGTGTACTACGTTTGATCACGGACAACTTGTGCACAAGGTCAATAGTTCCTGCAGACGGTCGCTGGGGCATTGGCACCGATCCGGTCCGGACGGAACTTCACGATAGTCTCCTGCATCTGGACGGGATGGTCTGTAGCCACTACTGAATCTTTGCTACATGCCATCCTTGTTCAAGACTAGATCGTCCATTATGGCATACGCCAGTGATCCCCTCGTATATTTAAACCTGTGCAAACTAACTTGTGTCTTCGTGGCAGGGAAGGACATGGATAAGTATTGTGCAGGTGGTTCAGACGGGCATGTAAATGTCACCGAACGGTGGCAAGTTCATTTCAGTAGTTTCATTAAATATTGCTTAATGTAAAATGAATTAAGGCAAGATAGAAAAATCACAAATAATATGCATGCTTCATATAAACAATGTGTTGATTGGTATAGTTGGGTTAGCTTGCCTTCACCAGTACGTTTCGATGTACTGACCCTCGTTGAAACAGGTTTCCCGCACTAAGGAGAGCTGAGCGAGGAGCGGAAGTCAATCCCCGATCCAGTCCAGCTGTAAGCGCGTCCGGAGCGTGCCATCTTTTGAAGCACTTTTGAAAGCAAGGAGCTAGCAACCCAACACAATGCAGCTCCGAGGGAAAGCCATTGTTCCGCCTGGAGGTCTTATATTTTGAAGTTTAATAAATGATGTAATGTACATGACAACTATCTCATTTTGTGCCAACATTTTGTAAGCCCGTGCGGCAACCCTTATGACTCGTTCAAGAGTTTGTAATAGATGCTCATTATCAATAAAGAGAACTTTTTCATGTTTCAACTTTGTGTTTCAATTTATCTGCGTACTCTGAATATGTGCTCGTTATGCAAAATGTCCTTAGTCTTGTGCGGTGCGCAACCTAGGCCCGTACGGCGTCACGCCCGGGGGACGACTATCGATTCCACGCAATCGGAACGTGACATATTGGTATCAGAGCACAGCTTCAAGTTCCTTTGACCCTCGTGTTGGAAAAGTTTCTTTAACGATCAAAGTGCGAACTCTTGAAGGCGTTAGGCCAAAATGAGATACGTTTATACAATGAGTCCATAATACATTATGATCCTGATGTAGTTTACCTTCTTTTGAAGGAATGGCACCAGCGCAATCTTCAGCGTTAGCACCGGACGAGACACAAGCCCAAGAAAGTAGTTCAGGTACTTCGGGAAGTTCACGGAGCCAGCGAGCCATGTCTCGCGTCGATCCCATCCAGCAAATGAAGCGGGTGTTGGAGGCAAATCAACAAAGGGACGAGGCTCGCTATGAACGGGCCGAGAAGCGAGCGGAGGAGAGGCAACTCAAGTTTCAAGACAATATAGAAACCCGATTCCCAGTCCAACAAAAGCAGGTAGATACCCTGCAACAGATCGTGCAGACTTTGGCATCTAACCAGTCCGCGGCAACAGCAACAACATCGGTGGAGCAACCCGCGCTTGAAGTCGAGATGCCTTAAACACTAAGGAAGAGGGATGTGACTGCCTTCGACTTTGGCGACTTCAAGAAAGTCTGCAACACTCCATTCAAAGGGACTGAGGACCCAATCGTGGCTCTAGATTGGTTGGCCGAACTTGAAGACCATTTCTCCCTGCTGGAGGTCCCCGAAGAGAAGCGCGTCGCATGCGCTCAACTGCAGCTCCGTCTTAACGCGCACGATTGATGGGACGTGCATCGACGATCTCTTCAAGTTGACCATGGAGAGGAGGCGATCACGTGGGCTACTTTTCGTGCCATGTTTGAAGAGGAGTTCATACCCCCTCCTGTACGTTGTCAGAAGGAGAACGAGTTCGTGCAACTACGGCAAGGCAGCATGATAGTTAAACAGTATTCCGCCGAATTCAACCGACTCTCCAAATTCGCTAGTGCCTATTTACCTGATGCAACGAGTCGAGCTAGAAGGTTTGAAGGCGGTCTGCGCCCTGCCATCCATGCGCACGTGGTCGTTCATCAGTACTAGACTATGCGGGGAGTCATGAATCATGTCCTATCTCTAGAACCGCAGTATCCTTATGTTGCTGCCGATGTTGTGCATACCTCTAATCACAAACGCCATAGCAACGAGAAAGGAAACAACGCTACAAAGCGCCTTAACAACGGCGGTCCACAGAGAGGAAACCCAAGGCAACCGTGTTCCTACTGTAAGAAGCCGGGGCACACAGTAGACAATTGTCGAAGAAAGCTCAAATTATGCCTCGTTTGTGGGGATCCAGACCATGCCGTTCCTGACTGCCAATTGAGCCGCCACAATAGTCGTCCTCAACATAATGTTTCCTAGCGGTAGGTTCTATTCCTAAGTTTCGTGGACGAAACTTCCAATTAGTTGGGTAGGATGTGGTGCTCCGTTCCCCCTATTCAGGGAGCGCGGCTAAGAAATACAAGACGATATCGTTCGATCGGGATAGATTGAATCAAGAACTCATCCTCGTTATGGATTTGTTTCTTCGGAATCAATTCCCATATTCAGTGGACCGTGCCCCAGGATCGACTTAGCGGCAGAGTCAGGAGGAACCTCTCCGCTGCATCTTTTGTTGCCTAGTTTTCGCTGTCGCTTGTTGCTTTCGTGCCTTGAGTTGGTTTTCAGATTTGCTTGGGTTTTCTTGAACGGTTTCGATGGATTTCATTGTTTTCGTTCGTTGAACTGCACTTCAATTCCGAGATTGGAAAGAGTGGAAGAGGTAATTGATCAGCTGTTCGTTGCAATGCAAGTGAACATGCGGTAGACGACGCGCGAGCGGAGTCCTGAAGCACCTCTTTCCTTCCTTTCCCCAACCAAATTGTGAGTGGCTTATATTCGATTCAGTTGGCCCTTCTTCCGTCTTCACATCTAAAATCTTGTATTCTTGTTTGCCCCGATCAAACGATACCAAGTAATAACTAAAAAATATCAAGATAAAAGGAATAGACTTGGATTATTATGCTTGTCATTCAACATGGAAACGGTTATTTATTTGCATGCTGGTTCGTTTGGAATGTTCATCATATGTATAAATACAAGTTAGAATGTGTACTCTTCTTAAATTGTGCTATGTATAGAACTCATCCTGCCATGAGATAAACTGAACATGAAGAATATGCAAAAGTAGATCTTGCTCTGTTACTGTCCTGTGCCTGATATTGCCTTGAAATGCCTCAACTGCTAACTTAGTGTACTACGTTTGATCACGGACAACTTGTGCACAAGGTCAATGGTTCCTGCGGACGGTCGCTGGGGCACTGGCACCGATCCGGTCCGGACGGAACTTCACGATAGTCTCCTGCATCTGGACGGGATGGTCTGTAGCCAATACTGAATCTTTGCTACATGCCATCCTTGTTCAAGACTAGATCGTCCATTATGGCATACGCCAGTGATCCCCTCGTATATTTAAACCTGTGCAAACTAACTTGTGTCTTCGTGGCAGGGAAGGACATGGTAAGTATTGTGCAGGTGGTTCAGACGGGCAGGTAAATATCACCGAACGGAGGCAAGTTCATTTCAGTAGTTTCATTAAATATTGCTTACTGTAAAATGAACTAAGGCAAGATAGAAAGACCACAAATAATATGCATGCTTCATATAAACAACGTGTTGATTGGTATAATTGGGTTAGTTTGCCTTCACCAGTACGTTTCGATGTACTGACCCTCGTTGAAACATGTTCCCCACACTAAGGAGAGCCGAGCGAGGAGCATAAGTCAATCCCCGATCCAGTCCAGCTGTAGGCACGTCCGGAGCGTGCCATCTTTTGAAGCACTTTTGAAAGCAAGGAGCTAGCAACCCAACACAATGCAGCTCCGAGGGAAAGCCATTGTTCCTCCAGGAGGTCTTACATTTTGAAGTTTAGTAAAGGATGTAATGTACATGACAACTGTCTTATTTTGTGCCAACATTTTGTAAGCCCGTGCGGCAACCCTTATGACTCGTTCAAGAGTTTGTAATAGATATTCATTATCAATAAAGAGAACTTTTTCATGTTTCAACTTTGTGTTTCAATTTATCTACGTACTCTGAATATGTGCTCGTTATGCAAAATATCCTTAGCCTTGTGCGGTGCGCAACCTAGGTCCGCACGGCGTCACGCCGGGGGGACGACTATCGATTCCACGGAATCGGGACGTGACACTAAGGCGGGTTGAGCCGCTCCGAGGTAGTTAAAGTTTGGTGTCTCTCATTCCATGGTGGGTGCCTCGGGATCTCACCGCCTAAATACTAGCCACCGGGCATCTGAAACGCCTAGGTGGAAATCTAAGGCGGGAAGGGGGATGCTTTGTAAAACACTTGCATGTTACAACTTACAAGATTTGCCTTGCATAAATTCAAAGAGCTTTAAAGAAACACGAGTTTAATCTTTTGTTCATTAGTTGCATTACAAAAGGAGGACCAACTTGTGCACTAAGGTTATAAATTTTAAATGTTACATAGCCATATCCTGCTGTTGATGGAAGTACTTCATTTCCTCATGATAACTACGATATCTTAGTATGGTGTTCCTTGAAACTTTACTGCACAAGAGTGACTGGCTAGACATCCTCATGATACTTGTAGGATTCTAATGTGACAATGCTTGCAACTCTAGGTGATAAGTGCGAAGGAGCAAGTAACCGAAAGAGCTAATACCCACAAGTGTACTCTAGGCAACTTCATCCAGGGTCTCACTAACTATGAGAGCCAAGACTGTCAACCAAGATATGGAGCGGGGGAGCGTGACTACTTAGAAGAGTCTAAAGTTAGGAGCGTGATGAGAGCGTGCACTGATAATTTTTTTATGTTTATTAATTATTGTTATCAAAATTTATAGATATCTTAATATGTATTAGAATTTATAAAGTTTAGTTCAAAGTTACAGATAGATCATTCGTATGGATTTTTATGATGTCAAGGCAAGTAATCCTTAGTTTCTTGTTACTTTGATGAAAGTGTATTAGAAGTTCTCCAACGTTCTTTCCAAAATTTCTGTCCTCTTTTAAAATTATGGTCATGTTATGGT
Organism: Iris macrosiphon; assembly: GCA_036927795.1. Classification (NCBI taxonomy): domain Eukaryota; kingdom Viridiplantae; phylum Streptophyta; class Magnoliopsida; order Asparagales; family Iridaceae; genus Iris; species Iris macrosiphon. Next base: position 38,914,784 of record JAYESA010000020.1, read on the forward strand.
AAGCGCTCATGTCGTCAGGGAAATACGCTCCCGTTGCAGGGGAAACGAGCTCTCATCGCCGGGAAACAAGCTCCCAAGTAAAAACCGTCGAATCGAAGTTTTTACTGAGATTCGTTGACCTCCTAGGAGTTCCTGGCTACTAAGCATTAGATGAACCTGTGGACTATCTCTGTCTTTCAGATTTTGAGATTATGCAACAACAATGCTCCATTGTTTATAGATGGACAAAGTTTCATGATTATGCGAGGTCTAAGAGGACATTGATATGGGTAGGTTCTCTACCAGTGAATTACAAAGTAAATCCACATATGAATTTTTGGGTCTAAACTCTAAAGGTGACACTATAGAGTAGTAAGGCAAATTATCTTTTTTGTGATCTGTGCTAATATTCATGTTTGGTTGGAGCAGAACATTACAGAACTAGCTACAGTGAGGAAAAAAACTATCAGTTTTCAACATAACACCTCTTCGACAATATCCAAGTAGACATGGGATCTTGACATTAGGAAAATGTTGGTTAGTATAATTCATAAGATGCTATATTTGAGGATTATCAATTGAGTTACAGAAGATAAATAAGGAGCCTTGTTTTTTCTGTTTGTTCACATGGGGATCTTAAAAGGGTTAACATAAGATTTAGTGAGAACAATACTACTATTCCAATTTGGATAAGTCATTATATCTGTAATTCTGCAAGTTGTAGTGGTCTGTAGCCCATGAACTTTTCTTTCTATTAATAGATTCAAGAGAGGATGGAGGAACAAAGTAGTGAAATTGCTTTTTACGAATTGATGGGCTCTAACTAGGTTCAAGCATCAATATTTCGGTTTTTGAATGAGTAGTTAGTATGATTGACAAGGAGGCTTAACATTGTTAGAGACTCGTGTATATTCCCACCGGTTGGACAACAAGACTGCTGTTGCTGTCGACTGTAAGGTACATGTAACCCATGTATTCATACATGAGATCTATTCCATTCATTCTATTTCATTACTCGTTCCATCATGGTATCAGAGCTTCCCATTCTTCCTAAATCATAATTTCCCATCCCTAAATCCTAATTTCCAACCCCATTCCCAAATTCCACCATTCAAAACCCTAATTCTGATTACAAATTCATCAAAAACTCACAAAATTCGTTAAAACTTCTAAAAAATCCATCAAAATCCAATTTGAAACTCTAAATTTAGTAGTACTGGCCTAAATCGTCGATTCGAGCAGCTGGCCACCAGAATTCCTCGTCAGAGTCTTCTTCTTTGGCCAGTTGAGCTTCGATCAGTTATGTTTTGCTCTGAGTCTGATTCAATGGTCACATAGGTCTTTTAATCGTCGTCAGAACCCTAGATTTCTTCTCGTGTCTTCTTCTTCAAGGAAGAGGTCGAGATCGAGCTTCAATCATCATCAAACATCACCGAGCATTCTCAGAAAGCCATGACGATTCTCCTTGATGCTTCGACTTTGAGCTTTGGAACATTCGAGCTCGTCTCCTGATCAACTTCATTTCTTGGCTTCGAGTTCCTCTTCTTCTTTGTGCTCTAGTCTTGATTCTTGGTGAGCATACGAAACCCTACCCTAAATTTTTTTTGTACTGCGGGGAAGAGAAGAGGAGACCCTTTTTTTTCTCTTCTCTCATCGGTTTTATTTTTATCTGCTCATACCGTAGATGACACGTGGCATGATCCTAATGGTCCTACTGTTTTCGGATCTTGTTGTGGGTTGTCCTATTACAGGATCAATGTTCACCCACTTGCACCCACAGTTTATGGGTCCAGATGTCATCCTCTTAGCAGATCTGAACCATTAATGTGTGTTTGGGACACGTGGCATAATCACAGGGGTTCAATGATTTTCTATATTGATCTATACTATTGGTCCCTCTGCACTTGCACTCACTATGCACCCTCAGCCCATTAGTGCACCCTAGCTCGTTTGTCAATGATAGCACGATTTGGTTGATTGCTTGATATTTTGTGATCATTTTTTATCCACGATGGATGGCTTCTACGAATGTGTCTTTGCATACAAGATTTGATATATACCCTCAATGACACTATTATTTCATAGACAACTTTTATAGGATTTTTATAGTAAGTGTTTTGCTGGTAGACCCTCATTTGCACACCAGGGTCCGTCTTATGCTGTTATTACCTCTTTATTTGTTATTGGTTGCTCTGCCTATGATGTTTGGTTCTCGTTTGCACATTAGGGTCGGTCTTATCTAGTTACTAGCTCTTTGTCCACGCTCTTGTCCGAAGTGGTATGCTTAAAAGATATGAAAACCATTATACTCAGGAGTGTCGGGCCTTTGCCCAACGCAAGGCTCAAGAGGCTGCATCTGGTAGGCCTTATGTACGATCTCCACATCGTCAGGCTGCAATGGCTAATATGACTACTTCTGACACCTAGTATGTAGCCGACAAATTCTTCGACAGGCCCTCAGCACACACCAGTTACATTAAACAGTTTCTGAGTATGTTTGAGTTGTCTGGTCTTTCGTCTGCTTCTGCTAGCTCCACCTTCACTGCAATTGACTGACCTTATGTACGACCACAGCATCGCTAAGCAGTTATGGCCGACGCGATCACTTCTGACAGCTTGATCATGGCTGACAGTTCTTCCTCCGTAGCTCCAGAGTAAACACGATTACATCTATAAGTTTTTGTCACTTCTGAGTCTGTTTCAGCTGTTTGGCCATCCGACTGTTATATCTGTTAGTTTCACTTTTGCCTCCCCCGTAGGTATATCTTCTACCTCCTGGATTGGTGCTTCCTATCATTTGACTAGTGATGCCTCTAGACTTACCAATATTACACATGTTCAGTCATGTGTCTATTTACACAACTAATGGCACTCTTTTACCTATTCTTGGTCGTGGTCACTTAACTAACTTACCACACTTTACCATACGTGATGCTTATAGTATCCCCTGCATGACCACGAGTCTCTTTTTGGTCTTCCAATTAACCGACATGTCTTACACCGTTTTGTTTACTGCTACTATCTATTCTATATATGATCCGCGCACACAGGGATGATTGTTGGGGACATGTCATAGACACGATGTTCTTTATTACATGGATCCTTTTACATGAAATCCTAATCCGGCCCGAACTTCTATTGGGTTCGAAATGTGTACCCGAAACCCGACTCTAACTGAATTGGAGTTCAAATTTTAGTATACAAATCATGTTACTTTTGAAAGTTATATATTTTAAAAATAATTAAACAATGCTTTTTTGAGTTATTCGAACACAATCTCTCTCAGAACAACAAACCAACACCTTGCCACTAGGCCATTGTACATATATGAAGCTAACTTGTATATATTTGGTAAACCTAATCCAATTCAATTTTTTCTTGGGTTTCAAATTTTTTACCCAAACCTGACCCAAAAGTCATTTGGGTTTTAAATCTTGCAGCTGAACCCGAGTTTTTAGTAAAAAATCTGGTCGGATTATCTGGTTATCGGTTACCATTCATAGGCCTATTCTCAACACAATGGCTATAAATGCCATGGTCCTATTGCGAGACATTTTTGCATCTCTTGTCATGTTATTTTTTGTGGAGAGTGTTCCCTACTATGCTTTGCCACGCCCTCGAGTTCCTTTACCACCATCTACATTCGAGGAACTTGTTTTCCTTCATATTGAAACTACATCACCACCTACTCCACCTGCTTCGTCCGCATGTCTGCCTATTAATCATGTTTACAAGCGTCGTGATTGTACCACATATTCTCGTGGATCATTTACCACCAATTGTACCGCCTTTGTGTCGTACCACTCTACTATACCACTCATCTGATCGTTTGACTATGTTTACCACCTTGACTCTTGTACTTCAATCTATTTTTGCTTCTACTTCTAGGTATTGGGAGCCCCAGACGTACCAAGAAGTTGTTACCATTCCAAACTGGTAGCCAATCATGTGTGAAGAGTTACAAGCTTTGGAGCATACTCATGCATGAGATCTTGTATCATTATCCACTGACACACCTCCGATTAGCTGCAAGTGGGTATACAAGATCAAGACTTTGGCTGTTGGTACCATTGATTGGTAGAAGGCCAGTCTAGTTGTCCGTAGTTTTTTTTTTTTTTTTTTTTCTGCAGTATGATGTTGATTATGATGAGACCTTCGCTCATGTTGCGAAGATGACTATTGTTCGAACTATCATACCTATTGCTTATGTCCGTGAGTAGCATATATCTCAGATGAATGTAAAGAATGCATTTCTTTACGACGATATATCTGAGAATGTCTATATGGCTTCTTTTGGTTTACCTTATTCCGCTTGCCAAGTACCTTATTCCACTGGCTAGTTCTGTCATCTATGCAAGGTGTTATACGGCCTCAAGTAGGCACTTCGGATATGGTTCTCCAGATTTACTACTGCTATTCATGCTGCTAGATTCTCTACCAGTTTTTATGATCATGCTCTTTTCATACACCCTTTTGGGACACTACTTATGTTTATGTTGATTATATGATTATTATTGGTGGTGATTATGCACATCATTATGCAAGTCAAGTAACACTTGCATACATAGTTTGAGATAAGTATCGTGGTCCTTTCTGCTACTTTCTTGGTTTGGAGGTTGATCATTCTCCTAGCAAATATATTTTCGCACAACAGAAGTTTTTCTCACAACAGATACTCAAGAGGCTTAGATGTCGTGTGAGTATCTGTAAGGTTTGCCCTAAGTATCTCGCTAATGAACCTTATGATGCGTTCTGATGATGGAGATAGTCTTTCAGATCCGTTTCGGTACAGACAATTAGTTGGTATGGTTGATTTATTTCACTATCAGTCGTCATAATATTTTCATGTTGTACATGTCGTCACTCGTCAATCAGTTTGTTTCTTCGTCCCGTACTACACACTATGCTGCTTTGTTGCGGATTGTTCCCTATATACGGTTCACCGACACTAGACCATTGTTTCTTCTCGGCTACTTCGTTCTTTGATCTTTGTGCTTATTATGGTGTTGATTGGGAGGATGATGTTACTAATCAGAGATCCACCATTGGGTTCGACCATTGTTTCTTCTCGGCTACTTCGTTCTTTGATCTTTGTGCTTATTATGGTGTTGATTGGGAGGATGATGTTACTAATCAGAGATCCACCATTGGGTTCTGTGTTTTTCTTGGTGATTCTTTGATTTCGTGGAAAACAAAGAAGCAGAATGTGATTCTAGTGTTGAGGCTAAGTATCAGACTATGACTACTACTGCTGCTGCTGCTGAGATGACTTGACTTCGTTAGCTTATTACTGATATATACCTTACTGTTTCTGGTCCTACACCTCTGCATTGTAACAATTCTAGTGTTGTTCATATTATCTGCATCCCTATATTTCATGAGAGGATGAAATACACAGAGGTTGATATTCACTATGTAAATACATAGAGGTTGATATTCACTTCTTGGGACCGTCTCGTTACCACATGTTACTTAGATGTAGATTGTAGACTTCCCCACGAAGGTCCATAGAGTTTAGTGGCATTCCTTCCTGCTAGGCAAACCATGGTTGGTTGATCCTCGTGAGTTTGAGGAGGGTGTTAGTTGATTTCATTGATTGTTGTTGTTGCTTTCTTTTGTATTTCCTCTTACCAAACTCACGTTCTACCACCGTGAGTTTGAGGGGGTTGTTAGAGGCTGATGTATAGTCCCATACTGCTTGGACAACAAGGTGGTTGTTGCGATTGACTGTAGGGTATATATACCCATGTATTCATACATAAGATCTACTCCATTCCATTCTATTACATCTCTGGTTCTCTTAAACATATCTCTAGACTATGGTTGTCCTGATGCGATACAGAAGGATATTTGAAACATTTAAGACATGAATGCCAGCTATGATTGGGGTAAGGAGCAAAATGGTATAAGCGGGAGGGTAAGTTGAAACCATGTTCACGCATATGCCCTCGCCCTTATGCTTTCTGTTATCCTCCTAGCCCTTATGCTCTCATTATCTTTCAGTTTGCTGTAAACATAAAGGGAGTTAAAGATGCACATGAATGTGTAACAGATTCAAGAAATTTAAACACCAGCGTGGAAAATATTGGGACTTTGGTTGTCTGCTTATATGTAATAATAATAAAAGATTACAAGAATCATAATTGCACGGTCATGCAATGGGAGTGGGATGGCAGCATGAACAAGTCACATGTATCTTTACAGAAAGTATTAGTTGGCTAATATATTTTATTATTTTTTATTCATATTATGTTTTTGATTCGTCTTCGAATGAAACGTTTCAAACATCCATATGTAGCCCATCTAATTATGAAGGCACTATAATTCAAATTCAGGAGCTATGCATGAGTTATTGCACATTCTTGAAGCAGTTTGCAGTGATCCAACCGCCAACTCCAAGCTTTCCCATTAGGAGTTTCTCCCCTCACAGAAAGACGGCCAATAAATGAGTCTAAAATGTTTTATACCCATATCAACAGGATTACGAACCATCAGACGTGGCTCTGGTTTAAGCATTCAGCACTGTGCTAAACCAGATACCATAGTAGTGAGCAAGTGCCTAAATGAAATCTATGTTACCCGGACTCTCCACTTTAGGAAAAGTATTCGTGTCCACCGGGTAGGACATGGGTATGTAATTCATATCTGATCCTCCATAGTGACAATCGGATCCTTCATGGTCCTTTATGGTGACAATCGAAAGACTGATAGTGAAGTAGATAGTTTATTTTAATGTGGTAGTGAAGTAGATAGTTTATTTTAAGATGGTGGATTGATAATAAAGTTATGAAACCTTACAAATTTAATTACATGATGTCTTTTTATGAAACCATGCAAATTTAATTATAAGCTTAAATATATGAAACAATACAAACTTTATTACAACTGTCTTTTTATGAAATCATACAAATATAATTAGAGATTGTTCTTTTATGAAATCGTACAAATTTAATTACATGTCTTTTATTAAGCCATACAAATTTAATTACATGATGTGTCTTTTTACGAAACCATATTCAAATGTATTTATTTTAATAGTCGTATCCCCGTACCCGTATCCAAAATTTGGATCATTTCTAGCCGAGTTCGTGTGTCCTTCAATTTTGAGTTTGAAGGACCTGACTCTTGGATATGTACTCATACCCGACACCCGTACCTGTGTCCAGGTAACATAGAATGAAATTAATGGTACTATTGGGCAATGTGTACAAGTTGTACCTAATTTGGGTAAAAGCCTAGAGTTATAGGAAACTTTTGAGTATAAAAGTCTTTTACCGAATTAATTTTTGGGTAATGCCCTGGATATACAGGATGTTGAAAAGTGTTTATGAGAAATAATTGGATCCTGATATTGCTTATACCACAGAAAGCACACAGTTCAAGAGGTACTTGAGGCATAATGCTGTACCTGGCGAAAGTTTTTAGTGAGCTAGGTATTATTGGCTTACTGCCCATTTGTAAAAGGTACATGCATCCTTTCCTCTTGTGAAACCACATGTGCATCTTGGATTTCCTTTGGATGGGTGGTGGTTGGTTAGTCAATTAGGATTTTGAAACCGCATGGTGTGTTTTTTGAGTCTAATGATAATCATTTGCTGATGAAAAGTGTGGACTTAAAATCCATCTGGTAGTCAATTAAGATTTACATATTGTGGATTAGGAGTTGCACATTCCGAATTTTCATTAATATCATCAGTAATCAGCTGCACCTTTTTCCAGGTGGGATTCAATATCCCTGTTCCCATAACTCGTTGCTCTTCCTACCCCATAATCCCACATCTTCTTCTCCACCATGCATCCCGTCCTTTCATGTCGACATAATTTCCTTGTTGTCTCCTCTCCGCTGCCTCCAACTACCCCATGGCCATGGTCTTGGACCTCTCCAATGAGTCAGCCTCATCGACTCCTAAACTATTCTTCACCAAATCCTTTTGATTCATGTTCATGGTCTCCACCAAATCCTTCCGGATCACACTCCGTAAACCCTTACAAACATGCCAATCCTTCCTCGGCTATGCAAATCAGTCTTAATCCGACTCAAAGCACATCCTAGACCTATTCTGCAATCACCAACCACACTGCGAGCTAATCCTCCAGTCTGACCTACCTTTGTGGACTAACCTCATCAAGCAGATACTCAAATCCTAATATACAGTTCCGAAAACCCTCCAATATAATGACTTTCTCATATGCATGCTCCCAATTTACTCCATCATCGTTGAGCAGAAGATGTTCATGAAATTTTCCACTAAACCAAAAGTTTATTTTTTGAAATACATGCCAATCTCATCACTGCTTCCAGAGTTGCACAGCTGCACAACTAATTGTGGCTGAGTTCATTCCTTGATATGCATTATTACGTCTTTTTACTCGCGAAGCAGCCATTAAAGTGTCCGTCAACATGTAGAATTGGAGCTTAGCATTATTAATTGAAAGATGGGATGGTGTTGCATATCATACTACTAAATTATAAGGGTTCTATTCTGGACTAGTTGATATATGTAGGGCAACTTCATATGAAGCACCAGCATCAATTGTCATTGCTGGCATTTGTCTCACCTCAACCTTTGAGTTCAGGATGAGGATATCTCCAAAAATAAACAGCAGAAATGTCCAGAAATTGTTTGATGAAATTTCCAATCAGACTTAGAGGATGAGAAAGGAATGACTTGGGAGCATTCATGATTACTGCATTTATCCTGTTGTTGTTAGGTAGAGTGAAAGAGGAGACATAGTTGCACTCAGTGTCAAAGGAGTTGATAGATTATCACGATGTCAAAGATGAGAAGAATTTAAATTAGGATTTTGTTATGTAAAGGTTTGATCTAAGAAAGTAGCTGTATGTTTATGCGAGGAAACACAAAATACTCAATGGATTATTATGTGTGTTATTTGTAACTGTAGCAAAACATTTAAAAAATTTAAAATATTTTTTATATATGTGACATGAGATTGAGACATAAAATAGTAAAATTTCTTAAATGTTGAACTGAGAGACACGGGTTGGGTGTGATTTTAGAATCACAATCACATTCACAGACATTCTGTAATCACACTGTGTTTCTTCTGTAATCGCTGTTATTGTGATTATAAAATCACACCCACATCGTGTTTCTCAATCATGTATCACCCCTACCTTTGCTGGTGTATATGTAACCAGTGTTTCAGCCGAGTCCAAGAAAACAGGAATTTAAATATTGTAAACTTAAGGATATAACATTAGTGTGGTATTCAAGTAAAAGTGTCTGCATTAAGAGGTTTGATAACATTATTAATCATTTATCAAAAAGATTATAGGTACAAATACCTTTCCAATAGCTTAGACTTTACTGTCTGTTTGCATCATATGAATATATCCTTGATTAGTTTTTGGTTCACCACATAGATTATATGTTATGTTACTTGTGTTAGAAAGTATATTATCATGGTACCTTCTACAAACCTGTATCAATTATTTGAAATTAAACGAGTTACAAGAATATGTAACATTCAACAGATATGAGAACATTGGACACACAATAGCAGGAGGAAGCTTATGATTAAAAGTTAAGAAATCAAGGAAAATTAAAAATACAATATATGAACCGATATGTCTCTATATGCAATGCAGGTCAGAGGTTTCTCCAAATGTTGAGGGTTCTTGATCTGAGGAGGATTTGGTAACATAGTTGTTCTTGTTTGCAACATAAAGGGAATTTATGGTGACATCATATATTCACTGTTCATACTTGTTCTATGCAATTCATAAAAAACTAAGAAATAAGAAAAGAGTTCAAAATTTTCTTATTTGAGTTTATTGCATCTTATATTCAGCCTCTCATTCTCATTCTCATTTCACGTCTACTCTGCCTCTCATTCTCATTTCCCTATATTGTGTAGTATATACTCCCTTTTGCTCTAATATTGTTGTTATAGACATGTTCTTATTGGTGAAAGTGTTTTTTGGTCAGTGAGATGGTGAAATATGAATCCTGTAATCTACCTGCTGGCTTGTTACTTTGTCCTTTTGTGATATTATTGTTTGCCTCCTTGGAGCAAGGCGCACGTAGCCTTTTCCCTTTCCTTATCCAGATTATGTATTGCTTAGTATATAGTGTTTTTTGTTGAGAGTATTAAAGGGTTTTAGTCCCACATGGAGTAGAGTAGTAGAGAGAGGGGTTAGTCTCTCCTATATATATGTAGTTCCTTATCAATAATAAACAAGTCAAGTATTCTACTAAATATCTATTTGGTATCAGAGCCAACCTCCCCCCCCCCTCTTTTTCTGAATCCTAACCCTAACTCCCTCCACAGCCGCCCCCCTCCCCTCCCCCCCCCTTTCCCTCTTACGCCACCAGCAGCCACCGTCCCCTTTTCCCTCTTCTGCCACCAGTAGCCGCCGGTCAGCAGCCCCCCTCTCCGTCGGCCAGCACCCCCCCGCCCCCCGGCCAGCCTCCTTTCTTCTTCTTCTCTTTCTTCTTCTCTTCTGCGAGTTATAACTCGGTTCTGTCCGTATGCAACTACGATTGCAAGGAAGAACGAGAATAATTTTCTGATTATCGTTTTTTGTAGCAGCAAGTTGTAATCGAAATATTAATTATATAGTTGCTAGTTGGATCGAGGTATATCGGTGAGAAATTTTTTGTGTGAACTGATCTCGACTACAAATGTCGGTTCTTTCTCCTTACATGAGAGTTAGTCATCCGATATGACCCCTAGTGAGAGGGAAATGTTAGAAATGTGGAGGAGCATGAAGCTTGGGACCAGCGACAGTCGAGCCAACACCACTGGGGCATCGACTTTAACCACCTCCGGGGGTAACATCACCTACTATGCCCATACATGCACAGGTATACCTGCTCATACCCTTGCATCTACCCACAGACCAGGAAGTCTAAATTGGATAATTGACTCTGGGGTATCCCGTCATGTCACGAGTGCTCGTGATAAGTTTCAAGATTACACTCACCTGACAACGCCTGAAAGCATTCAGACTGCTGATGGTACTGCTAGACCCATTGTGGATAAATGCACAGTTTAATGCACCCCTTACATGACTCTTACTGATGTCTTGCATGCTCCATCTTTTTATGTTAATTTATTGTCCATTAGTGCCATTGTTCTTCAACTTAATTGTATTGTTTTCTTTGACATTCCTAAGGTGATTTTTCAGGAGAAGGGAACGGGAAGACGGTTGGAGACTGACACTTGACATAAAGGGCTATGGTACTTGGACAGAGGGGCTGGATGCAGCACTGACATCACTGGTAGATGAAGCACAACAAGAGGAGCCGCGAATGACTGTAGAAGCAGAATTAGTACTCCAACATTAGCGTACGGGACACTCTTCATTCAGTCTACAGAGTCAGATGTATCCCTCTATGTATCAAAAGGCTAATAAGCAAAAGTTGATTTGTGATGCTTGTGAACTTGGAAAACATACCAAAAGCTAGTATGTGAGTTCTGGAAATATAAGTTTAGTTGCTTTTTATATGATAAATTCTGATGTGTGGGGACCTTGTCCTACAACTATTGTTAATGGTTTTAAGTGGTTTGTCACCTTTATTGACTGCTTCACTCGTGTCACCTGGGTATATCTAATGAAGAGTAAGAGTGATATATTTGCATGCTTTCAAGATTTTTATCGCAGGGTTACAATACAATACGGTGCTAAGGTGAAGACTTTGAGGTCTGACAATGGAACAAAATACACCAACATGGCTATTGAAGATACTTATCAGCCCATGGGATACAACATCAGACTTCATGTGCCTATACATCAACTCAGAATGGCGTGGCGGAGCGGAAGAACATGCACATGTTAGAAGTGGCACGTTCAATGATATTTGTTATGAATGTTTTTAAGCACTTATAGGGACATGCCGTGTTGACGGTTGCATATCTCATCAACATGATGCCCTCTCAGGTGTTAGGATGGAAGACACTGTTTGAGCTGCTTATATGTGAGAACAAATACATTGTTCCTCCAAAGGTATTTTGATGTGTCTGCTTTGTGAAGGATAATAGGTCTACGGTAGGAAAGTTGGACCCTCAGGCAGTAAAGTGTCTTTATTGGCTACTCAGGGACTCAGAAGGGATACTCTTGTTGGAGTCCTATGGAGCGAAGGCTTTTTGTGAGCATGGGCGTTACATTCAGAGAGATGGAACCATACTACCACAATGGTTCAGGTGAAGGCTCCGCATTTGGTGACACACCTAGCATAGGAGGTGTTAGGAGTGAGGGAGAGATGGACCAAAGCGTGATTGTCGGGTCAGTTCCATGTCCAATGATGAAAGGTGGTCCAAGGGAACAAGGGGGAGAGCGAGGGGGAGGAAAGTGATGAGGACGCTCGCAATGAGGAGGAAGAAAGTGATGTTGCAGTAAATGTGTAGGAACAGACTACAGGAAAATCTATAAAGCTACAAGTCTACAGAAGGAGAAAGCAGCAGTCCACTACTGTGTCTATTGTTCCTACTGTGCCATGACCCCCGCCTAACCCTGCCCCAACTCCTGAAGATGCACCTCCCGCATCGGATCCCTTTGATTCGGATGTGGATCCCCCTGATTCGGATGGTATGATTTCTCCTCATTGTCCTTCTCCTATTCACTTAAGGAGATCTTCTCGCAATAATGCAGGAAGATTCCTAATCGTTATGGTTATGAACATGACATCGCTGTCACGTCCCAGATCCAGAATACTGGAGAGCGGGATAATGACTCAGTCAACCACACCTTGCGGAATACCGAAGCAACCCGCATTATGTTAAGGTGTTCTAGAGACAAGGGGGTGCATACTACAGTCAAATCTTCTAGGGTCAAGAACTTCTATATCTCAATCATTCAAACAAGTAGCTATAACATAGAACCTTTTAGTTTCAGAATAAGCAGTAAGGTGTCCCCAACGCCGCATTAGAATATTCTAGAGATCTAGCAAATACAAGTGATATGCCAGATACAGTCAAAAGTATACATGACAGTGAGTCAGCTGCAGTCTGAATATATTACAGTCATGTAGGAAACTAGTGTCTAGATTATCCGGCTAACAGATGCAGGTTGGCTAAATGCCCAAAAGATTATAGTTTACAAAAGACAAGCAGTGAATGAAGGAACCCACTCTTGACCCTCAGCAACCATCCTTCTGGTGCGTGCCGTCAGTGAGAGTGAGATACACTTGATCCTCAGGTGCTGGGTCTAAACCTGGCTATGAAAAATCAGTGGGGTCAGACCCCAAATAGCAAGTACCACAAAGGAAGCAAGAAATGAAGAAACAAAACCAGTTATATAGCATGAGATTCTTAAACCAACAATCAATGGCATATGTCCTATCCATGACATGACACATCCCTTCACCAAACAAGGACATGAAGAGCCACATCACATCAAGATAGGATACGTTCCTTGATTATGGTAAAGCTAGAATAACTATGCGTCGTAGTTTCAGTCCACATGTCATCGTAACATAATAGCGCAATCCAACAACCAAACAAGGACATGAGTTGAACTATCATGCCACGAAAGTCTCTGTCCTTAATTCCACTCAACAGAAGGCACAATACACAAGCAGGTATACCATATTACGTAAAATAACATAGTGATAACAAGTAGCTTCGATCCGTGTCCCGTTGTAACACAACATCGCAACTCAACAACCAAACAAGGACATGAGTTAAACTTTCATGCTGCAACGGTCCACTTCTCTAACTAAAACAAATCTAACGGTCAAACATGTGTTACGGCTTGATATGTGATCTCTGAGTTATCCCAGTAATGTAATATATAAGTATCCTCAGATCGTGTCATAATCGAGCAGGGCTGGTTGAACCAATGATATACAAGCAAGAATATATGATGCACCAGTCCCTTGCAAGGGGCCTGAGCTAATTTAATGATCAGTAGCAGTTCCAGACTTTCTATAGGAAAGACACTGGCTCGGCTTATAAATAAGTTAGATACTGCACTCCAGTAGTGCGGATGATATACAGTATCCGTAGTGGCCAGCCTTTACTCCCAGCTAACTTAGGGTGGTTCGACATACACGATCTTGATATACCGTTCCCTCCCAATGCTCTACAAATTAAGTTGCCTAGTTAACCCTAGGTGATTTAGAATCTTATGCCGTGGTCACATGAACATTCCTTCCTAAATGTCGTACTTTAAGTACGGACACTCTTGATACGAATCCACATTCTCTCTTAAAGTTAAATCTGGATTCATCAAAGTGTGATGCAACAATCAATACTATCTAGCCACGGCTAGTCACTGTCCAACTACCAGATCCGTGCAAGAAAATAATTACATATATTACGTAGCAAGTGTATGTGGCACGATGTCTAACCATATATCAAGTAGCACTCTTGGTGCGATCAAGTGTATCAGCACAAATACAATAGTCAGGGCAAGAACAAGTTCTAGTATCAAGGTTGTGGTCAAGTTATCAAGTAGCAATGTATTCAGGATAGGACAGTCAAATAATAGTCATATTAATTTGTCACTTTTTTTTATCGATAGATAAAATAATGATCAGACCCACAATCCTTAAACCAAATAAGGACCGAGATTGCAGATCCTTCCTCGAGTTGAACTACGTCCCTTATTCTGTCCAACGTAGAATAAGGTGATCCAGGAAAAGTAGCCTAATTAGTAAGTAAGTGCATCAAGGGCCACATCTACATGGCTCATGCCAGGTACGTAGTCATTAACACATGGTCACACTTGGGTCATATAAGTCATTTCTAAGTTTAACACAGCATCATAATCATTTAATCAAACGGAAACATTAAACCAAACATGTGTCAAAGTGGACGCATGGGAACAGTTAACGCATGACCAAACGGGCCGCATGGATCGAGACAAATTTTGCTCCTCGGGCCAAGTGCAACGTGATAACAAAATACAAGTCAAGTCAAATCAGAAAAAGTGACTAATGTGACGAGTGATAAAAGTGACAGAAGAAAAGACAAAAGTAGAAAAAGTCGTGTCGAGTCAATCAATAGTTATGCGTCCAGAAGAAGGATGCATAACTCCTGGCCACATGGTCGACTAGGTCGCATGCTCCTCTGGGCCGCATGAAATCTTTTGGGACTTAGAGAAATTTCATTCGTTCAAGTTTTAAGCATTTGGCCAAGAGACGCATGTGCAGAAATCCATTACATGCGTCCAACAAGATGGCCGCATGAAATCTTTTGGGCGAGAAGTCCAGGCCGCATGCAATCTGCTGGACGTATGGAGCTCCTTCGTCCCAATCCAACAAGTTTGGCCACGGAAAGCTCTGAAATCCAAACCTTGTTTCTTCCACAGAAACCTCAAACGAAGTCCAAATCCAGCAAAGTAAAGGTCTAAACTACTCAAAATCAAGTGCTCATCAACATAGAACATTAAGTTTTCGAAAACATCAAATTTTAAGAGATCAAAACCCAAGAACATTCAAGAACACAAAGAAAATTCTAAAACTTAAACCTTAGATCTACACTAATCCATCCACCAAATCCAAAAATATCAAGTTCTAAATGCATAGGAAATCATATAAGGAACATAATGGAACAAAAATATAAATAATTTTTCCATTTCTTGCAAGATGTACTTGTCTATGGGGAGAGAAAAATCGAAGAAAAAGAATGGAAGAGGAAAAATGAGATGAGAGAGAGTGAAGTTGGGTTATATATGGAGGGTTTGAGATTTGGACCATTGGCTCAACTCATGATAAAACCAAATCAAACAAATAAACCAAGAGCAAAGTGAATCAAAGAATGGGTCTAGTCTCTACAACATATAACTACGTTAGCAAGAAAATAATTATGCTCTAAATACGTATATTGGGAATGGGGAGTGACAATCGCCCATTTTTTATCCTACTCTAATCTATCCCTTATTTATGGAGCATTTATTGCATTATTAGACACCACCTCTTTGCCTAAGTGTTGGCGGAAAGCAAAGGAAGATCCGAGGTAAAAAGTTGCAATGTTGGAGGAACTTGGGGCACTTGAAAGAAATGGGACATGGAAATTTGTTCCATTACCTAAAGGAAAGAGAGCAGTTGGATGCAAATGAGTCTTCACAGTAAATGAGACGCCAGAAGGAAAGGTGGAGCGATATAATGCAAGATTGGTTGGAAAGGGATTCACTCAGTCATATGGCATCGACTATGATGAGACATTTGCTCCAGTAGCAAAGATGGGCACTATAAGAATTCTGGTTTCTCTTACAGCAAACCATGGGTGGCAACTTTATCAATTGGATGTAAAGAATGTCTTTTTCATGGAGATCTACAAAAGGAAATATACATGGAGATGCTTTCGAATTTTTGCACGAAGCAGTCAACATGAAAGGTATGTAAGCTGGAGAAATCATTGTTTGGACTATATCAATCTTTTCGGACCTGTTTTGAAAGATTCAGGAAGGCTGTCACAGGCATGGGGTACAACCAGACCAATTAGATCACAGTCTTCTTCCGACATACGAGAGGCCACGTCACCATACTTGCAGTATATGTAGATGATATAGTGATCGCAGGTGATGAGGAGGAGGAGATTACCCATATAAAGTCAAAGCTTGTCAAGGAATTTGAAGTAAAGGACTTGGGAATGATGAGGTATTTTCTCAGGATCATGGTGGCTCGAGGAAGAGATGGGATCGTCCTCTCTCAGAGGAAGTATGTACTAGATCTGCTCACAGAAACTGGTATGTTGGGATGTCGATCAACAGTCACTCCAATTGATCAGAAAGATAAGTTGGGGGCAGAGGCAGGAGAGCCGGTTGATCGTGAGAGATATCAGAGACTTGTAGGCATATTGATTTATCTAGGCCACACTCGTCTTGATATCTCATTTGCTGTGAGTGTAGTGAGTCGTTACATGCATGATCCAAGAAAGAGCCACATGGATGCAGTTTTTCATATTCTGAGATATATGAAGGGAGCTCTTGAAGAGGGCTATGGTTCAAGAACAACGGACACATGGGTATTGAGGGATACTGCGATGCAGATTGGGCAAGCTGCATGGACGACAAAAGGTCTACCTCAGGTTGTTGTGTCTTTGTGGAGGGTAACCTAGTCTTATGGAGAAGCAAGAAACAGTCTGTGGTAGCACGATCTGTAGTGCCCTTTACCCCCTATTCGGGGAGCGCGGTTAAGAAATACTTGGTATCGTTCGATCGAGACAGATTGAATCAAGATCATTTTCTCGTTATGGATTGGTTTCTTCGGAATCAGGTCCTACATTCAGCGGATCGTGCCTCAAGGAAGGACTCGGCGGCAGAGTCGAGAGGGGCCTTTCCGTTGTGCTAGTTTCTTTGCCCGTTTTCGAATGTCGCTTGGTTGCTTTCTTGTTGGTTTTGTGACTTGCGTTTTCTTGAACGGTTTCGATGAATTTCATTGTCTTCGTTCTTTGAATTTCGTATTTCGTATCAAACCCATGGAGACCGGGCATGATATATTGATCATATATTGGTGCGTGCAGGTGATCGTGTAGGCCACGCGCAAGCGGAGTCTTGAAGATCTTCCTTTTCTCTTTTCCGATTCACCAACTAGTGAGTGGCTTTACTTCCGATTAGCGCCATTCTTCTAAGTCTTCATTCTTCATAACCTGACTCGTTTATGCGTTCCGATCGACGATACCATAGTAATATAAATTGAGTCAAGATAAAAAGAAGTTGACTTGAAACAATTACTGTCGGTCACCTAAAATCACTATACGATCATATTGTTGCATGCTTGTCCGCTATGCATGTAACTATTTTATGTTTCAGTTGTAGCTAGAACTTATTCATCTATAACTGTTCAATGGGTAGTACATAACTTGAAATATGATTGCATCAGCAGGTAGAATTTGCCATCGCACTGTGCTAAAGTAGTTATGTTCATTCTGATATCTTGAAATGCTTCGTATGTTAACTTATTGTTAGATCGTCAATGGTCATGGATTTGTGCACAAGGTATATTGTTCCTGCGAACGGTCGTCGGGACACCAGGGCCGATTCGTCCCTAGGGGAACAACAGTTAATCGTGCTAGCAACTTAGCACGGGTAAGGCGGAAGTTTGTAGCGGGGCTAGCTACCTGCGCTGCAAACATCGTCGTCTACCCAGACTATAATCCATGATGGCTAGTCAAGACAGTGATCCTTATGTATATTTAAATTGTGCAAACTAACTATGTCTTCGTGGCAGGGAAGGTCATGGTAAGTTGTGTACAGGTTATTCAGATGGTACAAGTAAAAGTCTCGAGCGGTGGCTCATTTGTTGTGTCATTTCATTCTATCGCATGTATAAAATTGAGCTAAGGCAAGATAGAAAGATCACATAATAATAATTATGTTGCATGTTCACATGAATACGATGTTGATTTGGTATATTGGGTTAGCTCGCCCTCACCAGTACTTTTTGAAGTACTGACCCTCGTTGCAGCCGGTTCCCCGAGCCAAGGCGACACGGTGATGAGCTGAAGCTTCCCCCCCAACCTTTCACTGATCTCGCACGTTCGTGTTCGTGTTCGTGACTTTTTGGAGCGCAAGTACAAAATCTCAAGAAGCTCGCACATACCATTTTGAAGCTCCTAGGCGATGGTGTAGCGTCCCGCTCCGCATCGACGCTATGTACAAGTGAGATCGCCTTGCTTGCTCGAACGGAAGTCTTCTCGAAGAGTTCTCGACCGATTAATCAAAGTGAGTGGGCAGAACTGTATTCTCTGATTCTCGCATGCCTTAATAATGAATCTGAGTTTTTGAATGCTTGTTGCTTAATAAGATTGTTTCATAAGAAAAATGATAGAATCGACTCAGTATGCTAATAAGAGAACTCACATAGCTTGTCATTAAAACGAATCTGCTTGCTTGCCTAATAAGAGAACTAGAATGCTTGTCTGAATTGAGATAGAACCTTGCCTGCTAATAACAAGAGTTAAAAGGATTGCTTGCACTTATTCTTGATGTCGTATGCTAGACTGGAATACTTAAATGCTTGTCTACAAGAGATAGAATTTGCATGCTAGAGTTATAAGAACTGTTCTTGCTTGTTACTTTTAATGAGTTAGCTTTGCTTGAACATGCTTCATTGATTGCTTGTCATGAGATGGAACTTGGTGAATGGCGTGAACTAGTGATCTAGACTAATAGTCCACCCTGAGGCTTAACACACCTTACTTACGGGAGGGTGTGGCTATTAGGCAATGTGTATAGAGAAAAGAGAAAAGAAGAGATAGACTTGTGTGTGCATTGTTCATCAGTTGCATGATAGCATATTTTCTGATAGGGCTTGCATTCATGCATTTGGTCAGGACAACTTGTGCACAAGGATTATCTCTCGGGCGGTCTCTGGGGCACTGGGGATCGTTCGGCCTAGGAGAGATCTAGATACCCTGAGGCTTAACACACCTTACTTACGGGAGGGTAGCCGCGACTCGTCTATTAGTATGATGGGCTTGTACGTCCCAACTGCTAATCCCGTGGAGGGGACCATCATGTAGTTAGGGCGCATGCTAGGCTAGCCTTCTTGCATACCTAACTGTTTGATGCAGGGACGAACAGGAAACTAGAGAACTGTATACTTTATGTTATGCAAATTGTTGCTAACTTGTGTGTCTGCTGCAGGGATAACCGTTCGGCCGTGGGTAAGAAATATTATGAGTTTATCTATAGCCTGCTTGATCATTCAGTATGCATCGTGATTTATCTGATAGAGCTTCATTGCATTTGCATCGGTTGGACAATGGCTATTAGTGCAGAGCTGAACCTCAGTCACAGCTGCTAATAGTACCAGTATGTGGGTCATTGGATGGCTGGATTACCGCTGCCAATCCTGAGTTTCTCGGGGACCGAAATCATATAGATGTGTTGCCTTTAGTGCTTGAGTGCATAATAGTTTACTTGATATGCTTGCCTTGATTCGATATTTTCAGTCTGCTAGATTAACTTTGCCCTAACGAGATAGATTGTGTTGCACAATACATGCTGCGCACTGCACGATAGAGCACTGTCCCAAATCGTATGCTTATAGTTTGAATATGCAAAACTGTTTCAAAGTTATGTTTCAAAAGATGTAATATGACTCTGCTAGAACTGCATGAAACGAACTTAGGTAAAACTAGCAAGATCACTAGAAATGCAATGTTTTGCCACAAGTCTACTTAGTGTGGGTTTCAGGGGGTGTAGCTTCTGTTCAGTTGTTTTATCTCACCAGTACTTGCATAAAGTGCTGACCCACCAACAGTTTGCTTGTTCTCAGGTGCCGTTCGTGCGAGGAAGCGATAGCCGTGCCTCATCCCAAGGAACCGGAAATCTGGAGTCGATGCCTGGAGCCGCATCGAGTTGTGCCTGCTTTGAGTTGCTTTTGTATAAAGGGACATAATGTATGGAACGGTATCATTGTAATCGAGAGAAGAGTGCTCGAGCGATCTGTAACCTCGGCCTTGCGCCGCTTGTAACAATTTTGATTATCAATAAAAGAGCTTATTTTTCATGTGCCATTGTGTTCTTCACTTTTCTGCAATGTTATGTGCCGCTGCTTCAGATATTGAATAGCTTACTTGCCCTTGTTTCAAAGCTTTGGCCTTGTGCAAGCGCACTTTAGGCTTGCACGGCATCACGCCCGTGCGAGGACGATCGGTTCCGTAGGGACCAAGGCGAGGACGAACGGCCCTGCGGGACCGGGGTGTGACAGATGGTAATAACACGCACCCAAGATGGTTTGCTCTTTTGAAATATTAGTAAGGGTTGTAATGTATGTATCGGGTATCTCATTTTGCGTCTATGTTGTAATCCCGTGTGGCATTGTCTTTATTTTTGAGTCAAGAGTTCGTAATAATATGTTCATTATCAATAAAGAGAACTTTTCTACATTCCAATGTGTGATATCATTTGTGTACTCTGTTGCATATGTTTCTAAAGTATATCATTATGCCTAGGCTTTGTGCGGACGTGCCTTACGCTTGCACGGTATCACGTCCGGGGGATGATTATCGATTTAGCGAAAATCGGGGCGTAACATATTGGTATCAGAGCATGGCATCGGATCCTTTGACTTTCGTGTCAGAAGAGTTTTCTTGAAACGACCATGTCCCTCCTAGTTTAACTCTTGAATTCACTTGGCCAAAATGAGATGCGTTCCATACAGTGAATCCATAATATGTTTTGAGACTGATGTAAGTTACATTTCTTTCAAGGAACGTCCTCAGAGCCGGATGCACAAGCGCAGGTGCAAGGGAGCAGTTTTCGGCACTTCGGGCAGCTCGGAAAGTCAAGCAGTCGCGCCCTCTATTGATCCGTTCGAGCGGATGATGTGCTTGATGGAAACGCAGCAGAGGCAGACGAAATTACGTCAAAGCCAATTCGAGTCCAGGATTGAGGTTCAATTTCAGGCGCAACGGACTCAGGCCGAGGCACATCAGAAGCAAATGAATACCCTGCAAAAGATTGTGACGACGTTCGTCGCCAACAACCATTCTGCATCAACGGCCGCCGCGACAGTGCCAGTTGTAGCCGAGACCGCGGAACTTCATGGCTCTCAGGAACCTCCGCTCTCAGACGAGAAGGGTTCCATCCTTCAAATATCAGTGTTTAAGAAGATGTATCATGCTACCTTCAAAGGGACTGAAGACCCCTCTGTGGCGTTAGATTGGCTGGTTGAGCTAGAGAGTTGCTTGCGCTCAGCTTCAGCTCTGTTTAAATGCACATGACTGGTGGGATGTGCACAAACAAGCTATCTTGAGTGAAGATGACAAGACGATCTCTTGGTCCGTGTTCCGTAAAGCCTTCGAAGAAGAGTACCTTCCACCCGCCGTCCGTGGCAGTACGTCGCAGAATTCAACAGGCTTGTAAAATTTACTAAGTCTCATCTCTGTGACGCCAAAAGTTGAGCTCGAAGATTTAAAATAGGACTGTGACCTTCTATTCGTGCCCACATTGTCGTCCCTCAGTACCGTACCATGCGAGTCTTTAAACCACGCCCTCTTTCTAGAGTCGCAGTACCTTCCAGTTCGTAACGACGCTGTGCAAAATTTTCATCATAAGCGTCCTAGCAACACGTGGTAACAATGCGCATAAGCGCCACAATAACAGCGGCTCTCAGGACCACGATCCAGGGAGGAACCAAGGGCCACTTTGTGCCTACTGCCATAGGCCAGGACACCATGTCCGCGACTGTCGTCTTCGAAAAGGGGGATGTTTTATTTGTGGTAAGTCTGGCCATATTGCTCGTGACTGTCGAGATCGCCCCAACGATCTCCCTCCGCACCGTCCTCAGCAACAACCATATCGTCCGCCTCAGGACTAGGGTCAAGTACCTCGAGCGAACGAGACGGCACCGCAGAACGCTCAATGTCGGGTCTTTGCTCTGAATCGGGGAGAGGCGTTCGCATCAAACACGGTGGTGTCAGGTATATTACTTTTCATTAATGTACCTGCTCGAGTATTGTTTGATTCTGGTGCCACACATAGTTTTATTGCGGCGGATTTTGCCGTAAAGAACATATTTTCTATGACACCGCTAGGCCTAAACCTTAGCGTCAGTACTCCATCGGGCGTGGATTTGCCGGCTCGCTTAGTTTGTCGTGAATGTAACATTTGCATCAGAGGAAGAAAATTATCACTTGATGCGATAGTCTTAGACATCAGGGACTACGACATCATTCTGGGGATGGATTGGCTCGGTGCTTGCTCGGCTACCATTGATTGTACGGAAAAGAAAGTCGTGTTTTGTCTACCTGGCGAGATCGAATTTTGCTATGCGTGCAATCCACCGTTGAGAGCGTCGAATGCCTGCATGGTGATCTATGCAATGTCTGCTCGGCGGATGATACATTCCGGCTGTGAAGGGTACTTAGCGTCCGTTCGAGACACTCAGCGAGAATGCGCAAACGTAGAGTCTACTTCCGTTGTGGCAGATTTTCATGATGTGTTTCCAGATGAGTTGTCCGACATGCCGTCCGACCGAGAGATAGAGTTCACTATTGATACATTTCTAGAGACTCGACCGATTTTCAAAGCTCCGTATCGAATGGCCCCGTCAGAACTAAAAGAGTTAAAGGTCCAGTTACAAGAATTGTTAGATCATGGGTATATTCGTCCGAGCGTCTCCGTGGGGCGTGCCTATATTGTTTGTGAAGAAAAATGATGGCTCGATGCGGCTCTGCATCGACTATTGTGAATTGAATAAGTCCATTGTTCGAAACAAGTACCCTCTTCCTAGGATCGATGACCTCTTTGACCAACTACAAGATGCGACGGTATTTTCAAAAATTGATCTTCGCTCGGGTTACCATCAGCTCAAGATCAAGCCAGACGACGTGCCGAAGTCAGCCTTTCGCACTCACTACGGCCACTATGAGTTTTTGGTAATGTCATTCAGACTGACCAATGTCCCTGCCGCCTTTATGGGCTTAATGAATCGTGGGTTCCGGTTCCGGCCATATCTCGACAAGTTTGTAGAAGTGTTCATTGATGATATCTTGGTGTACTCGAAGAATAGGGAGGAACATGCAGAGCACTTGCGGACCGTGCTACAGACTCTTCGGGACAACAAGCTATACGCAAAACTAAGTAAGTGCGAGTTCTGGCTAAGCAGTGTATCTTTCTTCGGGCACATCATTTCTGCGGGAGGTATTTCAGTCGATCCAAAGAAAGTTGAAACCATCGTTTAGTGGAATCGGCCTGCATCCGTCAGTGTGATTCGAAGCTTCCTCGGGCTAGCGGACTACTACAGGCGTTTCGTGAAAGACTTTTCCAAGTTAGCATCACCTCTGACTCGCCTCACACAGAAGGGAGTCGTTTTCAAGTAGTCCGTCGACTGCGAAGCAGCGTTTGAAGAGTTAAAGCAACGTCTCACCTCTGCTCCACTACTTGCACTACCATACGAGACCTCGGGATTCCAAATATTTAGCGACGTGTCAGGGCAGGGCTTGGGGTGTGTACTCATGCAGCAGGATAGGGTGATAGCCTACGCATTCAGACAACTTAAAAAGCACAAGAACAATTATTCTACGCATGACCTGTAACTAGCGGCAATTTTGTTCGCGCTAAAATTGTGGCGACACTACCTCTATGGAGTGGCTTGTCGAATTTACACTGATCACAAAAGCTTGAAGTACCTATTCACCTAAACGGACCTTAACGTACGGCATCGACGTTGGCTAGAATTGATCAAAGACTATGACTTGACGATCGACTACATACCTGGCAAATGAAATGTTGTAGCGGATGCGTTGAGTCGAGTATTTGCGGGATCCCTATCCGTTGATCGCAGGTTACAAAGAGACTTTGAGGAAATGTGCATTGAACTCCGAATTCGATATTGCGGCGCGCGAGTTGCTCAGATGCGATTTGTACTCAACCTATTAAAGAGAGTCACATCTACTCAGAGAGGACTCATTCCTAAGAAAAATGCGCGAGCAGATTCTAACGGGGAAGGCGAAGGACTTTGCAGTATATGAGAATAGAGTCTTGCGAGTGAAGGGAAGGCTATTCGTCCCCAATGACACAGAACTCAGAAAGGAGATCCTTGCGGAAGCTCACTATGCAGCCTACACAGTCCATCCCGGGAGCACGAAGATGTATAAAGACCTTCGTACTGTTTTCTGGTGGCACGACATGAAGAGAGATGTGGCGCACTTTGTGTCGCAATGCATAACCTGTCAAAGGGTGAAAGCAGAACATCAGAGACCTGGCGGAGATATGCAGAATCTTGCTATTCCGGAATGGAAATAGGAACACATAAGTATGAACTTCATTGTTGGCTTGCCAAAGACGCAACGGGGGGACGACGCAGTCTCGGTCATCGTTGACCGGTTAACCAAGTCAGCGCACTTCATTGCCATTAAAGTTACTTGGAGCATCGATCGCCTCGTCTAGACCTACCTTCAGTCAACGATGAGGACCAAGTTGAAGTTCAGCTCAGCCTACCATCCTCAAACCGATGGCCAAACAGAGCGGGTAAATTAGGTACTCAAAGACATGTCTTTGTGCAATCGATTCAAAGTCAAGTTGGGACGTCCACCTACCATTGGTCGAATTTGTATACAACAACAGTTATTAGTCCAGTCCAGCATCCAAATGGCTTCGTACGAGGCTTCGTATGGGCGGAAGTGTAGGTCATCGACCTGTTGGGATGAAGTTGGGGAGCGTCAAATCCTTAGGCCTGAACTAGTTGAAAATGTTCGATTGATCCGAGAGCGACTAAAAGTAGCACAAAGCCGTCAGAAGAGTTATGCCGACATTCATCGTCGACCCCTTGAGTTTTTCGAAGGTGACCATTTATTAGGTTACGCCCATACGAAGAGTTATGAGATTTGGCGTAAAGAGGAAGTTAAGTCCGAGATTCGTTGGCCCGTTCAAAGTCCTCAAGCGAGTCGTTCCAGTTGCCTATCAAATTACATTGCCACCAGTCCTGTCAGACGTGCATGATATTTTTCATGTGTCACAGCTTAGGAAGTACGTGCATGACCCGAACCACGTGGTAGATTTTAGTCAACTGGATATGCAGGCAAACTTGTCGTACATCGAAGAGCCCGTTCAGATCTTGGATCGGAAAGAGAAGCAGCTACGGAATCGTGCAGTCTCGCTTGTGCGCGTTCTTTGGCGGAGCCATGCGGTCAAAGAGTCGACCTGGAAACTCGAATCGGACATGAAGGAAAAGTTTTCCTCATTATTTTCTTAGGGGTTGGTTTTATTCCTAAGTTTCGAGGACGAAACTTTTTATTAGTTGGTTAAGATATAGGAACGGGGAGCGCGGCTAAGAAATATTTGGTATCGTTCTACCGGGACAGATTGTGAATCAAGACAATTTTCTCGTTATGGATTGGTTTCTTCGGAATCAGGTCCCACATTCAGCGGATCGTGTCTCAAGGAAGGATTCGACGGCAGAGTCGAGAGGGGCATTTTCTTTGCGCTGGTTTCTTTGCCCGTTTTCGAATGCCGTTTGGTTGCTTTCTTGTTGGTTTTGTGACTTGCGTTTTCTTGAACGTTTTCGATGGATTTCATTGTCTTCGTTCTTTGAAGTTTGCATTTTGTATCGAACCCTTGGAGACCGAGGCAGGAGATATTTATCATATGTTGGTGCGTGCAGGTGATCGTGTAGGCGACGCGCAAGCGGAGTCTTGAAGATCTTCCATTTCTTTCTCTCGATTCACCAACTAGTGTGTGGCTTTACTTCCGATTAGCGCCCTTCTTCCAAGTCTTCATTCTTCATAACCTGACTCGTTTATGCGTTCCGATCGACGATATGATAATAATAAAAATTGAGTCAAGATAAAAAGAAGCAGTAGACTTGAAATAATTAATGTTGGTCACCTAAAATCACTATACGATCATATTGTTTCATGCTTGTCCGCTATGCATGTATCTATTTTATGTTTCAGTTGTAGCTAGAACTTATCCATCTATATATGTTCAATTGGTAGTACATAACTTGAAATATGATCGCATCAGCAGGTAGACTTTGCCCTCGCACTGTGCTAAAGTAGTTATGTTCATTCTGATATCTTGAAATGCTTCATATGTTAACTTAGTGTTAGATCGTCAATGGTCATGGACAACTTGTGCACAAGGTATATAGTTCCTGCGAACGGTCGTCGGGGCATCGGGATCGATTCTTCCCTGGCGGAACAACAGTTAATCGTGCTAGCAACTTAGCACGAGTGAGGCGGAAGTTTGTAGCGGAGCTCGCTACCAGGGCTGCAAGCATCGCCGTCTATCTAGACTATAGTCTATGATGCTAGTCAAGACAGTGATCCTTATGTATATTTAAACTGTGCAAACTATGTCTTCGTGGCAGGAAAAGTCATGGTAAGTTGTGTACAGGTGATTCAGATGATACAGGTAAAAGTCCCGAGCGGTGGCACATTTTGTTGTGTCATTTCATTCTATCGCATGTATAAAATTGAGCTAAGACAAGATAGAAAGATCACATAATAATAATAATAATGTTGCATGTTCACATGAATACGATGTCGATTTGGTATGTTGGGTTAGCTCGCCCTCACCAGTACTTTTCGAAGTACTGACTCTCATTGCAGCAGGTTTCCCGAGCCAAGGCGACGCGGCGAGGAGCTGGAGCTTCCCCCCCCCTTTTACTGATCTGGTGCGTTCGTGTTCGTGACTTTTTGGAGCGCAAGTACAAAATCTCAAGGAGCTCGCACATACCCTTTTGAAGCTCCTAGGCGATGGTGCTAACACGCACGCAAGGTGATTTGCTCTTTTGAAATATTAGTAAGGGATGTAATGTATGGATCGGCTATCTCATTTTGTGTCCATGTTGTAAGCCCGTGTGGCATTCTCTTTACTTTTGAGTCAAGAGTCTGTAAGAAGATGTTCATTATTAATAAAGAGAACTTTTCTACATTCCAATGTGTGATATCTCATTTGTGTACTATGTTGCATATGTTTCTAAAGTATATCATTATGTCTAGGCCTTGTACGGACGCGCCATACGCTCGCACGACATCACGCCCGGGGGACGATTATCAATTTAGCGAAAATCGGGACGTGACACGATCGACCGCTGAAGCAGAATATAGAGGTATGGCTTTGGGAGTGTCAGAGTTGTTGTGGGTAAAAGCACTGCTGACAGAGCTTAAGCTGGACTAGAGAACACCATTGTGCCTTATGAGTGACAGTCAAGCTGCAATAAGTATAGCTAACATTCCAGTTCAGCATGACAGAACAAAGTACATCGAGATCGGTCGGTTCTTCATCAAATAGAAGCTAGAGAAAGAGAGATTAAAGCTCGATCATGTTCACTCAGAAGAGCAAGTCGCATATTGTCTTATTAAGGGTCTTAATTCATTGAGTTTTTCTAAACTATGTGACAAGATGGGGATGATTGATATCTATCGTCCATTTTGAGGGGGAGTGTTGAGAGTATTAAAGGGTTTTAGTCCCACATGGAGTAGAGTAGTAGAGAGAGGGATTAGCCTCTCCTATATATATGTAGCTCCACATTAATAATAAACAAGCTAAGTATTCTACTAAATATCTATTTTTTTGTTCAGGTAATCTCCACGGATTACCTTTATTGAAGGAGCTTGAACAGCAGGAAGCTACATTAAAGCAATGTGTTGACCAATTTGGGAGTATTGAAGCAACTAGAGCAGCCCTCGTTGCACAGCTGAAGGAAGCACTTGAAGAGCAGGTCCAATTTTGAATATATGTTGTGTTATGTTATGTATAAATGCCTATTTTTATGTATGCTTGAATAATTATAAGTCCTTGCTGTATTTTGTTACAATAGGAATCTAATCTGGAGCTAATCTGCAGTCAGATGCAAGTAAGAATCTCCAGTTTCTCTTATTATTACATTTTTGAGGGCTGAATTTTCAATTGAGTCCATACACTCACTGGAGTTTCAATCTTGCAGTTGGTAACACTTGTACGGACACACTTTCTCCTTTCCACCATCTCAAGGGAAAAAGACATTTTCTTGAGTTTATTTTTTCCGTTACTTTTTACCATTTAAATGCTAAGATTTCTGTTTTTCCATTCTCTTTGATTTTTTATTTATAGCTTGAGTTCAATATTTGTCTAAAATGTTTCCTATTCCATGGTCTTTTAGCAGTTCTTGTGTCTAAGACACAGAATGAATATAAACTCTAGTCTCAAAAATAATAATATAGTCTCAAAAATAATAATATAGTTAAAATAATAGTATTACCGGGTTTGTAACTAGTCGAGGCTTTTAACGGAGTCACCCAACTGAAATTTATAGACTCTGCATGCTTATTGAAGTGCGTCATAACTTTGTAATTCAAGCTGAATGTATGAAAATGTACTATTTGTGGTCACTGTTCGATTTCCTTAGTTTTTCTTCAAGGTTAGGAGTCCTAGTCTTTTGGATTGCATACAACTTCATAGTTCATATTTGGACCTTGTAGTACTTATAAATCTGTCTAAGGCATAATTGGCTTAACAATCTGGACAGTAGGATATCCTTTTAATTACAAGCCTCCAAGTTAAAGTCTGAAGCTGGCCCATAGAGTTAGAGCTCATCCTATACCTTAATCTACCAGATTTATTTGGGCCAACCCCTTTATGGGTCCATCACCAACTAATATAGCTGCGAATGAAGCTTATTTTTTTGAAACAAGAACCCTGCATTGTTTGTTTGGCCTTACCATGTGCATGATCCATACTAGTGCAGAAGGGAGAAGCAGTGTTATTAAAACCGCACCTTGGCGCAAAGCGCAACGAGATGCATGCTTGCACCTCACTTCGTCTATAGCGTGCATAGTCATATGAAGGTGCACGCTTAGGTGAGACCACAAAGCGCCCAGGTCTTATGTGTACATTTTACGGTTTTTGATAAAAAAGAAAGAAGTCCAAAGGGTCCAAGGTCCACATCCAATCTGTTTAATAACTGAAAAAGTTACTAACCTAGCCCCAATTGGATCTCTCTCAAAATAACTCTAACACAAACCACCTACCTCACCCACCATTCTCATGGTAGGCTGCCTCAACTCCAGCCGATCACCTTCCTCTCCCTCCACCACCAATCTTGCTGCCTACTGCCGCAACTGCATCTGACAACCTTCCTCTTTCTCCCCTACCAACTTCGCCACCGACCGCCTTCCTCTTCCTCCTTGCCTCCTATCACATTCCTCTTCCTTCACAACCAACCTCGTCGTGACTCCAACAATATATTCAATGTCTTTTCTATGCAGTCACACAGCCCTTCACGACACCTCTTCGACTACTACTTTCTTTACAATAGCCTACATCTCCTCCTTGCAGTAGCATAAACTTGAAGGCATATGCAAAAACGAATAATTATGAGATAAATGGTCATGTTTTATACCCCAGATGTGCTTTTCTCTCAGGTGTGCACCTCGCATATGTGCTTTGCACCTAGGCTCCATATGACCTTCGTGTCTAAGAGCGGTTTTCGCCTCTCACAACTATGGGGGAAAGTAACAACTTTGTTAACGTTTTATATACCTCAACTTTACAAGCTTTACAAAGTGTTATTTACTTTGTAATTACTTTTATGCTAAAATATGATCTGTCAGGGTCTATGTAATCTTTTAGTTAGGCCTCACCAATTGTCAAGTGTTTGTAGGTTAATGGTTCCCGTTTAGGTTAATTGCAGAGGTCTAAGTTCAGTTACTACTTTGCCTCATAGGGTATTTGATGTTTATGCTCGACTGGCCAGATGCAGACATTCAGGTTCGAAGGAGAAGGGAGATCTCCATTGCTTTATATGTCCAAAGTCCTTGAGAAAGGAATATCACTTTTAACTCTTATCTTTCTGACAGGGAAGCAACTTCATGTATATTTTTATAACTTTATATGTCCCAAGTTCCAAACTGAAAGCAACTTGCTCATCATGCCCCAATTCTGTAAAGTCGACTATATGAATTCTTCCTCCACGGAACTCTATTAAGAGGCATCTACTTTGTGATCCTTGCAACTATTTATCCTTTTTTACTTCCTCTATGTATGCTCTCTCTTTTCTTTCGTGAACGCACGAATTTCGAAAGTGACCATAAATCATTGCAAAATAGTTAACATGCCAAATGAAAATCTCAAGAGGGTCCCAGAACCAAACTTCGCATGAACACGGGTTAGGAGTCCATTTGGAGTGAAGGACAAGTCTGCAACTTGTTCATATAGTTTAAGCCTTAGGTGGCATCTAGTTCAAGTTTTGGAGGGTTGGGAATGGGTTTTAGATTCCTTACCCTTGTTTGGTATGTCTAGGATTGATAATTAGGGGCGAATATAAGGGGTTTCATATTTCCATTGTTGTGGAAAAGTAATTCCCAAGCCCCCCCCCCCCCCTTTCCCCCTTGGGAATAGTTTTACTTTCCTAGGAATGTTGTTTAATATTTTGTTTGGACAATAACACCCTCATTTTACTTTCAAAAATTCAATTTCTATCCCAAACATGTAAATTTAGGTAATAAAAGCATGAAAGGGTATTTATGGAAAACTAAATAAACTAAGATTCCTTTTCCATATTTCCAACCTAGTCTAACCAGACATGGGTATGGGAATGTTGAACATGGGAAAGGAATGGAAAATGAATTCCTAGAAATACAAAACCTTCATCCAAACGACCCCTTAAGGTTTGTTAGTAGTTATCTATGGTTTCTGCCTATGAAGCATAGGTACTCATACGAGAACCTGGTACAATACTTACCTAGTACGTCGATACGACAATTTCTTAAAACCTATATGGGTACGGTTGAGTGTGTGTATACATACATAAGTGTGTGTGAACAAGCATTGGTTCAAATTCCCTTCGGCGCGCTACCCTTTTAAATATTAAAGGGGATGAATCAAATAACTAACTAACAGTTGATTGAGAGTCGGGCCTGGAGAAGTGGTCTATGGAAAAGAAAAGAATGTTACATTTTATCCTCTTTTAACCTCTTTTGATAAGCTTAAATAGTAGGAAGAAGTCTATACTAAGCTATAGATAACCGCCTCTACATGTAGTCATAAACAATATAAATTAAGCCAACATGATGGGGGAAGAGTACAATTTCTAATCAAGGAATTGTACCCGATCTGAAGCTTGTACTGTAGAACCTGGATCCAAAACCTGTGCAATAATAGCCTGAATGAGTCTGACAGTAATTGGGGCTAAACTCAATAATAATGATACTGGTAAAGTTTTATAGCTTAGCTTTAATGCTAATTGCTTCGAATCATATATATAATCTAATATAACAATCAAACACATTTGAACAGTAAATTATAAAAGAAAACCCAAAAGAGAAGGGTTATAACATCTCCTTAGTAGTCTCCATCAACCAACACAGGATTGCCAATGTGTCTAGGACTCAAAACTGAATCATAATCGTCCCCATGCATTGATTCTTTTGCCATTGTTGATTTGTCAATTGCCGGCACCAACCCCTTCGTCATCATCACCATAATAACTTGTGTTCTATTTGATGCTTCGGCTATGTTTTATTTGTTGCCACCATAGCCAAAGAATCTGAAGATGCCATCAAAATCTTTTCCAGTTTCCAGCCTCCACTATATGTAAAGAAAAAAAAAGGAAAAGAACGTTACTCGAGAAAAGGATTATTAGTTTGATTTGCTTTAAACCATTGCTTTGCCCAATGTTTTGTATATATTCATCAGGGATGTTGGTAAATATATATTGGCATTGTCAGTAGGTACTCATGTTGCTACTGGAGATGTTTCCTTCCCTACTTTTCATTTTTAACTAGATCTTTTTATTGTAAGAGTAAGGGCACTACCATATTTACTTGGGGCTAGCCCAGGATTGGGGCTAGCCCACTAAAGAGGAACTTTTACTTATACTAACCCAACATTTTACTCATACTAGCCCACTATTCCAAACCCTCCCAAACCCTCCCCACCCGACCGCAGCTTTCCCCCCTCCCGCCGGCCGATCTCACTGTCCTCCTCCTCCTTGTCGATGGCTCCCAAAGTCTCGAAAGAACCAATGTACAAATCATCATTCTCCTTGTGCTATTGTATTTGCAAAAATGTCAATTTTTTTTAAGAAATCCTCTTGCATTTTGAAATATTTGAGTTATTTTCTTTCCATTATTCAAATGAGGGCATACAAGTCCTTGGCGGAGTTTAGGATGTAGTTTAGACGTTCAATTGGTTGATCGAACACGATTTTAGGGCGTACAATGTCGAGAATCCTCGACATTGTCGAGCAGTATAGGACGGGACTGTAGAATTTCCTACAGTCCCATATAGATTTAGGACTGTAGGAAAATCGACAGTCCTATATATATATAGGACTGTCGATTTTCCTACAGTCCTAAATCTATATGGGACTGTAGGAATTTCAACAGTCCTAAAAAAGTAGGACTGTTGAAAATTCTGCAGTCCTGTATACTTACAGGACTGTAGAAATGGCTACAGTCCTCAATGTAAAATTCAATTATTATGTTAAAATAGAAATTAATTTTGTATATATTAATTTTTGTCTTATAGTCATGCCCCTGGAAAGGACACTGTGGATGAAGATATGAGAAGACGCCCTACTGCGTCGATGCGTAAGGAACGCACAGTTTCGCGTACTATTGAACCAGGCGTCACTATCCGCGAGGCCGAGGCACGCCCTGAAGTGAGGAAACGTCCATTGACGAAGAAGATTGCCCTTCGTTCGAAGAGACGTGCTCCTCCTAGTTCTTCCGGTTCTTCTTCCTCCTCCGATGAGGACATGCCAAATGTTCCAAATCGGCCTACCGATGGTTCAGGACCTTCTCAGCCTGCAGATAGTCCTGTCGAGAGTCTTCCACAAACTCTCGGAAACCGGCCTACTGATGGTTCGGGACCTTCTGAGCAGGCAGATAGTCCAGTCGACACTCGTCCAAACGGTTGCTCTATGTTACCGTCGATCGAAAACTATATTGCATACCAAATATGGAACAATCCGGTAAGTACATTACGTTATGATAAATTTATATATAGTTGTAAGTTCAAAGTTTATTTTACATAGAGGTTTAATTTCATCCAATTGTTGACTTTTCAGGAGAGTGGTCGTATGTTGACGGTAATCAACCATGGCAAAAAATGCAATACATGGAGGTATGAATTACTGGGAGATGATGTGAAGTCAAAAATCAGTCCCACCGGTCTACGATATTTGGGTAGCTACTCATATACGACGGTGGATAATGCACTGATTTCAGCATTTGTAGAACGGTGGCATCCAGAGACCAACACTTTCCATCTACCCAATGGGGAGTTGACGATTACCCTTGATGACGTCCATCATATATTGGGACTTAGGGTTGATGGTCGTCCCATGCAGAATCATACTTTTGATGATTCGAGCATCAACTATTACGACTATATGGTGGATTATGTATCAGGGTGTTTAGGAGTTGATGCCACTAGTTTTACTAGTCTTCGAGAATTCAAGAAGTCCTACGGACTTCCTCTAAAATATTTGGAGGAGATATTCGCTGAGCCGGCCCCTGAAATTGATAATAGCGAAAATGTGGCCCGCGGATATATGCAGTTCATCTTAGGGGCTGTCGGCATTACCGATAAGTCTGGAACGTCCATAAATGCCAAATATCTCATCAATTTGGACAACATTGACACGGTGGAGCAAATTTCTTGGGGAAGCGGTATACTGGCATACCTTTACCGCGAGCTTGGTGCGGCATCCCGTGTGGGTTCGAAGACAATTTCCGGATGCCAGACTCTACTCCATGTATAGATATATCTTTGTCAACTTGTTTACATCAATTTAAATTGTGTTGTTTATTTTTGGACTAATATATTTCCGGTAACGTGAAGGCATGGATATACGAGCACTTTCCAACCCTGCAGCGGGCGAAGCTGAACCGAGAGTATGACGAGAACCTGCCTAGAATGTGCCGATGGAAGCCAAATAAAGAAGATGCCAAACGTTCTCACACATTGGCCGCTCTACGGCATGCACTCGAAGATATGACGACAGAAGAGGTGAATTTAGACCTAATATTGTACTTAATTGGTATTAATTTACTACGTTATGCTAAATGACGTTATGCTACATTTTATGCGGTGCAGATTGTATGGGATCCATACCGTGATTTGCGACAGACTACCCGTCCGTTGCAACCAGTCGCCTTATATCACGGTCTTATCAGTTGTCATGAAATCGAGGAGGCTTATATGCCGGATAGAGTACTACGTCAGTTTGGCTACGTACAAACTATCCCAAGGCGAACTTTGCAAATGATAAATCCTCCGCGCGGTACAAAACCGCTAAACTATATACCTGCACATTTCAACTGGGTATCAGACTTCTTCACCGAGTGGCAACGCCACGTCATTAGAGATACCGACCGGCTAGCAGCAGTCAATATGGCGGAGTGCAGCGACGACTACCTCGCCTACTACGCCGGTGTCGGACTACCGACCTTGTTCCAACGCGGAGGGGATATTGTGCGTGTACCGTCAGATCTTCCTCCCAAATCGGTCTTGTATACTGCACTGGTCAAGATGGTGAGCCTACTTGTAGACCTTAAGTTTGATATTTGTAACTGTGGCTAACAAATTTTTTCATTTTTCATGAATATGCAAGGAAAGTTAAGAAGTTGGGAAGAAGCCTCGTCAGTTGCCAGGGTTCCAATTATATGACAATCAATGACGAACTCCAAAAAATCGACAACGCTGAAGAATATCCTTTCTTGGAAAATAGAAAGCAACGTACGAAGAGGCGCCATGAAGTTTGAACAATCATTTTGAGTTGTAAAAGTGTGACTGAATATGACCTTTGAGAATTGTAAAAATTTGAGCTGTAAAAGTTGTAAAAGTTTGATTGAATATGACTTTTGACGATATTGAGGATTTGAGTTGTAAAACTTTAAACTATAATTTTGCCTAGTTGTGACACTTTGAGTTAATTTTGCCATGTTGTGACACTATGAGTTAATTTTGCCTTGTTTACTATTTTGATCTGCATACTGTGCATATTGGTCAGTCCTAAAGTTGATCCACTGTCCAATATCCTGGCAGTTTTCCATAATGACAGTCCTAAGTTATTAGTAGCAATGCGCAATATACAATCAAAATCTTCATAACTCATTTCATTACACAACATACAACATATAGTTCAATATACACTTAAACATACATGGATCAACACAATATACAGTATCAATCGATTAAAATATCAAAGTAGTCGTCCGACATGATTTTTGGATCCTCCATCTTCATCATCTTCTTATAGGTCGCCATTGCATCCTTGTAGGGTGTCGTCCATGCGATCGCTTCCTCAGGTGCGTGTTTATACCAAAGCATAGAAGGTGGCGGAATAGGAGAATGAGCGATCAACCTTGGGATGACGAAGTGTTGTCCGATAAGCCCAATGTAACATAGATTGGATACTCGGTGTTCGGCCGGGGGGGCACACATTGGAAAGAAAGTATTGTTAATACCTTGTGAGATAATTACAATAGGTAACTTATACCTATTAGAGAAGACGTAAGCAGCAGGCGGGACATCCATGTAATGGTCTGGTCCGGTAACTGTTTTCGTACAAGGTATGCCTGCCAACAAATCTCCAACAATTTCTTCGCCAAGTATCTGGCTATAGGAGGCTAGTCGCGACTCCAACTCCTCGTACAGCTCTGCCCTAACCTGTCTCCATCCTGCTTCCACTGAATAGCCTAGTTGTCTTGCTAGTGCATGGTATCCACAGTGGCCATCCGCAGGAACATCAACAATAGACCAAATGAAGTTCCGTATCTCAGGTAGAAAATTTTCAATGTATGGACTATAAGAAACAGAAAAGTTTTCAACACCCTCCGCCGTGCCTGCATCTATCGTTTTCTGTTTCTTCCCCCTTCGAATAGTTAGCTTAGGAGTTCGAACAACGGACTTTGCCTCCAAACTGCGTTCGATATGTTCAAATAAGGATGGATCTCTTTTAGTTGACTCCTTCTTTTTGGCTCTACTCTTTCTTGAGTGTGGTCTTCCCTTAGGAGTTCGAACAACGGATGGCTCTTGCAATCGAGTTGTTGCCGGGACTGCAATCTCTTGGATTTTAAACTCAATGGATCTTCTCTCCGGTTCCGATGCGCCACACCACCTTGCGTGAAGTAGTTTAACTTGGGGCAACGCAAAGAAATCATCTTGCACTTCCACCGCTGGCATTATCGACAGCTGTCGCCAACGTTGATCAACACCATCTATTGGAATAGGTATAGATTCACGACGGTATTCGTTGATCTCATGTGCACACGGAAGTCCGAGTGAATGTCGATATGAACAACCGCAAACCTCGGGATCATAACCCACCGACTTCGACCTACGAATCTCCTCAAACAATAACCCCAAGGCCTTGTGAGATACCACATGGGTTAAACCATCCAAGAGGTGTTCTTGCTTGTATTCATGCTTTGCAATATTGAGGCTCACCTCAAATGATGCTACAATCTCGTTCACCGTGGCAATAGTCATCAAATGAATCGATTGCCAAACAGAGACAAAATTACCGACCGATGATCGTAGATATCTTTTTAAACATGAGTGTGCTCCTTCGACCCGGTTCGTAAGGATCGTGCCATAATGCTTCACCATGTTGGTCCATGCTAAGACGAATTGCTCTTTATGTGGTTCTAGCCAAGTATCTTTGATATAAGATATGCATGTCGGGTTACTTGGCTCCC
The DNA here is from genome assembly GCA_036927795.1 of Iris macrosiphon. Lineage (NCBI taxonomy): Eukaryota > Viridiplantae > Streptophyta > Magnoliopsida > Asparagales > Iridaceae > Iris > Iris macrosiphon. Next base: position 38,951,816 of record JAYESA010000020.1, read on the forward strand.
ACTTTTGTTGGAACATGTACCACGCTGCGTCGTAACTGTCTGTAGTACTTGCTCGCCATACAAGACTCCAATCACTGTAAAATTCTTCGAAGCGAAGCATGTCAATTTTACCGTCCACGATTTCAAATTTTTTCTTGCATTGAGCTTGGATATTTCTATTTATATGCCAAGTGCATAGTAATCTATGCGCATGAGGAAATACAATATCTATAGCATTTATCAACGCATATTCTCTGTCAGTAACAAAAACAGACGGCTCTTTGTAACCTGTGTAAAGGGATTGTAGTTTTCTCAACGCCCATGTGTAATCCTCTACTGTCTCACTCTTCATAAAACAAAAAGCGACTGTAAATGTTTTACCCGTAGACGTAAACCCGACAACGTGAAAAAGAGGCATCTTGAACTTGTTGGTCTTATATGTACAATCAAGGACCAAGACGTCTGCGAAGGACCGAGCCAAGTGTGTGCAATCAGGATGAGCCCAAAACAATGAAAGGAGTTCATCAGTTTGTGGATGTCTTCTATGGTACTCCACGTAGTGATGCTCCCCAAGCAACTTCAATACTTGCTGCATCGCCATTCTTCTTTTCATACTATTGCATTTCGCTCTGGCCAAACTATTATAGATCGTCCTCATGGTAGACTTGTTCCCATCTTGTTTTTGTCGCACAGCAGAATAAATTTGTTTCGGTGCAACTCCTGAAAGGAACAATTCTTCAACTAACTTTTTCTCATCCTCCTTCAACCGTGCCACGTAGGCATGACCCGTAAGTGTCCCTGGAATAGGATGATTGTGTCTTCCATTCTTAACTTCGATTATCTACTTCACATCTTCAACTTGTACAATCAACACCTTCAATGGACAACCACATTTTCTAGTCCCTACGTTTTTCTTAGGGATTTCTTTTTCAACAACACCCTTTTTTTTATGATGCTCCCTAAACACACCTCCTCTTTCACATCCAAGCTCAAGATATTTTCGGCCCGGCCCAGATCGGATGGATCTTGCAATGACAATAACTACGTTTACGTTATGTCGTCTCCCAACTTCTCTGCACCACTCTAATGTTTCTTCGTGGCTTGCAAATTCAATATCCGTTGAGAAAATATCATCCACATCAACACCAACAGCAGGATGTACCACAATATCTGAACAAGGTTGGTCCTATAACCAATAAAAAATAATATAAAAATTAATAACTTCATATAATTATCCAGGACTGTCAGTATTTTTACAGTCCTATTTTTAAATAGGACTGTCCAAATTATGACAGTCCTACTTTTATATAGGACTGTCGAATTTATGACAGTCCTGTATTAATTTAGGACTGTAGATTATTTGACAGTCCTATATTTATATAGGACTGTCTAATTTTTACAGTCCTAATTCGTGACTGTCGAATTAGGGTTGTCGTTTTACGTACCGTACGTGCTTCGGAACAACCAACTTGTTCTTCGGAACGTCCGGAGTGCATATTTATTGAATTGGACGATCCGACTTCGTCATCGAACATTTTTTCATGCATTGTTCCTACAATAATCAAAATAAACTAAATCTTTTTCGGACAATTGCAAAACTTATTCATCGTAGGTTGTCGAAGACATACCGGAAGAATATTCCTTGGAGTATCACCAAAGTGAAATCCTCCTCCAACCACAACTACTTATTTCCAAATTTAGGTTTGGGCTTGGTGGAATGAGGGTCTCTTAAGTCTAGGTGGAATGCCCAAAATAGAAAGTCATTTCACTTTTATACTTTGGTGTGGGCTAGCCCCAAGTAACTATGAGAGTGGCAAACTTGTAATTTTGGGTAATGGACTGTCAAAATTTTGACAGTCCTTACAATTTTTAGGACTGCCAAAATGTTGACAGTCCTTACAAGTGGTAGGACTGTCAAAATTTTGACAGTCCTGATTATAACAGTGGGCTAGCCCCGAGTAACTTTCATGATGGCAAACTTGTAATTTTTTCTAAATTTCCAATGGGCTACCCCCGAGTAAAATGTGTAGTGCCCTTATCAATGTTCAAATGTGTATGATGGTGCAAAGGACGCATCAAGAGCACCATATGAATGTATATATTGGTAATAACCTTCTTAAGTTAATACTTTATACACTGCAAGCTAGTTTGAGAATCGTGATCAAATAACCTTCTCTAGCTTTTGCTTCTTTTTTTGAAGGACAAGGAGAAGTCAACGTCCTAGACGTCAACGCGAATCTCTAACGAAAAGGATAAGTGGAAGATTATTTTTGAAAAATTATGTATCCAGAAGGGCCGCTCGAAAAAAGTACCTGTGAAGGCTGTTAACGTAGTTGTGACAATGAGAAGATAGACACCGAGCACCTTCATAGTGAAGAATTGTGTCGGGCATCCGGCACATGTAATGTTCGCTGCTGATAACGCGGCCGACAGGTCCTCCCCTACCGCCAAATCAATTAATGAGCTCCCTTACAACCTCTCCATAGTACATAAATCAGCGGTGCTATTGTTCCCATAAGCCGAAGCACCCACCACGAAGGACATACATAGGATCTTCTTGTTCATTCCATGTATCATTTAACAAATGCCAATTCTTCACCGTCACCGCCACATTCACAAAATAGCATCACACCATCACTGCCACCACAGATACTGTTGCCGCAGTGAGGGTCCAAACATAGCCCATGTCGAGCCTCCCCTTAGTATCAGTCTTATGCTGCCATGTAGTCCTCTGCGTCGAACAGACAGAAGATGGTCGCAGACCGCTGTCGATGTTCGATTCATAGGTCTCCAACACGTCAGTTGCTGTGGCCACCATGTCAGCGAAGAGTTTGCACCGACGGGTGCTTCGGCTTCTGGGGACGATAGCACGACAGAAAAGTGTACTGTAAGGAGGTTGTAAGGGAGCTCCTTAATCGACTTGGCCACAGGGGGGAGGTCATGTTGGCCGTGGCCTTGGCAGAGTTACATTACATGTCCGGCGTAGTTCTTTATGCACAGTTAGGTGCTTGGTGTCCATGGACGATTCTGTTGCAAGTTGTCAATAGAGATTTAAGTAGGCGGACTAGTGCTTGTGCAATTTCCTGGTGTATGAGAAACAAATTGGAAGAACGAAAAGGAAAACGAAGTTTAAAGAGCACATAATATGTGATTTTAGAATCAGATGGTAGATATTTGGGTTCACATTTTTTATTAGTACGAACGGGTCCGTAACTGAACACCACCTACCTCCTCTCTCTCTCTCTCTCTCTCATATATATATATATATATATATATATATATATATATATAATTAAAAAAACCTTCAATAGCATGTTCTTAAAATATATATATATATATATATATATATATATATATATATATATATATATATCATGTTAATGATATTCATTAAGTTATTCGATAGTAGACTGTTATTATCTTCAAGTTTTTCTAATTGTCAATAAAAATTTAAATAAAAATTTGACAGCAGGTTAATATTATCGTTAATTTTTCAATATATCCGCACATAGCTAAATATTTGATAGCATGTTAATGTCAACCTAAGGTTTAAAATAATGTCGGCCGCGATGTTAATCAAATCTTACGTAGATCTGTATCAGTTAATATATGGTTAATATAGGGTGTTTTGTGAACTTTTTATCAGCTTGCAGTTTTTTTAAATATGAGTTAATCTAGGGTGTTCATTAAAAAAATTTAAAGTAAAACATGACCTACAATAGGAGGTAAGCAACAAGTCAAAAAGTAGCAGAGCATTAAATGATGTTCCCTCGTAATGATTGCTCCTAGTAAGATTACAATGATGCCCTTATAATAAGAACCATTGGATCATGAATCAATGGTTAAAACACCCTATGTATGCATATCGTATTTTTCGCGCGTGTATTCTAGAACGCCCTATATATATAAAAGCATTGGTTCAAGTGGTCATGACTTGAAGACATAATGACTTGGAAAATTGGGTTGGTTCAGTTAAATATTAAAGTTGGATGAATCAAGATAGTAAGGTAAAAACTAATTGAGAGCCAGAACTGGTGGAGGGGTCTACCTAGGCAAGAGGATCTCTATGCGCTTCGACGTACTTGTAAAGTGGAAGCTCTGGCTTGTGATCCTCTACCATGGCTGGACATGCAAGTCCACATTCGTGAGAAAAGTGGACTAGCAAGTGGTAAAATGAAGGAATGTGCAACAATCAATTCATTTGTTGCCAGTAAGTGAAAAAAAGTGTGTGAAGACCGGTTCCTGACCGAAGTGAGCTAGTGAGGTAAGGTGACAAAAGTGAGAAGTCCGGGACAATTTTACCAGGATCGTGGGTCGCTTTGGTACGTGGTACGGGTACGCGGTACGGTACCTCAGCCGGTACGCGGTGCGGTGGGGGTAGGCTTATTCGGTATGCTATTTGGGGTCGTCGTTCGTTTTTACCCGGGTCGTTTTTTGTACCATATACAATTATATAGAAATATACACTATATAAAAATAAAATAAAAATGATTAATTAACCAACAAATATTGAAAATATATGACAACAACTCCAAAAAAGTCAACATTTTGTATTAATATCACCACACAAAATAAAATTTAAAAACATTTCTTGTAACTAAACCAAATATCATAAGTTCATAACCAAAGCCATCAAATGAAGGAAAGCATAGACAATATTTTCAAAAAATACTTGGGGTCGTTAAATTTGATGACCTGGGTCTCGAACGCACCCCGTTCGGAGTCGTTCGTCCCAATCGTGGGACGTAGGGGGGTTGGCGAATTAGGCAACACTGGTCCGAAAAGTAATAAAACCCATTTCTTAGTTCTATCAGCAAGAAGAACGTATACACTATTTGTTGCACCATCACTTGATAAGAGAAAGAAAGTCACATATTCCTGAGTATGACTTCTCTTCGCTCTTTGTCTGGCCATGGTCAATCAAATTCGAATGTTTGTATCATAAAAAGGGTATTGTCTTTCATCATTTCCTCCTTGATAGAGTGCTCCCTAAAATAATTACTGCAAACTTTCTTTCAACATGGAATGCCATGGTGAGCGAGGTGGGTAAAGACAAGTGTCATATCTGAAACAGGAACCCACCAATCGGTTGATTCAATAGGCCCATAGTCACAAGTCAGATAGTTGACAAATGGAAGAACACATATGTATATAAATTTGCCTCACTAGACGGATAACGCATAGATATGACAAATGAGCATACGAAACAAATAGAGTAGGTAATCAGAAATAAATTGAACTATCATTAACTTGACATTGTGTATCTGGAGTTGGTGACTTGGAGTTACAATTTGTTTTATGTTATCCAAAAGCAAGTCATGTCACATGATTCCACCCTTGAAAGATATTTCGTGCATGTCTGAATGGAGTGGTTCGGCGCTTAGTTCTGAATCTACCATTACTAGACTAACATGTACAATAAATGGACGAACAACAAGGGGCACTCTAGAGTGATAGATAAGCAAGTATCCAATCTCCGTAGGGATAATTCGGTTCATCAATGTTTGTCGAGTAAAACGGTCAAAGGTCGATGCATGTGACGATATGTTTTATCCACTCATTGCCCGGTTGCAAATTCTATCAAGGTTTCAATGTCCATGTCATGTGTTGATGTCTAAGGTTTACACTTTTGAAGTACTAGAGCACGCAAATGTCTATGAATTATGTCAAGTGTTTCCATTTTGATGGGAACTAAGAGTTCTTACTTGGTTATTGTTCTCCTCATGTGAACATAACATATCATTTAGGGGTATCATAGTTTATGGTAGCATGCCAACATTAGTTCTGGAATTAATATAGAACTACTCCATTTTACGGTTTCTAGCCTAAATGTTAATATTCCGTTTTAGCAGGTCAATGCATGAATCATTGTCTATACTATGTCACACAAAAGTAGAATAAAAACATTAATCTATATTACTCACTAAGATTCGATAATTATTCATTCCAATTAAAATTAGGAGGGCCTAAATATTGGTTGTGGAACAATTCATAATTAATACTAACCTTGTGATATAGTTTTAAACACTTAAGTTGTGAGCGCATTGAAATTTGGGAAGAACGGTGCCACGAAATCACCACACGTCCCAAAAATTGAAGGAAACCCAAAAATATGCTTAGTGGACTACTGGGTTTGAGTTAAACGTGTCTGAATTTTGCTAAACGGTTCTGAATTGATTGGATGGTGCTAATGTGTCTGAATTGTGTGAAGGGGCCCAGGATTCATAAAGAAGCGGGTATGTAGAAACAAGGAAAACGGGTGCAGGTATGAGGTGAAGGAGAGGGAGGAGGTGATGTTCGTGGTGGGTGGTGGGCGCTGAAGTAGGGAGAAGCTGGTACAATAACAACAAAGTCTTTATTCCAAATTTCTAGGGGTGGCTATTTGAATCATCTTCTTCCATTGAGCTCTGTTATGGGTCATGTCCTCTACAACGCTAACAAGATCCATATCTTTCTGTAACACTTCAAACTATGTTAGGCTACGCATACCTCTAGTCTTGCTGGCTCCATTAACTACTATATTATTGCTCTTCCTTTCGGGACATCTATGGGTCAACTTTTTGCATGTTCAAACCAACTTAAGTCATTTTTCTTCATTTTGTCCTCAATTGGTACCACCTCTAACTTTTCAAGGATACTCATTTTTTATCCTATTCTTTAATGTATTGCCACTCATCCACCTGGGCATTCTCATTTCAGCTACACTAATTTTTTAGACATGTTGTTTCTTAATTGTCCAATACTCTAATCCATAAAGCATGGCTCGGTCTTGTAGAATTTTTCTTTCAACTTTAGAGATATGTTGCGGTCACAAAGTATTCCAAAAGCACTCCTCCATTTCAACCATCATGTTTTAATTATATGCATGATATCCTTCTCAATATCTCCATTTGTGGTGAAGCGGGTGCTAGAAGAAAATTAGGAGACCCTATTGGTGTACCTTGTGCGACTTAAATCTCACTGGAGAGAATCTTGCAACACAATAGAAACTTATCACAAGACAAGTAAAGATTGTAAAATTGGTTGCTGAAGGTGATATTTGAAGGAACGAAGGCAACACATGTCACAGCTCCACCTTCTTCAAACCCTAGCAGCAAGTCTTTTTTTCTTTTTCAGGGAGAGCACTAAGTAGTTCTTCTGAAAAATCTTCAAGTTCTCACCAAGTCACCTGATGGAATCTATTACATCTTAGTTGAGGCAAATTTCTGATGTAACTTCTTCACTTGATGTAAACAAAACTTTAAACAGTTTTTAACTTTGGTGGTAAAGGGTTTCTTATAGAACTTAAATCCAAGTGTTGTGGGAGTAATTAATCCAAAGCTGAAGAAACGACGACTCCAGGACTCTGGCATCTCTTCTTGGCGTTATGTGAATTGGACAGTGTTAATCTCCATGTCCAAATTGTTATTGATCAATTTCCTTAGGTATGAAGTAAAAGAGCATACATTTTTTAGCTGTATTCAGATAACTAGTTAGTTATAAGGTAATTAATTGTTGTTGGATTTACAGTCCCTAAGTAGAAAGAAAGCAAAGGAGTATTTTTTTTCTTCATCTTTGTTCATCCATTAGGTTTGGGCAGGATAGATACATCCATCAAACCTAAGTCCATCATATCATTCTTAGAGGGACTGGAACAGCTTGTGATACTTTATTCCCCTCTCCTACACTGAATTCTCATATTCTTAATCCATCCTTGGTCTCCTTTATCTTGTATATCCAAACCCATCACATGTATCTGGCATTGCTATGGCTTATTTTAAACTGAGGTATCATCTTTTGTATTTGGGATACTTTTTGTCAACCTTCTGTAGTTTCTGCTTCTTTTGGGTTATTATAAATGCTAACCTTACTGACACTACCATGCTTGTGAAGGAGGGAAGATCTGCTTCTGGCAATCAAATATTTGGCCATAAATTGAAAGAGGGCGACAAGCTCTTCTTTCTTGAGTCCTGCTTCCCATTTGGGAACTAAAAAGTCTTAGAAGTATCAACTCTTCTGATGTTATCAATTGTTTCCTTTGAGTTCGCAAAACCCATGTTTGTAAATCATTGAACTAATTAATATTTAACTGTTTTTCTTTCATAACAAAACTTTGTTTTTGTTTTTTTTTCTGATTTCAGAGAACAAAAAAAATCATAAAGTGCGGCAAAACACATTTCTTTTTCATTGATAATCTATTATCTTGTACATGTAATCAGTACTCGGTATTTTGTTGAGACCTATTGTTGTTTGCATTATACTGTTCTGATGTTTAGTTCTGAACTTACAGGTTGCTCAAGCTGAGACAGAACATGCAAGCAATTTGAGGCAGAGACTTTTATCAGCTACTGCCAACACCAACAATTCCAGCCCTAGCCCTAACCTCTCTAATCCAACCATCACAAGTACCCTACCAGTGGAAACAACACATTTGACAGAAACAAATCCACCTCTCCAAACGTCAAATGGTCCCCAATTCCAGCCACCACCACCTGTGACTTCATTTATGAACTCGACCAGTGCGGAAGAGCTGCAGAAGAAAGCAGCGGCAGCTGCAATGGCCGAAAAGCTCGCTGCCTCAACATCCTCAGCCCAGATGCTTTCCTCGGTCCTGTCATCATTAATTTCTGAAGGAGCTACCTCAAAGAACGGAAGCCTGAGCACTGGTACCGTCACTAGTAGCCCACCTATGTTTCCAGCAGAGAAAAGGCCCAAACTTGATAAGCCAATGCCCGTTGCTGATCTTGGAAATACTTACTTTGGACATCTACAGCAGCAAATGGGATCGATGCCGCTTTCGCTGCCCCAGATCTCAGTCTCCAGCATGCAGACACCACCACATACCAACCAGATGGCACCTCCTTTTCCACTGCCGCCACCGCCTCTGCCACCAGTGCCACCGCCACAAATGCAGCAGTTTGTTCAAACTAATGGGGGAATGGTAGGAGTGGGACCTTATGGGTTTGCTGGCAATCCTCTTCCCCCACCTCCTCCGTTGCCGCCTAGTGTATCTATGGGGTTGGCAAGGCCCAGTGCTCCGACACCGCAGCAACCACCGCTTCCACCAATGCCGCCACCACAACAGCAGCAGCAGCAACAACAACAACAACAACAGACATCTGCAGGTTTTTATCAGCCTTCAGGAATAGGATTTTACGGACAGCCACAGGCAACTCCAACGGTTCCTAGACAATGAGCTTGGCACCAACGAGGGTCTTACACATAATTCATTCTGTGTTAATGTGTATATTAATCAGTCCTCTCTCTCCCCCTCTCTCTACCACTTAGCATATTGCTGTTAATGGGATAGGTTGAAGGCAGGATCAGAAGCATGAATTCCAAATGCCTTGCAGGCGGAAGCTCGAGATTGTTATGTGTATTAACTGATATGGTTTTACTTTGCCAACTCTGAAGATTTCGTAGGAAGCCGTACTGACTGCAGAGGTTCGCCAACATCCTATGTAATATGTAATAGTGTAGACTAATATTCTGTTACAATTGAGGGTAGCCCCAACTACTGTGGGTGGCATATAGAGCAAGGTCATATTAAGGGTTGAAAATCTTGGTTTTCCTTCAATTACTTCTGTCTGCTGCATAGACCAAAAACTGTTCGACGTAAGTACCAGCTAAATGACACCGCCAGTCTGAAAGGAACGAATACTTCAATGTGAAGTTTAACTCTCCTAATATTGATTACTGATGCCTTTTGATTAGATCATCCAGAGATGGATGACCTGATTTTTGAATTTGTGAAGTTCGGTTCAGAGTCAGCAACGCCACATGGCATATGATTGGTTCTTTTTCTCTCACATCAAGATAGATGGCATGTGCATTAGGTCGAGTGCAGTAGGTCGGAGTGACGGCTTGCCAGTAAGAATGCTGGGATTCAGTTTGTCAGTAATAGTGTTGTACTACTGCTTGCCAACATGCCAAAGCGGAGCTGTTGTTTTCAGTTTTTTTTTTTTTTATGCGGCCTGGCATCTGGCTCTAGATTTTGTGCATGTTGGGTTGCATGCCTTGTGGGCTGTGTCCTTGGAAGGAATAATACGCTTCCGTGGCTCGATCTACTGATCTTTCGTCATCCAGACGGGATCTTACGTCTCTCCTCGATAACCACAAGGGTCACTCGAGTTCGGTTTAGTTTTGGTGTATCAAATCTGCTCTCCCTCCTATAAAAATATGGATTTTATTGGCTGTATAACACCCACGACAAATGGAATCCATATTTTTTATAGGAGGGATGATAGATTGGATACACCAAAACCGTCTTTCCACCCATTCTTGGGAGAATGTTGCAGAGGGGGACCTCCTACTAATTTAGTTACCTTAAACCCATCATTAGGCAAAATTAGACAGCAACTAATGCACATCTAAATGACATGTTGACATTGGTGGTGAGCGTTCGATTTATTCGGTTTCGATTGGACTGAAATAGTGAAAATGAAGTTATAAAATTTCGCAACCGAACCGAAATTAGTCATAACCAAAACTGATATTCGATTCGGTTTGTTCGATTAGACTATCTTTGTTGTTTAATGGGCTGATAAGTTAGAATTGTGGTTAAGTTATATTAAAATTTTGCAATCGTTATATATTTGTATAGTATTCGAAATTGGGCCTAAAGTTTGACTAGTTGTTAAATTATCAAAGTTGGACATTAAAATACATACATAGAACTGTTTTTTTTTTAAATATACACATTTTTAATCATAAAGTATGCATAAAAGGGTGTTTGATAATTTTACAAGTCTTATTTAGTTTTAGGTTTTTAACCGAATCCAGAAAACCTAAACCAAAATCGAATAATATTTTTTTAGTATTTTCAAAAGCGAAACGATTTCATTTTCCAAACCGAACTGAATTTTTTGTTCACTTCTCGGTCCAAAACCTAACAATGCTCAACGCTAGTCGAGGGCGGATCCAGCACAGAGGTGGAGTGGGCTTCAGCCCACCTCAAACAAAAAAATTACAGTCTTTTTTTTCTTATATTTTTTTTGTTTTTGATTTTTTTTAATATAGATTAGTCCGCCTCTAGTCCATCTGATTATATGTTGTAATCCACCCTAGTTTGGATCGCCCCTGGCCCTAGTTGACACCATGTTGATGATAAGATCTACTCTACCTCAGTGGATGATTAAGCAATCATTAGTGGATGATGAAGCAATCATTAACCACTATATGTGGTGACTACATCGATGATATCTATAAGTTCATCTCTCGTTCTTTTCCGATATAGAGTTCGGCGCGCAGCGGATATCTTATGGACAACTACAGGATTCAAATTGATTTCCGTGGAAAGAGTTAAGTTAGCCTCTGTTAAGAATAACCACGTCCTTGACACTGTAAAGAAAGGAAAATTCTGAAGGTATTTTATGTTTTGTTCATGACAGTTTATTACTCGATACTAGTTCAGATTTTTACAAATTTTACTCAGAACGATCCAAAAATTAGTTTAGACTGTCCACTAACAATTGAGAGAAGAAGAGGGTGGAGGAGGAGGAGGACGAGGGTGGAGAGGGAGGAGGAGGACGAGACAGAGGTGACGGCGGCGGCGTCGTTTATTCGAAGGACTGTCAATTGTCAATATTTTTCACAGTACTTCTTATAAAGAATACATACTGTCAAAAAATTTGACAGTCCTTCCAATAAAAAAGACTGTCAAATTTTTTAACATTCCAGTATATTGGTAGGACTGTCAAATTTTTAAGAATTGGACAGTCTCGAATAAATTTTTCGGTAGCAGATTTGTAAATAAAAAAATTAATGCTCGTCTTGATCAAAAAATTCCTACAAATATAGAATAGTTGCTATGTCTCATCGGATCCCGTGCTCGTCTTTGCGGTTTCAATCCAAACTCATTTAAACCTATCTGTAATTATAGTATATCCTTCAACTATTATGAACATTTATTGTTTTTTCTTGACCGGTGCATCTATACTATGGTATATGTCGCACGTGACTGAGATCCTCTTACCTTATTTTCAACAAAAAAAATTTACTGCGAAATAAATTTATATTAAATTCATACAGACGAAACAAGTTTGAATAAATTTGAAATAGAGACAGAGTCCGCCAACAGTATTGGCAGAATTTGGCCTTGTGGGGTCCACTTTTGACTTTTTAGCTGGGGCCCGCGGGTTGGCTTGGCTGGTTGGGTTTGGTTTGGTTGGTTTGGTTTGGTTTGGTTTGTTTGGTTTATTTTATTAGTTTATTTTAATTAGTTATGTTTTGTTTTTGTTTTTTAATTTAGTTTAGTTTTGGATTTTGATTTAAGAAAATAAATTTTAACAAAATAAAATTGAAATAAATTAATTGTAAAGAAAAATTTAGAAATATTTTTTTCGCACATGTTTTATGTCCACTATTTTTTGCCTCAAGGATTTAAAACAATTAATTAAAAAAAATTTAATTTTTTCCTAATTTATTTTTGGAGGTCGAAACATCGTTTTAAATCAGCACACCCAATATAAATTAATTTTGCTACAGCAAATTTTAAATATTCGAAAATAAAATTACCGAAAGTAAAATTTGGAGGTCGAAACATCATTTTTTTTACGATTCTGAAAATTTTCTAAGTCCATCAAACGGTGAAACGGTTTATCCCGTAGAAATTTTCGATACGGTCATTTTGGCACAAACTGGAGCTTGTTTCGATCTCTCAGTCAAAAGTTATGATACTTTAAAGTTTTAAATTTTATATTTTTGCCTGTAACATGTGCGTCTTGCTTCGGATAAAAATTTTTTCTACAAGATTTGTGTTACTCTCGTCGAAAACATACAAATCGACTTATTGTTTAACGAAAAACAATTTCAAAACAAGTAGTTATGGCCGCTCGAAGTCTGCTCGAAGGCAGACGTAATATTCTTACGGCAGATTTTTATTACTATTTTTTTTTAACGTCCGTTAACGACGAGAAAATTAATGATAGAAATATAATATTTAAAAATATAAACGTCTAATTGATGCTTTTTTCGTAATTTTTTAAACTTTTATGCTTTAGATGAAATTTATACAAATTTTGATGCTCTGGAAACAAATTTCCGAAAAAAATATTTCTAAATATTTCTTTACATTTTAATTTTATTTCGTTAAAATAAATTTTCTTAAATCTAATTACAAAATAAAACTAAATAAATAAATAAAACAAAAATATAACTAATTAAAACAAACCAACCAAACAAACCAATACAACCAAACAAATAAAACCGAACCAATCAAATGAACCCGTGGGCTCCACACCCAATTTTCGTCAACTGTGTTGGCTCAGTGTTGGCGGAAATTGGCTTATGGACTCCACTTTAAATTTTTTTTTTTCTGCTTACATGTACATCAGTTGTGTTAGTGTTGGCGGACTCTGTCTTTTTTTCAAAATTTTACAAACTTGTTTCGATTGCATGAATTTAATATAAATTTATTTCACTACAGTAAATTTTCTGTATTTTCAAATGATTCAACTGAAGGCACTTATTTTTCATTCTATCTTCACCCATCATCCATGTTCAAAATGGTATTGCATGAAAATCACCATTTGATAATACAATATACTAATTTCTCTATTTTCAAACACACGAATATGGAGAAATTCAGGGTCTAAAGGCTAATTAGCCCTTAATTTTTTTTTTCTCCTTCCTTATAGCTGGGAGATGGCTTTCTCAAATCCCTTCAGGCTAGCTGAACTTGAAGCGAGAGGCTGATGCATTAGCTTTCTTGGTAGCGTCATCTCGTCTATTGAAATTAGTACAGGAGTGCTGCTCTGCTCAAGAGTTGAGTAGAGGAGAAGAAGAAGTGCTGAAAGAATTCTTGAAATGGCTTTCATGGTTGTGTTTGCTCAAGTGGAAGGTGAGGGTTATAAGAGAGTGGTGAAGGACATTTACATAGGGATAAAGCCAAGTTGATAGGAGAAAATGTTTGAACAAGTTGATAAAGAAAAGGATTAATGGATTGGTGAAGATTTGAAGAGTTAACTGCTCTGCTTACTAATATAATTATCCCTAAAATAAGATATTTATTAGACTTATATTCCACTTTTCTTATGGACAACGATCATTTGATCGTGAAAATCTCACTTTTCTCCATTTACGTTAAAATTAAAAATACGAGTATTATACTATCAGCGTGAGTTGCATGTGACTACTTGTATCCATCTTTACGAGCATTCAATACTGTTAGATTTATTTACCATATAATTCAACAAAATCAACTCTTTTCTTTAGTCCCACATGGGAAAGGAGAAGTCATTCTCCTTTCCATATATTGCTTTACCCCTCTTAGTGGGTAAGTGGGCTTTGTAGGGGATGGGCTAGATCTCATCCAACCCGCGAGCGGGTGCGCGATTTAATGTGCGTTTTTACGCGTTTATTATTCGCGAAACGGACATGGGTACAAAGGTAATTTCTTAACTTATTTTATTTTTTTGTTTGGTCTGGTGGTTGCTGGTCTTTCGCGGAACCGTTCTCACGTAATCCCATTACGGAAATAGTGGGATAGGTTACGTGAAAGATATATCCAGGACACGATCCTGAGATCTGTAGAACAGAAATCAGTTTTTCCTTCTCTCTCTCTCTCGCTCTCTGTTCGGAACGAAAGAAAGATTGTACAGAGACGAAAAAGAAAAGGAAAACACCAGAACCTATATTCTTCCAAAAACTCCTCCGTCCAATCTCTATTCTTCGGACAAGGTTGTGATCGTTCGTGGGATTCGCCACCGGGTGCATGGTGAAGTGAATCAAAGGATTCGTTGTATCTCGGGAATAGATCGCCAGGAACCCAATGCACTGTTCGTGGGACGAAATTATATTCTAATGACAGCGTGTAACGTGCCTCGAATCCTATACTATTTCTTGTCTTTAATTTTATATCTTCCAATTTGCATTTTTAGGAGTATTTACAACAATCTTAGAATAGAATTTTATATCTTCCTTGGAAATTTAGAATATCTATGTTAAAAAAGTTAAATTGCAATTTAATCTTAATAAAATATTATTGATAAGCCCTCTGTTTCTAAACAAGGTATGTTGTTACTTGTTTCTAAAAAAGGTATATTGAGAACTATTGAAGAGATCAAACCAAGACTAGAAGAAGCGAGGTTCAACCTACGTTCCAAGTGACGATGCTAAATATTCTGCTGGTAAAACTGCATTAAAATTATTTGCTGACTAAAGTCTTCTTCTTTTTTTTTTGCTCGTCTTGTTAAGATGCATGAGTAGCTCCACTCTCCTTGTACCAATATGCAAATACATAATTAATCACTTAATAAACATTCTCGTCTCTATATAACTATCCCATCATTTACTAACTATTAACTTTTAAACGCTTGGTCTAGTTGTAGTGCTTGGTGAACTGCAACAAGAGTTTCCTAGAACCAAACAACCTGAGGGGAATAGCCATATTCTCATTCATCACATTATTTTGCCAAAGCAATTGGCAGATTTGAGGATCAAATTCCGCACCCAAAAATTGACGCAACCGCATATGAAGTAGATCAAATAGGACAAGCACTTGCCTTCAAATATACTATGCTTCAAATTTATGGGATGAAACCATGATCAGAATTTATTACTGAGCCAGATAGCAACCTGACTTGTATACATATAACAGGACAATCAGAAACAATGCTCTACAAAAAAAAAAAAAACAAAGTAATTGCCCCCTATTTAACAACCCTGACTTCTCTTTTAACATCCAAACCAACTGAACACTGTCGTCCCAGATGAAAATATCATTTACCACAAGACAAGCATACACTATGAAGTAGCAAACCGGAATACAAACTTTGCTCCCAACAAACTATTACACATAACAGAAGTAAGACGATGGAAACTTCAAGCAGAAGTTGGTATATTCCCACTTATGGATACAACAAGCAGATTAGTTGTTGCGTCCTCGACAAATTCCTTCAGAGAAGCCAGTCTAAACTTTGTATGATGCCCCCACAACTAGCTCAACCCTGCAAAGAGTAAGGAAAGAAATCTGAAAATGGAATAGTCATTTGAAAGAAAGCAATCATTAGATTTTAAATGGATTTGTTAAGGAGAAATTAACAAGTTATTTCGAGTAATTTTCCAAGATTTTAATATTAACCCTAACGCCCACGAACGCTCTAGAATTTGGTTCGATCTCTTGCACGTATTAATTTCAAGCAAAAAATAAAAAATAAAATACGGATGCAGTAGTCACAACATCGATTCCTCTCTTCTATGTACATCACTAATTGGTTGAAGTTCACGGAAAACCATCCATAAATTTCCTCCAAACAACCAAACAAAGAGAAGCTCCTTCTTGCCTCACAAATTCATCACAGAGTAAGAGAAAAAAAAAAGAGGTAAGAACACCTTAACTAATTCACAAGGAAACCTGATGCTAAGCATCTTCGTCTCATTAAGCTGGGTAACACCAAGCTTATCTTTCTTGTAAGCCAGTTCATTTTGGGGGCAGGTTTTGGAAGCAGAGGGAGGCCGCTTTCAAAAGCTGTTTCTGCTCTTTGGAAAGTAGTAGCAATATCGAACAAGGCATAAGGAAGGATTAACAGAATTTTAAACACTATATACAATCTACTCCATTAACCATGCAAACATCCACAAGTCGTCCACTAGTCTCAAAAGGAACACATGACAGAAAATCTCCCACTAAACATCTTGCTTACGATAAGCGGCCTGTAATCAGATTACTAAAAACTATCAAACATTTAGGACATGCTGAATAAACAGCTTTGATGTTATTGTAAGAACTAAAGGACAGTCCCCTACTGTTGGCCTTACCAAATCTCGAACATCAAACCTTCCATTCTCAAGAAAGGTTCTCAACCACCCCCTATTTGGAAATAAGTAATGTTCTAAAAATCTTCCATCAAACCTTCCATTCTAAAAATCGCTAGACGGCCTCGGTGCGGCGGAGGGCCGCCGTCCTTTTTTTTTTTTTTTTTTTTTGAAAATTTTGAAATTTAAAATTTTAATGCTCTAAAATCAAAATATTATCTTAAAACACAAACAAATATCCAAAATACAACTAAGAATTAAAAAAAAAAAAAATCAAAAATAGGGCCGCCTAGGGGGGGTTCGTTGCGGCGGGCCGCCTAGGCCGATTTTTAGAACACTGGAAATAAGCTTATATTTTTTAATAATGTAAAGGAAAAGAAATGCTAGAAAGGAGAACACCTCTCTTCTCAAGCCAAAATAAAAGGAGGAAAAAAAAAATCCTCTTGGGTCCAGCCATTTATACGGTTCATGCTGACCTGCCGTTAAACGGGCGGGTTCGGGTTGAGCCTAAACAGATTGACAAAAGGACATAACCCGACCTGATTGCCACCCCTAATCTCAATCCCGAACTAGTACATGAGGGGTAGTTTAAAGGTTACATGGCAAAAGAGTGTGATATTGAATTGATCACTCATACTTTGTATGAGTGAATGTCACTACTGCAAAACAGCTGACTATAACAAGATGATTATGATTCCAAAAGAAATTAATCATGATATAGAAAACAAATTTTAGTTCATAGTCCTTACTCATTCAAGGGAAAAGTCTTTCACTGACTTAGGACTATAGATGGCGTCAAATGGCTTGTTACCCAGGCTGTCTTTCAAGATGGCAATTTCTCCTTCTTTGATGAGAACATGTTCGTCAAGGACTTCAACTTTCTTCTTAAGAGAACTAACCTCAAGATTCAAAAGCATGATAGTTTCCTTTGAATGCTTCACTTCTTCCCATATACGATCTCTTTCAACAGAAACATTCATAAGTATACCACAGGTTGAAATCAGTTCCTTTCTACACTTCTGAAGATCATGCTGAAGCTGGTCAATACTCTCATCCTTCTTAAGTATCTGTCGTCATAATCAAGGATTGTATCACCAGAAAGAAAGTAAATGACAGGGAAAAGAAAGATCGTGTATTAAAACTAAATAATAAAAAAATGAACCTTCGACAGTTTTACTATAAGGAGAAAGTAGACAATATATACTTATTTATAAGATATACAAATAAACACTATAAGATCACAGAAGTAATTTTTAGTTTTTGTTTTTAACAGTTAAGATTGCTCATAAATGAACCATCTGTAGCTGCAAGATACCGAGTAACAGGTCGCAAGTTTAAAACGTTAGCAAGAAAGACTGGGCAATGTTTATGAAGGCTGGTTTCGAACTTTCGATAGGTTTAATAAATGTTTCTGAGATAATAGGGCCATGTCTCCACACTTTTTATATTAGATTGTATCACAAAATATGTATTTGCAATATAAGATTAATATATTGAATAAAATTAATCCACAGCAGGTACAATATAAAATACATATTAAATGCATAAGCATCCAGTAGGTAAGCAATAAAGTCAGGTTACCATGCCACCAATTGGCCTTTGAGATATATTGAAAAAACACTAGCTAAATGTATCTTCAGGCGCAAATTTAGCACACTCAGACAAAAGCAATCAAATCCATACCCTATCTATTCCCAGGTCCTTTTAATTTAAAAGTCATGATCCCAGGGGAATAAATGACAATGGTGATGAGAAGTACAAATACAATGAACCCTTCAATAATCACCCACAGCCCAGTTTATGGGTGTTAATGAACCAACATGGCACCCTCATGTGCCCCATCACACCCCATGTGCACACCTCACACAAGCAAAGCATTATATTGAGATACCCACTTGGAGGTGTAGCCAATGTGGGACTATTTTTACTAGTCCAAGGGCAAAAACTCCAACAATCCCCCACATATCTCAACATAAAAGCTCGCGAGCCAGCTCGTTTTCATTCTAAATGAAATAAATATCTTTCACTAATAGACTTAATTTGTTACGAAAGTTCATTAAGACACTCAGTTTGGTAGTATATGCTTACTGAGTTATACTCTTGGTTTGGGAAAAAGCTCATGAGTTCATAAACGAGCTCAGTTAAGCTTAAGCTTGTCTAGAATTCAAGCTCATCAAGATATATACACAGTTAAAGCTTAAAACACATACATCTGTGGATACACAACGGACAAATGCATCCAGAAATGAGCACCAGCGTGCACATCTGTGGATACACATAATCACCCATAGCCCAGTTTACTTGTATAAAATAGTTTACTGGAGACCAACGGTCTAGCAGAGATATGACCATAACTATGATGCCAAAAGTATGATCCCTTCAATAGTTTAAACACAAATCTCATGCTCAAAATCCTTGTTCCGTGAAAAAACGTTTTATATTGCATTAAGAGAACATAAATTGGGAACTAAAAAGCCTAAATTGTCAACCAGAAGGCAGTGCGCGGTTATGCTCACCTGAAGCTCCATATCCTTCGTCTTATGAGTGAGACAAGAAAGTTCATCCCGCAACCTCTGGACCTCAGTTTGCAGAACTTCATGAGCCCGTATTGAAGATGCCAAGTCTGACTGTAATTGCTCAAGTTCCAATTCTTTAGAACACAGCTTCTCTCGCAAAACTCTAGTTAATAAGGTTTCCGCTTTCAATTCAACTTCCAATCCATCCTAAACATGAAGATGCAGAACATCAAACCAAATCCAAATTATGAGATTAAAAAAACAAATAAACATCATACCTATGCCAGTTTCATAATTACTAGGTTTCTGCTTTTATTTTAACTTCTACTTCATCCTAGACAGCTAGATGCAGAACACCAAGCCAAATCCAAAGTATGAGAATACGGAAAAGATAAACACCATATACTCTCATAATAAGTCTGCTGATATCAAATAAACACCATATACCAACAACAACAAAAATTACTAAATAGCATTTTCTACTAGTAAATTAGACGTGTGTCCTGCAATTTATGTAATATTCATGAAGTAGCACCCCAAGTTATATGTATGTGCGCGTGTGCAAGATCAACCCTGTATTGCACTCAATACAGAGTACATAAGTGAATTTCATTGTTCTTCAAAGGATATGTCCTGCAATTTATGTAATATTCATGAAGTAACACCCCAAGTTATATGTATGTGCGCGTGTGCAAGATCAACCCTGTATTGCACTCAATACAGAGTACGTAGTGATTTTCATTGTTCTTCAAAGGATATGACAGCTAGATTCAGAACATCAAGCCAAAATTCAAAGTATGACATTAAGGTCAAAAACAAATACACACCATGCATATCCCACTTCCATACATAACAAGTCTGCTGATATCAAATTTAACACCAATAAAAAATACTAAATAGCCTCTTTCAACAAACAAATTAGACATTACAAGTCCCGTAATTTATGCAAGATCAACCCTGTATTGCACGATTCCTTGGCCGGTTCTGCTACCCGGACCCCCACCGACATTACAAGTCCCGTAATTTATGCAAGATCAACCCTGTATTGCACGATTCCTTGGCCGGTTCTGCTACCCGGACCCCCACCGTGGCTTTCATCATTCCCGGTGGTTCGGTGCAGACGCTTTAAGGACATAGTGATTTCTATTTCTTTAAAGGATATGACAGTCAAATGTAAAGTACATAGAACTACATAGAAACTTGGATCAAGAATGTCAACTGCATCTTCAAAGACAATAATAAGGAGGTATTTGGTTGGATGTAATTAGAAATGTATGCAACTTTGGTTGCACTATTTCCACCAATTACATTGTTTGGTTTGATGTAAATGGCGGAATTGGCGCAACAAATGTTGGATCATTTCCTCCAACTACCGCAACGCCAACACCAATTACATCATTTACCGCAACAAAAGTTGCACCAACACAAGCTAATTACATCATTCCAAACAATGGATTGCAACACCACTCACAGCAACAAATGATACATGCAAGATATGTTGCATGGGATTTCCATTTATGGGCAACCAAACAGCCCCTAAAGTGAGCTAGACACATCGCAACCAAACAATGGATTTCTAAATCCTGCAACATCATTTACATGCAACAAAACAATGGATTGCAACACCACTCACAGCAACAAATGATACATGCAAGATATGTTGCATGGGATTTCCATTTATGGGCAACCAAACAGCCCCTAAAGTGAGCTAGACACATCGCCAAAATCCAAAGTATGAGATTATGAAAAGTGAAAACCAATAAACACCATGCATTTGCCACTTTCTGCTGATATCAAATTTAACACCAATAAAGATAATAAAGTCTCTTTCAACTAGTAAATTAGACATTGCATGTCCGCGGTTTATGTAATATTCACGAAGTGGCACCCCAAGTTATATGTTTGTTTGTGTGTGTGTGAGCAAGATCAACCCTGTATTGCACTAAATACAGAGAACATGCCTGATTTTCATGGCTATTCAGAGGATATTATAGTCAAAGCTATAATATCAAATAAACACCATGCATTTGCCACTTTCTGCTGATATCAAATTTAACACCAATAAAGATAATAAATAGTCTCTTTCAACTAGTAAATTAGACATTGCATGTCCGCGGTTTATGTAATATTCACGAAGTGGCACCCCAAGTTATATGTTTGTTTGTGTGTGTGTGAGCAAGATCAACCCTGTATTGCACTAAATACAGAGAACATGCCTGATTTTCATGGCTATTCAGAGGATATTATAGTCAAAGCTATACTACATAGAAATTTGGATCAACAATGTCAAAATCACATATTTAAAGAAAATAAATGAATATTACCTCTGAATCTGGAACCATAGATTGCCTTGGCCGATTATCTTGTGTAGTCTCCAAATGGCTTTCAAAATCTTCAAACGTGGACTTCTTGTCCAATATCTCTGGTACTGTTAGCAAACTTCCAGTAAAATTTTCGATCCTTCTCCTTAAACTCTGATATTTAGATGTGTAATCACCAACAGAGTAACCATCAGAGTCTCTTTTATCTTCTTGAAATCCTTCATGTTGCCTACATTGAACAAGGTTAAAAATCTTCTCAAGTAATTGGCTATGGTCATTCAGTAAAGATAGGCTCTGACTCTGCAAGCAGTCTACACGGTCACGAAGCTCTTGATCAAGTTTTATTGAGGATAACCGAAGACCAGTTTTAGTGCCTTGCAGGCGATCCAAGAGGCATACGTTCTCATGCCTGACGGACTTCAATTCATCCCTAGAAGATTCTAACTCCTTCCGCAGCATTTGTTCCACACTTGCCAATCTTATTTGCTCCATTTGCAACATACTGACCTTGTCATCCCTCTCTATTGATTGCTTTCCAATTTCATTTGAATATCCCTGCCTCAATCCATCAATAGTCTTATCTTGTTCCCTGCACATCCTTTGGAACCGTATAACCACTCTATGCAACTCCTTGCTCTCCTTCTCTTTATCCTTTAAGTTTTGCCGAATATAATTTCTCTCCTCTTCTGTCCCGTTCAAGCGCTCCTGCAACTCTGTTAAGGCTTGACGAAGATTATGGTTCTCTGTTCTCTCTATGTCCAGATTAGCTGCCAGATCATTCAGTTGCATCTGAGAATCCATAATCCTGCTTTTGGTGCTCGCTTCATTCCCTTTAAGTGTAGAAATTTCTCTTTGAAGTGACACATTTTGCTCTGCTAGCTCTCTTACTCGTTCCCGGAGCCTTTGCTCTTCAGATTGGAACTTTCCAAGCTTCAAGGACCAGTCGCTTGACCTTCTATCCAACTCTTTCTCCAAACTGGACTGCAATTCATTCTTCTCCTTTTCTAGTCTCATAGTTCGGGTATCCAGCTCAAACTTAGCTTGTTTTAGTCTCTCTCTTGTGGAAGATCTCTCTGCAATTTGACATTTTATTTGTGAAGAGAGCTCGAGTGCCAAGTATCTCCTGTCTTCCGTGACGCTTGTAATAGTCTGAAGCAATGTGGACACATTTAAATTGTTAGTCTGCAAATTTTCCAGCTCATGATCTTCATCAGATAGGGTTGTCAACATATTTTCCACCTCTTTCATTTTTTTAATCAACTCTTCATCTGTGCTCTGTTTTTGCAGTTGAGAAACTGACAACTTATCCATTTTAAATCTTGTTGATCCATTTTCAGGCCAACCTTGTCTCCCATAAAGCAATGGTTCCACATCACGACAATGATATATATTTTCAGTTATACTAAAATCAGTACAATTCTCTTCGGAAGCACCTGTTGAATTTGAAGCAGGCCCAGGATTTGATGAATCCTCATAGATATCTTCGACAGTCGTTGTGGTCTCAGAATCATAATCTCGTGATGGTTTCCCACGAAATGGACGAAGTAACTGCTCGAATTTAGTTTTTGTGTGGTAAACCCCCGATGTTGGTCTGGCATCGTCTGGGATAAAAAGGTGCCGCCGGATACCTTTCGCTTCCCTAAATGAGTATGCCTGGAAGTTCTCTTTACTATAGGTAGGTGAAGATGGTGCAGTAGAAAGCGCTCGTGGTGGCCTTCCCATACAGGAAACAACTTTGTTTTCACCCAAAAGGCAATTATCTCCACTATCATAGAAATGGTTCTGAGAGTCTTTCATTTCATTACTTTGCTGATGCTCCCCATCAATGTAGAGGTCCAAAGTTCTGTTGCTGTCTGTAACCTCTTGCAACCGAGTAGCCCTGCATCTCAATGAAACTGGAGAGCTGTGAACTGAATTCCCTGATGAGCAGTGGTGGATGCTAGATGAATTAGGTGAATTAAGATTCTCAGCAGCATGTAACTGTCGAACTCTACCCGCATCACCTCTGCTAGTCCTCATATGCCTTTCTGGAGTCGGCGAATGATGACTGGTAAAAAGGAGAATAAAAATAAATAATAGAATAAAGAGTTATAACAAGCATGAGCATCTCCAATTGCTTGATTCACCAGTATAAAATCTATAACAACTGAATGATGTCAGTCTAGTTACGAAATAAACAGAAGCATAGTGTATGCCTTCCAGCATAAAATGGGAGTATGAGCATCCCCAATTGCTTGATTCACCAGTATAAAATCTATAACAACTGAATGATGTCAGTCTAGTTACGAAATAAACAGAAGCATAGTGTATGCCTTCCAGCATAAAATGGGAGTATGTGAATCTAGTTTACATCAGGGTTACTGGATTCCCTACACGTCTGTGACTTGTAAACCAGGTTCTTACGTACAAATATAGGTGTTTTGTGTCCCACTATACGGGATCAGAGTACCTTCCCTGAGAAAAAGAGAAAATCCACAAAACCACAGCTCAAGAGGGAAGAAAAAAAAAGAACTTGTCGTCAATGGAAAGGTTACTACTTGTTACCATCTTCCTATCTCTCCTCTCATCAGAATCAAGGGCAAATAATCTTTTCAGTTAACTCTTGCCAATGGGATTCATTCACATTCCATTTCTTACTAAATATGCCCCTTGTGTAACCATAGTTGCAGTATCGGCCGATATCGATACCGTTTGGCATGTCCCGGTCCAATATCGACTGCTGCTATCGATATTGACCGATACCGATGTTGGGGGTCTCTTTTCCAATCAATTTGGATAGGACATAAAAGCATAGTAATGTTGTAAAAGCATGTAAATGAAAAAAACTTATTTATCGCAGGTAAACCAATCAACAAGGGTAACTAATATTTTCTTCAATTTCAAAACAACTAAGAAACAACATAAAAAATACTTAAAATTGTGCCTAAATATGTAAAATATTTTTAAAAACCGGTTCGAACCGGGCTGCTAACTGGTTGGACAGTGACCCGGGTCGGGTCGGCTAGTTGATCCGCTGGAGTGATTGAACCACCCAGAACCGGATCGGCTCAGCACTTGAGAATAAAATGACCTATATTCAGTGTAAAAATATTTTGAAGATGATATGATACGAACATAAGACTGGTAGTATAACAGAACATCATCTCAACCATCAGAGTGATGGTGTTTGAATACATCCATCTTATCTAAATATACATTAGTATCCAAATTAGTGTCTTTTCTTCTTCCCTTTTTTTTCTTTCTTTTTTTTCTTTCTTTTTTGTTGTTGCAGTGCATAACTACTTTTTGGTAGATGATATATATACATCAATATATATTTTGGATTATGATTGTCACACTTCACCATTTTGAATTGGAAGCTTTTAACTCAATAACTATTAGAACTAAATATATTATGCAAATCCACCAACTAACTCCAACTTATAGTAAAATTCTATTGCCATTAGAAAAAATATTAAATAGTAAAGTAATTATTATAATTCAATTACAATTCTAGTTAGTGTTCCAACAGAGTGATGGTGTTTGAATACATCCATCTTATCTAAATATACATTAGTATCCAAATTAGTGTCTTTTCTTCTTCCCTTTTTTTTCTTTCTTTTTCTTTCTTTCTTTTTTGTTGTTGCAGTGCATAACTACTTTTTGGTAGATGATATATATACATCAATATATATTTTGGATTATGATTGTCACACTTCACCATTTTGAATTGGAAGCTTTTAACTCAATAACTATTAGAACTAAATATATTATGCAAATCCACCAACTAACTCCAACTTATAGTAAAATTCTACTGCCATTAGAAAAAATATTAAATAGTAAAGTAATTATTATAATTCAATTACAATTCTAGTTAGTGTTCCAACATGAGATATTTGTTTGTCCACCTCAAATAACCTATGCAAAATTTAAAATTATCAGAATTATAAATTTAAAATATAACATATAATTTTCATATATTTAAAAACAATTATTACATCGTCTTTAACCGAACGGTTCAACCGGTACGATAAGCTTTGAGTTCACCAGTTCAATGGTTAAACCGGTTTTTAAAACGTTGCTAAAAATCATGTGATCAGGCTACTGCCTTCCAGCAACTACACCAAATTATGCTCACGTTCATGACATGAATGAAACCAAAAGTTCTCTGATTACAGAAGAACAAGAAAGTAAAACATACTACCAGTCCATCTGCAATTAGGAAGGTTCTTTACAACTCTCAATTGCCAACCCTGAGTATCATATGCTAGCTTGTAGAAACCACAATATAGTCGAACTCAAGTATGCAAATGTACTGGTGCAAGTGTACAAGATTTTGATATAGCCATAATATATTCATGATTCACTAACCACACAAATAATATGAGCAGCAACACTTTGTACACATATACTGGATTTTGTTATAGACACTTCAAACCATTCAGTAAGCAGCTTGAGAAATTGTAACAAATAAAAGAATACTGCAAATAATGAAAAACAAAAAAGCATATAGGTACTTTATAAAAGTAGGAATGCTCACTCTTAGAAAAGGAACATATAGAAGATTACTGCAAAGAGTCACATAGGGTTTAATAATAGATATGAATTGAAAAGAGAACTGCCAATCATGACAAGGCTGAAATATCTGCTAACATAATGCTACCTCATTCAAACCCATGCATCTGATCTGTAACTTCAAGTTATTATATGACTGAAGTATTCAACTTTAACTAAGAAAAAAATAAGCATACTGATGCAACAGCTAAGAATAAGTCTTACCTAAGTGAAGATTCAGCCACAAGTTGTGGAGGATTCCCACATACAGATGGCGATCTGCTTCGATTTCCTTCCCCAAAATCAGTATACACAGCTGGAGAAGAAAATGAAGCACTCCTTCTATGAAGTGAACTGCATGAATCTTCAGTTTCCGAAACTCGCAGTCTGAGAACCTTTCTACCAAGTGGAACTTTTGTCTCGTTCTCCCGCGGTGTCTCCCAATAGACTTTCTCAGTGTCAGGAGGATCTGGAGCGGGTGGACTTTTGTTTCCACTGTTCGATGTTGAAGACTTGAAGGAAAAGAACCTCCTCATATGCAAAATCTTATTGTGCGTGGACTGAGCAAGTATCGCGGTCTCAAATCAAGAGCATATGAAAATCCTATCAATAGAATATAGCACATGTGATAATCAAATACCACATAAAGTAAATGGGAGCAAATTGATAATACCAAAGTACTCCTTTCTAACCTACAATCCATTTTCTCAATCTTCGGAATTCAATAATTTCAAGAAAATGGAACAAAAATAGGCCATATTTCTCCAATAAGCAATCTAAACAGCTAAAGACTTTCTACTAAAATCCCTGAAACCCAATTCAGAAAAACTTCAAGAAGAGGCGGTTAGGGTTATTTCAATAAACCCTAACCTATATTTTCGAATATTTTTTTTTTTCAAAAATAACAACTTTCTAATAAGCAATCTAAACGGTTAAAGCTTAGATCTTTCTACAATAAACCCTAAAGCCCAATTCAGCGAAGTTCAAGAAGAGGGGATTTGGTCAGTTCAAGAAACCCTAACTAAAATTTACCATTATTTTGCTAATTAGAAATCTAAACAGCTAAAGGTCAAACATTTCCACTAAAAACCTTAAAACCCAATTCAGAAAACTTACAAGGGGAAAAAGGAAATTAGGGCTAGTTCAAGAAACCCTCCTAACTTCAAAAGTTCAGAAAAAACATAAATTCTTCCAAAATCCCAGGTTTGAACACTAGGACAGAGACTATTTTGAGCAACGATCAGCAAGAAATGAGAAAAAGAGGAAGAGAGAAATTGACCTCGAGAGCAGCAGTGGCTGTGTACTCTTGGAGTGAAGAAAGAGCCCACAGTTTTCAACTTTGAAGAAGATTTTGTTGGGTTTCTTATTGAAACATTATGATTTAGTAATAATTACCCCTAATGACACTCTAGAGAGAGAGAGGGCGAAAGTTACCGTTGGGAAGGAGGGGCTTCCGAATTCTTCGGCGGGTTTTTTGAAATTTGGGGTCCGGGCATCCCAAATAAAGATCCGATTCTTTTTCTTTTTTCTTTTTTCCTTTCTTTTTCTTGAATTGATTCGGACAGGCTTGGCGAAGGAACACGGCGGCTGGGGTGGGAAAATGGAGCCCAGTGGAGCGTGTGGGAGGGAATTAAGCGTTTGGGTCGTGTTATATCTACAAGCGTGCCATGCTATATTAGGGCCCAGTCCAGTTGAGGAGCATTTTCTTTATTGCATTTACTTGGTAGAAAGAGAACTAGGCGATCTAATTCTCTCACTTGGACAAACTATGTCTCGCCGAATATGGTTTATCCAAATAATCTCTACTATTACTATTATATAGCGACTTTGTATGTATGTTCTCAAATAATTTTTAAAAAATACGAAAATAATACTAAAATTAACTTTCAATTGTGATTAAAAATTAGTCTAAATGAATCCTCACAATAAAAATTATATCATAATTTTAGTTTAACTATTTGATATTATCTATCTACCTACACATAACTCTATAACAAATCTAATTAAAATATAAACATATCTATAACAAACCTTTATATATATATATATATATATATATATATATATATACAAACAAATCTTAATTCATAGCAATAAAAAAAATTACGTGCACGTGAATTTACTAGTGTACATAATAGCCAAGACATTTAGTTATTGTCATTTTCTCTAAGGCCCTATTTGGATGCTTGTAACTCTTCGAAAGTGTTAAAGTGATACTTTCAACACGTTGTAACGGAGTGCACTTGTATCACTTTTCAAAATAAGTTTGGATACTTAATTTTTTTGTCCCCTGGAAGTGAGAAGTTTCATGTCTTTTGTTGGATGGCAAAATGAAATGGTAGGTGGTGATTCAATTTGAGGATTTTCGATGTTTGGATGTCACCCCATTGGAAGTGATAAAACAATAAGACTTCTAAAAATATTACAACAAATAATGGTATGCAAAAAAAAAAAAAAAAAAAAAAATATTTGCTACTCAAGTAAAATATTTTTCAAATATAATTGTTATTGATTTACAAATAAATTAATAATAATTGTTATTATTATTTTTCATAAACAAAATTGTGTTGGATTTTTTTTTTCTAATTTTGAACTATAGAAAATAGTCCTACATACGTGTGGCAACATCAAGTGTGTATTTTAATGTAAGAATTTGTTTTTTATTGACTTGTGCACATGGAGAGTGGTAGCCCATGTAGTTAAGTTGGTGGGGTGTTTCTAGAGGACAAGGTCAAAGGCATCCAAGAAATAATTATGTTTTTTGTCACTCATTTTTTTGGGATTTCCATTAGGAGCTAGGTCTCGAAGGGACCTAGAGACTCAGACTCGGGACGACGGACGCAAAGTGACGCTTTGAAGGCACACTTTGCACTTCGCACATGCCCAGCGCATCGTGGGCTTCTCGCGCTGGCGATACTCGGGTGTTGTGTTTCCGTTCGATAGCTGCTGCGGCAAAAACTGTAGGTTGTGTCAGTGTTTCGAGCAAAAATTGTGGTACGTGGTTATTTGAGTGGATTTTATGTTCTAACCACACTTTATCCTTTGGGATTTCAAGATAATAATTAGTAATTGTACCTTATCCGTGGAAATTATCTCCGGATTAAGGAGGTGATGGTTGATTAGGATTTGGCCGGTGCCTCCCCTATATAAATTCTCTTCACTTCCTTTTAAAGAGAGAAAAAAATATTAGTATGAGAGGAGAGTTAGCAGCAGCCACAGCAAATCCACAAAGTGTTATCCGTCTGTCAGTTCGTCCAGTTCGAGATCTATAGCGAGAGTGACAGGAGCGTTCCAGAAGTTTTGTTGACAAATTCAAAACAAGATTCGCGCAACGGAGATGGCAAACCGTGTAAGTCTCATCGTCATTAGTTTTTACAAAGTTGAGAAGTTCGATATAAAATATTACAACAACTAGAAAAGAAAGATATATCTGAACCTTCAACTCGTCAACATCGACTATTTGTTGACAAATTCAGACCATGATATTCCAAAAACAAATGATGCACAAAAGAAGAAAGAAGCGACCATTACACAAAATAAATGGATAAGAATACAGACTATAAAAGTTGTTGATTCTCAACTCCATGGATGATTCTGTGGCAGAGTCATAAAACAAGAAGGAGAATGCAATCGACATCTGGGAGTCCCTTGTGAAACAATACAAAGACGATGAGAAGATGTCGATCCATCTCAACAACAAATTCACGAAGATGTAATTTGAAGACGAGAAGACGATTATGCCTCAAGTCAAAGAACTTACGAAGTTGCAGCAAAAGCTTGAGGATGAGAGCATGCCTCAAGCAGAAAAGTTCTTGGTGGGGGACCTTGTCTCAAAGCTCTCTCCTGGTTGGAACAAGTTCATAATTAGTATATACCGCAAGAAGATTGAGATAATGTTAGAAGATCTTTTGCATTGGAATCATATTGAAAATGAAGTCAGAAGCCTAATTAAGATAGACATTATGTCCAAACAGTTTGTTAAGGCAAACATGGTGTAAACTGTAGACTCCAAAAGGAAGCAAAAGTCCTCATATAAAAACAAAAAGGACTTCAATCATCTGAAGGTGAAGTAAGCTTCTTTCAACCCTAAGTCTGAATAACGGAGTTTGCTTCAACTATGGCAAGAAAAGCCACTTTAAAAAGGACTACATGCCTAAATCCAAACTAAAACCAGAGGAGCAAAGTGAGCTTAACTTTGTTATTATGATTAGTTGACACGTCGGGAGTGGACACTGATCGGTAGATGGACAAGAGGGCATCTTGCCATCTGTACTCTAAGAAGGAATAGTTCTTCGCATACGAACCTACTTCTGAGAAGGTCTTTATGGTGAACGAGTCTCAAACTTAAGTTCTAGGGATTTGTTTAGTGGTGCTGAAATTGACTTCAAAAAAGTCACTTACCATGTAGAATGTGAAGCATATACCAGTCATAGCCAAGAACTTGATATTTGAGAGTCTGGTGTGTAGTTCCCCGCTTTGCGTTGGCACTATGTATAAGAGATATCGGTTTATTGACTCAAAAAGGAAACCTTCCTGAAGATCTCCTTGTTGACTAGAAGACGACTGATCATGGTGAGTAGACATAACTTCATTCTCTGATTCTTTCGCGCCTAATAAAGAATCTGGTTTTATAACTGCTTGTGCTAAGATTATTGTTCATAACAGAAGAATGATATAACACGGCCCTGTATGCTTAACTAGAGTACTTGAAATGCTTGTCTAAAGAGATAGAACCAGTGCCATGCTAAATATATAAATGAATGTTGCATGCTAAGTTACACGGTCACCGTTATCGATCGAACTGCTATCATTGCTAATAAGAAGAGTAAAAAGATGTCATGAACTTGTCCATTCTTGTATGCTAAAGTTAGAATTAACCCCTGACATGCTAAGAAGTACAGTAGAAAGTTTGCTTGAACATGCTTTATTTCATTGCTATGGTAAAGTAGAATTTACATGCTTATAATATAAGAGATAGAAATTGTATGCTAGATTTATAGAATTGTTATCGTGCTCGCTTATAATATGTTTCGCTTGTCTGTTTCCTTATATCAAACTACCAGAGATAGAACTGTATAAATAACTTGAACTGCTAGAATGAGACTAATAGTGCACCCTAGCTACGGTCCTTGCGATCTAGTAGGGTGTGGCTGTCACGCCCCAGTCCCAAAATGACGAGGGACTAAGCACGTGAGCAACGGCCAGCAGCACGCACCGATGGACAAACCAATTTAATGGATCCATCAGGGCATGCTTAAGCTGTAGTCTAGCAATACTAAGTACAAGTCTCAGGTATTTCTAATCTCATCCACAGAAAGTCACAGATTAAAAGCCAGAAATTATGCAATGGAAATAAATACTGAAATCTCAAATAAGCTATCTCGGGAACAAATCCGAGAATTAGTCTGTTACATTTAAGAAAAGACAGGAATTTAAAATGCTGGAAATAGAAATACTGTATAACTGAAGCCGGTGCTCAAGAGAAGTCTTCGGCCACTATCTCGTCCCCTGTTCCTTGTTCTGCTCCAAGGAGTGCTCCAGTACCGTACACCTCGGGGTAGTTTTCTTCAGCTGTACCTGGGGACATAGTCCATTCCAGGTCCTCAGGGGACATAACAAGGTACAGAAAATACAAGCCAAAACATATGCAGTGCAGCAATAAAATAAACAGCAGGGTAAATATGTAAACCAGCTAGTGATATGCAAGTGAGAGTTTTAGTCATACTCAGGCTGAGACTACTACAGGATCAGTGTCTAAGAAACCATAGCTGTATTTTCTAGAAGAGCCAGAACTTGTGCCAAAGCTCTGTATCAGAGACTAGGACACCTCCAGATAACATTATTTACATTATAATCAGCCTTGATATGGTAATACTCTCCCCACCCCATGTAATCTCACGTCACAGTTCCAGAATATATCAGGTACAAGTCACGCAAGTTTGAACTAATGCAATGAGTCAGGCTAGAATCTAAGCATGTAAACTGTAATGACATGAATATGTAACCTATACGGAATCACCAGGTATATCTCAGGCAATTCCGTCACATGAATAGTGTCAGGTGTCCTGGGTTGAGCAGTTAAACAAGTTACATAAGAAACTACCAAAAAATCAAGTAAAATACTATAATCAGAAATATCTAAGAATTGGAAAGCTTTACTTGCCCACTGATGTATAACCAAGTCCAGGAAATATGTAGCAAGCTGCAAGTTTCGGCGAGGTACACTTGCCTGTGGTTCCGGCTATGTTTGCGGTTCTGACTTCGGTTGGATTTGCAGGCGGTACTCCGGTTGCTGAAACAAACATCACCATCAGATCCAGAAAATATCAATCAGCTAGAAACGCCTGTCCTTGGGTCCAATTTGGAGACAAGGGCAGAAACGGCAGTTTCGGGTCAAAACGGGGTCCACATGTGGGCCCGCTTTGCACCGAAAAACGTGTCAGGGTCAACGGTCTCCAAATTTACCAAACTCAGTGTCAACAGGTCAGAAACGCTGATACGAACCCAACGGAACTTCCAGAATTGGATTCCGATGAGCCGATCACAAAATCGCCCGTCGAGCGGGGCCTGTGGGGCCCACGACACGCGATTTCGTCAACGTTCTCAGAATCGAACCAAACTTGACCCACAGGACCAGCGTATCGCTACGAGTCCGATGGCGCAAGTTTCGTCTCGATCCGACGTGTGTACACAAAGTTAGGGTGAATTGCAGAAAGTACGGATACGGGGCGATGTCCGCGGATACGCGTTGATTCCGGTGTGCACGCACACCCGAATCAGCTTCTGCGAAATCCCACACGTCCGTATCGACGAGGCGCACGTATCTGTGAAGACCGCGCGCGACCAAGTCATCCCGTTTGGCGGGGCGTACTATATTCCAGGGTGAAACAGGGTCTGGTTTTTCCTGTTTTTGGATCGCGGTGTGCGATCACCACAGGACGCGATGCCCCGAACGGTTTGTCCGGACACCGAGAGGGTCATACAGGCTTCGCAACACAATTTACGGAATCGAAATCGGAGCTACGAGCAAAAAGATACACGCACCTGAAGGGGACCCGAAAACCAGGGCCAAATCGTTTCCGACACGTGTCCGACTCGTGTCGGACACAGGGGATTCAAATTAGGGTTAGGGTTAGGGTTTTGGGACTTCGCCGGAGCTGCGACGGCTGCTGGCGGCCGGAGGGAGGCAGGGGACGGCGGGGGGAAGCTCGGCCGGGGGCGGCGGCTCGCTGGGATGCGGCGGGGGGTCGCCGGAGGCGCTGCGGCGCCAGGCGCGGGAGCTGCTGTGGTCGCTGGGGGAAGGAGGGAGGAGGAGGAAGGGGGAGCTGGGCGGCGGCGTTGCGGCGGGGCCGGCGTGGTTGCAGCGACGAGGCGGGACGGCGTCGCGGGGAGTCCGGCGGAGCAGCGAGGTGGCGGTGGCAGTTCGGGTGTGGCCGGAGGGGAGAGGAGCGGGGTTTATAAAGGGGGCGGAGGGGAGTGAGGCCGAGCGGGGGAGGTGGAGGTCGTGGGGTCGTGGGGGCGTGCGGGGGCGGTTGGCCGGCCGGAGCGGGCGGCGGGAAGTGCGGCGGAGCGGCCGGGACGCGCGGGGGGGGGGGGGGGCTGGGGGATCGTGGGTGAAGACGGGTCGGCGGGTCGCTGGTCGGGCGACGGAGGATCCGACCCGACCCGCTGGGCAGGGTCTGGGCCGGGCGGGGCTGGGCCCGGTTTCGGCCCAATGGGCCGGGCCGGGCTCGGGTTATGGGTTTTATTTATTAAAAACAATTTAAATAATAATTAACTCATTTAATTAATTAAATAATTAATAATAAATGTTTTTAGGTATTTTAAAATAGGTCCGGGGCCCAATAAATTCCAGAAAAATTGCCCTAAGTCCAGTTTTTCATTTTACATCCAAAAATATTATTTTCATAATATTTTAATACTGTTTAATATCAATTAAAAATTATTGAATAATTAAAACCCTGTTTTTAAATTACAGAAAATTCCCAGAAAATTCCAGAAAATTGTGAAAAATCCAGTTTTTAAAATTTTGAAAATTCAGGGGGTTTACAATTTACCCCCCTTAAGAAGATTGCGTCCTCGCAATCAAAGAATAACCGGTCAACAGAGATGACGCGGTCGCAAACATCGTTTGAAAACACATCACAAGATACTTAGGGAAGTACCGTTTCCCTAAAAATTGAAAGTTTACACTTTCCAGGAAAATCTAGTTAAAACTATAACTTTTATAAAAACCAGGTTGTTATTAACAAGTTGTAAATTACTAGGTTGGGGCTGAGGTCACGAACCAAATAGGCACGAGCTACGACAAGACTGGAAACAGAAAACTATAAATCACTTACTCGCATCGGCTTCCTGCACAGTCATCGCGTAAGCCTGCTCTCGTCCTTGAGGTAGATTCCTCTGCTGTTGCTGAGCTTGCTGGTAGGGTGCTGCTCGAGGCGCTGGTGGAGTTTGCTGGTTCGCCCTTGGTGCTCCTTCTCCACGTTGAGTGCAATCCCTTACTGAATGCTGACGGGATCCGCATGCCAAACACAATCCTAGTCTGCGTCGGCATTCCTTGGCGATATGGCCTGCTTTGCCACAGTAGTGACAAGTAAGGAGGACTACCGTTTGTGGTATAGATGCTTTCTGCTGTTGGTGCGGTCTCTTTGCAGATTCTTCTTGTGTTGCTTTGGTTGGTGCGGATGGGGACGACCGCTTCAGTCTGGTCTCTCTCTTGGTGACGCGCTCTATGCGTCGAGCCGCAGCAAGGACGTCCGAGTATGATGTTGGTGCGACGGACCCAATTAGTTTCTGCAGCTCAATGTTCAGTCCGTCGAAGAATTTCTCGGCCTTCTCTTCCTCAGTCGGGATCAGGGTGGGGGCGAAGCGGCTCAGACGAATGAATTCTGCGTTGTACTCTTCCACCGTCATGGAGTCCTGAGTGAGGCGATTGAATTTGTCCCGCAGTTCTGATCGAGCGATGGCAGGAATGTACATTTCCTGGAAGAGTCTGGAGAACTCTTCCCAGGTGACTCGGTCTGGTCCGAGTCGTATCTCCTCGGATAGCCACCAGTGATGGGCATTATCCGTCAATTGCATTCGGACGGCAGTCATCCAGCGTTCCCGTGGAAGTTCAGCTGCTTCAAGTTGATGCCGAATGTTGGTGAGCCACTCGTGAACTTCTGTGGGCTCCTCTTTTCCAGAAAAAGTACGGGGCTTCAGTTGGCGGAAGTCAGTGATTGAGCCTGTAGTTGGCCGTCGAGCTGGTAGGTTGGCC
This sequence comes from Iris macrosiphon, assembly GCA_036927795.1. Taxonomy (NCBI): domain Eukaryota; kingdom Viridiplantae; phylum Streptophyta; class Magnoliopsida; order Asparagales; family Iridaceae; genus Iris; species Iris macrosiphon. The sequence continues at coordinate 38,987,161 of JAYESA010000020.1, forward strand.
TGCTCTAGTGCAGTCACAATGCTGTCCCTCAAGAAATTAGTTTCGCGACGCTGAGCCTCGTGTTGGACTTGTTGCTGTGCTTGCATCATCGTGTAGATCATCTGAAATATTTGTTGCCCGTCGATTGGCTGTTCTGGTGGGAACACGGGCATTGGTGGGACGAACTGCGGCGGAGGTGGGATGTCATCGCGCCGGAATCGGGAGGTAGGTTGACCTGCCTGCTGGCTCTGTTGAGTTGTGGGGATTCCTTCGACTGGTGTCACATCGTCGTCGTAGGTGACACCTGTAGCTTGTGGCGTTCCGACGGGAGTCTCGGTGCATTCTTGTGGGTCCATTTTCCTGTATCCAAAATACCCAATAAGAGGCGCACAGGAAACAAGGCAAGATGCAAGTTCAAGTTAGTTCGAATACGATACAGATATCAAAAACGATTCAAGCAAGTGGATGAGATCCTAAAAACTTATCCTATCTTATTGCAGGCTTGTTCGGTCTCTAAGTTGAAACCGAACAATTTAGTCGTTGACCTGCATGGGCCACCACAAAAACTATGTCACGCCCCAGTCCCAAAATGACGAGGGACTGAGCACGTGAGCAATGGCCAGCAGCACGCACCGATGGACAAACCAATTTAATGGATCCATCAGGGCATGCTTAAGCTGTAGTCTAGCAATACTAAGTACAAGTCTCAGGTATTTCTAATCTCATCCACAGAAAGTCACAGATTAAAAGCCAGAAATTATGCAATGGAAATAAATACTGAAATCTCAAATAAGCTATCTCGGGAACAAATCCGAGAATTAGTCTGTTACATTTAAGAAAAGACAGGAATTTAAAATGCTGGAAATGGAAATACTGTATAACTGAAGCCGGTGCTCAAGAGAAGTCTTCGGCCACTATCTCGTCCCCTGTTCCTTGTTCTACTCCAAGGAGTGCTCCAGTACCGTACACCTCGGGGTAGTTTTCTTCAGCTGTACCTGGGGACATAGTCCATTCCAGGTCCTCAGGGGACATAACAAGGTACAGAAAATACAAGCCAAAACATATGCAGTGCAGCAATAAAATAAATAGCAGGGTAAATATGTAAACCAGCTATTGATATGCAAGTGAGAGTTTTAGTCATACTCAGGCTGAGACTACTACATGATCAGTGTCTAAGAAACCATAGCAGTATTTTCTAGAAGAGCCAGAACTTGTGCCAAAGCTCTGTATCAGAGACTAGGACACCTCCAGATAACATTATTTACATTATAATCAGCCTTGATATGGTAATACTCTCCCCACCCCATGTAATCTCACGTCACAGTTCCAGAATATATCAGGTACAAGTCACGCAAGTTTGAACTAATACAATGAGTCAGGCTAGAATCTAAGCATGTAAACTGTAATGACATGAATATGTAACCTATACGGAATCACCAGGTATATCTCAGGCAATTCCGTCACATGAATAGTGTCAGGTGTCCTGGGTTGAGCAGTTAAACAAGTTACATAAGAAACTACCAGAAAATCAAGTAAAATACTATAATCAGAAATGTCTAAGAATTGGCAGGCTTTACTTGCCCACTGATGTATAACCAAGTCCAGGAAATATGTAGCAAGCTGCAAGTTTCGGCGAGGTACACTTGCCTGTGGTTCCGGCTATGTTTGCGGTTCTGACTTCGGTTGGATTTGCAGGCGGTACTCCGGTTGCTGAAACAAACATCACCATCAGATCCAAAAAATATCAATAAGCTAGAAACGCCTGTCCTTGGGTCCAATTTGGAGACAAGGGCAGAAACGGCAGTTTCGGGTCAAAACGGGATCCACATGTGGGCCCGCTTTGCACCGAAAAATGTGTCAGGGTCAACGGTCTCCAAATTCACCAAACTCAGTGTTAACAGGTCAGAAATGCTGATACGAACCCAACGGAACTTCCAGAATTGGATTCCGATGAGCCGATCACAAAATCGCCCGTCGAGCGGGGCCTGTAGGGCCCACGACACGCGATTTTGTCAACGTTCTCAGAATCGAACCAAACTTGACCCACAGGACCAGCGTATCGCTACGAGTCCGATGGCACAAGTTTTGTCTCGATCTGACATGTGTACACAAAGTTAGGGTGAATTACAGAAAGTACGGATACGGGGCGATGTCCGCGGATACGCGTTGATTCCGGTGTGCACGCACACCCGAATCAGCTTCTGCGAAATCCCACACGTCCGTATCGACGAGGCACACGTATCTGTGAAGACCGCGCGCGACCAAGTCGTCCCGTTTGGCGGGGCGTACTCGGTTCCGGGGTGAAACAGGGTCTGGTTTTTTCTGTTTTTGGATCGCGGTGTGCGATCACCACAGGATGCGATGCCCCGAACGGTTTATCCGGACACCGAGAGGGTCATACAGGCTTCGCAACGCAATTTACGGAATCGAAATCGGAGCTACGAGCAAAAAGATACACGCACCTGAAGGGGACCCGAAAACCAGGGCCAAATCGTGTCCGACACGTGTCCGACTCGTGTCCGACTCGTGTCCGACACAGGGGATTCAAATTAGGGTTAGGGTTAGGGTTTTGGGACTTCGCCGGAGCTGCGACGGCTGCTGGCGGCCAGAGGGAGGCAGGGGACGGCGGGGGGAAGCTCGGCCGGGGGCGGCGGCTCGCTGGGATGCGGCGGGGGGTCGCCGGAGGCGCTGCGGCGCCGGGCGCGGGAGCTGCTGTGGTCGCTGGGGGAAGGAGGGAGGAGGAGGAAGGGGGAGCTGGGCGGCAGCGTTGCGGCGGGGCCGGCGTGGCTGCAGCGGCGAGGCGGGACGGCGTCGCAGGGAGTCCGGCGGAGCAGCGAGGTGGCGGTGGCAGTTCGGGTCTAGCCGGAGGGGAGAGGAGCGGGGTTTATAAAGGGGGCGGAGGGGAGCGAGGCCGAGCGGGGGAGGCGGAGGTCGTGGGGTCGTGGGGGCGTGTGGGGGCGGTTGGCCGGCCGGAGCGGGCGGCGGGAAGTGCGGCGGAGCGGCCGGGACGCGCGGGGGGGGGGGGGGTGCGCTGGGGGATCGTGGGTGAAGATGGGTCGGCGGGTCGCTGGTCGGGCGGCGGAGGATCCGACCCGACCCGCTGGGCAGGGTCTGGGCCGGGCGGGGCTGGGCCCGGTTTCGGCCCAATGGGCCGGGCCGGGCTCGGGTTATGGGTTTTATTTATTAAAAACAATTTAAATAATAATTAACTCATTTAATTAATTAAATAATTAATAATAAATATTTTTGGGTATTTTAAAATAGGTCCGGGGCCCAATAAATTCCAGAAAAATTGCCCTAAGTCCAGTTTTTCATTTTACATCCAAAAATATTATTTTCATAATATTTTAATACTGTTTAATATTAATTAAAAATCATTGAATAATTAAAACCCTGTTTTTAAATTACAGAAAAATCCCAGAAAATTCCAGAAAATTGTGAAAAATCCAGTTTTTAAAATTTTGAAAATTCAGGGGGTTTACAGTGGCTATTAGAACTGGTAAGAGCATCTAGCTCTATGGACTAGAAAAGATAAATAGACTGCTTAAACATTGCCTGCTTGTATTATGACTGCTTGCATCATAGAATTCTCTGTTAGAAGCTACATGCATTACATTGGTATGTGTCACTACCACATTCTATAATAGGGGCATTTTTATTATTTACAATATATATATATATATATATATATATAATGTGTATAGTATATATATTATTGTTATTAATAATATGGGTTAGTGGACTATACTTGATCTGACCATTAGACTCAACACTAGATTAGTCACTTTGGGGACCTAACTAGTCAATCCCTTCATGAAATTAGAAATATGATTAAGTTTTCATTAGGGATGAAAACTTCACTAATTGAAAAACTCTTCATGAAAATCCTAGAGGGTATTTTGGTCATTATGCCTTAGCAAACCCTAGGTATTCTAGTGGCCGACCCTATAAGGAGGGGGGGGGGGAGCCTCCCTCAAGCTTCATTTAATGTTCATGAAAACCCTAGTTTGAGTTCTTTCCCAAACCCCCTCATTCCTCTTCCAAATTTCAGAAAATTAATCACAAATTTCTCTCATTTCCCTCATCTAAGAAACCTAGAATCTTAAGTTTCAAGGAGCATTGGAGGAGAAAAAGTTTGGCAAGAAAATTATTGGTTTTGCATTTGGAATCCTTATCCCAAGAGGTAAAATTCTAAAATCTCTCTTTTAAATTCTGTTTTTATTATTTTGAGGACCATTAGGAGCCCACCCATGGTTTAGGAATACCCACAAGGGGAGAGAGTGAGTCCATATTGGTTCCATAGTATTTTCTTCATGAAGTTGTGTTCATAGTTTGGAGTTTTGTGATAATTTGTGTTTTTCTCTATCCCTCATTATAACTAATTATAATAGTTACAAATAGATATATTTAATATGTATTTGTGTTTAATAGAGTATTGGGGGTTTTGTCATGAAGATTGGTTGGTGTATCATAGAGTATCACATTGATGCACTCAAGGTGCTTGATGAAATGATTAATAGAGAGTATACATATTTATAGTGCTAAATTCATATGTTATTGGATACGTATATATGTATATATGTATATATATATATATATATATATAAATGTATATATTGTTTGAAGTGTGTGTGTGTGAGAGGTGAGCACACTAGATTGGGTGCTCTCGAGTCAACTACAGTGGAGCAACTGACAGCATGGTTTAGTGCACTGTGTGCTATAGTATTAGAGGAAACTGTGCATTGTGTGCATCAGTGAGCTAGGTGGCTGCATTGGCATTGGAGTTGTTGTTTTAGTTAGTGTGCAGTGTAGCTCAAGTGTTCAGTCGAAGAGCTAGGTGCAGTGAGTTATTATGTCAGTATGAACACAACATGGAGACTTCATGGAGGTGGTGTGCTTGTTGTGCACTGTCGGGTTCGTTGTGGGGTACACAGTGGTATCATGTGATGTGTTGATAGTATGGGGAGGTGAATGGTATCTAGTTGGTATCAGTTGGTGATATGGAGTGAGGAGTGGGGAACTCGAGTACTGCAGTATGCTAGTTCGGGGTGTTCACTCATATGTGCAAGCATGCATACTAGTATGTGTTTGCAGTACCCGACCGTGTTCAGTCATTGCTTGTGCCAGGGAATAGCAACAGGCACTTGCCAAAGTTCGAGTGCAGGCAATTGAAGATTGGGGAGGGAGTAGTTGTGCCACTGCTGTACACAACAGGGTATCAACAACAGCAGCAAGGAAAGCAAGTTACTGCAGGCCACATGGAGAAGTAACAAGCACAGCAACAACAAGTAGATATAGCAACAGCAGTAGCAGTAGAGTGGGAGTGATGGGTTAGTGATGATGTTGGTAATTATGGTGTAGGCTATGCTCAGAGGCAAGGGTTCCAGTGCACAGGGTCTGGTACTATGAGTGTACTAATACTCTGAGTATCAGTAACTAAGGGGGGACTTGAGATTTTGAGTTGATCCATTTCATTGATTGTATCAGTGGGTAGTAGGAGATCAGTAGTAGTGTCTTGTGTCACCTAGTATGTATGTAAAGCTCCTAACCTTGAAAACGTATTATTATGAGCCAATTAGAGAGAATAGATTTTATTAGATTTTATTTTAAGATATTTGAGCACTTAGAGGATTTATGAAGCCATTATAAATTTTCCCAAATTTATTTCATAAAGGAGATCCTTTGGGCAGTTACTAGCTTAACCGTATGCACCAATATAATTTATATATATATATATATATATATATATATATATATATATATATATATATATATATATATATAGAATTTTCCATTGGATCAAATCCAAAACCCAAACCCGCAACCCGTTAACCATCACCCCGCGTATACTTCTACGCGCGTAAACAGCAGCAGCAGCAGTAACAAAACCACCGCCTATCTTTCACCCTCCCCCTCCCGCGTAAACTCTTCCTTTCACACCCCCCCCCGCGTATACTTCTCCGCACGTAAAACCCAAACCCTAACCCATTAGGTGAAGAAAATATCAGCAGCAGAAGCAAAATCCAATTTTACTTTGCTTTGCTTTACCACGCATGTAAGCTTCTCATTCCATCGCTCCTTAACACTAAAATTACTAAACACCCCTCAACCGAAACCAAAACCAATGAAAAGAAAGAAACATCAGCGGCAGTAGTTTTAGTTTTCTTAAACACTAAGTTTCCCCATCGCCTCTTATTCTCTATATATATCCATGCAATACACCCCAAAACCCTAAACCTCACTCCTTTAACTTAATACTGTTGTAGACGCTTGCACTATACGGATCTCTTGCTCGGCAAGTATACCTTGCCTTGTTGTACTGTTTAAATTCTGAACTAATTGTTGCATATTTATTTTATATAACTGTGTGCGTCCGAGAGAGACTCGGGTGCAGTCAACGAATGCGTTGACGTTAAGATCTGGTGTTTGACCTAGTGGCTAGTAGACCCACCTAAAGTTGTGGAGTTATCGGTATGACTCCCCAGGCCTTGACACGTATTATTTTACGTCACATAGTGAGTTCATGTAGGGACGCGTGCCTCATACTCGACTGGCCATCGGTGTGAGCAACACGTGTAACGGTATTTAGCTTAGTTGTTATTTCTATAGAGACTTGCATTCTAGTACAAGATGTTCACGTCGTGTTCACGACTTGTACATTTACATTGGGTAGGGAGGACGACTAGTAGGCGTATGGGATACCCACCTCCTTTATTGCAGATACCCCACTCTTCGGAGTGGTACGGACGTATATATTATTGCAGATACCACGTTTCTTAGAGTGTTGGATGTTATTTATATACAGATACCTCATTCTTCGGAATGATGGACGTTACAGATACCACACTCTAGAGGACGTTGGACGATATGCCTATGCCTACCCATACGTATCAAAGTTATCCTCAAATTGCATTCACTTAGATGGTTAGCACACCCCTTTTTTTATTCAGTATTTACTTTATGACATGTTTCTATGTATCTTGTTATGTCCCTCTGAGGACCTGGTCCCTTTCCAGATATAGACGAGCAGGAGTATCCGCAGGAGTACGGACCTAGACCGGACGCTACTTATCAGACTGAGGAGGTCTTACCCTCGGTGTATATGTGACTTTATTATCGCTGTTTTAGAGATCCTTGTTGCTACTTCAGTATAGTCGTTTTTGTAGTGGATTTGTTTCCACCCGACTATCAGACTTGATACTCATCTGGGATATTCAGTTGTTATTCAGCTATTTATTTCTACTTATTATTTGTGCCGTGGATGAGATCTAGATTGTGTGTGTGACTTGTTGTGACAATATATTACCCCTGGTGGATTGGATATTCATGTACAACGTACGTGTGTATATGGTTTCCATATATTGGAGTTCATATACATACGGCTGGGCGTGTTACGTATTCCTAGTCCTACGTATTTTGGGACTGGGGCATGACAGTGTATTGATGAAGGAATCACAACAGGTATTGCTAATTACCTGTGTGCAAAAAAGTACTAGTGCACTAATAGGTTATTCCATGAAGGCTAACAGCAGTTGCGAGACTTGGTGCAGTGTTGGTTAAGGTAGATGTTAATTACCAAGGGTTGGGAGTATCCAGTAAGGTCAGGTGTAAGCAAAGCAGTTTAAGTGTAAGTCGAGGATATGGATGGTGTGTGAGGTATTAATTAGGAAGGTGCATCCTAGTGTTAAGCTGAGGTGGTGGATTTGGATATTAGTAGGTAACAAGTATGGGTGTCAAGGTAAGTTGGGATACTAGGAATAGTTGATATATTATATGATAATTAGTAGATAATTATAAGCAAAGTTAAGGGTGGTATCAGTTAAGTCAAGTGTTAACTATGGTATCAGTTAAGTAGTAGGTATCAGTCAAGTCTGAGTAATAGCATATAGTATATGTGATAGTAAATAGAATTAGTTAAGTACTAACTAGTATAAACTAGGTAATAACTAGTAGAGTCTAATATTGACCTAGTTGACTTCCAAGACCTAGTTTGAACCTAGAAATCATAAGTTCACCTAGTTTGACTTAATTATCCTTTAATAACACCAATTTAACATTAATATTTGATATATAGGTCATTGTGATTCTATCTTGGACAACGATCCTCATTCGTTGCTCCGGACCACAGGCGAATACATTCTCTGACAGTTTTTATTATTTTGATTATTACTATGATTCTAGTTGTAGTGTATACTTGATTCCGACACAGTGGATACACGGGATAGTATCATAGATACCTGTCATGAGAAGTCGTGATTGGAATCCATCATACTAGCTGGGGACGAAAAAATATGTAAACACCCTAAATTTTGAGAATAATTTTAAATTAAGTTATTTCGTTTTGGGAATTTTTGGAAATTTAAAACCAAGATGAGTGTGATTTAAAGAAATAATTTTAAGCATGGCTAGATGGGGTTAAAATATTCTGGAAGTAAAAATTTATTGTGTATGATGGAGAACCGGACGCATGGCATTTTTCGGTGAATTTATTGGACACCGGAGCAGCGAAACGAGGACCAAAAGCTAATTGGATCTTGAAACGAACCAAACCCAGCCAACCCATTGTAATGGGTCGGGTCGGGTCGGATCCAGCAACCCGACCCGAAACCCTAACTGAACCCTAGGCGAAGTCCATCGGATTCACTGTGCCCACCCTATTTATACCTCGACTTTCGCGCTACCAGCCGCCGCCGAAACCCTAGATCCACTGCTAACGACCCCCGCCGAGCCCGACGTTTCATCCCCCATCGCCGCCGACCCAAACTGTGCCAACCGCTGCTGTCGACCCCTGAGATCGACCCGCCATCGTCAGTTCAACCGAGCTCCACCGCTCAACTCCCCGCGCAGCCGTGAACCCATCAACCCCCCCCCCTGATCGAGACGCCTCCGCCGCCGGATCGACCTCCCCACCAGCAGACCGCCTCCGCGTCCGCCGTATCCCGTCGACCCCATTCGCGCCGCTCCGCTCTTCCCATCCTCTGATTGACCCGCGGAGCAACCCGACTTCGGCCACGCTGTCGCCGAGCGACGTCGCCGAGCGACGTCGCCCAGCGCCTAACTCCGGCGCCGTCCCCATTGGCCAACCAGTCGGACAGCCCATCATCGGAGTCGTCAACTCGAACCGCTGCCGCTGAACGGGGCCAGACCCACCTGTCGTCGACGAAGCCCGACGCCTCACGAACGCCATCCCGCTGACCTGAGTCAGAAACCTCGCTCAGATTCTCGTCGGACACGGGAATCCTCGACCAGAATTCGGTTCGCGTCAAATTGGACTCTCGGACACGTGGAATTCAGCATTCACGGAGCCCTGTTCAGGTACTGTTTTCACCCTCATCGCAACTCCAATTTCAATTCCGTCAGTTGCTACGCGTAGACTGTGTAACCCTCTCGGTGCCCGTGCAATTCGCTCGGAGCATCGCGTCCTGTGGTGATCGCACACCGCGATCCAAAAACAGGAAAAACATCACCCTGTTCCACCCCGGAACTGAGTCCGCCCCGCCAATCGGGACGACTTGGTCGCACGCGGTCTTTACCAAACTGTGCGCGACGTTGATACGGTCGTGTAGGATTTCGCAGAAGTCGATTCGGAGGTGCGTGCACCCCGGAATCAACGCGTATCCGCCAACAACACCCCGTATCCGTCCTTTCTGGAACGCGCTGTAACTTCGTGTACACACGTCGGATCGAGACGAAACTTGCGCCATCGGACTCGTAGCAATACGCTGGTCCTGTGAGCCAAGTTTGGTTCGATTCTGAGGACGTTGACGAAATCACGTATCGTGGGCCCCACAGGCTCCACTTGACCGGTGATTTGTGAGCGGCTCATCGGAATCCAATTCTGGAAGTTCCGTTGGGTTCGTATCATCGTTCCTGACTTGTAGACACTGAGTTTGACTAATTTGGAGACCTTTGACCCTGACACGCTTTTCGGTGCAAAGTGGCCCACAAGTGGAACCCGCTTTGGTCCAAAAATGACCTTTTTGCCCCTGTGTCCAAATTGGACGTAAGGACAGGCATTTCTAGCAGTTTGATACCTTCTGAGACTATTGGTGATGTTTGTTACAGCATCTGGAGTAGCCCCTACCGGTTTCACCGATCCCAGGACGACAGTTGATATTCGGACATCAGGCAAGTGTACCTTGCCAAACTCTGCAGCTTAGTTATTTATTTTCCTTGCTATATATATATTACTGTGCATGCTCAATCTAGGACCGTTTGACATACTTAGCGTCCGATTATCAGTCGGGTGCCAACATCGTACGCGGTGTTGGGTAATGTCATCTAGATATGGACATACGTGACACTTTATCTTCTCGTACTGGTCATACCAAGTACACTTGACCCAGGACACTGGACACTGTTCATGAGACAGGATCTTCCCGAGATATTCGTGGTGATCCTGTATAGGTTGCAGGACTTATAGAGATACTATATTCTAGATACATTATGACTTGTGCATTAGTTATGACCCCGCGGACATGGACGTGAGACGTTATGTTCATGATTTGTGTGGTTACATTGGGTGGGGAGAGACACACAGACTACAGGCTGATTATATATATACACCCCTATTACCGTGAGGCACAAGACTCTATAGCCGAGCTTGGCCCATTACTCATATTTACTGCTGCTACCCGGCTCCCCTACACAGAGCTTGTAGTATGCTTCAGCCTGAGTTCTAGTGCTGCTCTCATCTTGCATATCACTTAGCTGGTTATTTTAGTATTCCCTTATTGTTCCATCTATTGCTGGATAGATTCACAGGCTATAGGTTGATATTATTATGTCGGCTACTCAGTCTCCCGCTGAGCTAGACCACCCCATGATACCCTTGCTACAGGCTCCCCTACACAGAGCTTGTAGAGGTTCAACCTGAGTTCTATTGATATTCTCTCTTGCATTTATACAGATGTTACATACTTACCCTGCTTATCTCATTATTTGCTGCACTGTTATATTCTGGCTTGTATTATTTCCTGTACCTTGCTATGTCCCCTGAGGACCTGGATATGGATTTTGTCCCCAGATTTTGCAGAACAGGTTTACCCCGAGGTTTACGGGACCGCAGCAGGAGGAGCCGATCCAGGAACTGTACCACCATCCGAGGGCGAGGTCTTAGCTGAAGACTTCTCTTGAGCATCCATGTTTATGCTCAGCTTTTAGTATTTCTTTCAGTCTTTTCTTTTCTGGTCTGTAGAACCATTGTACTAGATATTTATCGGGTTGTTCCCCGAAGTACTTTGTGAGACTTGCTGATGATTTACATTCCTCATTTATTATGTGGATCATATTTTATATCTTGTGTGGATGAGATTAGTTGTGCCATGATTGTCGTAGACTTGTTTTACAGCTTAAGTATGCCCTGATGGATCCTTTATATTGAGTTGGTCCATCGGTGCGTACTGCTGGCCATTATCACGCGTCTGGTCCCTCGGTATTTTGGGACTGGGGCGTGACAAAATATTAACAAGTTATGTGATCATACCCCACCTTACATGCATCATAGCTCACCCCATATATCACGTAGGGTGTAGCCTGACCATTTACATGTCTCATAGTTATATATGATTAGCCTGACTATTTCTCGTATCATAGCTAACCAGATGGTTAGTCTGACCTCACATGTATCATAGCCAATCATATATAACAAGCCTGATATAGTCCCAAGCCGACCACATAGCAAACTGATATTTTACGGCACTTAGCCAGTGTCTCTATTCTTGTTCCAGTACATTCATTTCTAGCATTCATATATATCTGTTCACTGCTAGTTAGTTCTATATAATGATTACATGTCTCTCCAGATTCCTTACATTCCAATATTTTATTCATCATGTATTTCCTTACACTACTTTATAGTTTTATCAATATAATTAAAATTGCTGCTAGTGTTTGTGCTTCGCTTCAATCCTGACTGGATAATATTTTTTAGAGGATCTTGAGGACTTCTGTCCTACCCATTATGGTCCAGAAGTAGATGATAATTATATTCCGGAGATTCCAGAGGAGCCACTCCATATAGAGGAGACACCACCCGCGGTTGTTTAGTTAGCACTTAGCTTATCTTTATGTATTGGATTGTTCCAGACTTATAGAATTAAGTTGTATTATATTGATACTTATTTGTGTTGTGATAGCTAGACTCTTAGACTCTATCTTGTTAAGATATATATTATTTTGCCTCTCGTTTTTTCTTGCATCTTTATCGTGTCATTTACCTTCTTTATAGTTATTGTGATTGAGTACATTATGAATTGATGATCATATGCATATTCATTGTCCTCCGTTTACAGTTGAGAGATATTGACAGGTTATAATATCATTGATAGATAGCTATGTTGGACCTAGACAACGTTCTACCGTCGATGCTGCGGTGTAGGCTGGACGTACCCACGACTCATGCCCAATTTTTAAGTACTGGTCGTGAAAGTCTTACAACTTGTGCACAAGGAAAATCTTTCGGCGGTTCCTAGGGAACTAGGGATCGTTCGGTCTGTGAGAGATCTGGATACCCTGAGGCATGAAGTCCTTGATTTACGAGAAGGGTATAAGTCATTAGCAAGCTTAGGCATGCAGATCCACTTTCTGATCCCGGGGAACCAACACTCGGGGACCATCATATAATTAGGGTGCATGCTAGGTTAGCCATCTTGCATACCTAACTGTTTGATGCAGAGATGAACATAAAATATAACCTTATTCATATATGAAAATTGTTGCTAACTTATATGTCTGTTGGGATAACCATCCGGCCGAAGGTAAGAATCACTGTATAAGTAATCACTAGTTATTGTTTATGTTTCTTATCGAACTGTCACTACCCAATTCTAGAAAATAGGGTTTTTTATTTTATTTTTATTTGGTAAATTGTGTATTGTATTTAATTAATTATATTTATATTTAATTAGTGATTGTATTATTTTTAATTGATTATTTTAGGGTTTTGGCTAGCCTGGACCCATGTCAGACCCTAGTGGACCCATGTCCGACCCAACCCACACCCTTGTGAGACATATTTTTGGGTTTTAGAATATTTATTATATTTTTAGTGGGCTAGTTGGAGAGATTTGGAGTTAGTTTGAGTGCTTTTGGAACCCGAAACCCAAACCCAAGTGAGAGGAGGGCATTTTGGACATTTGGAGACTTTGGAAACCTACTTTACCACTTGGTCGGCCTATTCCCAGCCCCATTCCCGCACACCACAGCAGCCCCTCCCCATTTCCTTCTTCTTCTTCTTCTTCACTTCTTCTTCTTCTCCACTTCTTCTTTCTTCTTCTTTCCTTCTTCCAAGTAAGTTCTCTCCATTTTTCTTCCTTCCTTCTTCCATTCCTTCTTCTTTATGTGAACCCTAACCTTATGATTTTCCCTAACCTAGGTGTTTAGATCCTAGACTTGGTGTGAAGGCTAGATTTGGAGGCTTGGAGCTTGAGGGAGGTGACTTCAAGTGGATTGGAGACTTTGGCCTTGGGATTCCAACTCCCAAGAGGTAAACCCTAACTTTTCCTTTGCTAATTACTCTTATGTAGTGTAATTAGTGGTTTAGAACCTTCCTAGACCCTAAGCCTACCCGTGGGAGGAAGTTGGAACAAGTTTGGTTGTGTTTGGAGATTTTGACACTAGGTTTTGTGTCAATTTCGGGTAGAATCCAAAATCGGCCCAATTTTGGGTGATATCCTAGGTTAGACGGACCTAGGTAGACATTGTCGGGTGTCTTGAGGGTTAGTGCGTGTCCCTGTTCGGACACGTGAAGTCGTGTCGCGAAAAAATGAACGTTTTTGGAGTTTTCGTCGTCGTCGGTTCTAAGTACGTGCGCATTTTTGCCACGAGCCTAGAATCGACGGAATAGCATTTTTCTAGGATCTAGACATCGTTTAGAACCCGTAGGTAAATTTTGGGCCGATTTTGAGTTGGTTTGGTGTACGTTTCAGGAGGTTTTTTGAACCGCACACCGCGTGTTCGTCGAAATGACCGAACGGCCATTTCGACTTGGTTTCCTAGTTTCGGGCTTGTGCGCGCGTTGGGTTAGCTTCGAGGAGTGTGTGCTAGAATTCTCGGGTTATATTTTATATATATATATAGGTGTTCGTGTGTATGTGGGTCGTTGGTGGGCGTTGTGTGTGTTGTTTGTGTGTTGTGTGCATTGTGGTTGAGTGTATGTGTGTCTATATATGTATATATATATTTATATATATGTTTATATGTTTGTGTATCTATATTTGTGTGTATATATATATATATGTTAGTGTGTGTGTGTGTATATATATAGAGTTATATATATATATATGTATATATGTGTGTGTCTTGTGTTTGGGTGTGCGTGTGTGTGTGCGTGTAGCAGCGAGGTTGTGCAGCGAGGCAGCGCAGCGTGGCAGCTCCAGCAGGCAGCGCCGCAGCGCACAGCGCGCTGCTGTGCAGTGCACAGCAGCAGGCAGCAGCTGCAGCATGCTGCACAACATGCCAGCAGCAGCAGCAGCAGGCCCTAGCAGCAGCGGCGGCGGCTTCGTGGCTCGGCGCTTGCGCGCCGCGTTGCTCTAGCAGCTGGGTAGTGATGGTTAGTGAGATATATATAGATATCTAGAGAGATAGATAGATAGATTTATAAATAGATAGCTAGATAGATGGATTGATAGATAGATGTTAGATAAATAGATGGATAAAATTTTAGATAGATAGTTATATAGATAGATAGATAGATAGATAGATAGATAGTTAGATATAGTTAGATATCTATATCTATATGCATAGATATATATATATATATATATATATATATATATATATATATATATATATATATATATATATATATATATATATATATATATATATATATATATTTGAGAGTGGGTATAAGGTATGTGTATATAATTGTGGTTGTGGATATATATGTATATAGATACGTAGGTGTGTATATATATATGTTAGATATATTCTAGCCTAGATTAGTAACTAGGTATATGTTTACATACTTAGATAGCTAACTAGATAGTTAGTTAGAGGGGTATTGGGCGATATCTCAATACCTTGAGATATCAAGGTATCTCAATACCTTGAGATATTCAAGGTATTGAGTTTCGAGCGGGATTTTTGAGCAATAGCCTAGGATTAGTATTAGAGTGATTTTTATATGTATATGTGTATATATTTACGCGTGCTAGCATAGGTTTTAGCGTGTTTAGGCGGAGTGCGTAGCCTAGGGCGAGGTATCGGATACCGAGGGTATCTCGGTATCTCGAGGAGGCGAGTTTGAGGTTTTACTAGCTTAATGAGCTAGTTTTGACCTAGAATTTCAGGGGCACCCTAGTTTGACCTAGCTTTGACCATAATTGTCCTCGTTGACCGTAAAATTCAATGTTTGACCTAGTTTTGACCTAGAGTTGACTTTTTGGACCCCGGGTTGACTGTTTGTTCCAAATTTCACCGGTTTGACCCGTTCGACCTAGAATATCCCTAGAAGCCTGTTTTTAATTATTTTATATCAGTTTAAATCCTTAGAACCCTGTTTAATTCTGCTTTTCATAATAGGTTCTTGTGACACCGGTCCGGATCTCGATCCTCATCAGTCGCTCAGGACATCAGGCGAGTACCTACCTCTGATAGTTTCCATTTCATGATAGCGTTTATATCACCTGTTCTAGAACTGTAATACTTGATTCTGACACATTGTTACACGAGCTGGTACTAGTGGATCCCGTCATGAGATGCTATCCCCCTTACCGTGTTCAGCGGGTACTCTATCACGTGTATTTTATCATGTGCTTCGGGTATTGATTCTCATGTGCTATCATGTGCTTCTTGTGCTCTCGCCTTCATGTGTGCGAGCTACTTATCATGTACGTAGCGTGTTTTGGTTGGATCCAAGAGTATTAGTGGGGGAGGAGAGTAGGAGTTGGTTATGTGATCAAAGCCAAACAATATTCATGTGTATGTCGGTTATGCAACTCACGCATAACGAAGTTATCGTAGTATTTTTCATGTACAACCTAAGCCGATCACATAACGAACTTGTGCTCAAGGCACTTAGCTAGTATTCATGTTTTCTCACATGCAGTTACTTTTCTACTTGTATTGTTCTCCAGTTTATATTGCAGCTACTTATTCTGCTCCAGCATGTATTTATTTCCTGTGCATCTTGTATACTTTTCTATTGCTCGTCATATACACCTTATCATGTATTTGGAGTTGCTTTCAGAGTTATGTACTTCGCTCCAGTCCTGACTGGACATATTTTTTCCAGTGGATCCTGAGGATTATTGCCCGACTTTCTACGGACCGGGTGTCGACGAGTGCTGTGACTCCGAGACTGTGGAGGAGCCTTGCGAGGAGACACCTTTAGCACCCTAGTTAGCTAGGTGGGTTTCCTGGGTTGTTCCCAGCTGATTATATTTTGGATGATTGTACTTATTCTTTTATTGCCTGTGAGATGTTGTAGACGGCTATAGACTTGGACTGTATTTTGGATATTGTCCTGCTCTTTTTGGTTTTGTTTCTTTGTTGATATCATATCATGCTTTTATTCTTCCCCTAGTTATTGTGATTGAGAGTTCATATATATATTGCGTGGTTGCCCTCCTTTTGGAGATGATTGTCATGCCCCAGTCCCAAAATATCGAGGGACTAGTCACGTGGCAATGGCCAGCAGTACACACCGATGGACAACCCAATTTAATGGATCCATCGGGCATACTTAAGCTGTAATATAGGTCTACAACAATTAGTCAAAAACTAATCTCATCCACACACAGAATAATAAGATCAACAGCAAATAAAGAAAGTACATCAATGTCCAGTCTCAGCAAAGTATGTCGGGGAACAACCCGATAAAAGTCTAAAAATACTGGTTCATCAGACCAGAACAAAGGAGTCCAGAAATAAGTATCTAATGAGTACAAATATCATAATCTCAAGAAAAGTCTTCAGCCATCACCTCTGCTTCTAAGTTAGGTTCTCCTTCAGCAACAGCTTCTGGTACAGCTTCAGCTCCTGTCCCGTAAACCTCGGGATAATGTTCTTCTGCTAAACCTGGGGACATCATCCATTCCAGGTCCTCAGGGGACATAGCAAGGTACAAATAATACAAGCCAAAATAGATGCAGTGAAATAGAAAATGAAATAAGCAGGGTAACTACATAACCATCTATGTGAAAATGCAACTAAGAGCAACACTAGTACTCAGGCTGAGACTGCTACAAGCTCTGTGTCGGGGAGCCGGTAGCAGCAATATCTAGTAATGGGTCTAGCTCTGCTCGAGAGTCTACAACCTCACAATAGTAGTATATATATATATATATATAACAGCCTGTAACCTGTGTGTCTCTCCCCACCCAATGTAACCACACGTCTCATGTCCATGTCACGTGAGATCAGAGCTAATGCAACAGTCATAATCTAAGAATATAAGAACTATGTCCATCCTGTATCCTACACAGAATTACCTTAAATATCTCAGGAAGATTCTGTCAATGTATGGTGTCAAGTGTCCTAGGTTTTAATGTACTTGATAAACAAGCACGAGAATGTAAAGGGTCACGAATGTCCATCTCTAAATGACGTACACAACTCCGCGTACGGGGTTGGCACCCGACTGTGATCGGACGCTAAGTATGTCAAACGGTCCTAGGTTATAGCATGTATAATAGTCATAGACAATAAAACAAGAAAACAAAATGAACTAATAAACTGTAATTTATGGCAAGGTACACTTGCCTGGGGTTGGATTACCAATAGCGGTTCCGGTATCAGTGGGTCCAGCAATTACACCTCCAAAAGCTGAAATGAACATTATCAACAGTCTCAGAACATAGAAAATAGCTAGAAATGCCTGTCCTTAAGTCCAGTTTGGACACAAGGGCAAAAATGATATTTCTGGGCCAAAGCGGGTCCATATGTGGGCCGCTTTGCACCAAAAATTGGGTCAGGGTCAAAGGTCTCCAAATCAGTCCAACTTAGTGTCAACAAGTCAGAAACATTGATACGAACCCAACGGAACTTCCAGAATTGGATTCTGATGAGCCGTTCTCAAAATTGCCCGTCAGGTGGAGCCTGTGGGGCCCACGACACGCGATTTTTCAACGTTCTCAGAATCGAACCAAACTTGACCCACAGGACCAGCGTATTGCTACGAGTCCGATGGTGCAAGTTTTGTCTCGATCCGACGTGTATACACTAAGTTACAGCAAAATACAGAGAAGTCGGATACGGGGTATTGTCCGCGGATACACACTGATTCCGGTGTGCACACACATCCGAATCGGCTTCTGCGAAATCCCACACGTCCGTA
This sequence comes from Iris macrosiphon, assembly GCA_036927795.1. NCBI lineage: Eukaryota > Viridiplantae > Streptophyta > Magnoliopsida > Asparagales > Iridaceae > Iris > Iris macrosiphon. The sequence goes on from JAYESA010000020.1 coordinate 39,005,420, forward strand.
TCTACGACACGCACGTATCGGTGAAGACCGCACGTGACCAAGTCGTCCCGTTTGGCGGGGCGTACTCAGTTCCGGGGTAAAACATGGCTTAGTTTTTCCTGTTTTTGGATCGCGGTTCGCGATCACCACAGGTCGCGATGCCCCGAGCGGGTTACACGGGCACCGAGGGGGTCATACAGGCTACGCGATGTAATAGACGGAATTGAAATCAGAGCTACGAGGCACGAGATACGAGTACCTGAACAGGCTCGAAATCGGGGTATTCTTCGTGTCCGACTCGTGTCTGAATGCTGTGCCCGACTCGTGTCTGAATGCTGTGCACCCTAGGGTTTCTGTTCAGACTCTGCCGGAGCTGCGGCTAGGGCCGGAAAGACCGGGAAGCAGAGGCGAGCGGCTCTAGGGCGGCCGGAGGCGACATCTGGGACTGGCCGGGGTCAGCTGGGACGGTGAGCGTCCGGCTGCTGCTGGTTCTGTCGAGGAGGAGAGGCTGGGGTCGGCTCCGGCGGAGAGAAGTAGCTCCGGTGGCGGGGAAGGGAGCTGGGCGGAGCTCAGGGGGACCGAGGGTGGCTGACAACAGCGAAGCGCTGGACTGGGAAGAAGGCGGTGGTGTGCAGCTGCGGGTCGGTGGACGGCGGAGGAGAGAAGAAGATCGCCGGAACTAGGGTTCTAAGGATTTAAATAGGGAATAGGGTAGAGGGACGGCCGGGGGTTGTCGGAATGGGAAGGGAAAGGGTTCAGGCGAACGTTGCGGGAGTGGAGGCGACGCGGGGCAGCGAACGGCCGGCGGCGGTGGGCGTTTCCGGCGCGGGGAGATCAGGGGTCGGGGCAGCTCAGATTAGGGGTGCACTGTTCATCCGGGTCGGGTTGGAGCGGGTGCGGGTTTGGGCAGACCCGGCCCGACCCGCTAGCTTGAGCGGTCCGGGTTGGTCAGACCGGCCGGTTCGGTCCGGTTCACTCTCTGATTTGGTTTGGTCTAATATATTGATTTAATTTAAATAGTTAAATTTTTACAATAGTTTTTAATGCTTTAAAAATTCATCCGGGATCCAATAAATTTCCGGAAAAATACCCCATGCCTGGTTTTTAATTTTACACTAGAAAATATAATTTTTTTATCCCATTTTAATATTATTTATTATCTTTTAAAATTCATTTTAAATTAGACTTACTTAATTTATTGGTTTTTAAATTTTTTTACAGAAAATGCTAATTAATTCCAGAAAATTAAATTTAAAAATTCTTAAAATTTTCAGGTGATTACAATCTACCCCCCTTAAGAAAATTGCGTCCTCGCAATTTAAAGATTAAACTACTAATAGAACAGAACTATAGGAATTACAAAAATTACTTAAGATATACCTGCATCCTCGAATAAATGGGGATATCGCTGGCGCATTATATCTTCCCTCTCCCAAGTAGATTCACCAGGAGAGTGTTGCTTCCAAGCCACACGAACCAGTTTAATTGTTTGTCCCCGCAGTGTCTTCTCGCTGGTGCCAAGTATACCCACTGGTTGTTCTTCATATCTCAGGCTTGGGCCTACTGCGATCTCAGAATGATCAACTATGTGACTTGGGTCAGTCACATACCTTCTCAACTGTGAGACATGGAATTTATCATGCACTCCCTCTAAAGATGGAGGTAATGCAAGTCGATAGGCCACCTCACCAATGCGCTCCAGAATATCAAAGGGCCCAATGTACCTTGGACTCAATTTGCCTCTGCTCCCAAAGCGAATGGTTCCTCGAGTAGGTAAAATTCTCAGGAATACATGTTCTCCTTTCTTGAACTCCAGGGGACGTCGGTGTGTATCAGCCCAATGCTTCTGTCTGTCCTGAGCTGCACGAAGATGATTCTGGATTTGCTTCACCTTTTCCACCGTTTGCATTACCAACTCTGGCCCTAATATTTGACGCTCTCCGACGTCACTCCAGCATATTGGCGATCTGCACTTCCTACCGTATAATGCCTCGAAAGGAGCCATCTTGATGCTTGCTTGATAACTGTTGTTGTATGAGAACTCTACCAAATGTAAATAATCTTCCCAAGACCCTCCAAAATCTAACATACAGGATCGCAGCATATCCTCCAAGATCTGGATTGTACGTTCTGATTGACCATCTGTCTGGGGATGATAGGCAGTGCTGAATTTTAGTCTGGTGCCAAGACTCTCTTGCATGCTTCGCCAAAAATGAGAGGTAAATCTCGAATCTCGATCTGATACAATACTAACCGGCACTCCATGCAACCTTACTATTTGTCGCATATACATGTCGGCTAGTATCTCTGTGGACTGTCCAACTCTAAATGGCAAGAAGTGTGTCGATTTAGTGAGTTGGTCCACGATAACCCATACCGCATCTTTTCCGCTGGGGCTCCTTGGGAATCCTGTGACGAAGTCCATGGTGATATGTTCCCACTTCCATTCTGGTATGGGAAGTGGCTGCAACATTCCTGCAGTCCTCTGGTGCTCGGCTTTCACTTGTTGGCAGACTAAGCATTTAGCTACAAATCTAGCAATCTCTCTCTTCATTCTATGCCACCAATAATACTGCCTTAGATCTCGATACATCTTTGTTCCTCCTGGATGAACAGAGTATATAGAGCTATGTGCTTCAGTCATTAGCTCCTGTCTCAGTTCTCCATTTGGAAAATATAGACGGTCTCCGCACCTTAATGTCCCATCCTCATGTATGCGAAGTCCCGTCTGCAAGCCTGCTTCTGTCTTCTCTTTGAGTCTTCGAAATCTTGCATCAGTAGGCAGAGCTTCTTTAATTCTTTCCACAAGCGATGACTTCACTTCCAGATTAGCCAGCAATCCACTCTGTCTTGGTAAAATAACCTCTATCTGGAGCTCCTGTAGATCTTTCAATAGCTCAGGCTGCATTGTCAAGAAATAAGCTGTAGGCTTCCTGCTGAGTGCGTCTGCTACTACATTTGCTTTCCCTGGGTGGTACTGCAGATCTATATCAAAGTCCACCATCAACTCAAGCCAGCGCCTTTGCCTCATGTTAAGCTCCTTCTGGGTATATACATACTTTAGACTTTTGTGATCAGTGAAGATTTTCACCTTCTCACCATAAAGATAATGCCTCCAAATCTTCAGTGCAAATATTATAGCAGCTAGCTCCAAATCATACGTTGGGTAGTTCTTCTCATGGACCTTCAACTGTCTCGATGCATAAGCAATAACTTTGCCATGTTGCATCAAAACACATCCTAGGCCACTACCTGACGCATCGCTATAAACAACAAAACCGCCTGACCCTGAAGGAAGAGTCAAGACTGGTGCTGTTGTTAGATGCCTCTTCAATTCTTCAAAGGCCATCTGACATTCTTCTGTCCATGCAAAGTCTTGATCTTTCCGTGTCAACTTCGTCATTGGCTCCGCAATCCTTGAGAAATTTTCTACGAACCTTCTGTAATATCCAGCAAGTCCTAGAAAACTCCTCACCTCAGCAACTGATGTCGGTGTAGGCCAAGTCTCGATGGCAGCAACCTTCTCTGGATCAACTGACAGTCCTTCTCCTGAGATAATATGCCCTAAGAATGGTAACTTATCCATGCAAAACTCACATTTACTGAGCTTAGCATAAAGCTTCTCCTGCCTCAACGTCTCTAGCACGATTCTGAGATGCTCCTCGTGCTCTTCGTGGCTTTTGGAATATACCAGAATGTCATCAATAAATACAACCACAAATTTATCCAAGTATTGATGGAAGACTCGGTTCATCAAGCTCATGAACACAGCAGGCGCGTTAGTTAAACCAAACGGCATTACTAAGAACTCATAGTGTCCATACTTAGTCCTGAATGTTGTCTTCGGGATATCTTCCTTCCTCACCCTAATCTGGTGATAACTGGATCTAAGGTCAATCTTTGAAAATACCCTAGCTCCACTCAATTGATCAAATAAGTCATCAATGCGTGGCAAGGGATACCGGTTCTTAATGGTCACAGCGTTTAACGCCATGTAATCAATGTACAGGCGAACTGTTCCATCCTTCTTTGGTACAAAAAGTATAGGTGCTCCCCAAGGTGAAACACTGGGCCGGATAAAACCCTTCTCCAGAAGTTCATCAACTTGTTTCTTCAACTCCACTAACTCCTTAGGTGCTAGCCGATATACAGATGAAGTGATAGGTTCTGCTCCTAGAGTTAAGTCTATGGTGAATTTTATTTCCCGATCAGGTGGTAAACCTGGAAGATCATCGGGAAATACATCCACAAACTCTGAGATAACTCTTGGGTATCTTGACTCCCCTTCTACAGTTAATACCCTAAGAGTTGGCTGAACACCCTGCTCTACAGCTCCTCGAAGAAATTTAAACTCTGAGTGTCCAGGTGGTCTGAATATAACTTTTCTAAGCCGACAATCAAGAGTAGCATGATACTGACTTAACTAGTCCATACCAAGTACAACATCATAGTCAGGCATAGAAAAGATCAGAAATTGGGCTCGCATTTCTCTTCCACAGACTACTACCGAACATGATCTACAGATATCACTAACCGGTATAATTCCACCTCCCGTAAGAATTCTCTTAGTCTTCGGAAGGGGTGCAGTAGCTACTCTATGGGTGGCTATGAAACTAGCAGCTATGAATGAGTGTGATGCCCCAGAATCAAATAAAGCTACAGCAGGTAATGAAGCTACTAAAATAGTACCTGCTATAACTTCTCCAGCAATAGCTTCTTCCTGAACAGCCATTGGAAATGCCTGACCTCGTCCCTGAGCTGGACCCCTCTGCTGACGAGCCTGTTGGAATAGTGCTGCTTGAGGTGGCAATGGTGGTCTTGGCTGATATCCTCCTGGAGCTGGTGGTCTGACTCCTCCAACTCCCGTCTGCTGTGCTCCCACTACTGGATAATCTGGCCTTGGTGCAGGTAGAGCTAGTCGTGGTGTTCCCTCTCGGCGTCCTGAGCAGTCCCTGGATAGATGCTGGTTGGATCCGCAAACCAGGCACAGTCCCAATTTGTGTCTGCACTCCTTTTCAATATGACCCAACTTGCCGCAGAAATGACTAGTAGGTAGGGTTCTTGGTGCTGCTCTCTGCGATAGATTCCTCTGGAGTCGCTTTGCAGAATCCCCTTGCGCTGCCTTGGATGGTACTGAGGTAAATGGCCTCTTCAGATTTGACTCCCTCCTGGTGACGCGCTCCATGCGTCGTGCTACCGCAAGGACGTCGTTGTACGATGTAGGTGTAACAGATCCAATCAACCTCTGAAGCTCGAACCTGAGTCCGTCAAAGAACTTCTCTGCCTTCTCTTCTTCTGTAGGAATTAGAGAAGGGGCAAAATGACTCAGGCGAATGAATTCAGTATTATATTCCTCCACCGTCATATTGCCCTGGATGAGGCGGTTGAACTTGTCTCGGAGTTCTGATCTAGCAACGGCTGGGATATACATCTCTTGGAAGAGTCTGGAGAACTCCTCCCAAGTGACTCGGTCATGTCCGAGCCTCCTCTCTTCAGCTAGCCACCAATGGTGCGCGTTGTCCGTCAGTTGCATTCAGACAGCAGTCATCCATCTCTCCCGCGGAAGTTCAGCTGCTTCCAACTGATATTGTGTATTTGTGAGCCACTCATGCACTTCAGTTGGTCCTTCCTTGCCTGAAAAGGTACGGGGCTTGAGTTGACGGAAATCAGTGATAGTTCCCGTCGCTGGTCGCCTAGCTTGCGGGTTTGCCTGTTCCAATGCATTTACTAGGCTGGTTCTCAGGTTCTCTGCCTCCTGACGCTGCGCCTCCTGTTGAACTTGTTGTTGAGCTTGCATCATGGCATAAAATATCTGGAACATTTGCTGCCCGTCCATTGCTTGCCCTGGTGGGAAAGCAGGCATCTGTGGAGTGAACTGCGACGGAGGTGGGATGTCGTCACGCCTGAACCTTGAGTTATGCTGCTCAGCTTGTCCACTTTGAGAGGATTGACCTCTGTTCTCTGGTGTAACTCCATCTCCATAGGTAACCACAGCGTCTTGTGGTGTACTCAAAGGAATTTCATCTTCATTTCTTGGATCCATCTTTCTCTGCATTCAAAATAAACTTTATGAGAACGTTTAGTAGAGTCAAGCAGGATGCAAATCAAGTACTTAATTCGAATGCGATATTGAGTTTCAAAAACGATTCAACAAATATGGATGAGATCCTATAACCTATCCTATTCTTTTACAGGTTTGTTTGGCCCCTAAGTTGGAACCAAACAATTTGTCGTAGACCTGCATGGGCCACCACAAAAACCATGTCACGCCCCAGTCCCAAAATATCGAGGGACTAGTCACGTGGCAATAGCCAGCAGTACACACCGATGGACAACCCAATTTAATGGATCCATCGGGCATACTTAAGCTGTAATATAGGTCTACAACAATAAGTCAAAAACTAATCTCATCAACACACAGAATAATAAGATCAACAGCAAATAAAGAAAGTACATCAATGTCCAGTCTCAGCAAAGTATGTCGAGGAACAACCCGATAAAAGTCTAAAAATACTGGTTCATCAGACCAGAACAAAGGAGTCCAGAAATAAGTATCTAATGAGTACAAATATCATAATCTCAAGAAAAGTCTTCAGCCATCACCTCTGCTTCTAAGTTAGGTTCTCCTTCAGCAACAGCTTCTGGTACAGCTTCAGCTCCTGTCCCGTAAACCTCGGGATAATATTCTTCTGCTAAACCTGGGGACATCATCCATTCCAGGTCCTCAGGGGACATAGCAAGGTACAAATAATACAAGCCAAAATAGATGCAGTGAAATAGAAAATGAAATAAGCAGGGTAACTACATAACCATCTATGTGAAAATGCAACTAAGAGCAACACTAGTACTCAGGCTGAGACTGCTACAAGCTCTGTGTCGGGGAGCCGGTAGCAGCAATATCTAGTAATGGGTCTAGCTCTGCTCGAGAGTCTACAACCTCACAATAGTAGTATATATATATATATATATATATATATATAATAGCCTGTAACCTGTGTGTCTCTCCCCACCCAATGTAACCACACGTCTCATGTCCATGTCACGTGAGATCAGAGCTAATGCAACAGTCATAATCTAAGAATATAAGAACTATGTCCATCCTGTATCCTACACAGAATTACCTTAAATATCTCAGGAAGATTCTGTCAATGTATGGTGTCAAGTGTCCTAGGTTTTAATGTACTTGATAAACAAGCACGAGAATGTAAAGGGTCACGAATGTCCATCTCTAAATGACGTACACAACTCCGCGTACGGGGTTGGCACCCGACTGTGATCGGACGCTAAGTATGTCAAACGGTCCTAGGTTATAGCATGTATAATAGTCATAGACAATAAAACAAGAAAACAAAATGAACTAATAAACTGTAATTTATGGCAAGGTACACTTGCCTGGGGTTGGATTACCAATAGCGGTTCCGGTATCAGTGGGTCCAGCAATTACTCCTCCAAAAGCTGAAATGAACATTACCAACAGTCTCAGAACATAGAAAATAGCTAGAAATGCCTGTTCTTAAGTCCAGTTTGGACACAAGGGCAAAAATAATATTTCTGGGCCAAAGCGGGTCCATATGTGGGCCGCTTTGCACCGAAAATCGGGTCAGGGTCAAAGGTCTCCAAATCAGTCCAACTTAGTGTCAACAAGTCAGGAACATTGATACGAACCCAACGAAACTTCCAGAATTGGATTCTGATGAGCCGTTCTCAAAATTGCCCGTCAGGTGGAGCCTGTGGGGCCCACGACACGCGATTTTCCAATGTTCTCAGAATCGAACCAAACTTGACCCACAGGACCAGCGTATTGCTACGAGTCCGATGGCGCAAGTTTCGTCTCGATCCGACGTGTATACACTAAGTTACAGTGAAATACAGAGAAGTCGGATACGGGGTGTTGTCCGCGGATAAACACTGATTCCGGTGTGCACACACATTCGAATCAGCTTCTGCGAAATCCCACACGTCCGTATCTACGACACGCACGTATCGGTGAAGACCACACGTGACCAAGTTATCCCGTTTGGCGGGGCGTACTCAGTTCCGGGGTAAAACAGGGCTTAGTTTTTCCTATTTTTGGATCGCGGTTCGCGATCACCACAGGTCGCGATGCCCCGAGCGGGTTACACGGGCACCGAGGGGGTCATACAGGCTACGCGATGTAATAGACGGAATTGAAATCAGAGCTACGAGGCACGAGATACGAGTACCTGAACAGGCTCGAAATCGGGGTATTCTTCGTGTCCGACTCGTGTCTGAATGCTGTGCCCGACTCGTGTCTGAATGCTGTGCACCCTAGGGTTTCTGTTCAGACTCTGCCGGAGCTGCGACTAGGGCCGAAAAGACCGGGAAGCAGAGGCGAGCGGCTCTAGGGCGGTCGGAGGCGACATCTGGGACTGGCCGGGGTCAGCTGGGACGGTGAGCGTCCGGCTGCTGCTGGTTCTGTCGAGGAGGAGAGGCTGGGGTCGGCTCCGGCGGAGAGAAGTAGCTCCGGTGGCGGGGAAGGGAGCTGGGCGGAGCTCAGGGGGACCGAGGGTGGCTGACAGCAGCGAAGCGCTGGACTGGGAAGAAGGCGGTGGTGTACAGCTGCGGGTCGGTGGACGGCGGAGGAGAGAAGAAGATCGCCGGAACTAGGGTTCTAAGGATTTATATAGGGAATAGGGTAGAGGGACGGCCGGGGGTTGTCGGAATGGGAAGGGAAAGGGTTCAGGCGAACGTTGCGGGAGTGGAGGCGACGCGGGGCAGCGAACGGCCGACGGCGGCGGGCGTTTCCGGCGCGGGGAGATCAGGGGTCGGGGCAGCTCAGATTAGGGGTGCACTGTTCATCCGGGTCGGGTTGGAGCGGGTGCGGGTTTGGGCAGACCCGGCCCGACCCGCTAGCTTGAGCTGTCCGGGTTGGTCAGACCGGCCGGTTCGGTCCGGTTCACTCTTTGATTTGGTTTGGTCTAATATATTGATTTAATTTAAATAGTTAAATTTTTACAATAGTTTTAATGCTTTAAAAATTCATCCGGGATCCAATAAATTCCCGGAAAAATACCCCATGCCTGGTTTTTAATTTTACACTAGAAAATATAATTTTTTTATCCCATTTTAATATTATTTATTATCTTTTAAAATTCATTTTAAATTAGACTTACTTAATTTATTGGTTTTTAAATTTTTTTACAGAAAATGCTAATTAATTCCAGAAAATTAAATTTAAAAATTTTTAAAATTTTCAGGTGATTACAATCTACCCCCTTAAGAAAATTGCGTCCTCGCAATTTAAAGATTAAACTACTAATAGAACAGAACTATAGGAATTACAAAAATTACTTAAGATATACCTGCATCCTCGAATAAATGGGGATATCGCTGGCGCATTATATCTTCCCTCTCCCAAGTAGATTCACCAGGAGAGTGTTGCTTCCAAGCCACACGAACCAGTTTAATTGTTTGTCCCCGCAGTGTCTTCTCGCTGGTGCCAAGTATACCCACTGGTTATTCTTCATATCTCAGGCTTGGGCCTACTGCGATCTCAGAATGATCAACTATGTGACTTGGGTCAGTCACATACCTTCTCAACTGTGAGACATGGAATTCATCATGCACTCTCTCTAAAGATGGAGGTAATACAAGTCGATAGGCCACCTCACCAATGCGCTCCAGAATATCAAAGGGCCCAATGTACCTTGGACTCAATTTGCCTCTGCTCCCAAAGCGAATGGTTCCTCGAGTAGGTAAAATCCTCAGGAATACATGTTCTCCTTCCTTGAACTCCAGGGGACGTCGGTGTGTATCAGCCCAATGCTTCTGTCTGTCCTGAGCTGCACGAAGATGATTCTGGATTTGCTTCACCTTTTCCACCGTTTGCATTACCAACTCTGGCCCTAATATTTGACGCTCTCCGACGTCACTCCAGCATATTGGTGATCTGCACTTCCTACCGTATAATGCCTCGAAAGGAGCCATCTTGATGCTTGCTTGATAACTGTTGTTGTATGAGAACTCTACCAAATGCAAATGATCTTCCCAAGACCCTCCAAAATCTAACATACAGGATCGCAGCATATCCTCCAAGATCTGGATTGTACGTTCTGATTGACCATCTGTCTGGGGATGATAGGCAGTGCTGAATTTTAGTCTGGTGCCAAGACTCTCTTGCATGCTTCGCCAAAAATGAGAGGTAAATCTCGAATCTCGATCTGATACAATACTAACTGGCACTCCATGCAACCTTACTATTTGTCGCATATACATGTCGGCTAGTATCTCTGTGGACTGTCCAACTCTAAATGGCAAGAAGTGTGCCGATTTAGTGAGTTGGTCCACGATAACCCATACCGCATCTTTTCCGCTGGGGCTCCTTGGGAATCCTGTGACGAAGTCCATGGTGATATGTTCCCACTTCCATTCTGGTATGGGAAGTGGCTGCAATATTCCTGCAGTCCTCTGGTGCTCGGCTTTCACTTGTTGGCAGACTAAGCATTTAGCTACAAATCTAGCAATCTCTCTCTTCATTCTATGCCACCAATAATACTGCCTTAGATCTCGATACATCTTTGTTCCTCCTGGATGAACAGAGTATATAGAGCTATGTGCTTCAGTCATTAGCTCCTGTCTCAGTTCTCCATTTGGAAAATATAGACGGTCTCCGCACCTTAATGTCCCATCCTCATGTATGCGAAGTCCCGTCTGCAAGCCTGCTTCTGTCTTCTCTTTGAGTCTTCGAAATCTTGCATCAGTAGGCAGAGCTTCTTTAATTCTTTCCACAAGCGATGACTTCACTTCCAGATTAGCCAGCAATCCACTCTGTCTTGGTAAAATAACCTCTATCTGGAGCTCCTGTAGATCTTTCAATAGCTCAGGCTGCATTGTCAAGAAATAAGCTGTAGGCTTCCTGCTGAGTGCGTCTGCTACTACATTTGCTTTCCCTGGGTGGTACTGCAGATCTATATCAAAGTCCACCATCAACTCAAGCCAGCGCCTTTGCCTCATGTTAAGCTCCTTCTGGGTATATACATACTTTAGACTTTTGTGATCAGTGAAGATTTTCACCTTCTCACCATAAAGATAATGCCTCCAAATCTTCAGTGCAAATATTATAGCAGCTAGCTCCAAATCATGCGTTGGGTAGTTCTTCTCATGGACCTTCAACTGTCTCGATGCATAAGCAATAACTTTGCCATATTGCATCAAAACACATCCTAGGCCACTACCTGACGCATCGCTATAAACAACAAAACCGCCTGACCCTGAAGGAAGAGTCAAGACTGGTGCTGTTGTTAGACGCCTCTTCAATTCTTCAAAGGCCATCTGACATTCTTCTGTCCATGCAAAGTCCTGATCTTTCCGTGTCAACTTCGTCATTGGCTCCGCAATCCTTGAGAAATTTTCTACGAACCTTCTGTAATATCCAGCAAGTCCTAGAAAGTTCAGGATGCCTCCGAAGACACGGTCTCAGTACACCGTTCCAGCAGCTGCCACCGAGAGGTCTGCCACCTCTCGTCCTGCTTGACTTTCGGCAGCCGCTACCGCTCCACTCGCCACTCCTGCGGTTGAGGGAGCGTTTGTTTCTCTCAGAGATCCTCTTACTCCCATCGATCCGAGAGTCACCCCAGTTGTTCCGGTGGTACCTCCTCCACCATCGCCTGTACCAGTTGATGCCACACAGTTGTTCGCGTTCTTCCGAGAGATGATGGACGTACAACACCGCCAGGTGGATGTTACGAGGATGGGCATTAAGAATGCTCATCAGGTGGCTATGACAGCGGTGGACAGAGTGGCTCAGATCCAGCCACAGGCAGAGCAGGCTCAGCATACTAGGCCGGGCACTATTATCGACTTTCAGAGGATGCGGCCCAAGGAGTTCCGGGGTACAGAGGGGATCCTGTACGCGGACGACTGGATCGAGCACATCGAGGGCATTTTCAGGCTGGCGATGATCCCAGCCAGCATGCAGATCGAGGCAACGGGTAGCCAGATGTTCGACCTTGCCCTTACTTGGTACCGCACGGATACGCGGATAGCAGTACCGGGACTAACTTGGGAGGCTTTCAAGAAGATTTTCAAGGAGAAGTTCTTCCCGGATGTGGCTCTCAGTGCTTTAGAGAGCCAGTTTGAGGCGCTCGTCCAGGGGATATGCTAGTGGACGAGTATGCAGCAGAGTTCTGCCGTCTGGACAGATTTATTGGGGGTTTGTCTGAGGCAGCGAAGGCGCGGAAGTTCCGCAAGGGTTTGGTCATGGCGGTCAAGTCCTTGACTAGGAGTGACCGCGAGTCGACCTTCGAGCAGATTGTGAGCGACGCTCAGAGAGCTGAGGACGACTTGGAGCTGAAGACCAAGAGGAACAGAGACGCTTCCGGAGCAGGCAGCAGTGCAGGCCCAGCCAAGAGGCCATTCCAGCAGACTCAGCAGCACCAGGGTCAGGGTCGTGCGCCCTTCCGGCAGGCGCCCCAGCAGCAGAGGCAGGGACAGCAGCAGGGCCAGAGAGCCCATCATTTGCCCTTTCTGTAAGAAGCCAGGGCACGGATGGGACATTTGCAGAAAGAGGCTGGGCAGATATTTATTGTGTGGCGCAGCAGATCACCAGCTGAAGAATTTCCCTTCAGCACTTGCTCGTACAGCTCATGGAGGAGGAGCCGCTTAGAGGGGACCAGCCAGAGCACCTGCAGCACAGCAAAGAGAACAGCCTTTGCAGACTCAGCAGCAGAGGTTTGCTCAGCACCAGCAGAAGCACCGAGAAGGACAGCAAGGACGAGCTTTTGCCCTGACCGTGGACGAGGCCGAGCCCGTTGGTGATGTGATCTCAGGTTCTGTTCTTCTTGATTCTATTCCAGCTCTTGCTTTATTTGATTCCGGGGCTTCCCATAGCTTTGTGTCTGTATCTTTTGCTGTTAGACACCATCTTGTTGCTGAACCTTTAGCTAGACTCTGCAAGATCACGACCGGGGGTGGTATCATCCTAGTCAGTGATGTCTGCAGAGACCGGAGAGTTACCTTGGGAGGCCGGGAGTTGAGTGTGTGCCTACTCGTAATGCCACTTCCGAGCTACGATATTGTACTCGGGATGGATTGCTTGAGTATGCATTATGCTAGTATAGATTATCGTGGAGACAGAGTGTTGTTTAGTCTGCTGGGTGAGCCAGAGTTTCAGTTTGCCAGAGGAGCAGCGGAGCAGAGCGAGGGAGTCTTATGCGGAGCCCTAGTGGTAGAGCCGAGGTTGCTACATCCACTGATAGAGGAGTACATGGATGTCTTTCCGGAGGAGTTACCAGGGTTACCTCCGGACAGAGATATGGAGTTCTCTATAGACTTGGTGCCAGGCGTGAAGCCGATATCCCAGCACGTCTATAGAGTCAGCAATAGTGAGCTGATAGAGTTAAAGAAGCAGGTGGATGAGCTTCAGGACAAGGAACTTATCAGATCTAGTTCTTCCCCGTGGGATGCTCTGGTACTTTTTGTGCCGAAGAAGGATGGATCGATACGGATGTGTAGCGACTACAGGGCTCTGAACAACCTCACAATCAAGAACAAGTATCCGCTGTCGCGTATTGATGATCTTTTTGACCAGTTGAGCAGAGCGAGGGTGTTTTCCAGGATTGATCTGAGGACAGGCTACCACCAGGTGAAGGTCAGGAAGGAGGATATTTCGAAGACAGCTTTTCGGACCAGATATGGACAATATGAGTTCATGGTGATGCCGTTTGGGTTAACTAATGCCCCGGCAGTGTTCATGAATCTGATGAACAAGGTATTCCATCAGCATCTGGACAGGTTTGTGGTGGTGTTTATAGATGATATCTTGGTGTATTCGAAGACCCCAGAGGAGCATGAGGAGCATCTGAGGATAGTGCTGGAGACTCTTAGGAAGGAGAAGCTTTATGGAAAGCTTTCAAAGTGCGAGTTCTTCCTTGACAAGGTTGAATTCCTTGGTCATGTGGTGACTGTAGAGGGGATCTCGGTGGATCCGAGAAAGATTATGGCAGTTGAGGCATGGAGTGCTCCGAGTTTAGTAGCCGAGGTTAGGAGTTTCCTGGGACTGGCAGGTTACTACAGGAGATTTGTTCAGGATTTTTCCCGGATTGCAGAGCCGTTGTCCAGGCTGACTCGGAAGGACGTAGAGTTTGTTTGGTCAGAGGAGTGCCAGATCGCCTTTGATGAGCTGAAGAGGAGGTTGACGACAGCTCCAGTTTTGACGTTGCCATCAGGTGCTGGAGGATTCACTGTCTATAGTGATGCATCGGGGAAGGGACTGGGTTGTGTGTTGCAGCAGAATAGGAGGGTGATTGCCTATGCTTCCAGGCAATTACGTCCTCATGAGAAGAACTACCCTACCCACGATTTGGAGTTGGCAGCGGTCATCTTTGCTCTGAAGTTGTGGAAATACTATTTATACGGAGAGCGTGTGGAGATCTTCACAGATCAAAAGAGCTTGAAGTATGTGTTTACCCAAAAAGAGCTGAACATGAGGCAGAGGAGATGGTTGGAGTTGATGAAAGACTTCGACATATTATTGCAGTACCATCCAGGGAAGGCAAACATAGTTGCGGATGCGTTGAGCAGGTATCCGGTAGCTATGTGCCTGACTACAGATCATTATCTTTTGGCAAATCTAGAGAGCTTGGGCATTGAGGTGATAGTGCCTGGAGTTGAGATGCAGATGTGGGAACTACAGATTCAGTCAGAGTTGGTAGACCGGATCAGGGCTACACAGTTTGAGGATGAGTCCCTGAGGAGCATCAGGGCGCAGGTTCAGATTGGATTATCAGATGACTTCACCATTGCTGATGATGGTTCTTTGTGGCACGGTACCAGGTTGTGTGTGCCGAGTGGATCGTTGCGCGAGGAGGTTCTTCAGGAGGTGCATCGATCGCAGTATTCTATGCATCCAGATGCCAAAAAGATGTATAGAGATCTGAGACAACATGTATGGTGGTACGGAATAAAGCGGAAGGTAGCACGCTTCGTATCCCGATGCTTAGTGTGCCAGCAGGTGAAGGCGGAGAGGCAGAGGCCAGGAGGATTACTCCAGCCGTTACCCATTCTGGAGTGGAAATGGGAGCATATGACCATGAATTTTGTTTCTGGACTTCTCCGTTCTCCAGGCAGAAAGGATGTTATTTGGGTCATCGTGGACATGTTGACCAAATTGGCCCATTTCCTACCATTCAAAGTGGGTACGTCTATAGAGAGACTAGTAGAGATGTATGTGCGTCAGATAGTCAGACTGCATGGAGTTCCTGTGAGCATAGTATCAGATCGGGACAGTCGCTTTACTTCGCATTTCTGGAGGAGTCTGCAAGCTAGCTTGGGCACCCAGCTCAAGTTTAGTACTGCATATCACCCACAGACATATGGTCAGTCAGAGAGGACCATTCAGACACTTGAGGACATACTTCGCACTTGTGTTTTGGATTTTAGAGGCTCTTGGGAGGATCACTTGCACTTGGTAGAGTTTGCTTACAACAACAGCTACCAAGCCAGTATCGAGATGTCACCATTCGAGGCATTGTATGGACGGAGGTGTCGCACTCCGTTATCATGGGATGATGTAGGCGAGAGAGCTTTGCTTGGCCCGGAGATGGTGGTTGATGCGGCGGAGAAGGTCAAGCTCATTAGAGATAGACTTCGGGTGGCGCAGGACAGGCAGCAGCATTGGGCCGATAGCCACCGGAGACCCTTGGAGTTCGAGGTATAGCTTAGAATCTAGATTTTGTTCTTGTGTTTTCTTGTGATTGCTTGTTTTAGACTAAGTACAGAGACCTTGTTTGTGCTAGGTTGGAGATCTGGTGTTCCTGAAGATTTCTTTGACATGGGGCACTATTCGCTTCGGTGGAGGCGGGAAGCTTAGCCCACGTTTCGTCGGACCCTTCCGTATCCTTGAGAGGGTCGGCGCCGTGGCGTATAGGCTTGAGTTGCCGCCTACGCTGGAGGGAGTTCATGATGTGTTCCACGTGTCGCAGATGAGACGGTACGTGGCGGATCCCAGTCACGTATTGGATCACTCATAGATCGTGGTGGGCCCTACTCTTAGCTATCCAGAGCAGCCGGTGGAGATTCTGGATCGGCAGGAGAAGGTGTTGAGGAACCAGACTATTCCCTTGGTTTGCGTCGCGTGTAGGTATCACTCTCCAGGTGAGTCGACCTGGGAGAGGGAGGATAAAATGCGCGAGCGATACCCCTATCTTTTCGAGCCCTGAGGTATGGTTCTTTTCTTGCATTCCTGTCCTAGTTTCGTCTTTTAATTTCGAGGACGAAATTATTTTAAGGAGGGTAGGCTTGTCACTACCCAATTCTAGAAAATAGGGTTTTTTATTTTATTTTTATTTGGTAAATTGTGTATTGTATTTAATTAATTATATTTATATTTAATTAGTGATTGTATTATTTTTAATTGATTGTTTTAGGGTTTTGGCTAGCCTGGACCCATGTCAGACCCTAGTGGACCCATGTCCGACCCAACCCACACCCTTGTGAGACCTATTTTTGGGTTTTAGAATATTTATTATATTTTTAGTGGGTTAGTTGGAGAGATTTGGAGTTAGTTTGAGTGCTTTTGGAACCCGAAACCCAAACCCAAGTGAGAGGTGGGCATTTTGGACATTTGGAGACTTTGGAAACCTAATTTACCACTTGGCCGGCCTATTCCCAGCCCCATTCCCGCACACCACAGTAGCCCCTCCCCATTTCCTTCTTCTTCTTCTTCTTCACTTCTTCTTCTTCTCCACTTCTTCTTTCCTTCTTCCAAGTAAGTTCTCTCCATTTTTCTTCCTTCCTTCTTCTATTCCTTCTTATTTATGTGAACCCTAACCTTATGATTTTCCCTAACCTAGGTGTTTAGAGCCTAGACTTGGTGTGGAGGCTAAATTTGGAGGCTTGGAGCTTGAGGGATGTGACTTCAAGTGGATTGGAGACTTTGGCCTTGGGATTCCAACTCCCAAGAGATAAACCCTAACTTTCCCCTTGCTAATTACTCTTATGTAGTATAATTAGTGGTTTAGAACCTTTCTAGACCCTAAGCCTACCCGTGGGAGGAAGTTGGAACAAGTTTGGTTGTGTTTGGAGACTTTGACACTAGGTTTTGTGTCAATTTTGGGTAGAATCTGAAATTGGCCCAATTTTGGATGATGTCCTAGGTTAGACGGACCTAGGTAGACATTGTCGGGTGTCTTGAGGGTTAGTGCGTGTTTTCGTTCGGAAACGTGAAGTGGTGTCGCAGAGAAACGGGCGTTTCGGGCATTTTTGGAATTTTTGTCGTTGCCGATTCTAAGTGCGTGCGCATTTTCGCCACGGGCCTAGAATTGACGAGGTAGTATTTTTCTAGGATCTAGACATCGTTTAGAACCCGTGGATAAATTTTGGGCCGATTCCGAGTTGGTTTGGTGTGCGTTTCAGGAGGTTTTCCGAACCGCACACCGCGTGTTCGTCGAAATGACCGAACGGCCATTTCGACTTGGTTTCCTAGTTTCGGGCTTGTGCGCGCATTGGGTTAGCTTCGGGGAGTGTGTGCTAGAATTCTTGGGTTATATTTTATATATATATAGGTGTTCGTGTGCGTGTGGGTCGTTGGACGCGCGTTGGTGGGCGTTGTGTGTGTTGTGTGCATTGTGGTTGAGTGTATGTGTGTCTATATATGTATATATATTTATATATATGTTTATGTGTTTGTGTATCTATATTTGTGTGTGTATATATATATATGTTAGTGTGTGTGTGTATATATATAGAGTGATATATATATATATATATATATATATATATATATATATATATATATATATATATATATATATATATATATGTGTGTGTGTGTGCGTGTGTGTGTGTGTGTCTTGTGTTTGGGTGTGCGTGTGTGTGTGCGTGTAGCAGCGAGGTTGTGCAGCGAGGCAGCGCAGCATGGCAGCTCCAGCAGGCAGCGCCGCAGGGCACAGCGTGCTGCTGTGCAGTGCACAGCAGCAGGCAGCAGCTGCAGCAGCAGCATGCTGCACAGCATGCCAGCAGGCAACAGCAGGCCCTAGCAGCAGCAGCAGCGGCTTCGTGGCTCGGCGCTTGCGCGTCGCGTTGCTCTAGCAGCTGGGTAGCGATGGTTAGTGAGATATATATAGATATATAGAGAGATAGATAGATAGATAGATTTATAAATAGATAGCTAGATAGATGGATTGATAGATAGATGTTAGATAAATAGATGGATAGAATTTTAGATAGATAGTTATATAGATAGATAGATAGTTAGATATCTATATCTATATGCATAGATATATATACCTATAGCTAGATAGATAGTTAGATATCTAGATATAGATATAGATATAGATATAGATATATATATATATATATATATTTGAGAGTGGGTATAAGGTATGTGTATATAATTGTGGTTGTGGATATATATGTATATAGATACGTAGGTATGTATATATATATGTTAGATATATTCTAGCCTAGATTAGTAACTAGGTATATGTTTACATACTTAGATAGCTAACTAGATAGTTAGTTAGAGGGGTATTGGGCGATATCTCAATACCTTGAGATATCAAGGTATCTCAATACCTTGAGATATCCAAGGTATTGAGTTTCGAGCGGAGTTTTTGAGCAATAGCCTAGGATTAGTATTGTAGTGATTTTTATATGTATATGTGTATATATTTACGCGTGCTAGCATAGGTTTTAGCGGATTTAGGCGGGGTGCGTAGCCTAGGGCGAGGTATCGGATACCGAGGGTATCTCGGTATCTCAAGGAGGCGAGTTTGAGGGTTTACTAGCTTAATGAGCTAGTTTTGACCTAGAATTTCAGGGGCACCCTAGTTTGACCTAGCTTTGACCATAATTGTCCTTGTTGGCCGTAAAAGTCAACGGTTGACCTAGTTTTGACCTAGAGTTGACTTTTTGGACCCCGAGTTGACTTTTTGACCCAAATTTCACCGGTTTGACCCGTTTGACCCGTTCGACCTAGAATATCCCTAGAAGCTTATTTTTAATTATTTTATATCAGTTTAAATTCTTAGAACCCTGTTTAATTCTGCTTTTCGTAATAGGTTCTTGTGACACCGGTCCGGATCTCGATCCTCATCAGTCGCTCAGGACATCAGGCGAGTACCTACCTCTGATAGTTTCCATTTCATGATAGCATTTATATCACCTGTTCTAGACCTGTAATACTTGATTCTGACACATTGTTACACGAGCTGGTACTAGTGTATCCCGTTATGAGATGCTGTAAAACCCCTATTTTAAAAAGATTGTATTTATTATTTTTATTAATTAATAATTTAATTATGGTAAATATGTGCTAAATAGGAGAAATAGATTTTTTATTAATTTTTATTTTAGGTGTTCGGGCACTTAGATGACTTATGTGACCTTCAGAAATTTTTCGAAATTTATTCCATGTAGGAGACCCCTTGAGCAGTTGCTAGCCTAACGATGTGCAATACCCTAATCTATAAATTTTCTTATGAGTATATATATATAATATATATGTATACACAAATATATATATGTATATATATTTATAAAGAAAAAGAAAAGAAAGCAAAAGTATTAATAAGAATTAATTAAATAATATAATAATAATAATAACAAAATACTATTACTAAGTTTAGTTAAGACTACCAAGTACTTGCAGCAGCTTAGCATTTCTATGCTAGCAACTTGCTGTGGCCGCTAGTAGGCTTTAGCAACTTGCATAACTTAGCAACTTCACCCGAGGAAGCCGCCCACTTCATCCCTCCTTTGCAACCCGCGATCCAATTAACCCTCTCTCTCTCTCTTAATATATTATATATATATATATATATATATATATATATATATATAATAGCTCTCTAAAACCCTAACCTAAAACTCCAGACTTCTTCTTCCCATCTAGAGCCGTCACCACAGCCAGAGAAGCCTCCCCAAGCCATCCAACCATCCCGTCGACGCCGACATCGCGAACTGCAGTCTCCCACTCGAAGCACCTTCGCTCCGGCGTGTTTTTCCGTTGACTCGCTCATCCAAACGCTGTTCCGTTTTCATAGGTATAATCTTCCCTCAACCCTCTCCAATATTTGTTTTATAGCCTACCTCAAAAAACGTGCGTCCCTAGGTGTAAATCAGCGTCCAAAATGGACGGACAGACAGAATTCTGCAATCGCAGAATTCCAGATTGACCACCCATATTGCCGAGTTCGTATCTCCCACCACAGAGATCCGAATTCGGTGATTCTTTTTGATACCTGTAGATTACATGACCTAGTTTATTTTTTATATAATAACTTTGTGCTATTAGTCGCTGTGGATAGAATTATATTCGTCACAAAACTGCGCGCACCCACTTTTTCTGGTTTTCCAAAAGTTGGAGATCGGAGCGCGCCCCGCCAAACGGGACCACCCCGCCGTGTGCCAAGTGTACCGAATGGTGCACGCAGCATAACGGAACACGTAAAAATTCGTGGGGACTGATTCGGACGCGTGTGCGCGCCGGAATCAGACCGTATCCGCGGACACATTTCGTGTCGCCACTTTTGTGGAACTCACGAGTATTTTGTGCACGCTTGTCAGATTGTGACGAAACTTGCGTCACTGGACTCGTGGTAACGCGCTGGTCCTGTGACCCAATTTTCATGCATTTCTGAGACGGTTGACCAGATCGCCAATTGGCGGGTCCCACAGTTGACTTTTTGGACCAAATTTTGTTCGGCTCATCGGAATCCAAATTTGGACATACCGTTGAGTTCGTATTGACATCTAGCGTTGTTTGACCCATAGTTTATCCCATTTAGAGACTGTTACCCTCGGCACGCTTTTCGGTGCAAAGTGGGCCACACGTGGACCCCACTTTTGCCCAAAATTACCGTTTTGCCCCTGTGTCCAAATTGGACGAAAGGGGTGTGCTTTTTAGCTATTTTGCTTATTCTGGGAACGTTGGTGATGTTTATTTCAGCATCCGGAGACGTTCATTTTGAGGCCGTAGCTTCTGACTCTTGGTGTTGACATTGGGACACTACATTTTGCAGCTTCCTTGCCAGGCAAGATACCTTGCCAAATTGTTACAGTACTTTTGCATGCTATTTATATTTCTTTATATTTATTGCATTTCTGTTTATTCTTGCATGTGTAGTTTTCTTTCAGTCATTACTATATATTAGATATGTTGACACACACTTGACACTTAGTATCATAGAGGACAATCATTAGGCGTATGGGCTTTTAACCACTCTGATAAACCGTAGTATATAGTTCGCACTACGGGCGTGTGTCGCGCTGGTCGCTACCCCAGAGGTATGTCGATTTCTGTAGAGTCGCGCTGGTCGCTACCCCAGAGGTATGTCGATTTCTGATGTCCATTGGCGTGTGTGTGAGTTGTGAGGCTTAGATCGAGTAGCCTACCCTTGCCCATACGTCGAAAAGTTGTCCTCATTTGCATTCATATAGATTGTCTTATACAGCGTACTTATTTATTTTCAAATTATATGCATGTTTACTGTATTCAAGTTGGCTCGTATTTTCTGTATCTTGTTACGTCCCTCTGAGGACCTGGTCCTCTGCCAGGTGTATCTGCTCTTGAGTATTTGTAGGAGTACGGGCCCGGACCTGACGTATTATTTTCTGTCGAGGAGGTCTTACCTTCTGAGCATCGTTGATTATCTGGCGATTGATTCTTTTAGCTGATACACTTCTGTCTTCATATTATTTTATATTGGAGACTTTATACTCCTCTCTCATTTTAGTTTGGATATAGTATTTGGTAGTGGATTTGTCTCCACCCGACTATTATTTTCTGGATATTTCAGACTCCTTATTCTAGCTTAGTATTTCTTTTCTATGACTTGTTGTGTGGATGAGATTAGCATATCTGTGACTTGTGATATTATTTATACCACATGTGAGTTTATATTCATATTACAGCGTACGTATGGGTTATGGTTTCCATATATTGGAGTTGCCATATCCATGCGGCTGGCATGCTTACGTGTTCCTAGTCCTACGTATTTTGGGACTGGGGCGTGACATGTTTTTGTGGTGGCCCATGCAGGTCGAGTTAGCCGTTTCGGTTACGTAACTGTACCGAGCGGGCCTGCACCTAGGATTAGAATTTTAGATCTCATCCACACTTGACTATAACTTACCTTCCTTCCAATATGTCCTACTTAAGTTCTTGCATCCTGCTTGATTCATGTACTCTTCTTAATCCTTCGTCCATCTCTCGCAGAGAGATGACTTTGCATGACGGGCATGCCGCCACCGGGGACAACACGTCTCCAGGGGACGACGACCAACCACTAGGAGTGGCCTCAACGACACCTCTTCTTCCCGGACCGGATGGAATGACTAACAATCAAATTCCACCAACTCCTTCCACGATACCTAATGGGACATTTCCAGCTCCACTAGCACCGCAGGATGGCCAGACACAGCTGTTCCAATTCTTTCAGATGATAATGCAGGAACAAAGGCAGCAGGTAGCCGAGCAGAGGCAGCAAACAGCAGAGCAAAGGCTAGAATTTCTGGCAGCACTTGAGAGAATGGCTGCACTAGCCCCTGTACCAACCCAGGCACTAGCTTCAGTACCACAAGCTCGGGTCGGTTCAGTCAAAGACTTTGTGCATATGGGCCCTAAGCCATATAAGGGTAATGAGAGCCCATAGGAGACCACAAACTGGATTGCCAATACCAAGAAGTTGTTAGAGGCATCACAATTACCTTCTGATCTATGGATGATAGGCGTGAGGACTCAGTTAGAAGGCAACGCGCATCACTGGTGGGAATCAATGGAGCGCCAGTTGGGTACGCGACAGACTTGGGAACAATTCTTGGAATGCTTTGAGAGAAAGTACTTCCCGGATACAGTAAGGGACATATTGTACGATCAGTTCCTCCATCTAGAGCAAGGAGACAAGACGGTTGATGAGTATGACGCAGAGTTTAGCCGTCTCAGTAAGTATGGCATAGTCCTAATACCTAATGACTTGGAGAAGGCTAAGAGGTTTCACCGCGGGCTGACTCAGGAGCTCCAGCACTACACTAGCTCCCAGTCCCGGATCTCTTATGTCGAGCTATTGACAGAGGCCAGGATCCAGGAGGCCATCAGCAAGGGAAACAGAATTCAACAGAGAAGTCACCAAGGACCAGTAAGGATACAGCAAGGAGGACCCATTCGACACCCTTTGACACGCCAGCAATCAGATAGTGCTGCACCATATCCAACCAAGGGGCATCGTACTTGTAACTTTTGTGGTATACCAGGTCATATTCATAAAGATTGTCGTCGCCGATTGGGGTTGTGCATGGTATGTGGATCAAGTCACCATCAAGCTCGAGAATGTCCTCAACAGAACCCGGGGTCTATGGCATTAAAATCAGGAACACCGCATACACCCTCAAGTATAGAAGACCAAAGTGACCCACCACTGCTTCTACAGTCTGCACAAATGGAGGGGACTAGGCCCCAGTTGAACAACCAAGGACAAGGCCAAGCACTCATTATGACAAGTATGGGAGAGCAGACACATGAAACCGTAGATACAGGTACGACCTTTTAGTTATAATTGCCTTTGCATACTCATAACCCCATTGTGACACAAGCTCTTGGATGCACAAATAGATATAGAATTATATATATGGTAGTCTAGCAGTTATGAGGATATATTTCTATTCTATCCAGATGGCATACACGCGATGCTAATGGATGACGGGAGTAGCAGTAGTAGTATTCTTCCCCTATCCTTATCTCGCCCTCTTGGGTGACTCATCTCCTCCTTTTATATTCATTCCTTATCTCGTGCGTAACTCTTCCTATCATAGTCATATCTTTCGTGCCATTATGAATTGTTGATTTACGTCAACCTCACCCCTATTTTGTTAGTTAGACATAAATGTGTTAGTAATGCTTGATAACTAAGGATGAGTTCTTAATATATATATGCACTATAGCAATATCTGTATTCTTTAGTAGTTTAACCCTTAAGTAGCACCATGTAGCCTAGTAGAAATTGTTAGATCATTTGAGCTAGATCATACCCCTAATAGTTAGTCAAGACCTTAAGTGTCTCCCTAAAAAAACTTAGACTATGCCTAGGAAAGAGTTGAAGGCACTTGTTACGAACTGATGACTATGACAAATCGCTGGCAAGGTAGCGACAGTTGCCGTCAGACGATTATGGTAGAGTAGTCGAATTACTTGCAGCCATACTGGCCAGGTGGCGAGGCAGTATTAGACTATGATACTTGACGGTTATGGAAAAAGTCATAGTTATGAGATTCTAGACAGGTATCCCAAGATTCTCGACCCAATAAATATAATTGCCTTACAATCTAGACAATAGCTTCAAAGAAGGTGACCACTAGTAGAATTCTTGTAAGTTGGGTAGTGTAGACAAGTTAGAGGATGATAGAATAGTGTATGGACAATAGATGAGAAAGTGTTAGAATGACAGACCATGAGTTTAAGAGTCCTGCTAGACACCAATGTAGTGTAATAGTTATAGTTATCATTATGGATATGGTTTAGTGTCAATTTCGAGGACGAATTTTTGTAAGTTGGGTAGAATGTAAAACCCCTATTTTAAAAAGATTGTATTTATTATTTTTATTAATTAATAGTTTAATTATGGTAAATATGTGCTAAATAGGAGAAATAGATTTTTTATTAATTTTTATTTTAGGTGTTCGGGCACTTAGATGACTTATGTGACCTTCAAAAAATTTTCGGAATTTATTCCATGTAGGAGACCCCTTGAGCAGTTGCTAGCCTAACGATGTGCAATACCCTAATCTATAAATTTTCTTATGAGTATATATATATAATATATATGTATACACAAATATATATATGTATATATATTTATAAAGAAAAAGAAAAGAAAGCAAAAGTATTAATAAAAATTAATTAAATAATATAATAATAATAATAACAAAATACTATTACTAAGTTTAGTTAAGACTACCAAGTACTTGCAGCAGCTTAGCATTTCTATGCTAGCAACTTGCTGTGGCCGCTAGTAGGCTTTAGCAACTTGCATAACTTAGCAACTTCACCCGAGGAAGCCGCCCACTTCATCCCTCCTTTGCAACCCGCGATCCAATTAACCCTCTCTCTCTCTCTTAATATATATATATATATATATATATATATATATATATATATATATATATATATATATATATAATAGCTCTCTAAAACCCTAACCTAAAACTCCAGACTTCTTCTTCCCATCTAGAGCCGTCACCACAGCCAGAGAAGCCTCCCCAAGCCATCCAACCATCCCGTCGACGCCGACATCGCGAACTGCAGTCTCCCACTCGAAGCACCTTCGCTCCGGCGTGTTTTTCCGTTGACTCGCTCATCCAAACGCTGTTCCGTTTTCATAGGTATAATCTTCCCTCAACCCTCTCCAATATTTGTTTTATAGCCTACCTCGAAAAACGTGCGCCCCTAGGTGTAAATCAGCGTCCAAAATGGACGGACAGACAGAATTCTGCAATCGCAGAATTCCAGATTGACCACCCATATTGCCGAGTTCGTATCTCCCACCATAGAGATCCGAATTCGGTGATTCTTTTTGATACCTATAGATTACATGACCTAGTTTATTTTCTATATAATAACTTTGTGCTATTAGTCGCTGTGGACAGAATTATATTCGTCACAAAACTGCGCGCACCCACTTTTTCCGGTTTTCCAAAAGTTGGAGATCGGAGCGCGCCCCGCCAAACGGGACCGCCCCGCCGTGTGCCAAGTGTACCGAATGGTGCACGCAGCATAACGGAACACGTAAAAATTCGTGGGGACTGATTCGGACGTGTGTGCGCGCCGAAATCAGACCGTATCCGCGGACACATTTCGTGTCGCCACTTTTGTGGAACTCGCGAGTATTTTGTGCACGCTTGTCAGATTGTGACGAAACTTGCGTCACTGGACTCGTGGTAACGCGCTGGTCCTGTGACCCAATTTTCACGCATTTCTGAGACGGTTGACCAGATCGCCAATTGGCGGGTCCCACAGTTGACTTTTTGGACCAAATTTTGTTCGGCTCATCGGAATCCAAATTTGGACATACCGTTGAGTTCGTATTGACATCTAGCGTTGTTTGACCCATAGTTTATCCCATTTAGAGACTGTTACCCTCGGCACGCTTTTTGGTGCAAAGTGGGCCACACGTGGACCCCACTTTTGCCTAAAATTACCGTTTTGCCCCTGTGTCCAAATTGGACGAAAGGGGTGTGCTTTTTAGCTATTTTGCTCATTCTGGGAACGTTGGTGATGTTTATTTCAGCATCCGGAGACGTTCATTCTGAGGCCGTAGCTTCTGACTCTTGGTGTTGACATTGGGACACTACATTTTGCAGCTTCCTTGCCAGGCAAGATACCTTGTCAAATTGTTACAGTACTTTTGCATGCTATTTATATTTCTTTATATTTATTGCATTTCTGTTTATTCTTGCATGTGTAGTTTTCTTTCAGTCATTACTATATATTAGATATGTTGACACACACTTGACACTTAGTATCATAGAGGACAATCATTAGGCGTATGGGCTTTTAACCACTCTGGTAAACCGTAGTATATAGTTCGCACTACGGGCGTGTGTCGCGCTGGTCGCTACCCCAGAGGTATGTCGATTTCTGTAGAGTCGCGCTGGTCGCTACCCCAGAGGTATGTCGATTTCTGATGTCCATTGGCGTGTGTGTGAGTTGTGAGGCTTAGATCGAGTAGCCTACCCTTGCCCATACGTCGAAAAGTTGTCCTCATTTGCATTCATATAGATTGTCTTATACAGCGTACTTATTTATTTTCAAATTATATGCATGTTTACTGTATTCAAGTTGGCTCGTATTTTCTGTATCTTGTTACGTCCCTCTGAGGACCTGGTCCTCTGCCAGGTGTATCTGCTCTTGAGTATTTGTAGGAGTACGGGCCCGGACCTGACGCATTATTTTCTGTCGAGGAGGTCTTACCTTCTGAGCACCGTTGATTATCTGGCGATTGATTCTTTTAGCTGATACACTTCTGTCTTCATATTATTTTATATTGGAGACTTTATACTCCTCTCTCATTTTAGTTTGGATATAGTCTTTGGTAGTGGATTTGTCTCCACCCGACTATTATTTTCTGGATATTTCAGACTCCTTATTCTAGCTTAGTATTTCTTTTCTATGACTTGTTGTGTGGATGAGATTAGCATATCTGTGACTTGTGATATTATTTATACCACATGTGAGTTTATATTCATATTACAGCGTACGTATGGGTTATGGTTTCCATATATTGGAGTTGCCATATCCATGCGGCTGGCATGCTTACGTGTTCCTAGTCCTACGTATTTTGGGACTGGGGCGTGACAGATGCTATCCCCCTTACCGTGTTCAGCGGGTACTCTATCACGTGTATTTTATCATGTGCTTCGGGTATTGATTCTCATGTGCTATCATGTGCTTCTTGTGCTCTCGTCTTCATGTGCGCGAGCTACTTATCATGTACGTAGCGTGTTGTGGTTGGATCCAAGAGTATTAGTGGGGGAGGGGAGTAGGAGTTGGTTATGTGATCAAAGCCAAACAGTATTCATGTGTATGTCGGTTATGCAACTCACGCATAACGGAGTTATTGTAGTGTTTTTCATGTGCAACCTAAGCCGATCACATAACGAACTTGTGCTCAAGGCACTTAGCTAGTATTCATGTTTTCTCACATGCAGTTACTTCTCTACTTGTATTGTTCTCCAGTTTACATTGCAGCTACTTATTCTGCTCCAGCATGTATTTATTTCCTATGCATCTTGTATACTTTTCTATTGCTCGTCATATACACCTTACCATGTATTTGGAGTTGCTTTCAGAGTTATGTACTTCGCTCCAGTCCTGACTGGGCATATTTTTTCCAAAGGATCCCGAGTATTATTGCCCGACTTTCTACGGGCCGGGTGTCGACGAGTGCTGTGACCCCGAGACTGAGGAGGAGCCCTGCGAGGAGACGCCTTTAGCACCCTAGTTAGCTAGGTGGGTTTCCTGGGTTGTTCCCTGCTGATTATATTTTGGATGATTGTACTTATTCTTTTGTTGCCTGTGAGATGTTGTTGTAAACCCCCTGAATTTTGAAAATTATTAAATCTTGGATTTTTCCAATTTTCTAGAATTTTTTGGGAATTTTCTGAAATTAAAATCAAGGTTCTTAATTATTAAATAATTTTTAATTGTTAATAAATAATATTAAAATATCATGAAAATAATATTTTTGGGTGTAAAATGAAAAACTGGACTTAGGGTAATTTTCTGAATTTTTTGGGCCTCAGACCTATTTTTAAATGCCTAAAAAACTAATTTTAATTAATTATATATTTAACTGTTTATTTATTATTATTTTATTTATTATTTACTTTATTTTTATTTTTATTTTTATTTTTTTCTTTCTCTTGGGCCCGGCCCGGCCCAGTGGGCCGAGCCCAGCAGCCAGCCCCAGCCCGCCTTCCTTGCGTGTCGGGCGGGTCTGTCCGGACCCGTTAGCCGCCCGATCCGACCCGCACGACCGTTTCCCCCAGCCCCCACGCCGCTCGACTCTTCCGGCGAGCTCCGCGCGCAGTGCCGCCCGCTCCGGCCGGCTCGCCTCGCTCTCCGCGGCCACGTCCCCCTCTCGCCCCGCCTTGGCCGGCCTCCTCCGCCTATTTAAACTCCCCCTCTTCTTCTTCTTCCTCCCAACTCCGGCCGAAACCCTAGCCGAGCTCCGCCCTCTCCGCTCCACCACCTCGCCTGAGACCCCCGGCCAGCCCCCAGCGCCGTCCTCCTCCCTCGGCGCCGCCTCCTCCTCCTTCCTCCTCCGTCTCCGGCGTCCACAGCAGCGGAGACAGCATCAGCAGCCGCAGCAGCCGCCTCCGCCGCCTCCGGCACCGCTGCCGACCGTCCCCGTGCGCCCTCTCCCCGGCGAGCCACCCTCGGCCTCCCGGCCGCCGTGCCGACCACCGGCCACCGCCGCAGCTCCAGAAACCCTAACCCTAGGTTCCCTGTGTCCGACACGAGTCGAACACGTGTCGGACACGACTCGACCCTGATTTTCGGGTCCCCTTCAGGTACTCGTAACTTTTTATTCGTAGCTCCGTTTTCAATTCCGCAAATTGCGTTACGAAGCCTGTGTGACCCTCTCGGTGCCCAGATAAACCGCTCGGGGCACCGCGTCCTGTGGTGATCGCACACCGCGATCCAAAAACAGGGAAAATCAGACCCTGTTTCACCCCGGAACTGAGTACGCCCCGCCAAACGGGACGACTTGGTCGCGTGCGGTCTTCACAGATACGTGCGCGTCGTCGATACGGACGTGTGAGTTTTCGCGGAAGCTGATTCGGGTGTGCGTGCACACCGAAATCAACGCGTATCCGCGGACATCGTTCCGTATTCGACTTTTCTGCAATTTGCCCTAACTTCTTGTACACTCGTCAGATCGAGACGAAACTTGCGCCATCGGACTCGTAGCGATACGCTGGTCCTGTGGGTCAAGTTTGGTTCGATTCTGAGAACGTTGACGAAATCGCGTGTCGTGGGCCCCACAGGCCCCGCTCGACGGGCGATTTTGTGTTCGGCTCATCGAAATCCAAATCTGGAAATTCCGTTGGGTTCGTATCAGTGTTCCTGACCTGTTGACACTAAGTTTGGTGAGTTTGGAGACCATTAATCCGGACACATTTTTCGGTGCAAAGCGGGTCCACCGGCGGATCCCGTTTTGACCCGAAACTGTCGTTTTTGTCCTTGTCTCCAAATTGGACCCAAGGACAGGCATTTCTAGCTATTTGACATCTTTTGAACATGATGGTAATGTCTATTTCAGCTTTTGGACTCATCTCTGGAAATTTCCCCAAGAATAATTAATCAGATCCAAACAACTGTAACCCCCTGATTTTTCAGAAAATTTTAATTTGGATTTTTCATAATTTTCTGTAATTTTCTAGGATTTTCAAGAATTTATTTTAGATTCAAATATAATTAAAAATATTCCAAACTTTTATTTTCGGTTCTAAATAATAAAATATATTTTCTAGAAGTTTTTAGGAATTTTCTGAGTATTTTTAGTATTTATTGGGAGTTATTTAGGCTAATAACTAATTTTTAGGACTTGTAGAATTTATGGTGCAAGATCAAAAATATTGAATGGACCCACATTATTTTCTAAGGTTTATAATATTATTATATATTTTCTGGAATTATTTCAGAATTTTTGGAATAATGTTAGTATTTATTTTTAGTTTTATGGCAAAACTAATTTTTAGAGCTTCTCCTAATTATAGTAGGAAATCTGTGAATATATAATTATTCTAAATATTTTTCTAGGGTTTTTAGGTTCAAAATATATTTTCTGTAATTTTTCCAGATTTTTATGATTATTTTTAATGTTTATTTTGAGTTATTTAGATTTAAAACGACTTAAATAATGTTTTGATAAAGGCAAATCAAAATAAATAAATAATATAACCAAAACCATCCAATCAAATCATGACACGTGTCACCCTATCAACTTTCATTCAGCCTCTCAACATCCCTATATATATATATTATTATAACCCTAATTATCCCATTATTTTTAGAGAGAGAGATTTTGGAGAATTGCCATCTAGGGTTTCTTCATCTTCCAGAAGCCATTGCGCATAGCTCCGGACTCCAAACGAGGCCTAGTTTCTTGCGTTTGAAAGATATTGAGGTTAGCTTTCTGATTATATAATTTGATTTACAAAATTATGAGTATTAAATTCTGAAAAATTCGTAGAGCACAGCATGTCTGAAAATAGACGTGTTTCAATATTTTCGCGATTTCGGGAGAACCAGGAATCAGAATCATGAACCGTTTAAAGTTTTGGAAATATAATATCGAGATCATTAACATATGTTTTTATCATAATTTAATTCGATGTATTTTCATACTGTTAATTCTGTAGAACTTCTAGGTTAGAATTTAACCATCGGTGCACAATACAAAATTTGTATGTGCCATAATTCCCAAACGAATTTGAATTCGGACGAGCCATAAATTCTAGTATATTTTTGATGCTGAAATCTACAGGAAATCATGCATGAAAGTAGAGTTTGTGTCGGTTGACTTTTTGGTCAACAGATCGCCTCGATTTGCGTGCCATGAGTCTCGAGTTGATAAAATTCAGTTTCTTTGGACAAAACTTAGGAATTAACATAAAAATCAGAATAATAAGATTAAAATAGGATTTTAGAATAATTATTCCAGAATTAAATAAATTAAAATAAATTATCTTTTGACGTGATAAATTTGTAATACATAGGCTATTTGGACTGTGACTTGGACTCTGATTCATACCAGCAACAAGACCCCAGGCAAGTGTACCTTACCAAACTCTGCAGTATTGTTACATATTTTTCTTGCTTTATTTATATTGCTGTGCATGCTCAACCTAGGACCGTGTGACGTACTTAGCGTCCGATTATCAGTCGGGTGTCAACACTGTACGCAGTGTTGGGTACTGTCATCTAGAGATGGATATTCGTGACACTATATATTCTAGTACTTATCTTATCAAGTACCATACGACCCAGGACACTTGACACTGTTCATGAGACAGGATATTCCCGAGATATTCGTGGTGATTCTGTGTAGGATACAAGACTTGACAGAGATACTATTTCTATAGATACATATGACTTGTTGCATTAGAGATGATCCCGCTTGACATGGACATGAGACGTTATGGTCATGATATACGTGATTACATTGGGTGGGGAGAGACACACAGGCTACAGGCTGTTTTATTATATATATCTTCTACTATTGTGAGGTCGTAGACTCTCGGAGCAGAGCTAGACACATTACTTGTTATTACCACTACCGGCTCCCCGACACAGAGCTTGTAGTGGCTCAGCCTGAGTACTCGTGATGCTCTCATCTTGCATTTCACTTAGATGGTTACTTACTTGCCCTATTTATCTTATTATTTGCTGCACTGCTTATATTTTGGCTTGTATATTTTCTGTACCTTGCTATGTCCCCTGAGGACCTGGATATGGATTGTGTCCCCAGGATTTGAGGACGAGATCTATCCCGAGGTATATGGGACTGGAGCAGGAGTTGATCCAGGAGCTGTACCGCCATCCGAGGACGAGGTGTTAGCCGAAGACTTTTCCTGAGCATCCATGCTTCATGCTCAGTATTTATTTATTTATTTATTTTCATTCTTTCATATTCTGGTCTGTGGAACCATTATACTAGATATTTATCGGGTTGTTCCCCGAAGCACTTGTGAGACTGATTGATGATTTATATTTCTTTATTTACTCTGTGGATCATATTTCATATCTGGTGTGGATGAGATTAGTTGTACCATGATTTTCGTAGACTTGTTATATTACAGCTTAAGTATGCCCTGATGGATCCATTAAATTGGGTTTGTCCATCGGTGCGTACTGCTGGCCATTGCCACGCATCCGGTCCCACGGTATTTTGGGACTGGGACGTGACATGGATTTTGTGGTGGCCCATGCTGGTCTACGACTAAATTGTTCGGTTTTAACTTAGGGATCGAGCAAGCCTGCAAATAGGATTAGAGTATAGGATCTCATCCACAACTGACTATGGCTTCTCCTCCTCCTCCTTCCAATCTATTCCGTTGAAAAATTGCATCCTGCTTGATTCATGTGCCTTCTCATTAGTTTCTTGAGTGTAGCTTTCTTCTATAATATAGAAGTCTCTGTTGATAGAATGATAGGTAGGGTAACCTTCCTACTAAAAGTACAGCTAGGATATTGACACACCCCTAAGTAGAATGCTTAATGAACCCTAGCGTCCCTTACCTATAGAATAATTTACCATTATTTCTTGTTATAGTCATGAATGACCTAAGAGTAGTATAGGCACTGCTAAGAGCTAGTTAGAGATTGGACCCTAATGTTTGACCCTAGTGGTTGACCCCATTTTTGAGGAACCAATAGAAATCTAAGATCGAATGTTAGAACAGAACCTAGTGTGCATAGTGAGATAGTGTTAGGATATAGGTTCTTGTCGTGATATTAGCAGACGGTACCTCAGGAAGCCCAGAGCAACGAGTATGACATTTCCCATGAGATCATACCTCAAACACGGAGAATTGCTCGCCACCTTCACCTTAGGAAACTATGATATTATCAAGAGCCCTATATTTTAATTTCATATATTGTTCATCTGCGACCTTAACATTCGCTAATGCGCAACGACTAAAATATGTTCTTCTTTTCTCCATCTTTTAACTCGTGCCACCTGACACTTCTAATAGTAGGCCAAGTAATTTTATTCCTTGTTAAGGACCCATAGTTTGCTAGGACTATAGTTGTAGTCTTGAATTTGAAAATTTTGTGTTTGGTAGTTAGAGTTCGATAAGTTTGAGTTAATCTTGTAGATTGTGATCCGATGATTATCCCTTAGTGTTAAATCACGTAATTTGTACCCCCACCTCGATACAAGTTATATTTCCTTTCCCTTGAGACTAGTACCACATAGTCCACTTGACCCATCAAGGCGGTGTAACTGAATGGCAATAATTATATGCTAGCATAAGATGACAGTGTTTATTCAGACAATAGAATTTAGAGGTTCATGCCCTATTGGGTCGACTAGCAACTTAGACAAGGAGGTTGTATGATAACTGTAGAGATTGTAGAGTCTTTTATTATTGTTGCTCATTTTTGTTCGTTTTGTGAACTTGAATAATTTGTACCTCCTTTCATCATCATCTAGCGTGCTTATATTTTATATACTACCTTGACTTATTATGCTATTTTATAGCCTAGTTTTGCAAGCTTATTCATTATCGAGCTTGTTCATGACATATGTATTATTGGGGAGGCCCACAATAATATATTTCAGAATCAGTGTATTACGGTCTGATCAACCATAGTGCGCTTGATTCGCCATCGCAATAATACCTTACGTGGATTGAGATATGTAGTGATTAGTAGACGAATATACTTGCCCTAGACATGTCTGACATATCGTATCGGTTACATAACTGTACTAATACGAGCAGGCGAACAAAGGATTACCAAAATAGGATTTCAATCCACAACTGCTTTGACAATTTCTAATTGAATTCTTTAAACGCCATGATCCCAATACTTCTATTCTATTACGCTGCCCTTGAACTCTTTATTATTGGTCTCCGTCTTCCCTTATTTCGGAAAGACGAAACCTCGTGCTTGGTATAAATTGATACACAGAGAATACTAGATATACCCCATAGGTCGATCACATACTTGAGGATCATTCTTCGTAATTAAGGACATATCATATGTGATATGATCGGCATTGAAGTTCGAGGATTGAATGACATGAGTAAACATATTAAGGAATATTCTCTTAAGGTATATAGCCTTATGTGATAGATGGGTAAATTCTAAGTTGGGTAGTAGTGCATTGTCAACTCGAGAGGAATTTCTTTTAGATTGTGATCGAGTAAGATTAAATTGGGAGAGGTTCAAGCCATTTTAATTTTGAGAATTTTAGAAGAATGACTAAGATGATGAGGATTAATGAATTGATATTGAGGACCCGATATTTATACCTTAAGTACATGATTTAAACAATAAAGGTAAAATTATCAACTTGAAATTTAGAGGATAAAAAGATAGAATTTCAGACTTGAACAATGGTGGACTGCATTTAAACTATTTTTCAATTTGATGATTTGAGTTAAAATAAAAACTTGATGGTTGGACTACCTATTTGAAATATTAAGGATGTGAATGGAATTTAAGAAGTTGAAGCATACAAAAATTTATAAGTGAAAATAGGAATAATAATGGACTCGAATTACTTCTAGAGGAGATTATGATAATTGGAGATCGTGAGGTAAAATTTATATGCGTATTTAAATCTTAAAGATGATATATGGATTTAATTTAAATTTGGATATGGATAATTTGAAAAAGCGAGAAGAGATAACCATAGGTTGAATTTGATTGGATCAATGGTCATCTTAACCTAGAAGTGATTGCAATGGATATGATTAGGATTTTAATTATCGCAAGGAGATTGTGATTGACTTGCCTTATGTACACGAAGGATTAACAAATTATGCCTTATTTTAATTTTGAGGACGATATTATCTTAAGTTGGCTGGATTGTGAAACCCCCTCACCTAAGAAGTAGACCTACTTGGCTTAGATAGTGAGACTGAGGCTAGCTCGAATCCACTTAGGAATAGAACACGATATTTTTTATTTAGTTTTATAATATGGTATCCCTCGGCGCGCCATACCATTGCTTCGATAATTGGAGCACTTCCCTAGTCATTGCCTTCCTACAAATTCCACACCTTGTCCTAGACATGTCCATCCTCCAATTTTCATCTTTGTGCAACATTTTAATTATTGGGCGCTTTTATGCAAAAGAACATTAAGGTGTCCACACTATTGGACATGACACACGAAGAAACCTATTTTCACTCATGTAAATTTCTTCCATGATTTTCGGAATGTGCAACGTGCAACATCGTCCACTCCGTTAAACCTAGCCTTGCATTTTAACCAATGCAAATCTTAGACCATCCTTGACTTCTACCATGGCTTAATTTTAATTTCGAGGACAAAATTTTTATAAGTTGGGTAGATTGTAACCCCCTGATTTTTCAGAAAATTTTAATTTGGATTTTTCATAATTTTCTGTAATTTTCTAGGATTTTCAAGAATTTATTTTAGATTCAAATATAATTAAAAATATTCCAAACTTTTATTTTAGGTTCTAAATAATAAAATATATTTTCTAGAAGTTTTTGGGAATTTTTTGAGTATTTTTAGTATTTATTGGGAGTTATTTAGACTAATAACTAATTTTTAGGACTTGTAGAATTTATGGTGCAAGATCAGAAATATAGAATGGACTCACGTTATTTTCTAAGGTTTATAATATTATTATATATTTTCTGGAATTATTTCAGAATTTTTGGAATAATGTTAGTATTTATTTTTAGTTTTATGGCAAAACTAATTTTTAGAGCTTCTCCTAATTATAGTAGGAAATTTGTGAATATATAATTATTCCAAATATTTTTCTAGGATTTTTAGGTTCAAAATATATTTTCTGTAATTTTTCCAGATTTTTATGATTATTTTTAATGTTTATTTTGAGTTATTTAGATTTAAAACGACTTAAATAATGTTTTGATAAAGGCAAATCAAAATAAATAAATAATATAACCAAAACCATCCAATAAAATCATGACACATGTCACCCTATCAACTTTCATTCAGCCTCTCAACATCCCTATATATATATATATTATTATAACCCTAATTATCCCATTATTTTTAGAGAGAGAGATTTTGGAGAATTGCCATCTAGGATTTCTTCATCTTCCAGAAGCCATTGCGCATAGCTCCGGACTCCAAACGAGGCCTAGTTTCTTGCGTTAGAAAGATATTGAGGTTATCTTTCTAATTATATAATTTGTTTTACAAAATTATGAGTATTAAATTCTAGAAAATTTATAGAGCACAGCATGTCTGAAAATAGACGTGTTTCAATGTTTTCGCGATTTCGGGAGAACCAGGAATCAGAATCATGAACCGTTTAAAGTTTTGGAAAGCTAATATCGATATCATTAACATATGTTTTTATCAGAATTTAATTCGATGTATTTTCATACTGTTAATTCTGTAGAACTTCTAGGTTAGAATTTAACCATCGGTGCACAATACAAAATTTGTATGTGCCATAATTCCCAAACGAATTTGAATTCGGACGAGCCGTAAATTCTAGTATATTTTTGATGCTGAAATCTACAGGAAATCATACATTAAAGTCGAGTTTGTGTCGGTTGACTTTTTGGTCAACAGATCGCCTCAATTTGCGTGCCATGAGTCTCGAGTTGATAAAATTCAGTTTCTTTGGACAAAACTTAGGAATTAACATAAAAATCAGAATAATAAGATTAAAATAGGATTTTAGAATAATTATTTCAGAATTAAATAAATTAAAATAAATTATCTTTTGACGTGATAAATTTGTAATACATAGGCTATTTGGACTGTGACTTGGACTCTGATTTATACCAGCAACAGGACCCCAGGCAAGTGTACCTTGCCAAACTCTGCAGTATTGTTACATATTTTTCTTGCTTCATTTATATTGCTGTACATGCTCAACCTAGGACCGTGTGACGTACTTAGCGTCCGATTATCAGTCGGGTGTCAACACTGTACGCAGTGTTGGGTACTGTCATCTAGAGATGGACATTCGTGACACTATATATTCTAGTACTTGTCTTATCAAGTACCATACTTGTCTTATCAAGTACCATATGACCCAGGATACTTGACACTGTTCATGAGACAGGATATTCCCGAGATATTCGTGGTGATTCTGTGTAGGATATAGGACTTGACAGAGATACTATTTCTATAGATACATATGACTTGTTGCATTAGAGATGATCCCGCTTGACATAGACATGAGACGTTATGGTCATAATATGCGTGATTACATTGGGTGGGGAGAGATACACAGGCTACAGGCTATTTTATTATATATATCTTCTACTATTGTGAGGTCGTAGACTCTCGGAGCAGAGCTAGACACATTACTTGTTATTACCACTACCGGCTCCCCGACACAGAGCTTGTAGTGGCTCAGCCTGAGTACTCGTGATGCTCTCATCTTGCATTTCACTTAGATGGTTACTTACTTGCCCTATTTATCTCATTATTTGCTGCACTGCTTATATTTTGGCTTGTATATTTTCTGTACCTTGCTATGTCCCCTGAGGACCTGGATATGGATTGTGTCCCCAGGATTTGAGGACGAGATCTATCCCGAGGTATACGGGACTGGAGCAGGAGTTGATCCAGGAGCTGTACCGCCATCCGATGACGAGGTGTTAGCCGAAGACTTTTCCTGAGCATCCATGCTTCATGCTCAGTATTTATTTATTTATTTATTTATTTTTAGTCTTTCATATTCTGGTCTGTGGAACCATTGTACTAGATATTTATCGGGTTGTTCTCCGAAGCACTTGTGAGACTGATTGATGATTTACATTTCTTTATTTACTCTGTGGATCATATTTTATATCTGGTGTGGATGAGATTAGTTGTACCATGATTGTCGTAGACTTGTTATATTACAGCTTAAGTATGCCCTGATGGATCCATTAAATTGGGTTTGTCCATCGGTGCGTACTGCTGGCCATTGCCACGCGTCCGGTCCCACGGTATTTTGGGACTGGGGCGTGACAACAACAGGCAAGTACCTGCACTTCAAGTTAAATCTTTATATTGTGATAATTAATTCCCTGCTTTATTAGTACCCTTGATGATTACACCTAGCGTTAGAAATGCTGGATTTCATGTCTTGAATATTGGAGTTCATGTCTTATTTTTCATGTCGGGTGGGAGAATACTAGAAGGCATGTAGTTTACCCTTCCCCTTGTCATGTTTAATAGCTGTTGTTACGCGACTGTACCTCAGCCGGATCCCGATTTTCCCTGTTTAATAGCCGTTTATGACGGCCGGATTAGCCTTATAAACCCCTACATGCCAACTATGTATTCTAAAAATAAACACAAGTTCACACAGTTAGTTTCTAGTCTTGTTATAATTCTTGCTGATTGTTGTAGTTTCATTTCCTGTCTCATTTATTTCTGTTTCTCATATTCCTGTTTACAGCATTAACTCTGAGATATTGATGTTCTTTTATGCAGTTTCTCAACATGATATTCAATTTAATTGTCATAAATATTTAGTTTAATCTTGTTGTGCACTGTGTACTTTGCTCCTTTCCTGACTGGATCTGTTGATTTAGGCGATGATGAGGACCTTGCCCCTACATATTATAGTCCCTATGAGGGGACAGATGATACTTATGAGGAGCCAGATCCCACCCAGGAGACCCCTGCAGCAGAGTAGATAGCAGTAGCTATTTTATTTATTGCTCTTTATCTTAGTAATCGGGTTTGTCCCCGATTTCATTCTGATTTCTGTACTAAACATTTGAATCTATTGTCACATTTATTTCAATTGCAATCTTAAGTATCTGTTTCCCATTATTATCTTGCCTATGTTATTTGTGAATGAGCTAGTTTAGTAAGTATGGATTTGACCTAGACAGCGTACTACCGCCGACTCTGCGGCGTAGGCTGGACGTACCCACGCACTCGTGCCCGAATTTCCGGGTGCGGGTCGTGACACGTTTTTATGGTGGCCCATGCAGGTCCTATCCTTAAATAGGGTAATACCCTAGGACAGGGTATGGAATAAGATTGAGGATTCTAGGAAAAGCTCATTCACAGTATAGGGTCCTTATTTTAATTCTTGATATCATTTTTTTTGCTCAATTTTCCTATCGCCCTTGATTTCCAAGTAATCTATTCTGATCTCCCTGTCCCTTAATCTTTCAGAATGGTCCAGACAAGGAACACAGTAGGAGGCACATCAGAACCAGCTGAGCAAAATGTGCCCGAGACTCTTGCACTCCCGCCGCCTCCATCTGTTCCGGCAGTTACTCTAGATGGGGCACAGCTACTTGGAGTATTCCAAGGACTGGTGGAATCCCAGAAAGAACAGACTGTACTTCTGCGAACCAGTCTCTCAGAAGCTCTTAAGTCCCAGGAGTCGCCACTCAAGAGGCCAGGGAGTGCCAAAGACTTCAAGAATCTTAGACCCCTGGAATTCTACGGAACTGAGGGCATTCTCTATGCCGATAAGTGGATAGAGAATGTCGAGAGACTCCTGAAGACTGCTCGGGTTCCTGATGATCTCAAAGTGGAGTCCGCAAGCCTGCAACTGTTCGACATTGCTCGAACCTGGTTCAGAGATGAACCCCAACTATCTGCTCCTGACCTCACCTAGGAGGACTTCAAGAGGCTATTCAAGGAGAAATTCCACCCCGAAGTGGCTCGGGAAGCTCTCGAAAGCCAATTCGAGAGACTGGAACAAGGTAACCTGTCTGTTGATGAGTATACTGCTGAATTTAGCAGGTTGAGCCACTTTGCGGAGTACATGGTTCGTACCCCGGAGGACAGAGCCCGTAGATTCAAGAAGGGGCTGTCTCCGGATATTCGCCTTGCTGTCACCACCAGCCGAGCTCGCACCTATGAGGAAATCCTGAGCGTGGCACAAGGCGTTGAGAGAGACATGGGGCATAAACTAAAACGAGAGAGAGATACCGGAAATGCGGGACCCAACAAACGCCCTTTTCAACAACAACAACAGCAGAGGGCCCCGCAGCAAACTCAGCGTCCTCTCCCTCGAGCTCCAGCACCCCAACACCAGGCTCAAGGACAGAACCAACAAGCTGCTGCTTGTAACTTTTGCCAAAAACCAGGTCATACTTGGCAAGTCTGCAGGAAGAGGCTAGGTGCCTGCCTCTACTGCGGCTCAGCAGCGCATCAAATGAGGGACTGTCCAGCTGCTCAAGGACGCACCGCTGCACCCAAGGCTCCAGTCCAGGCCCCCAGCAGCACAGCAGAGGGGACCCCCGCTTCCAACACAACAACAACGCTTTGCTCAGCACCAACAGCAGCAACAGAGGGGTGCACCGCAGCAAGGCCGTTCTTATACAATGACTCTGGAAGAAGCTGAAGCCACAGCAGACGTGATCACAGGTTCTGTGCTTATAAATTCAATACCAGCCATTACCTTATTTGATTCTGGAGCTTCACATTCATTCATGTCAGTAGATTTCCTTATGAAGCATAGCTTAATCACTAAACCCCTTAGGAATTGTTATAAGATCATTACCAGTGGAGGAATCATCCCGGTTAGTGATGCCTGTAACAATTGTCCTATTACATTATGTGGAAGAGAACTGTATGCTAGGCTACTTGTAATGCCAGTTCCCAGTTTTGACATTATACTGGGTATGGATTGGTTGAGTCAACATCATGCCACTATAGACTGCCACAGAGGTAGTATAATCTTCAGGCCCCCTGACAAGCCAGAATTTGAATTTGCTAGAGGTTCTAAAGAAATGGGCAATAACAAAATTTGTGGAGCCCTAGTAACAGAAGAATTGCCGCTACCTATCATCTCTGAATACCTTGATGTCTTCCCTGAGGATCTCCCAGGCTTACCCCCAGACCGAGAAGTTGAATTCTCTATTGACTTAGTGCCGGGAGCAGCACCAGTATCTCAAAATTCCTACAGAATCAACAAGAAGGAGATAATAGAACTAAATGAGCAAATCAAAGAGCTAGAAGACAAATGCTTCATTAGGTCTAGTGTCTCACCCTGGGGAGCTCCAGTATTATTTGTGCCCAAGAAGGACGGAACATCCCGAATGTGTATTGACTATAGGGCCTTGAATGCCTTAACAATTAAAAATAAGTATCCCCTGCCCAGGATAGATGACTTATTTGATCAATTAAGTGGAGCTCGGGTATTTTCAAAGATTGACTTGAGGTCTGGTTACCACCAAGTAAGGGTAAGAAAGGAAGATATCCTTAAAACTGCTTTCAATACCCGGAACGGACACTACGAATTCTTAGTAATGCCGTTCGGGTTGACGAATGCTCCAGCAGTTTTTATGAACTTAATGAACAGAGTCTTCCAGCCATATCTAGATAAATTTGTAGTGGCCTTTATTGATGATATTTTAATCTACTCCAAGACCCCCGAAGAACATGAAGAACATTTGAGGCTAGCATTGGAAACTTTGAGGAAGGAAAAACTTTATGGAAAATTATCTAAATGTGCTTTCTTCCTAGACAAAGTAGAATTCTTGGGACATGTTGTGACTGGAGATGGAATAGCAGTAGATCCTAAGAAGATAGCGGCAGTAGAATTCTGGCCCACTCCAGACTCTGTAGCAAAGATTAGAAGCTTCCTGGGACTAGCTGGCTACTATCGGAAGTTTGTGAAGGACTTTGCTAGAATTGCTGAGCCCATGACAAAATTAACAAGGAAGGATGAAGAGTTCACCTGGATTGATGAATGTCAGCATGCTTTTGAAGAATTGAAGAAAAGGCTGACTACTGCCCCTATTCTGACCTTACCTTCTGGAACCGGAGGATTCGCTATTTATAGTGATGCTTCTGGAAAAGGTCTAGGTTGTGTATTGGAGCAGAACAAGAAGGTAATAGCATATGCCTCTAGACAGCTTCGACCTCACGAAAAGAACTATCCAACTCATGATTTAGAATTGGCAGCTGTCATTTTTGCTCTTAAGCTATGGAAGCATTATCTTTATAGAGAAAGGGTGGAAATATTTACGGACCATGTCACGACCCGCACCCGGTTATTTCGGCACGAGTGCGTGGGCACGTCCAGCCTACGCCGCAGAATCGGCGGTAGTACGCTGTCTAGGTCAAAACCACACTTAACTAAACTAGCTCATCCACAAATAATATAAGCAAGATAATAATGAGAATGGAAACTTAAGATTGCAATTGAAATAATTGTGACAACAGCTTCAAATGTTTAGTACAGAAATTCAGAATGAAATCGGGGACAAACCCGATTAATAAGACAAGAAATAGGAATAAAGATAGCTAATGCTAACTACTCTGCAGGAGTAGTCTCCTGGGTGGAAACCGGCTCTGCAACTGTATCACCTGCTGGCTCATAGGGTCCGTAATAGGTAGGGGCAAGGTTCTCATCATCGCCTAAACAACGGATCCAGTCAGGAAAGGAGCAAAGTACACAGTGCACAACAAGATTAAACTAAATATTTATGACAATTAAATATTGAAATTCACGTTAAGGAAATTGCATAAGGAACATCAACATCTCAGAGTTTAATGCTATAAACAGGAATATGAGAAAGCAGGAAAATAAAGTGAAACAGGAAATGAAACTGCACAGTCAGCAAGAAATATAACAAGACTAGAACTATGTGTGTGAACTTGTGTATTTAGAATACATAGTTGGCATGTAGGGGTTTATAAGGCTAATAAGGCCGTCATAGACGACTAGTGTCTGGAATGATCAAGTATAAGGCTGATGGTACAGTCGCGTACCAACAGCTAGTATCTGGACCTGGGGAAGGGTAAACTACATGCCTCCTAGTATTCTCCCACCCGATATGTAAACAAGACATGAACTCCAATATTCAAGACATGAAATACAGTACTTTACGCTACGTGTAATCAACAAGGGTACTAGTAGAGCAGAGAATTAATTATCACAATATAAAGATTAACTTGAAGTGCAGGTACTTGCCTGTTGTTTGGATCTGATTAAATTGGTTCTTGGGGGAAAAGTCCAGAGATGAGTCCAAAAGCTGAAATAGACATTACCATCACGCTCAGAAGATGTCAATTAGCTAGAAACGCCTGTCCTTGGGTCCAATTTGGAGACAAGGGCAAAAACGGCAGTTTCGGGTTAAAACGGGGTCCGCCGGTGGGCCCGCTTTGCACCGAAAAACGTGTCCAGGTCAACGGTCTCCAAATTCACCAAACTTAGTGTCAACAGGTCAGGAACGCTGATACGAACCCAACGGAACTTTCAGATTTGGATTCCGATGAGCCGAACACAAAATCGCCCGTCGAGCGGGGCCTATGGGGCCCACGACACACGATTTCGTCAACGTTCTCAGAATCGAACCAAACTTGACCCACAGGACCAGCGTATCGCTACGAGTCCGATGGCACAAGTTTCGTCTCGATCCGACGTGTGTACACAAAGTTAGGTCGAATTGCAGAAAGGGCGGATACGGGGCGATGTCCGCGGATACGCGTTGATTCCGGTGTGCACGCACACCCGAATCAGCTTCCGTGAAATCTCACACGTCCGTATCGACGCTGCGCACGTATCTGTGAAGACCGCACGCGACCAAGTCGTCCCGTTTGGCGGGGCGTACTCGGTTCCGGGGTGAAACAGGGTCTGGTTTTTCCTGTTTTTGGATCGCGGTGTGCGATCACCACAGGCCGCGGTGCCCCGAACAGTTTGTCCGGACACCGAGAGGGTCATACAGGCTTCACAACGCAATTTACGGAATTGAAAACGGAGCTACGAGCGAAAAGTTACGCGCACCTGAAGGGGACCCGAAAACAGGGTCGAACCGTGTCCGTGTCGTGTCGGACACGACACGAAGAAAAGGGGATTTAGGGTTAGGGTTTGCGGGACTACGGCGGCCGGCCGGAGGCCTGGGCGGCGCTGGCTGGCCGGTGGTGGTCGGGGAGTGTTCGCCTGGGCGAGGCGGATCCGTCGACGGGCGGGGCGGCGCCGGAGGCCGACGGGAGGCGGCTCCAAGGCTGATGCTGCTGCTGTTCTGCTCGTCGGGGGCCGGCGTGCGGCGGAGCTCGAGGAGAGGGGGAGGAGGAGGAGACGGTCAGGGCCGTCGGGGACGAAGGTGGCGCGGGGCGTGGC
Organism: Iris macrosiphon; assembly: GCA_036927795.1. Taxonomy (NCBI): domain Eukaryota; kingdom Viridiplantae; phylum Streptophyta; class Magnoliopsida; order Asparagales; family Iridaceae; genus Iris; species Iris macrosiphon. The sequence continues at coordinate 39,049,639 of JAYESA010000020.1, forward strand.
GAGGCTGCAGCGGGCGGCGGAGCAGAGGGTGAGCGGCGGAGCAGAGGGGTGAGCGGCGGAGGTTTTATAGGGTGGAGCGAGGGGAGGGAAAGCCGAGCGGGGCGGCGCCGAAGGCAGGGTCAGGCGCTGAGGGCGGGGACGTGGCCGACGTGGCGCGCGGCCCGGGCGGAGCGGCGCCGGACGCGGGCGCCGCCGGAGGACGCGGGGAGAAGATGGGTTCGTGGGGGAGTGGGCTGACGGGTCGGTGGCGGGTCGCTCGGGTCGGGTTCGGGTCTGGCAGACCCGACCCGATCCGCTAGGCCGTGGGCCGGGCTGAGACAGGTGGGTTGGGCTGGGCCTTGTTGGGCCGGGCTAAAACAATTAATAACAATAATAATAATAATAATAATAATAATAATAATAAATTAATTTATAAATAAAATAGTTTTAGGTGATTTAAAAATAGGTCCGGGGCCCGATAAATTCCAGAAAAATTTCCCTAAGTCCAGTTTTCCATTTTACATCCAAAAATATTATTTTCATGATATTTTAATAATATTTATTGCCAATCAAAAATCATTTATTTATTGAAAGCCTTGATTTTAATTGCAGAAAATTTCCAGAAAATTCCAGAAAATTGTGAAAAATTCCAATTTTAATAATTTGAAAAATCAGGGGCTTACAATCTACCCAACTTATAAAAATTTCGTCCTCGAAATTTAAAATTATAGCAGGGTTCTCTCTGTCCAATCTCACTTGATTACAGTCCAACGGGTTTCTCTCAGGTGGACATTGCGGTCGCTACCCAACTTATAATTTTTACCCATATATCCTCTAAGGCTGTACAACTAGTAAGGCTAGGTCTAATTTAATAAATCATGGTATTGAATCCTTAAGTCTGCAACACAAAACACATCACCTAGGGTATTGCCTAGTCATAAAGGGTTATCATCTAGCACTACAAATCAAACTTATCTCAAACACAGGATTTTGTCTTTCCGAAATAAGGGAAGACGAGGGTTAATAATAAAGAGTTTAAGGGCGTGGTGGTAGAACAGAGGTATAGGGATCAAGGTGTTTAAAGAATTCTAATGGGGATTGTCAGGCGGTTATGGATTGAGATCCTATTCTGGTAATCATTTCTCCGCATGCTCGTATCAGTATAATTATGTAACTGATACGATATGCTCGGACACATTTAAGGGCAAGTATACTAGTCACTATATCTCTCAATCCACGTAAGGTAGTCGTGCGAAGTGCGAATCAAAATGCACTAAGGTTGATCAGACCGTAGTACACTGATTCTGAGTAGACACTTGTATTAGTGGGGTTGATCAGGCCTCAATAATACATGTGTCATGAACAAGCCCGATGAAGGGTAAGCTTGCAAAACTAGGCTATAAATAGCAGCATATATCAAGTTCAGTAAAATTTAAGTGCGCTAGATAATGATGAAAGGAGGTGCAAATTATTGAAGTCACAAAATAACACAAAAGCACAATAGTAAAAAGTCTCTAAAACAGTTATCAAATTTTAAAAGCATACTAGGTTATTTAGCAAGTTCAAAATTACTAGGTTGGGGCTGAGGTCACGAACCAATAGGCATGAGCTAAACAATACTAGGAAAGGTATCTACGAATCACTTACGCGCATTAGCTGCTTCCAGAGTTTGCGCGTTCTCCACGGTCATCACGTAAGCTTGTCCGCGTCTTGGAGTAGCGGGACAGTCCCTCACTTGATGTTCTGTTGAGCCACAATATAGGCAGGCACCTAGTCTCTTCCTACAAACTTGCCAAGTGTGGCCCGGTCTTCGGCAAAAGTTACAAGTAGCAGTTGGTTGGTTCTGTCCTTGAGCCTGGTGTTGGGGTGCTGGAGCTCGAGGGAGAGGACGCTGAGTTTGCTGCGGGGATCTCTGCTGTTGTTGTTGTTGAAAAAGGCGTTTGTTGGGTCCCGAATTTCCGGTATCTCTTTCTCGCTTTAGCTTATGCCCCATGTCTCTCTCAACGCCTTGTGCCACGTTCAAGATTTCCTCATAGGTGCGAGCTCGGCTGGTGGTGACAGCAAGGCGAATATCCGGAGACAGCCCCTTCTTGAATCTACGGGCTCTGTCTTCCGGGGTACGAACCATGTACTCCGCAAAGTGGCTTAACCTGCTAAATTCAGCAGTATATTCATCAACAGACATGTTACCTTGTTCCAGTCTCTCGAATTGGCTTTCGAGAGCTTCCCGAGCCACTTCGGGGTAGAATTTCTCCTTGAATAGCCTATTGAAGTCCTCCCAGGTGAGGTCAGGAGCAGATAGTTGGGGTTCATCTCTGAACCAGGTTCGAGCTATATCGAACAGTTGCAGGCTTGCGGACTCCACTTTGAGGTCATCGGGAACCCGAGCAGTCTTCAGGAGCCTCTCGACATTCTCTATCCACTCATCAGCGTAGAGAATGCCCTCAGTTCCGTAGAACTCCAGAGGCCTAAGGTTCTTGAAGTCTTTGGCACTTCCTGGCCTCTTGAGTGGCGACTCCTGGGACTTAATAGCGTCTGAGAGGCTGGTCCGCAGAAGTGCAGTCTGTTCCTTCTGAGATTCCACCAATCCCTGGAACACTCCAAGTAGTTGTGCCCCATCTAGAGTAACTGCCGGAACAGATGGAGGCGGCGGGAGTGCAAGAGTCTCGGACACATTCTGCTCAGCTGGTTCTGATGTGCCTCCTACTGTGTTCCTTGTCTGGACCATTCTGAAAGATTAAGGGGTAGGAGAATCAAAAATAGAATACTTGGAAATCAAAGGCGATAGGAAAATTGAGCAGAAATGATACCAAGAATTGAAATAAGGACCCTATACTGTGAATGAGCTTTTCCCTAGAATCCTCAATCTTATTGCAGGCATGTTCGGTCCCTAAGTTGAAACCGAACAATTTAGTCGTTTGACCTGCATAGGCCACCACAAAAACGTGTCACGACCCGCACCCGGTTATTTCGGCACGAGTGCGTGGGCACGTCCAGCCTACGCCGCAGAATCGGCGGTAGTACGCTGTCTAGGTCAAAACCACACTTAACTAAACTAGCTCATCCACAAATAATATAAGCAAGATAATAATGAGAATGGAAACTTAAGATTGCAATTGAAATAATTGTGACAACAGCTTCAAATGTTTAGTACAGAAATTCAGAATGAAATCGGGGACAAACCCGATTAATAAGACAAGAAATAGGAATAAAGATAGCTAATGCTAACTACTCTGCAGGAGTAGTCTCCTGGGTGGAAACCGGCTCTGCAACTGTATCACCTGCTGGCTCATAGGGTCCGTAATAGGTAGGGGCAAGGTTCTCATCATCGCCTAAACAACGGATCCAGTCAGGAAAGGAGCAAAGTACACAGTGCACAACAAGATTAAACTAAATATTTATGACAATTAAATATTGAAATTCACGTTAAGGAAATTGCATAAGGAACATCAACATCTCAGAGTTTAATGCTATAAACAGGAATATGAGAAAGCAGGAAAATAAAGTAAAACAGGAAATGAAACTGCACAGTCAGCAAGAAATATAACAAGACTAGAACTATGTGTGTGAACTTGTGTATTTAGAATACATAGTTGGCATGTAGGGGTTTATAAGGCTAATAAGGCCGTCATAGACGACTAGTGTCTGGAATGATCAAGTATAAGGCTGATGGTACAGTCGCGTACCAACAGCTAGTATCTGGACCTGGGGAAGGGTAAACTACATGCCTCCTAGTATTCTCCCACCCGATATGTAAACAAGACATGAACTCCAATATTCAAGACATGAAATACAGTACTTTACGCTACGTGTAATCAACAAGGGTACTAGTAGAGCAGAGAATTAATTATCACAATATAAAGATTAACTTGAAGTGCAGGTACTTGCCTGTTGTTTGGATCTGATTAAATTGGTTCTTGGGGGAAAAGTCCAGAGATGAGTCCAAAAGCTGAAATAGACATTACCATCACGCTCAGAAGATGTCAATTAGCTAGAAACGCCTGTCCTTGGGTCCAATTTGGAGACAAGGGCAAAAACGGCAGTTTCGGGTTAAAACGGGGTCCGCCGGTGGGCCCGCTTTGCACCGAAAAACGTGTCCGGGTCAACGGTCTCCAAATTCACCAAACTTAGTGTCAACAGGTCAGGAACGCTGATACGAACCCAACGGAACTTCCAGATTTGGATTCCGATGAGCCGAACACAAAATCGCCCGTCGAGCGGGGCCTGTGGGGCCCACGACACACGATTTCGTCAACGTTCTCAGAATCGAACCAAACTTGACCCACAGGACCAGCGTATCGCTACGAGTCCGATGGCACAAGTTTCGTCTCGATCCGACGTGTGTACACAAAGTTAGGTCAAATTGCAGAAAGGGCGGATACGGGGCGATGTTCGCGGATACGCGTTGATTCCGGTGTGCACGCACACCCGAATCAGCTTCCGTGAAATCTCACACGTTCGTATCGACGCTGCGCACGTATCTGTGAAGACCGCACGCGACCAAGTCGTCCCGTTTGGCGGGGCGTACTCGGTTTCGGGGTGAAACAGGGTCTGGTTTTTCCTGTTTTTGGATCGCGGTGTGCGATCACCACAGGCCGCGGTGCCCCGAACAGTTTGTCCGGACACCGAGAGGGTCATACAGGCTTCACAACGCAATTTACGGAATTGAAAACGGAGCTACGAGCGAAAAGTTACGCGCACCTGAAGGGGACCCGAAAACAGGGTCGAACCGTGTCCGTGTCGTGTCGGACACGACACGAAGAAAAGGGGATTTAGGGTTAGGGTTTGCGGGACTACGGCGGCCGGCCGGAGGCCTGGGCGGCGCTGGCTGGCCGGTGGTGGTCGGGGAGTGTTCGCCTGGGCGAGGCGGATCCGTCGACGGGCGGGGCGGCGCCGGAGGCCGACGGGAGGCGGCTCCAAGGCTGATGCTGCTGCTGTTCTGCTCGTCGGGGGCCGGCGTGCGGCGGAGCTCGAGGAGAGGGGGAGGAGGAGGAGACGGTCAGGGCCGTCGGGGACGAAGGTGGCGCGGGGCGTGGCGAGGCTGCAGCGGGCGGCGGAGCAGAGGGTGAGCGGCGGAGCAGAGGGGTGAGCGGCGGAGGTTTTATAGGGTGGAGCGAGGGGAGGGAAAGCCGAGCGGGGCGGCGCCGAAGGCGGGGTCAGGCGCTGAGGGCGGGGACGTGGCCGACGTGGCGCGCGGCCCGGGCGGAGCGGCGCCGGACGCGGGCGCCGCCGGAGGACGCGGGGAGAAGATGGGTTCGTGGGGGAGTGGGCTGACGGGTCGGTGGCGGGTCGCTCGGGTCGGGTTCGGGTCTGGCAGACCCGACCCGATCCGCTAGGCCGTGGGCCGGGCTGAGACAGGTGGGTTGGGCTGGGCCTTGTTGGGCCGGGCTAAAACAATTAATAACAATAATAATAATAATAATAATAATAATAATAATAATAAATTAATTTATAAATAAAATAGTTTTAGGTGATTTAAAAATAGGTCCGGGGCCCGATAAATTCCAGAAAAATTTCCCTAAGTCCAGTTTTCCATTTTACATCCAAAAATATTATTTTCATGATATTTTAATAATATTTATTGCCAATTAAAAATCATTTATTTATTGAAAGCCTTGATTTTAATTGCAGAAAATTTCCAGAAAATTCCAGAAAATTGTGAAAAATTCTAATTTTAATAATTTGAAAAATCAGGGGCTTACAGACCATAAAAGTCTAAAATATATCTTCACTCAGAAGGAGCTGAACATGAGGCAAAGAAGGTGGCTGGAACTAATGAAAGACTTTGATATCATCCTTCAATATCATCCTGGGAAGGCCAATGTAGTTGCTGATGCTCTAAGCAGATATCCTATGGCGATGTACTTAACTATGGACAGACACCTGCTAGAGGACTTGGAAAGTTTAGGTATTGAAGTAATCATCCCAAGAAAAGAAGGCCAAATGATGAACTTGCAGATTCAGTCTACCTTAATAGACAAGATCAAGGAGACTCAGTTTCAAGACGAAGGTCTGCGAAGCCTTCGAGGTCAAGTGCAAGCTGGATTAGTAGAAGATTTCAGAATTCATGAAGATGGATCACTGAGGCATGGCGATAGATTATGTGTACCTCAAGGAGACATAAGGGAAGAAATTATGCAAGAGGCGCACAGATCGCAATACTCTATACATCCAGGAGCCAACAAAATGTACAAGGACCTGAGGACGCATGTTTGGTGGCATGGCATGAAAAGAGAAGTAGCCAGGTTCGTATCTCGTTGTTTAGTGTGCCAGCAAGTCAAGGCAGAAAGACAAAGACCTGGAGGGTTGCTTCAACCACTCCCCATTCCGGAGTGGAAGTGGGAACATATCACAATGGATTTTGTTTCCGGACTTCCAAGGACACCGAGTGGAAAGGATGCAATCTGGGTGATAGTAGATAGACTGACCAAGTCTGCACATTTTCTACCTTTCAAAGTAGGGCTATCTACAGAAAAGCTGGCAGATTTATATATCAGACATATTGTTAGGTTGCATGGAGTTCCAGTAAGTATTGTCTCCGACCGAGATTCAAGATTCACCTCTCACTTCTGGAAGAACTTACAAGCCATCTTGGGGACTCAACTCAAATTTAGCACAGCTTATCATCCCCAAACCGATGGACAATCGGAACGTACAATCCAGACACTTGAAGATATGCTTCGTACATGTGTTCTAGATTTTGGAGGATCCTGGGAAGACTATCTACATCTTGTGGAGTTCTCTTATAATAACAGTTACCAAGCAAGTATTGAGATGACTCCATTTGAAGCTCTGTATGGACGAAGATGTCGTACCCCGCTATCATGGGACGACGTTGGAGAAAGAGCCCTGCTGGGACCAGAGATGGTGATCGATTCAACTGAGAAGGTAAAACAAATAAGGGAGAGACTTCGAGTGGCTCAAGACAGGCAACGACATTGGGCAAATAGCCACCGAAGGCCCTTGGAATTTGAGGTAATTAAATTTATGAAATTCAAGTCAATTTAAACATTTTGATTATGGAACTAAGACTTGATTATGACTTTATTAAAGGTTGGAGAGCTGGTATTTTTAAAGATTTCCCCGACACGTGGCACCATTAGGTTCGGAAGGAGTGGAAAACTCAGCCCAAGATTTATTGGACCTTTTGGCATTCAGGAGAAAATCGAAGAAGTGGCATACCGACTGGCGTTGCCACCCTCTCTGGATGGAGTCCATAACGTCTTCCACGTGTCGCAGCTGAGAAAGTACGTGTCAGACCCCAGCCATATTTTGGATCACTCAGAGCTCGAAGTAGGCCCAAGTTTGACTTACCAAGAGCAACCCGTGGAGATACTGGATCGATCGGAGAAAGTTCTATGGAACCAGGTCATTTCCCTGGTTCGCGTAGCTTGGAAGCACCATTCTCCCGGCGAATCTACCTGGGAGCGAGAAGACGAGATTAGAGAGCGCTACCCCTATCTTTTCGAACCCTGTGGTATATTTGAATTTTCGGCCTTTCCTTTCGTCCCATTGTTATTCTTAAATTTCGAGGACGAAATTTTTATAAGTTGGGTAGGTTGTAAACCCCCTGAATTTTGAAAATTATTAAATCTTGGATTTTTCCAATTTTCTGGAATTTTCTGGGAATTTTCTGAAATAAAAATCAAGGTTCTTAATTATTAAATAATTTTTATTTGTTAATAAATAATATTAAAATATCATGGAAATATTTTTGGGTGTAAAATAAAAAACTGGACTTAGGGTAATTTTCTGGATTTTTCTGGGCCTCAGACCTATTTTTAAATGCCTAAAAAACTAATTTTAATTAATTATATATTTAACTGTTTATTTATTATTATTTTATTTATTATTTACTTTATTTTTATTTTTATTTTTATTTTTTTCTTTCTCTTGGGCCCGGCCCGGCCCAGTGGGCCGAGCCCAGCAGCCAGCCCCAGCCCGCCTTCCTTGCGGGTCGGGCGGGTCTGTCCGGACCCGTTAGCCGCCCGATCCGACCCGCACGACCGTTTCCCCCAGCCCCTACGCCGCCCGACTCTTCCGGCGAGCTCCGCGTGCAGCGCCGCCCGCTCTGGCCGGCTCGCCCCGCTCTCCGCGGCCACGTCCCCCTCTCGCCCAGCCTTGGCCGGCCTCCTCCACCTATTTAAACTCCCCCTCTTCTTCTTCTTCCTCCCAACTCCGGCCGAAACCCTAGCCGAGCTCCGCCCTCTCCGCTCCGCCACCTCGCTTGAGACCCCCGGCCAGCCCCCAGCGCCGTCCTCCTCCCTCGGCACCGCCTCCTCCTCCTTCCTCCTCCATCTCCGGCGTCCACAGCAGCGGAGACAGCATCAGCAGCCGCATCCGCCGCCTCCGGCACCGCTGCCGACCGTCCCCGCGTGCCCTCTCCCCGGCGAGCCACCCTCAGCCTCCCCGTCGTCGTGCCGACCACCGGCCACCGCCGCAGCTCCAGAAACCCTAACCCTAGGTTCCCTGTGTCCGACACGAGTCGGACACGTGTCGGACACGACTCGATCCTGATTTTCGGGTCCCCTTCAGGTACTCGTAACTTTTTGTTCGTAGCTCCGTTTTCAATTCCGCAAATTGCGTTGCGAAGCCTGTGTAACCCTCTCGGTGCCCGGACAAACTGCTCGGGGCACCGCATCCTGTGGTGATCGCACACCGTGATCCAAAAACAGGGAAAACCAGACCCTGTTTCACCCCGGAACTGAGTACGCCACACCAAACGGGACGACTTGGTCGCGTGCGGTCTTCACAGATACGTGCGCGTCGTCGATACGGACGTGTGAGTTTTTGCGGAAGCTGATTCGGGTGTGCGTGCACACCGGAATCAACACGTATCCGCGGACATCGTCCCGTATCTAACTTTTCTGCAATTTGCCCTAACTTCTTGTACACTCGTCAGATCAAGACGAAACTTGCACCATCGGACTCGTAGCGATACGCTGGTCCTGTGGGTCAAGTTTGGTTCGATTCTGAGAACGTTGACGAAATCGCGTGTCGTGGGCCCCACAGGCCCCGCTCGACGGGCGATTTTGTGTTTGGCTCATCGGAATCCAAATCTGGAAGTTCCGTTGGGTTCGTATCAGCGTTCCTGACCTGTTGACACTAAGTTTGGTGAATTTGGAGACCATTGACCCGGACACGTTTTTCGGTGCAAAGCGGGCCCACCGGCGGACCCCGTTTTGACCCGAAACTGCCGTTTTTGCCCTTGTCTCCAAATTGGACCCAAGGACAGGCATTTTTAGCTATTTGACATCTTCTGAACGTGATGGTAATGTCTATTTCAGCTTTTGGACTCATCTCTGAAAATTTCCCCAAGAACAATTAATCAGATCCAAACAACAGGCAAGTACCTGCACTTCAAGTTAAATCTTTATATTGTGATAATTAATTCCCTGCTTTATTAGTACCCTTGATGATTACACCTAGCGTTAGAAATGCTGGATTTCATGTCTTGAATATTGGAGTTCATGTCTTGTTTTTCATGTCGGGTGGGAGAATACTAGAAGGCATGTAGTTTACCCTTCCCCTTGTCATGTTTAATAGCTGTTGTTATATGACTGTACCTCAGCCAGATCCCGATTTTTCCTGTTTAATAGCCGTTTATGATGGCCGGATTAGCCTTATAAACCCCTACATGCCAACTATGTATTCTAAAAACAAACACAAGTTCACACAGTTAGTTTCTAGTCTTGTTATAATTCTTGCTGACTGTTGTAGTTTCATTTCCTGTCTCATTTATTTATGTTTCTCATATTCCTGTTTACAGCATTAACTCTGAGATATTGATGTTCTTTTATGCAGTTTCTCAACATGATATTCAATTTAATTGTCATAAATATTTAGTTTAATCTTGTTGTGCACTGTGTACTTTGCTCCTTTTCTGACTGGATCTGTTGATTTAGGCGATGATGAGGACCTTGCCCCTACATATTATGGTCCCTATGAGGGGACATATGATACTTATGAGGAGCCAGATCCCACCCAGGAGATCCCTGCAGCAGAGTAGATAGCAGTAGCTATTTCATTTATTGCTCTTTATCTTAGTAATCGGGTTTGTCCCCGATTTCATTCTGATTTCTGTACTAAACATTTGAATCTGTTGTCACATTTATTTTAATTGCAATCTTAAGTATCTGTTTCCCATTATTATCTTGCCTATGTTATTTGTGAATGAGCTAGTTTAGTAAGTATGGATTTGACCTAGACAGCGTACTACCGCCGACTCTGCGGCGTAGGCTGGACGTACCCACGCACTCGTGCCCGAATTTTCGGGTGCGGGTCGTGACAGTTGTAGACGGCTATAGACTTGGACTGTATTTTGGATATTGTCTTGCTCTCTTTGGTTCTGTTTCTTTGTTGATATCATATCGTGCTTTTATTCTTCCTTTAGTTATTGTGATTGAGAGTACATATATATATTGCGTGGTTGCCCTCCTTTTGGAGATGATATTGACAGGTTTTGTGTGATAGTTGGTTGACCTAGAACGGACCTTACAGCGTTCTACCGCTGATTCTGCGGCGTAGGCTAGACGTACTCACGACTCATGCCCGATTTTTCGGGTGCGGGTCGTGACACGAACTGCTTATAAGACTTGTCTATTTTGCGTGTATATGTTACTGCTGCCTTAAATTGAGATGAATAGTCCAATAGAGAGAGCTTATGTTCCTAAGAGTTAATGAATATGGCTCACGATACATGCTACGCATTGCACGATAGAACACTGTCTCTATAGCATGCTTAATGTATTGAATATGCAAACTGTTTTCAAATATATATTTTAGAAAGAAGTAAACTGACTCTGATCCTTTACTGCATGAATTGAATCTAGGTAAATATAGCAAGATCACTAGTAATATAATATTTTATCACATGCTTACTTAGTTTTGTCCCTATAGTGTCATGCCCCGCTCCTAGAATAGTAGATAAATACGAGGATTGATATGGCCAACCACACCTTACAGAATATCGAAGTAAGCCGCAATGTGCTAAGGTTGTCAAGAAGACAAAAAAGAGGTGTCACGCTCCAGTCCCAAAATACCGAGGGACTGGACACGTGGCAATGGCCAGCAGCATGCACCGATGGACAAACCCAATTTAATGGATTCATCGGGCATACTTAAGCTGTATTACATCAGTCAGGGTTTTACTATTCTCATCCACAGATAAAAGATGACAACAACAGCAAAAGAAATATTCAACTACAACCAGACAAAGCAAATAAAATCGGAGAATAATCCGATATTAAGTCTGTTTACACAAGTTCTCAAAAACAGGAAATAAAGAGTTCAATTAACAGGAAATAAAGTCTATTTGCCATAATACTGAGCATGGCGAAGCAATTGTTCATGAGAAGTCCTCAGCGATCACCTCGTCTTCAGGTTCAGGTATTACTCCGAGTAGTGCCCATGTTCCGTACACCTCTGGGTAGATCTCATCTGCTAAATCTGGGGACATAATCTATTTCAGGTCCTCAGGGGATATAGCAAGGTACAGATAAAAATAAGCCAAAATATAATGCAGTGCAGAAATAAAGAAATAACAGGGTAAGTAACTAACCAGCTAAGTGATCATGCAAGTGAGAGTTATTATTCATACTCAGGCTGAGACTACTACAGGATCAGTGACAAGAAACCATAGCAGTATTTTCTCGAAGGGCCAGTACAGGTGCCAAAGCTCTGTGTCAGAGACTAGGACACATCCAGATTACACAATATATAATATATATTCAGCCTTGATATGGTAATACTCTCCCCACCCAATGAAATCTTATGTCACAGTTCTCAATATTCATGTTACGCAAGATTAAAACTAATGCAGTCAGTCATTTAATAAGTTCTAAGAAAATAAAGCTTAAATCATGTAATCTATAACCTATACAAAACCCCCTTGAATAATCACGAAGATTCTGTATCATGCTTTGTGTCAGGTGTCCTGGGGATAAAGTACTCGATAGATTAAGTACAACAGTCACAGAAATTAAAGCAAAAGAATCAAAATGAATCAATATATGCATTTTATGGCAAGGTACACTTGCCTCGGTTTCCTGCTTCAGTTGTAGCTCGAGCTTCAGCTGAATTTCCAGGCAGTACTCCGGCTGCTGAAACAAACATCACCAACAGATCCAGAAAATATTAATCAGCTAGGAACGCCTGTCCTTGAGTCCAATTTGGAGACAAGGGCAAAAACGTCAATTTCGGGTCAAGGCGGGGTCCAGATGTGGGCCGCTTTGCACCGAAAAATGTGTCAGGGTCAAAGGTCTCCAAATTAGTCCATCTTAGTGTCAACAGGTCAGGAACGATGATACGAACCCAACGGAACTTCCAGAATTGGATTCCGATGAGCCGTTCTCAAAATCGTCCGTCGAGTGAAGCCTGTGGGGCCCACGACACACGATTTTGTCAACGTTCTTAGAATCGAACCAAACTTGGCTCACAGAACCAGCGTATTGCTACGAGTCCAATGGTGCAAGTTTCGTCTCGATTTGACTTGTGTACACTAAGTTACAACGAGAAACAGAAGGGTCGGATATGGGGCGATGTCCGCGGATACGCACTGATTTCGGTGTGCACGCACATCCGAATCAGCTTCTGCGAAATCCCGTACGTCCGTATCAATGACGCGCACGTATCTGTGAAGACCGCACGCGACCAAGTCATCCCGTTTGGCAGGACGTACTCGATACCGGGGTGAAACATGGTCTAGTTTTTTCTGTTTTTGGATCGCGGTGTGCGATCACCACAGGATGCGATGCCCCGAGCGGTTTGTCCGGGCATCGAGAGGGTCATACAGGCTACGCGATACAATTTACGGAATCGAATTCCGAGCTACGAGCAAAAAGTTATGAATACCTGAAGTGGGTCTGAAAAACCCGAGTCCTTCGTGTCCAAATCGTGTCCTGTGCCCACCCTAGGTTTTACGGTTTTCTGTGTCCGTCTGCTTCTAGGGTTGTGTCCGACTCGTGTCAAGGCTGAGCGAGGCCGGCGAGGGCTGCTGGACGCGCCGGAGGAGGAGGCGAGGGCTGTCCAGTGGCTGACGACCGGAGCCGGCGGCTAGGCGCTGGAGGATGTTGCTGCGGCGAGCTAGGTGAGGCAGCTCTCGGGCGGGCGGAGCAGTCGGCGGTGGCGTGCAAGAACTGTCGAGGAGAGAGGGGAAGAAAGGGGAAGGAGGAGGATTGGTCGGGCGAGGCGCCGCGGGAGGCTGGACACGGCGGGGGAGGCGGCGTCGGGGTAGTTCTGGCCGGAGGGTCGGAGTCGAGGTTTAAATAGGAGAGAGGGAAAAGGAAACGGCGGGGCAGACGTTACCGGAGGCGGAGGGTCGGGATACGAGCGGGCTGCGGTTGCCGGAGAGGAAGCGTCGCAAGGAGGCGAGGGGGCGGCCGGTAGCCGGCGGTGGAAGTTCAGGGGTCGGGGGTTTGGGGAAGATGATTGGAAGCGGGTCGGGTGGCGGACGGGTTCGGGTCTGACGGACCCGACCCGACCCGATAGCCCTACGGGCCGGGCGAGTTCAGATGGGCTAGGCTGGGCTCTATGGAATGGGCCGGTTTGGTTTAAAAAAATAATTAACTAACACATTAAATAATTAAATAATTACAAAATAATGGTTTTTAGGTGTTTAAAAATCCATCCAGGGTCCAGTAAATTCCCGAAAAAATACCCTATGTCTAGTTTTTCATTTTACACCATAAAAGATTATTTTCATATTATTTTAATATTATTAAACATCAACTAAAAATTATTTAATTATTAAAACACCTTAGTTTTAATTTCAGAAAATCTCAGAAAAATCCAGAAAATTGTGAAAATTTCCAATTTAAAATTTCTGAAAATCAGGGGGATTACAATATACCTCCCTTAAGAGGATTGCGTCCTCGCAATCAAAGAATAACCGGTCAACAGAGATGACACGGTTGCAAAATTTATTTGAATCAAAAAAATCAAGGTTGAGGGTTTAAACACATGGGGAAAATCATTTCCCTAAGCAATAGAAGTTATGCAATTTTCCAAATGTGGGAAATCTAGAAAATTACTGTTTTAGAAAACCAGGTTATATTTCAAAACTTATCAGGTCAACATTATAAAATATTCTAAGTTATTATCAAGTTCAAAACTAGGTTATCAATTGTTAGCAAGTTAAAATTATCAGTTTAAGGTTATCAGGTCAAGTCTGGGGTCACGAACCAGCAGGCACAACTACAGAAATGCTAGAAACGGAACAACTAAAACTTACTCGCATTAGCAATTCCATGGTTCTGCGCGTCTCCCACAGTCATCGCGAAAACTTGGCCACGTCCTTGAGGTGGTGCTCTCTGATATTGCTGGGCTTGCTAGTAGGGTGCTGTTGGATGTGTAAACCCCCAGAATTTTCAAATTTATTAAATCTTGGATTTTTCCTAATTTTCTGGAATTTTTTGGAAATTTTCTGAAATTAAAATCAAAGTTCTTAATTATTAAATAATTTTTAACTGTTAATAAATAATATTAAAATATCATAGAAATAATATTTTTGGGTGTAAAATAAAAAACTGGACTTAGGGTAATTTTTCTGGATTTTTCTGGGCCTCAGACCTATTTTTAAATGCCTAAAAACATTTTTTATTAATTAATTAACTATTTTTAATTATTATTATTTTTTTTATTATTATTTTTTATTATTATTATATAATCCCGGCCCAGCCTGCACCCTGGCCCATTGGGCCGCGGCCCAGCCCGCCTTAACGGGTCGGGCTCACCCGAACCCGACCCGCCGCCAGCCCGACCCGCCCGAACAGTTCCCCCCACGACCCCGACTCCACCGCTGCCCTCCGCGCGCAGCGCCGCGTCCACCGCGCCACGCCTCCTCTCCTCCGCCGTGCTCGGCCTCCCCCTAACCGTCCTCCTCTTCCTACTTAAACCCCCCCTCTTCTTCTTCCTCCTCCTTCACCGAAACCCTAACCCTAACTCTCCGCCGTGCCGCCCACCTCGCCGCCCTGCCTCGTCGCTGCCCAGCCGCCGCCCAGCGCCGTCCTCCCCTCCGCCGCTCACCGCAGTCGCCTCCCCCTCTTCTCCTCCCCGATCGGCCACGAGCCAGCCGCAGCAGCAGCCGCTCGAGCTCGCTCCGGCGCCGCCGCCGTCAGCCTGAGACGTCGCCGCCTCCGCCGAGTTCGCTCCGCCTCGAGCCGGCCGTCTCCGAGCCACCCTCGGCCTCCCCGCCGCCGTGCCGACCACCGGCCACCGCCGCAGCAGCCAAACCCTAACCCTAGCCCTAATTCTCCTTCCCGTGTCCGACACGAGTCGGACACGACTCGACCCTGATTTTTGGGTCCCCTTCAGGTGCGTGTAACTTTTTGCTCGTAGCTCCGTTTTCAATTCCGTAAATTGCGTTGTGAAGCCTGTAAGACCCTCTCGGTGTCCGGACAAACCGTTCGGGGCATCGCGTCCTGTGGTGATCGCACACCGCGATCCAAAAACAGGAAAAACTAGACCCTGTTTTACCCCAGAAATGAGTGCGCCCCGCCAAACGGGATGACTTGGTCGCGTGCGGTCTTCACAGATACGTGCGCGTCATCGATACGGACGTGTGAGATTTCGTGGAAGCTGATTCGGGTGTGCGTGCACACCGAAATCAACGCGTATCCGCGGACATCGCCCCGTATCTGACTTTTTGGCATTTCGCCCTAACTTCTTGTACACTCGTCAGATCGAGACAAAACTTACGCCATCGGACTCATAGCGATACGCTGGTCCTGTGGGTCAAGTTTGGTTCGATTCTGAGAACGTTGACGAAATCGCGTGTCGTGGGCCCCACAGGCCCCGCTCGACGGGCGATTTTGTGTTCGGCTCATCGGAATCCAAATATGAAAGTTCCGTTGGGTTCGTATCAGCGCTCCTGACCTGTTGACACTAAGTTTGGTGAATTTGGAGACCGTTGACCCGGACACGTTTTTCGGTGCAAAGCGGGCCCACCGGCGGACCCCGTTTTGACCCGAAACTGTCGTTTTTGTCCTTGTCTCCAAATTGGACCCAAGGACAGGCGTTTCTAGCTATTTGACATCTTCTGAGCGTGATGGTAATGTCTATTTCAGTTTTTGGACTCATCTCTGGAAATTTTTCCCAAGAACCAATTTAATCAGATCCAAACAACAGGCAAGTACCTGCACTTCAAGTTAAATCTTTATATTATGATAATTAATTCCCTGCTTAACTAGTACCCTTGATGATTACACCTAGTGTTATAAATGCTGGATTTCATGTCTTGAATATTGGAGTTCATGTCTTATTTTTCATGTCGGGTGGAAGAATACTAGAAGGCATGTAGTTTACCCTTTCCCCTGCCATGTTTAATAGCTGTTGGTACACGACTATACCTCAGTCGGATCTCGATTTCCCCTGTTTAATAGCCGTTTATGATGGCCAGATTAGCCTTATAAACCCCTACATGCCAACTATGTATTCTAAAAACAAACACAAGTTCACACAGATAGTTTCTGGTCATGTTATATTTCTTGCTGACTGTTGTAGTTCACTTCCTGTCTTATTTATTTCTGTTTTCTCATATTCCTGTTTACAGCATTAACTCTGAGATATTGATGTTCTTTTATGCAGTTTCTCAACATGATATTCATTTTAATTGTCATAAATATTTAGTTTAATCTTGTTGTGCACTGTGTACTTTGCTCCTTTCCTGACTGGATCTGTTGATTTAGGCGATGATGAGGACCTTGCCCCTACATATTATGGTCCCTATGAGGGTACAGATGATACTTATGAGGAGCCAGATCCCACCCAGGAAACCCCTGCTGCAGAGTAGCTAGCAGTAGCTATCTTTTATTTCTGTTTCTTATCTTAGTAATCGGGTTTGTCCCCGATTTCATTCTGAATTTCTGTATTAAAACATTTGAATCTGTTGTCGTATTTATTTCAGTTGCAATCTTAAGTTTTTGTTCTCATTATTATCTTGCCTATGTTAATTGTGAATGAGCTAGTTTAGTAAATCTGGAATTGACCTAGACAGCGTACTACCGCCGACTCTGCGGCGCAGGCTGGACGAACCCACGCACTCGTGCCCGAATTTCTGGGTGCTGGTCGTGACACGTTTTTATGGTGGCCCATGCAGGTCCTATCCTTAAATAGGGTAATACCCTAGGACAGGGTATGGAATAAGATTGAGGATTCTAGGAAAAGCTCATTCACAGTATAGGGTCCTTATTTCAATTCTTGATATCTTTTCTGCTCAATTTTCCTATCGCCTTTGATTTTCAAGTAATCTATTCTGATCTTCCTATCCCTTAATCTTTCAGAATGGTCCAGACAAGGAACACAGTAGGAGGCACATCAGAACCAGCTGAGCAGAATGTGCCCGAGACTCTTGCACTCCCGCCGCCTCCATCTGATTCTGTAGGGATTTTCAGAATGGTCCAGACAAGGAACACAGTAGGAGAAATTCCACCCCGAAGTGGCTCGGGAAGCTCTCGAAAGCCAATTCGAGAGACTGGAACAAGGTAACCTGTCTGTTGATGAGTATACTGCTGAATTTAGCAGGTTGAGCCACTTTGCGGAGTATATGGTTCGTACCCCGGAGGACAGAGCCCGTAGATTCAAGAAGGGGCTATCTCCGGATATTCGTCTTGCTGTCACCACCAGCCGAGCTCGCACCTATGAGGAAATCCTGAGCGTGGCACAAGGCGTTGAGAGAGACATGGGGCATAAACTGAAACGAGAGAGAGATACCGGAAATGCGGGACCCAACAAACGCCCTTTTCAACAACAACAACAACAGCAGAGGGCCCCGCAGCAAACTCAGCGTCCTCTCCCTCGAGCTCCAGCACCCCAACACCAGGCTCAAGGACAGAACCAACAAGCTGCTGCTTGTAACTTTTGCCAAAAACCAGGTCATACTTGGCAAGTCTGCAGGAAGAGGCTAGGTGCCTGCCTCTACTACGGCTCAGCAGCGCATCAAATGAGGGACTGTCCAGCTGCTCAAGGACGCACCGCTGCACCCAAGGCTCCAGCCCAGGCCAGGGCCCCAGCAGCACAACAGAGGGGACCCCCGCTTCCAACACAACAACAACGCTTTGCTCAGCACCAACAGCAGCAACAGAGGAGTGCACCGCAGCAAGGCCGTGCTTATGCAATGACTCTGGAAGAAGCAGAAGCCACAGCAGACGTGATCACAGGTTCTGTGCTTATAAATTCAATACCAGCTATTACTTTATTTGACTCTGGAGCTTCACATTCATTCATGTCAGTAGATTTCCTTATGAAGCATAGCTTAATCACTAAACCCCTTAGGAATTGTTATAAGATCATTACCGGTGGAGGAATTATCCCGGTTAGTGATGCCTGTAATAATTGTCCTATTACATTATGTGGAAGAGAACTGTATGCTAGGCTACTCGTAATGCCAGTTCCCAGTTTTGACATTATACTGTGTATGGATTGGTTGAGTCAACATCATGCCACTATAGACTGCCATAGAGGTAGTGTAATCTTCAGGCCCCCTGACAAGCCAGAATTTGAATTTGCTAGAGGTTCTAGAGGTGGGTAATAACAAAATTTTTGGAGCCCTAGTAACAGAAGAATTGCCACTACCCATCATCTCTGAATATCTTGATGTCTTCCCTGAGGATCTTCCAGGCTTACCCCCAGACCGAGAAGTTGAATTCTCTATTGACTTAGTGCCGGGAGCAGCACCAGTATCTCAAAATCTCTACAGAATCAACAAGAAGGAGATAATAGAACTAAATGAGCAAATCAAAAAACTAGAAGACAAATGCTTCATTAGGTCTAGTGTTTCACCCTGGGGAGCTCCAGTATTATTTGTGCCCAAGAAGGACGGAACATCCCGAATGTGTATTGACTATAGGGCCTTGAATGCCTTAACAATTAAGAATAAGTATCCCCTGCCCAGGATAGATGACCTATTTGATCAGTTGAGTGGAGCTCGGGTATTTTCAAAGATTGATTTGAGGTTTGGTTACCACCAAGTAAGGGTGAGAAAGGAAGACATCCCTAAAAATGCTTTCAATACCCGGAACGGACACTACGAATTCTTAGTAATGTCGTTCGGGTTGACGAATGCTCCAGCAGTTTTTATGAACTTAATGAACAGAGTTTTCCAGCCATACCTAGACAAATTTGTAGTGGTCTTCATTGATGATATTTTGATCTACTCCAAGACCCCCGAAGAACATGAAGAACATTTGAGGTTAGCATTGGAGACTTTGAGGAAGGAAAAACTTTATGGAAAATTATCTAAATGTGCTTTCTTCCTAGACAAAGTAGAATTCTTGGGACATGTTGTGACTGGAGATGGAATAGCAGTAGATCCTAAGAAGATAGCTGCAGTAGAATCATGGCCCACTCCAGACTCGGTAGCAGAGATTAGAAGCTTCCTGGGACTAGCTGGCTACTATCGGAAGTTTGTGAAGGACTTTGCAAGAATTGCTGAACCCATGACAAAATTAACAAGGAAGGATGAAGAGTTCACCTGGACTGATGAATGTCAGCATGCTTTTGAGGAATTGAAGAAAAGGCTGACTACTGCCCCTATTCTGACCTTACCTTCTGGAACCGGAGGTTTCGCTATTTAAAGTGATGCTTCTGAAAAAGGTCTAGGTTGTGTTTTGGAGCAGAACAAAAAAGAAATAGCATATGCCTCTAGACAGCTTCGACCCCATGAAAAGAACTATCCAACTCATGATTTAGAATTGGCAGCTGTCATTTTTGCTCTTAAGCTATGGAAGCATTATCTTTATGGAGAAAGGGTGGAAATATTTACGGACCATAAAAGTCTAAAATATATCTTCACTCAGAAAGAGCTGAACATGAGGCAAAGAAGGTGGCTGGAACTAATGAAAGACTTTGATATCACCCTTCAATATCATCCTGGGAAGGCCAATGTAGTTGCTGATGCTCTAAGCAGATATCCTATGGCGATGTACCTGACTATGGACAGACACCTGCTAGAGGACTTGGAAAGTTTAGGTATTGAAGTAATCATCCCAGGAAAAGAAGGCCAAATGATGAACTTGCAGATTCAGTCTACCTTAATAGACAAGGTCAAGGAGACTCAGTTTCAAGACGAAGGCCTGCGAAGCCTTCGAGGTCAAGTGCAAGCTGGATTAGTGGAGGATTTCAGAATTCATGAAGATGGATCACTGAGGCATGGCGATAGATTATGTGTACCTCAAGGAGACATAAGAGAAGAAATTATGCAAGAGGCGCACAGATCGCAATACTCTATACATCCAGGAGCCAACAAGATGTACAAGGACCTGAGGACGCATGTTTGGTGGCATGGCATGAAAAGAGAAGTAGCCAGGTTCGTATCTCGTTGTTTAGTGTGCCAGCAAGTCAAGGCAGAAAGACAAAGACCTGGAGGATTGCTTCAACCACTGCCCATTCCGGAGTGGAAGTGGGAACATATCACAATGGATTTTGTTTCCGGACTTCCAAGGACACCTAGTGGAAAGGATGCAATTTGGGTGATAGTAGATAGACTGACCAAGTCTGCATATTTTCTACCTTTCAAAGTGGGGCTATCTACAGAAAAGCTGGCAGATTTATATATCAGACATATTGTTAGGCTGCATGGAGTTCCAGTAAGTATTGTCTCCGACCGAGATTCAAGATTCACCTCTCACTTCTGGAAGAGTTTACAAGCCAGCTTGGGGACGCAACTCAAATTCAGCACAGCTTATCATCCCCAAACCGATGGACAATCGGAACGTACAATCCAGACACTTGAAGATATGCTCCGTACATGTGTTCTAGATTTTGGAGGATCCTGGGAAGACTACCTACATCTTGTGGAGTTCTCTTATAATAACAGTTACCAAGCAAGTATTGAGATGACTCCATTTAAAGCTCTGTATGGACGAAGATGTCGTACCCCGATATCATGGGACGACGTTGGAGAAAGAGCCCTGCTGGGACCAGAGATGGTGATCGATTCAACTGAGAAGGTAAAGCAAATAAGGGACAGACTTCGAGTGGCTCAAGACAGGCAACGACATTGGGCAAATAGCCACCGAAGGCCCTTGGAATTTGAGGTAATTAAATTTATGAAATTCAAGTCAATTTAAATATTTTGATTATGGAACTAAGACTTGATTATGACTTTGTTAAAGGTTGGAGAACTGGTATTCTTGAAGATTTCCCCGACACGTAGCACCATTAGGTTCGGAAGGAGTGAAAAACTCAGCCCAAGATTTATTGGACCTTTTGGCATTCAGGAGAAAATTGGAGAAGTGGCATACCGACTGGCATTGCCACCCTCTCTGGATGGAGTCCATAACGTCTTCCACGTGTCACAGCTGAGAAAGTACGTGTCAGACCCCAGCCACATTTTGGATCACTCAGAGCTCGAAGTAGGCCCAAGTCTGACATACCAAGAGCAACCCGTGGAGATACTAGATCGATCGGAGAAAGTTCTACGGAACCAGGTCATTTTCCTGGTTCGCGTAGCTTGGAAGCACCATTCTCCCGGCGAATCCACCTGGGAGCGAGAAGACGAGATTTGAGAGCGATACCCCTATCTTTTTGAACCCTGAGGTATATTTTAATTCTCGGCCTTTTCCTTTCGTGCCTTTGTTATTCTTAAATTTCGAGGACGAAATTTTTATAAGTTGGGTAGGTTGTAAACCCCCAGAATTTTCAAATTTATTAAATCTTGGATTTTTCCTAATTTTCTGGAATTTTCTGGGAATTTTCTGAAATTAAAATCAAGGTTCTTAATTATTAAATAATTTTTAACTATTAATAAATAATATTAAAATATCATGGAAATAACATTTTGGGTGTAAAATGAAAAACTGGACTTAGGATAATTTTTCTGGATTTTTCTGGGCCTCAGACCTATTTTTAAATGCCTAAAAACAATTTTTATTAATTAATTAACTATTTTTAATTAATTATTATTATTATTATTATTTTTATTATTATTTTTTATTATTATTATATAATCCCGGCCGAACGGGTCGGGCCTTAACGGGTCGGGTCGGGCTCACCCGAACCCGACCCGCCGCCAGCCCGACCCGCCCGAACAGTTCCCCCCACGACCCCGACTCCACCGCCGCCCTCCGCGCGCAGCGCCGCGTCCACCGCGCCATGCCTCCTCTCCTCCGCCGTGCTCGGCCTCCCCCTAACCGTCCTCCTCCTCCTACTTAACCCCCCCTCTTCTTCTTCCTCCTCACTCACCGAAACCCTAACCCTAACTCTCCGCCGTGCCGCCGACCTCGCCGCCCTGCCTCGCCGCTGCCCAGCCGCCGCCCAGCGCCGTCCTCCCCTCCGCCGCTCACTGCAGTCGCCTCCCCCTCTTCTCCTCCCCGCTCGGCCACGAGCCAGCCGCAGCAGCAGCCGCTCGAGCTCGCTCCGGCGCCGCCGCTGTCAGCCTGAGACGCCGCCGCCTCCGCCGAGTTCGCCCCGCCTCGAGCCGGCCGTCCCCGAGCCACCCTCGGCCTCCCCGCCGCCGTGCCGACCACCGGCCACCGCCGCAGCAGCCAAACCCTAACCCTAGCCCTAATTCTCCTTCCCGTGTCCGACACGCGTCGGACACGACTCGACCCTGATTTTCGGGTCCCCTTCAGGTGCGTGTAACTTTTTGCTCGTAGCTCCGTTTTTAATTCCGCAAATTGCGTTGTGAAGCCTGTAAGACCCTCTCGGTGCCCGGACAAACCGTTCGGGGCATCGCGTCCTGTGGTGATCGCACACCGCGATCCAAAAACAGGAAAAACCAGACCCTGTTTCACCCCGGAACTGAGTGCGCCCCGCCAAACGGGATGACTTGGTCGCGTGCGGTCTTCACAGATACGTACGCGTCGTCGATACGGACGTGTGAGATTTTATGGAAGCTGATTCGGGTGTGCGTGCACACCGAAATCAACGCGTATCCGCGGACATCGTCCCGTATCCGACTTTTCGGTATTTTGCCCTAACTTCTTGTACACTCGTCAGATTGAGACAAAACTTATGCCATCGGACTCGTAGCGATACGCTGGTCCTGTGGGTCAAGTTTGGTTCGATTCTGAGAACGTTGACAAAATCGCGTGTCGTGGGCCCCACAGGCCCCGTTCGACGGGCGATTTTGTGTTCGGCTCATCGGAATCCAAATCTGGAAGTTCCGTTGGGTTCGTATCAGCGTTCCTGACCTGTTGACACTAAGTTTGGTGAATTTGGAGACCGTTGACCCGGACACATTTTTCGGTGCAAAGCGGGCCTATCGGCGGACCCCGTTTTGACCCGAAACTGCCGTTTTTGCCCTTGTCTCCAAATTGGACCCAAGGACAGGCGTTTCTAGCTATTTGACATCTTCTGAGCGTGATGGTAATGTCTATTTTAGCTTTTGGACTCATCTCTGGAAATTTTCCCCAAGAACCAATTTAATCAGATCCAAACAACAGGCAAGTACCTGCACTTCAAGTTAAATCTTTATATTGTGATAATTAATTCCCTGCTTTACTAGTACCCTTGATGATTACACCTAGTGTTAGAAATGCTGGATTTCATGTCTTGAATATTGGAGTTCATGTCTTATTTTTCATGTTGGGTGGGAGAATACTAGAAGGCATGTAGTTTACCCTTTCCCCTGCCATGTTTAATAGCTGTTGGTACACGACTGTACCTCAGCCGGATCTCGATTTCCCCTATTTAATAGCCATTTATGATGGCCGGATTAGCCTTATAAACCCCTATATGCCAACTATGTATTCTAAAAACAAACACAAGTTCACACAGATAGTTTCTGGTCATGTTATATTTCTTGCTGACTGTTGTAGTTCACTTCCTGTCTTATTTATTTTTGTTTTCTCATATTCCTGTTTACAGCATTAACTCTGAGATATTGATGTTCTTTTATGCAGTTTCTCAACATGATATTCATTTTAATTATCATAAATATTTAGTTTAATCTTGTTGTGCACTGTGTACTTTGCTCCTTTCCTGACTGGATCTGTTGATTTAGGCGATGATGAGGACCTTGCCCCTACATATTATGGTCTCTATGAGGGTACAGATGATACTTATGAGGAGCCAGATCCCACCCAGGAAACCCCTGCTGCAGAGTAGCTAGCAGTAGCTATCTTTTATTTCTGTTTCTTATCTTAGTAATCGGGTTTGTCTCCGATTTCATTCTGAATTTCTGTACTAAAATATTTGAATCTGTTGTCGTATTTATTTCAGTTGCAATCTTAAGTTTCTGTTCTCATTATTATCTTGCCTATGTTAATTGTGAATGAGCTAGTTTAGTAAATCTGGAATTGACCTAGACAGCGTACTACCGCCGACTCTGCGGCGTAGGCTGGACGTACCCACGCACTCGTGCCCGAATTTCCGGGTGCGGGTCGTGACAGGATGTGCCAAGGGTGGCCTTGGTTGATGTCCTCCTGGTGCTGGTAGAGCTTGTTGGTTTGCTCTTGGTACTTCTCTACGCTCAGGACAGTCCTTCACTGCATGCTGTCTGGATCCGCAACCTAAGCACAGGCCGTGTTTACGTCTCCATTCCTTCTCAACATGGCCTATCTTGCCGCAGTAATAACAAGTAGGAAGAGTCAGGGTTTTAGATGCAGATCCCTATGGTGCTTGATGCAGATGAGGTTTCTTGGCAGCTTCTCCATTGTTTGCTCTGGCTGGTACTGATGTGAAAGGCCTCTTCAGACTGGTTTCTCTCCTGGTGACGCGCTCCATGCGTCGAGCTACAGCAAGGACGTCCGTGTACGAAGTTGGTGCGACAGATCCAATCAGTTTCTGTAGTTCGATGTTGAGTCCGTCGAAAAACTTCTCGGCCTTCTCTACTTCTGTCGGGATCAAGGTAGGAGCGAAGCGACTCAGACGAATGAACTCGGCGTTGTACTCTTCCACCGTCATAGCTTCCTGAGTGAGACGATTGAACTTGTCCCTCAGTTCTGATCGAGCGATAGCCGGAATGTACATCTCTTGGAAGAGTCTGGAGAACTCTTCCCAAGTAACTCGGTCTGGTCCGAGCCTAGTCTCTTCGGATAGCCATCAGTGATGAGCATTGTCCGTCAATTGCATTCTGACGGCAGTCATCCAACGTTCTTGTGGAAGCTCAGCTGCTTCTAATTGATGTCGGATATTGGTGAGCCATTCATGCACTTCTGTTGGTCCCTCCTAGCTAGAGAATGTACGGGGCTTCAGTTGTCGGAAGTCTGTGATAGAGCCCGTCAGTTGCCGTCTAGCTGGTAGGTTGGCCTGCTCCAGTGCATTTACTAGACTGTTCCTCAAGTACTCAGCTTCGCGACGATGGGCCTCAGTTTGGACTTGTTGCTGAGCTTGCATCATTGCGTAGAACATCTGGAACATCTGCTGCCGTCCATTGCTTGGCCTGGTGGAAAGACAGGCATCTGTGGAGTGAACTGGGGCGGAGGTGGAATATCATCACGCCGAAATCTAGAATATTGCGGATCTGCTTGTCTGCTTCGGTGAGTAGAGGGATCTCCACTTAGTAGCGTCACTTCATCTTCTCCGTAAGTGACTTCAGCACCTACTGGTGTTCTTGCTGGAGTTCCGTCATTTTCTTGTGAATCCATTTCTCTGCATCAAAATAAACTATAAGAGGCGCACAGGAATCAAGGCAAGATGCAAGTCAAAATTAGTTCGAATACGATACAGATATCAAGAACGTTTGCAAGCAAGTGGATGAGATCCTAAAACTCATCCTATTCTTATTGCAGGCCTGTTCGGTCCCTAAGTTGAAATCGAACAATTTAAGTCGTAGACCTGCATGGGCCACCACAAAAACCATGTCACGTCCCAGTCCCAAAATACCGAGGGACTGGACACGTGGCAATGGCCAGCAGCATGCACCGATGGACAAACCCAATTTAATGGATCCATCGGGCATACTTAAGCTGTATTACATCAGTCAGGGTTTTACTATTCTCATCCACAGATAAAAGATGACAACAACAGCAAAAGAAATATTCAACTACAACCAGACAAAGTAAATAAAATCGGAGAACAATCCGATATTAAGTCTGTTTACACAAGTTCTCAAAAACAGGAAATAAAGAGTTCAATTAACAGGAAATAAAGTCTATTTATCATAATACTGAGCATGGCGAAGCAATTGTTCATGAGAAGTCCTCAGCGATCACCTCGTCTTCAGGTTCAGGTATTGCTCCGAGTAGTGCCCCTGTTCCGTACACCTCTGGGTAATCTCGTCTGCTAAATCTAGGGACATAATCCATTCCAGGTCCTCAGGGGACATAGCAAGGTACAGATAAAAATAAGCCAAAATATAATACAGTACAGAAATAAAGAAATAACAGGATAAGTAACTAACCAGCTAAGTGATCATGAAAGTGAGAGTTATTATTCATACTCAGGCTGAGACTACTACAGGATCAGTGACAAGAAACCATAGCAGTATTTTCTCGAAGGGCCGGTACAGGTGCCAAAGCTCTGTGTCAGAGACTAGGACACATCCAGATTACACAATATATAATATATATTCAGCCTTGATATGGTAATACTCTCCCCACCCAATAAAATCTCACGTCACAGTTCTCAATGTTCATGTTACGCAAGATTAAAACTAATGCAGTCAGTCATTTAATAAGTTCTAAGAAAATAAAGCTTAAATCATGTAATCTATAACCTATACAAAACCCCCTTGAATATTCAGGAAGATTTTGTATCATGCTTTGTGTCAGGTGTCCTGGGGATAAAGTACTCGATAGAGTAAGTACAACAGTCACAGAAATTAAAGCAAAAGAATCAAAATGAATCAATATCTGCATTTTATGGCAAGGTACACTTGCCTCGGTTTCCTGCTTCAGTTATAGCTCGAGCTTCAGCTGGATTTCTAGGCAGTACTCCGGCTGCTGAAACGAACATCACCAACAGATCCAGAAAATATTAATCAGCTAGGAACGCCTATCCTTGAGTCCAATTTGGAGACAAGGGCAAAAACGTCAATTTCGGGTCAAGGCGGGGTCCAGATGTGGGCCGCTTTGCACCGAAAAATGCGTCAGGGTCAAAGGTCTCCAAATCAGTCTATCTTAGTGTCAACGGGTCAGGAACGATGATACGAACCCAACGAAACTTCCAGAATTGGATTCCGATGAGCCGTTCTCAAAATCGCCCGTCGAGTGGAGCCTGTGGGGCCCACGACACACGATTTTGTCAACGTTCTCAGAATCGAACCAAACTTGGCTCACAGAACCAGTGTATTGCTATGAGTCCAATGGCGCAAGTTTCGTCTCGATCTGACTTGTGTACACTAAGTTACAACAAGAAACAGAAGGATCGGATACGGGACGATGTCCGCGGATACGTACTGATTCCGGTGTGCACGCACATCCGAATCAGCTTCTGCAAAATCCCGCACGTCCGTATCAACGACGCGCACGTATCTGTGAAGACCGCACGCGACCAAGTCATCCCGTTTGGCGGGGCGTACTCGATACCGGGGTGAAACAGGGTATGGTTTTTCCTATTTTTGGATCGCGGTGTGCGATCACCACAGGACGCGATGCCCCGAGCGGTTTGTCCGGGCACCGAGAGGGTCATACAGGCTACGCGATACAATTTACGGAATCGAATTCCGAGCTACGAGCAAAAAGTTATGAATACCTGAAGTGGGTCTGAAAAACCCGAGTCCTTCGTGTCCAAATCGTGTCCTGTGCCCACCCTAGGTTTTAGGGTTTTCTGTGTCCGTCTGCGTCTAGGGTTGTGTCCGACTCGTGTCAAGGCTGAGCGAGGCCGGCTAGGGCTGCTGGATGCGCCAGAGGAGGAGGCGAGGGCTGTCCGGTGGCTGACGACCGGAGCGGGCGGCTAGGCGCTGGAGGATGTTGCTGCGGGGAGCTAGGTGAGGCAGCTCTCGGGCGGCCGGAGCAGTCGGTGGTGGCGTGCAGGAACTGTCGAGGAGAGAGGGGAAGAAAGGGGGAGGAGGAGGATTGGCCGGGCGAGGCGCCGCGGGAGGCTGGACACGGCGTGGGAGGCGGCGTCGGGGTAGTTCTGGCCGGAGGGTCGGAGTCGAGGTTTAAATAGGAGAGAGGGAAAAGGAAACGGCGGGGCGGACGTTACCGGAGGCGGAGGGTCGGGATACGAGCGGGCTGCGGTTGCCGGAGAGGAAGCGTCGCAGGGAGGCGAGGGGGCGGCCGGTAGCCGGTGGCGGAAGTTCAGGGGTCGGGGGTTTGGGGAAGATGATTGGAAGCGGGTCGGGTGGCGGACGGGTTCGTGTCTGACGGACCCGACCCGACCCGATAGCCCCACGGGCCGGGCGAGTTCAGATGGGCTGGGCTGGGCTCTATGGAATGGGCCGGTTTGGTTTAAAAAAATAATTAACTAACACATTAAATGATTAAATAATTACAAAATAATGGTTTTTAGGTGTTTAAAAATCCATCCGGGGTCCAGTAAATTCCCCAAAAAATACCCTATGTCTAGTTTTTCATTTTACACCATAAAAGATTATTTTCATATTATTTTAATATTATTAAACATCAACTAAAAATTATTTAATTATTAAAATACCTTAGTTTTAATTTTAGAAAATCTCAGAAAAATCCAGAAAATTATGAAAATTTCTAATTTAAAATTTCTAAAAATCAGGGGGATTACAAGAGGACTCTAGCATACTATGACGTCAGTTCTAAGGCCGACAAATTCTAGTATCTCAATCCATCAACAATAATTTCAAGAGTATATCATACATGAAAGTAAAGAGGCGTCACAAATTACATGTCACATATGATCATAAAGCTAATGAATATAAAATATTGCACTAGCAGAGTATAATTATATATGATCAAATATACCAGTCATGGTCTAATATACATATCATGTTGACCGAAGTCAGATGAGTGATCTCAAAATAAGGAGCTAACACTGCCTCTTACTAAAAAACCACAAAATAAAATAACACTACAAGGGGTGGAGGAAGGAAACTCACTCGTGAGCTTCGGCCGCAGTCCTACGAGTGCGAGCCATCTAGCTGGAAGTGCGGTGGACCCTGGTTCTCCTCGGGGTAATCTGGTCATACAAAACCAGTGGGGTTAGAACCCCAAGCAACAAGTACCACAAAGGAGCTCAAGGTGATAGACAAAATATAACACAACAATAGCAGGAAAGAGATATAAAAAAAATAAAGGTCGGGACTTGTACAGTACCAATATATTTGTCTCAGAAATATACTGATAGAACTGATAACAAGTACTATAAAGAAAAGTAAGGCGACGAGCGGCTAGAGGACATAGGAACTACTCTGGATCGGGGCCACAATCCTTAAGCCAAAGAAGGACCTGGGTTGCAGACCTTCATTCGAGCAGAACTTAGCGCCCTAACCACACGCCGAAAGAAAAATAAAACTAGAAAAGTGAGCTATAAATGAAAGTAACAACATCCATTGCATAGCCAAAAAGCTCTACGGTTTGCTACAATTAACTAGCTAGGGTTGTCACAAGTCTTAATTACTAAATGTATATTTTAAGAATATTGCTACAACCAACACTGTATTTAACCGGATGGCCAAGGGTACGATGGTCTAGTAAACTTAAAAGCACATTCAACAGCACTACAACATAACTTATTACTTGTCATAACAGGAATTGAACTTGTAAGCATAAACTTAAACTTGTGATCATAAACTTGCTTTGTAAGCATAAACTTAAACTTGTGATCATAAACTTGCTTTATAAAGATAAACTTTCATATAAACTTGGTCAGTCATGGAGCCCTTGCCTAGCAGGTTTGGTCCATGCTGCATGGGGCCCTTAGAGATCGGGGTAGCCGGTAGCACAATATTCTTTCCTCCCAATGAACTAGGTAAATCTTATCTTAATTAATCATTACTAAATTATTTTAAGTTCTCGAGTAGTGGACAATTGAGAACTCCCTATAATAACGAGTCATGAGTACGAGCTTTTTACGAGTTATCGTATTCGCGACACGCGATACATTGGGCAATACTCACACTCGATTGCCGATGCCAAATGCAATGAATTTTCATACACAAATATTTTTACGATATTGTGAGAATTGTAAACTCGTACATAAACTTGTCTCGTGAACTATATGCAAAACTTGTCTAGTAATATAAATTTGTAACGTTATAAGAAAGCACACAACAATAATCACTAAAAGGAGTTATTAAACGGACATAATAAAAAGGAAAACAAAATGCAAACAAGAATTCATGGCCGCATCTACCCACTGGCCGCATGGACTCACTGGCCACATGCACCCACTGGTCGCATGCACCCAAGTACTGAGTGATTGGCAATAAATGCGTGTCAGAGAAATGGCTAAAAGATGATAGATGTGACATGCCATAAAGTGTGTCAGAAATAAAAGACAAAACCATAGAAAAGATGTGCTAAGGTTTCAGAGTCATACGTCCAAGTGAAGGTGGTCGCATACTCCGCTTGCCGCATAAGTCACTCGGCCGCATATTGCTCTTTGGACTTAGCGAATTTTTCATTCGTTCAGCGAACAAAACACAAGGAGTTCTGTCACTTAGCTCCGGAACACTTGGTGTAATGGGGAGCCATGCATCAAACAAGATGAACGCATGTTGGTTGGTTATGTGGCACAGAGTTCATGCCGCTTGTAACGACCCGCTCCGCTCAACCCGGAGGGCCGATTCAAACGGCATAAGTGTAGCTATTCAACCCGCCTTGCTCAGCGAGATGGCTCGTTCGATGCAAAGGCTTTCATGCTGGGATCTTCAATAGAGTCAGACTTAGGCTATCAGAGGCGCGTCCGGAGTCTCGCTCGACCGATGCGATACATCGCTAAGGTGGGTGGCCCCGGTGAACCTGTCTCTACTTAGCTGCACACTAAGAAAATGAATGTTACATGCTAGTTTACAGGCGATAACCTTTGCATGCTAATAAAAGAGATGAACGCACATAGCCAAGGGGATAACCCCGCCTTATCATTGAGTAGAACTTGGAAATCTTACTTGCTATTTGCGTAGTCGGGATTGTTGAGTTGGAATATAGAATTTCCTTCATATATGCCATAAAGTAGTGTGAGTTCTTACTGAGGCGTTGCACCGCACGGAATATGACACGGGATGGAGTAAAATCAGGTTGCATGCATAGACGTGGAAGGCTATCAAATAGTCGTTCCAAGTCAGGAGATGGAAGGAAATGAATGTACTCGGGATATGCAGATCGTCGAGGCAGTCTCTAATCATAGAGCTGCGTAAAGAAGAAAAGATCCGAGTGTAGTCCTCGGCAAAGATAGATCCGAGTGTAGTCCTCGGCAAGGATTGATAGTTGGGGGAGTAGTTGCATGGTCACGGACAACTGGTTGCGCACCAGATAGAGAGAGTCCTCGACACGATTGCTGAGGCATCCGAATCGTGTCGGCCCGGGAGAACGGAGTGCCAGTGTAGTCCTGGCGATACGCTAGCTGATGACTAGCGGGCGAGAGCGAGGCATCCAGCAAGGCTTGCTACCGACCTGGATGGGCGTCGACTCGTTAGACGGCTAGGAGGCCCAGCAAGGCTAGCAACCGAGCTGGGGAGACAGCCGTCCATCGCAGATATTGTCCAATATGGCTAACAGAGCCAGTGACCTTCATATAGATAAGTCATGTTTGCATAGCGGCTATCCGCACTGAGAAAAGGAGAAACGGGAAGGAGTGTGTTTGCACGACATTATGCATAATTAGAATGGATGCATGGTATCACACATAGTTCTAGTAAAATGGGTCTTATGAGGCAGAGGCACGGCATAACACTTGGGTTTATAGTTGCTTCTTGTTATTTCGTAGATAATTGTTTATATTGCTGCATATGACAGGGAAGGCCGAATGGTAAGAAATGGTAAGGTGAACTCAATTGTTCATGAATATGACACTCTTGAGCTGACACGGAGATTACTTTCTTTATATTGCCATGTAACTGATCCTAAGGCAAAAGAATAGAAAGACAACGAAACTAGTCGGTGCACATAACTAATGAACGTGCTTGTTTTGTGGCGTGGGCGAGAGGCCTCCCCACCAGTGCATTCAATGTACCGATACCCAACCAGTCTGCATGCAGGGTGCAGGGGAAACTCGTACGGATTCGGAGATCGCTATCGCAATGAGGCGCCGGACCGCACTTGGCGTCTTAGAGCGTGACGCACGGACCTGGAGCTCACATATACGGGACATAATGTATGGGAACATCATCATCCAGATCGTTTGTATTGGTTCCAAGCCTAAGGGCATATTCAATATAAGAGAGAGAGAGAGAGAGCATGAGCGATTTGTAATCTCGGCTTAGCGCCGCTTGTAATCTTTACTTCATATCAATAAAGAGCTTAATTTGGATTCAATACTTGTGTTCATTTTATGTTTCCGCTATGACGACTCTGTGAACTAGTTATCAACGGCCGTTTCGGTATTTGCCTTGCGCGGGCGCAACCCTAGGCTCGCGCGGCATCGCATCCCGGTGGAAACGTACGTCCCGCGGGAGCGCTGGCGCGGTGATTCGTGCCTAGCGGGGACGCCCGATTTCGGCGGAAGATCGGGGCGTGACATATTGGTATCAGAGCACGGCTTTACGTCCTTGGAATTCGTTTCGATTCTCTCAGTTTTGAACTTGTGTATTGAAGAAGTAGTAGATGCTCTCTCTCGATGCTTCGATGGATGTCCCATACAATAAGTCTAAATATTTTCGAAAAGCGCGTGTAAATTATACGGTTGCTTGAACGGGATTATGATGCGAGGGCTTTTGTCCCAACCTGTGAAGGACGTTGTGAGAGTAGGCTCGTGTTAATCGGCAAGTTATATGTCGATATGAAAACACCAAGCGAGTAGAGTGCGAGACGGTATATCGTTCAGACAGTGGTCTTTGCACATGGCCTTTTGGCCAAGCTGTGTTGAGTATCGTGCACCAAGACCCTTGGTGCTAGCGAGTTGCAGCGAGATTTGGGTGTTGTTCGGATAAGAATAAAGTTTGACTCGGGAGGGAAATCGATAGAGACTTTATCGGAGTGCCGCTAAGGCGAATAATTAGAATCGTGTATGGAATTTTCAGAAATAGTTTGGGCGGTTATTTATAGCGATAAGTTATAATTTGAATCATAGTCTGTATAGAGGACAATGAATAGAGGTGTGTATGAGTCTAAGATCGTTAAGGCGATAATTAGGGACTGTGTTGGAGTTCTAAGGAACGAATTGGGAATACGAGTGAAGGATGCGAACGCGAATCAGGAGTTATTAGGATGACTCGATTCCTGAGTGGTGTATACGATAGTCCCCTGTTCGATTATGCGAATTGTGGATATAATGAGTTGTAAAGATTCAGGGAGTATAACTCGAACCCCGAGTGGTGTATTGGTCGGCTTAGAAATGCTCGAACGAAGTCGTAGATTCGGAGTTAAGCGAGTCTAGCGGCGAACGACGAGATTGGGTAAAGCCTTAGTATAAATAAACAATGCCTAGCAAGTAAGCGAACTCGGAGAAAGCATGCAATATTTGGTTCGAACGAGTTACAATGAGTTGAATAAGAGATAAGGCATACATCGAATAGGAATTCAGGACAATTGAAATTGATATCGTGGTCGGAAAAACTAAGAGGATTGTACGAGCGATTTGAGTTGAAACAAGTGAATTAGAAGCTTGAGTTGAGATTGAATAATTTGAGATGCGGTTGGAGTAAGTGCTATTAGAAATAATGGAATGAACGAATGAAAGCGTGCATGGAAAATTTGGATTTGAGTAGAATATCGGTCGATAGAGTTCGGTTTGGGTACGAGTGCCATGATTTCAAATTTTGGAATTTTTAGACCATAACAACGGTTGGAAGATAGTGTGGATTGATGCAGGTTAGTAAAATTATGAGTTTGGTGGATCGAGTTAAGCGGTAACAGATTTGGCTTGGAGTTTGGAAGAACGATCTTGAAATCAAGTTCGGAGAGATAACATTCGAAATCTGTCCCAGTGAGAACGATTATTCTGCGGGAGCGCCGACGTGGTGATTTCACGTTCGGCAGGGATAATCGAACTCAAGGGAACATGTTCGGTGATTATTCCAAACGAACACGATGAATGGATACGTGTCAATTGGGATAGACTTTGAGTTTGGGATTTGAACTTAGTTGTTTGAGGAATGCTAAGAGTAGACAAAGAAATGTTCAAAATGGTAATATTGAAGTCGGATATTTTGGCTTAGCGAATTTTGATTGCAGTAAGAACGGTAGTTGGAAGAACATGACTTGAGGGATCAATGTACAACTTGGGATAAAACGAAAATTGATGATGAAGTGTCTGTTCGTTCGAGGATAACCATAACGATTGACCTTCTTGTCTTGTGCGGGTATAACTTCTTATTCGCACATGCGTCACATCCGGATAGGACGATCATTCCGCGGGAGCGTTGGCGTGGTGATATCACGTCCGACGAGGATGATTGAACTAGCGGGAGACCGGAATGTGACAATTGAGGGATCATTCTGACTTGTGGTTTAATACGATAAGACAAGTTTCAGAATAAAATGAGTCTAAGGATTTTCTTGAGGAGTTAGTCTAGAAACGTGAAGTAAGAGATGTTGGATGTTTTCATGAACGGATACGTAGATTGTGCTGGACGACTTAGAGTTCATGATATACATCGATGATTTATAATGGAATTGTGGCTTAGTGATACAAGTGTAGAAAAGGATGGATTGGTGAATTCTATCAACGTGATGGAAGAGATAGTGTGTGCGAATCGATGGGTTAGCCCTAAAACATGGGCGTATCATGGGTTCAATTGGACGAGCGTGTTGGTGTGATAGGATGAACTGTGCTCGATGTTTAGAAATCTGAGTGAAACGAGCTTGGGTAGAATACCCGTGTAAAGGAACAATAGTTTGACCTTAGGGTGTTTGGGGCGAGCGTTGTGCAACGCGGTTGCGCGATGAGTCGCAAACTTGAGTTGTACCTATGACTGTGTGAGCTGACCTAGTGGCTAGGCAGACGACCTTGTGCCTTGAGTTAAACTGGAGTGGCTGACTTCAGAGTATCGTTCGGGAAGAACGATAGAACTGGGGCAACGAGACTTAGAGTTAGAATTCGGAATTGGGAATATACACTAGCAACGTTCGCGTTGAAACAAACGTAATGCAAGATAGGACTCGGGTGATAATTGATTTGGTTGGATAGGTTACGCGACGGTAAAGGATAAGACGATAGCTGGATCGAACAAGAGTTCGGTCATTTATATAGCAGGACGATCCGCATTTCGAAAGATTTTCACGAGTAGCTTGTCAGACTTAGCTGTCACTGAGCTTGGTTGAAATACACATATTTGGGGGACGCCTTGAATATGGGTACGATCCAGACTTAGCGATATGCATAACTCTGATGCAGCTGCAAAGGAAAATGTTCGGATTCGCACGGATGAGTATGGCAACTGAAATAGGTTAGCCTCAACCTAAATTATCATAGAGGAAAGATTGTATCGTTCCCCGTGCTACCGAGATAGTTCTGCGCTAAGGCGCAGCAAGAAACTGAGTTTGGGAATGCAATAAGTTGTACGAAGGGATCATTCGGATAAAATGATTAAGCACTCGGGCGAACGGAACGAGTAAAAACGGATAGGAAGTTAAGTTCGATTGAGCCAAAGGTGCGAAGGACTTGAGCGTACCCCAGGTGGGCAATTTAGCTCTGCGCTAAGGCGCAATATAGACTGAGTCAGAAAACGTAGGTGATTGGGTGCGATTTACTTAGCGAGATTGGACGGTGACTCAAAGAGAGTGATGCAAACGAGATTGGAAAATTAGCCCAAATTCAAACCTTTGGTTTAGGCGTAACGATGGGTTTCGATAGGCGACGTCAAGTAAACTGTCGAATGTGTTCGGATGCATTTGGTTCCTATGAGAGGTAATATAACAAGTTGGACAAGTCCACCCAATTGTGAGTTGTAAGTGCCCATTAAGTTATAGAATACCATGTGCTTGGGTATTATAGCCCTGCGCCAGATGCAGTAGATTTTGAGTCGGGAGTGCAACGAGTGAGTTGAGTATAACTCGATAGCATTGAACGATAGAGTCGTTCGATGAGAATTGGCTAACGTTGGCGTAACGCATGGTGAGAAAATAAATGATTGTGGTATTAAGACAGTCCTTGGAAGTTAGGCAAGGTGTATAGAGTTGGGTTTAGAAGATGTGCGATAGTACGAGTTGCGCTCAGGAAGTCTCGAGGACGAGACTTGTTCTGAGTGGTGTATGATGTAACGACCCGCTCCGCTCAACCCGGAGGGCCGATTCAAACGGCACAAGTGTAGCTATTCAACCCGCCTTGCTCAGCGAGATGGCTCGTTCGATGCAAAGGCTTTCATGCTAGGATCTTCAATGGAGTCAGACTTAGGCTATCAGAGGCGCGTCCGGAGTCTCGCTCGACCGATGCGATACATCGCTAAGGTGGGTGGCCCCGGTGAACCTGTCTCTACTTAGCTGCACACTAAGAAAATGAATGTTACATGCTAGTTTACAGGCGATAACCTTTGCATGCTAATAAAAGAGATGAACGCACATAGCCAAGGGGATAACCCCGCCTTATCATTGAGTAGAACTTGGAAATCTTACTTGCTATTTGCGTAGTCGGGATTGTTGAGTTGGAATGTAGTAATTTCCTTCATATATGCCATAAAGTAGTGTGAGTTCTTACTGAGGCGTTGCACCGCACGAAATATGACACGGGATGGAGTAAAATCAGGTTGCATGCATAGACGTGGAAGGCTATCAAATAGTCGTTCCAAGTCAGGAGATGGAAGGAAATGAATGTACTCGGGATATGCAGATCGCCGAGGCAGTCTCTAATCATAGAGCTGCGTAAAGAAGAAAAGATCCGAGTGTAGTCCTCGGCAAAGATAGATCCGAGTGTAGTCCTCGGCAAGGATTGATAGTTGGGGGAGTAGTTGCATGGTTACGGACAACTGGTTGCGCACCAGGTAGAGAGAGTCCTCGACACGATTGCTGAGGCATCCGAATCGTGTCGGCCCGGGAGGACGGAGTGCCAGTGTAGTCCTGGCGATACGCTAGCTGATGACTAGCGGGCGAGAGCGAGGCATCCAGCAAGGCTTGCTACCGACCTGGATGGGCGTCGACTCGTTAGACGGCTAGGAGGCCCAGCAAGGCTAGCAACCGAGCTGGGGAGACAGCCGTCCATCGCAGATATTGTCCAATATGGCTAACAGAGCCAGTGACCTTCATATAGATAAGTCATGTTTGCATAGCGGCTATCCGCACTGAGAAAAGGAGAAACGGGGAGGAGTGTGTTTGCACGACATTATGCATAATTAGAATGGATGCATGGTATCACACATAGTTCTAGTAAAATGGGTCTTATGAGGCAGAGGCACGGCATAACACTTGGGTTTATAGTTGCTTCTTGTTATTTCGTAGATAATTGTTTATATTGCTGCATATGACAGGGAAGGCCGAATGGTAAGAAATGGTAAGGTGAACTCAATTGTTCATGAATATGACACTCTTGAGCTGACACGGAGATTACTTTCTTTATATTGCCATGTAACTGATCCTAAGGCAAAAGAATAGAAAGACAACGAAACTAGTCGGTGCACATAACTAATGAACGTGCTTGTTTTATGGCGTGGGCGAGAGGCCTCCCCACCAGTGCATTCAATGTACCAATACCCAACCAGTCTGCATGCAGGGTGCAGGGGGAACTCGTACGGATTCGGAGATCGCTATCGCAATGAGGCGCCGGACCGCACTTGGCGTCTTGGAGCGTGACGCACGGACCTGGAGCTCACATATACGGGACATAATGTATGGGAACATCATCATCCAGATCGTTTGTATTGGTTCCAAGCCTAAGGGCATATTCAATATAAGAGAGAGAGAGAGAGAGCATGAGCGATTTGTAATCTCGGCTTAGCGCCGCTTGTAATCTTTACTTCATATCAATAAAGAGCTTAATTTGGATTCAATACTTGTGTTCATTTTATGTTTCCGCTATGACGACTCTGTGAACTAGTTATCAACGGCCGTTTCGGTATTTGCCTTGCGCGGGCGCAACCCTAGGCTCGCGCGGCATCGCGTCCCGGTGGAAACGTACGTCCCGCGGGAGCGCTGGCGCGGTGATTCGTGCCTAGCGGGGACGCCCGATTCCGGCGGGAGATCGGGGCGTGACACCGCTAGCACTCAGACAGCATGGTACTCTCTGCCGCATATTATGCTGGCCGCATGAGCACTTCGTCTTCTCCAGACAACAAGTTCAGCCATGGCGAAAAAACTCCAAAAACCGAAAATTTATTTTCTTCATAAAAACTTTATTTTAACTCCGAATCATGTGAATCAAAAACCAAAATGCTCGAAATGAAGTCCTACATCCACCACAAAAACTGTTTTTTCTAAAATACCAAGTTTTAGTAGATCAAAACCACGAAAAAATACATGAAACCCATGAAAACCCTAAACTTCAAATTTAGATCTACTCAGATATACTTATCAAAATTCAAAACTCCAATAACTAAATATGATCAGTAACTCAATGAGAACATTTTCCATCAAATACATTTTTAAAACAACATATGTAAAAAATCCAAAAAATCAAGCCTTCACCATTGAGCAAGATGTACTTGTCTTGGGTGGCTCCTAGCATCTATCTCTCACGGTCCAAGTCACAAAGATTAATAGAGGGAGCTTGAGAGAGATGAGGAAGAAGGAAACAAGAAAAGTGAAATGAGAAAATGTGTCAGGAGAGAGAAAATACTCGTATATATATATATTAAGAGAAGAGTAAGATGGTTTAGTCATGGGTTCAATCAAACGAACCGAACAATGTGTCCATTCTACATGCGGGTCCTAAATCGGGTCTCTCAACAGCAGAAAAATAACAATAAATAAAATGACATAAACCAATATAAAAAATACAGCAGAAATACATTATAAAAAAATTTAAATTCTAGAAATCGAAGAAATACCAAATCTGGAATCAAGTGTAACATATAGCATGTTTGAATGTATTGAATATGCAAACTGTTTTCAAAGATATGTTTTAGAAAGAAGTATCCGACTCTGATCCTGTATTGCATGAAATGAACCTAGGTAAAAGTAGAAGATCACTAGTAATATAATATTTTATCACATGATTACTTAGTGTTGGTTTTAGAAAGTATTGCTTCTTTTCGTTGCTTTTATACTCACCAGTACTTTTCCCAAAGTGCTGACCCCCCATCAGTTTGTGTGTTCGCAGATACTGGATAATCTGAAGAAGCGATAGCATATCCTCATCCTCTTGAGCCAAAAATCTGGAGTGGATGCCTTGAGACGTATCGAGATATTTTGTAATATTTTCTGTATAAAGGGATGTAATGTATGGAACGATATGCTTGTAATATGTATTGATGTAGTCATTTGGCAAACCGTGTAATCATTTCAGATATCAATAAAGAGATTATTTTCTTATAGCATGGTTTTCATTTACTTTTCTGCATTTTTGTAAGCATTAGTGTAGTTTCTATTTTTGGTAATTCTCTTGAGTTGTGGCACAATAAACTAGAACATTTTTATTATAAAAGAATTAACAAATTATCTAGTATAGGTCTTATCTACAAATGGGAAGTCTGTGCACAGACTAAAATTGTAAAGAAGACGTTCAGACGGGAGAATCGGAGCACAAATCTTCTGGAGTTAGTACAATCATATATCTTTGACTTCAAACAATTCTCCATAAAAGTAGGAATAAATTACTTCAATACCTTTATCAATAATTTATAAAAGTACGCGTTCGTTTATCTTCTCAAATCGAAAGGCTAAGCATTCGAAAGTCCAAGGACTTCAAAGTTGAAACTGAGCGTCAAACCAGACAACAACTGAAGAGAATTAAAATTGATCGAAGTTCAGAGTATCGTTCCCTTAAATTCACCTCTTTCTGCAAAAAATATAAATTTGTCAATGAAACGACTGTTCCGTATTCCCCCAAATCCAATGGAGTACCAAAAAGGAAGAACCGAACGTTGACAGAGATGATGAACTCTATGTTACTAACAATATGTCTTCCAAACTGCTTCTAAGAAGAAGCTACACTAGTTGCTACTTCTATTCTCAATTGAGTGTCGTTTGCACAGTCAAATATTATTTCTTATGCACAAAGAGATCTAACAACTCAAAACACTAAAAAATTTGTGGAAAAAGAACGCAAAATAATTCTTTGATAGAACAATTTGCATATTGTTGCTTTCGACAACAATTATAGATAATTTGATTGTAACCTCAAATTTAATGTGGGATAAATAATTATAACCGTCCACTTAATAGAGGATAATTAGTTGTAACCAATATTTATCTACAAGTTTCCTTGGATTACAAAAATTGTAGTTCCCCATTACTATTCTTAAATTTTCTTTGAAAGAGGGTTAGAAAATATATTTTAGAAAAGTTAGCAACAACAAGATGAGTCCATGAAGTGATATCAATTTCATTAAGTGATATCCATTAATTAGTCTTCTAAAAGACTTTTTTAGCAAATTCATGAAAAAGGATGCACGTCAATGGTGGAATCAATAATATTCATAGTAATCTTCATATTTTGTTTCTTGTTGTAACAATATATTACAAATTTTTAAATAGCTCTAAATTACATCAACTTGAATAGCTCTAAATTACATCAACTTGTTATTGCAAGTTTTTAAATAGTTTTCAATTCAAACAATTTCTTGTTTGTTGTTTGTTACAATACTTTCATTTTAAAAACTATTATAATTTAAAATTTCTAAAAAGTAATGTCCAACAAATCGAATGTCAACCCAAAGGCTAAACCAACACTGATGTGACAAGTTTCCACGGAACCCAAACCCTCTGGCAAACCGCAGACCCCACTTCCGACCAATGGAAATCCTCCACGTCCGTAATTCAACCTTCACTCTGGCCGTATTAGGCAATACTCTTTTCAAAATACTTTGTGTAATTTTTGGACAAATAACAAATAAGACTATGTAACAAAATTTATAATTATTATTATAATTTCAACAATATTCCTATAGTCAAAATAACTAAAACAATGTTTGTTAGAGAGAGACAAATTTCTTCACATTTTAAAACATTGTTTTAGTTATTTTGAAATTTGAATCCACTCCTTTAGGACCAGTCTTTTTAAAAGGCAAAAATTCAATCATGACACATCACTACATGTACATTGTTGAATCCAAACAAGAAACATCATCACAAAATTCATTCATCCTTCCTAATTCAAAAAATATAATCTAAAAAAATTAAAGATAGAAAATAAATTGTTTTACTATTTTGGCGTTCTTTCCATCTTGCTTTTCCTCTTTATATAATGAAAACATTATACCTCGACATTTAAACATGGCTATAAACACCTAATATGCTTGATATTTACCTTATATTTGTTTTTTTATTAAGTACTAAAAATATAAAAAAAATATATTAAATATAATTTTAGTAAAATAATAGATTATTTAGTATTAAAATATTATACAATATTTAATATTAGATCTTAAATCTTTATATCACCCAAAAAAAAAAAAATCTTCTATAATCTCAGTAGTGAACATACATTGAAAATTCAATAAAAAAAATCAAATTTCACAATTATTTAGGATTTGTTATAAATTTGCTTTTAA
This sequence comes from Iris macrosiphon, assembly GCA_036927795.1. Classification (NCBI taxonomy): domain Eukaryota; kingdom Viridiplantae; phylum Streptophyta; class Magnoliopsida; order Asparagales; family Iridaceae; genus Iris; species Iris macrosiphon. The sequence goes on from JAYESA010000020.1 coordinate 39,091,151, forward strand.
AATTTTAGATATATATTTGGTTAGATAACACTATCAAATTAGTTCAAGTATAACTTAAATATAAAAATTAATTTAAGTATAACTTAAATAAAAAATATATTTTAGAAATTATTATATGTTAATGTAGTCATAAAAAAATTATTTTTTCTTAACTAGAACGTACATACATGATATTTTAAAAAAATTAAATTTTTTATTATTAATTAGTGGAAGATTGACATCCAACTTGGACAACTTAATCTTAGTCATTTTCAAATTAATGTTTAGAGATTTAGGTCTCCAAAATTAATGTTTAATTTTGCATCCCATAGGAATATTGATTTTAAGATTAATTTTGATCCGACCGTTACATCTCTTTAGATTTCCACAATATTCAAAATTCATGTTTAATTTTAGAGTCCGTGTAATATTCAAAATTTCTCTATTTTGAAGTCAGCCAAAGTCTTACATAATATTCGAAAATTGTCTATTTTGGAAGCTCAAGTACGTGATAAAGACAAAGATCCAAATCCTCAAAACTTCTAATAGTACATAAAACTCTAAAACTAAATAATCCTAAAATTTATTAATTTTTTTTGAAAATATAACTAATTTTGAAGAGTCCAACTAAAAATCACCATACATACAAAATATGAAAAATATTTTTAGACCAAATATAATAATTAATATATAAAAAGAAAGGTGGAACTTAGGATGAGGAAGTGATCAGCTAGAGCTAATACATTGGTAGCCATCATTCCGGCCATCAAACCAATAGGGAAACAAATCACTCATCATTTCACTTCCCCACCACCGCCAAAGATTCTCATCAAATCATAATCACAAGATCCAAAAAAAAAAAAAAAAAAACACAGGCATCAAATAATTGATGATCAAAATTTCAAATCAAATCATAATCACATAAAAATAATCTAAAAACAAAGAAAAACTAACAAACATCAAATAAGTGATAATTTTGAAGGAGGAATGCATCAGTTCTCCAAGGTGTTTGACATCAATGAAATGCCTCAGACGCAAATTACCCATTTACATCAAAATATTTTCCTCATTTGCATCCCCAATTTCTTCTTAATCAAATAAATAAAAGATAAGAAATTCGAAAATTAGGGTTAGGATTCTAGTGGAGAAATATAGAAAATAATAGGAGGAGGAAAAAGAAAAAAAGAGTCGCAATTTTTGATGGAGAAGAGTTGGGAACGGCGGTCTATATATAGAGAGGAAGACTAGGATTAGGGTTTCGTGAGTGTTGTTAGGAAAACGATCAGAACCGTCAGAAATGGTGACGTGTATTAGTAGTCGTAGGATAACGGAAGACGACTTCTATTTGGGCTGCTAACTTGGACCTGATTGTGTTTGTCGTAGGCTTGGAAATAGTCTTAAGGCCATCCAATCACGCCGTTAAGCCGAGTAGACTTTTGGGCCTGGTTCTAAAGACAAGTAATTTCTTACCTGCTTTCAAAAAAAAAAAAAAAATCATCAATACACTATATAATGGGAAAGTCCAATTTCGCTATAAAATTTTTCTTTCCAAATGTATCTTTGCACATGTTTACTACTTAAAATTATTCGTTAAAGTTAATAGGGACAGCTAGTTAATTACATAAGTTATCTTTTGGCGTTTCTAAATAGTGTCTTTCATAGAGTTAAAAAATAATATATATATATATAATAATACAATAATACTAATATAATAATAAATTTATACTATTATAAAGTACGGTGGAATTTTTCTTTCAATATATATCCTTGTATATGTTTACTACTAAAAATTATTAATTAAAGTTAATATGGACAGCTATATAATTACGTAAATTATCTTTTGGTATTCCTAAATAGTGTTTTGCATGGAGTTATAAAATAATATATATAATAATAAAATAGCACTAATATAATAATAATTTTAGAATAATTAATGTTGTTGGCTTTTAGCCTTCCTAAGTATTATTAATAAAATTTATAATAACTAGTATATACGCACGTGCGTTGCACGTATTTCATATTATTTGGAAAAAAAATAGTTTATTAAAAGAGCAACCGACAATTTCTTAATTTTATTATAGGTGGAAATATAATAGGCAGGAGCATGAAAGTTGGGAGAAATTAAATGACGGGAATATAAAACTTTTCTCTTATCTCTTGGGTTCATGTGCCTACTTTGCATGCATGCATATTTTGTTTTATTAACTATCATTTCCCAAGTTGCCTCATGCATGCATACATACATTTAATACATATTTAATTATTGTTTTTAATGAAGGGTATTTTTGGAACGAAAAACTTTCACGGTGAAGCCTAGTTTTGGCATTATATAGTAGAATAGATTACATCAACTGTCTTTAGTCTTCCTAATAAATATAAAATAATATAATAACCTATATTACTATTATTTGCAATTTTCAGGTAGTATGAAATATGTTTGCTCATTGCAACGCACGTGCATATATACTAGTGACTATAGTACCACTTAACTTTTGGTTTGAAATTATTGCTGCTTTTCGGAAGAAAAAACACATAAAAATGTTTTTGATGACAACTTTTCACCAGTATATTTTAAATTTGAATTATTATTTTTAATGGTTTTTAATAAATTTTTGTCACCAAACTAATTATTAGACTGTTTTTGAAAGGAAAAAAAAATACCGTACATCTATTTCTCATAAAGCCAATCTGGTCTAAGTAGGGAAGGTTTGGGTTTACATAAGTTCTATCCGAGTTGGACCATATATTATGTCGTATACTTGTATTTGTTCTAGAACCTTTGGATGAGAGCAGCAAACTTTAGGCAACAATGTCCGTAGAGCTCTAATGTAAACTATTTTATGTATTGGGAGAGACAAACAATCCTTGTGATAAGTAATCTCAAATTTGACTTTAATATACCTTGTATTTTTTTAAATAAATATATTATTTTTTTATGTTTCATGGGTTATGACTACTCTTATTTTGAACATAATTACACGGATCATTCCTCTACTTGCTTTATGTTTTATTTTTGAAATAAGGATGTTTAGTGTTATAACTTTTTTTTATAGAAAATATAAAATATGGGAGTGGACGTGTAATTAGTTTCAAAATAAAAATAATTAGTATAATAAGTATAAAATATAGGAATAGTTAACGAAAATTGTCCCTTTTCTGGACATCATGATATTTTTGGCAATGGTGATTTAAATTTTGGTTGAAAATGATTTAGCCCAAAGACAATATGTTACATTCCTAGTTTCACTTAGTGAAGTGCCAGTGTAAGTAGGAGCAATGCAGTACAATAGCAGAGTAGTAGAGCATTTACCTCAGTAGTAGAGTAATTACACCTCAGTAGCAAGCAATGCATAAATTACTTCGATATTCAGCTCAAAGGACTATGGCTTATCACTTACTTGTTAGCATCAGTTACTCAATAACAAAGAGTACATCATGGCCAACAAGTATCAGTTGCAAGGAGTAGCTAACATGTGTTAGTACACCAAGTGGAGGCTGTATCCAGATATCAACATTAAGGGGAAACCCTTTACTACCCTCAACCAGAGCATGTACACATACTTGTTATCAAGGGCATGTAGGTCTTTTGTAATAAAGAGTGATACAGTATAAATAGGTATCTGAGGGTGAGGAGAGCATCAGAGAAAGGTATCCAAGAACTCAATTACCACTTGTAACTAACTATTTCTTTTGAATCAATAAACTCTTCATCCCCAAATTACTTTTTCTTGTGCAATTAGGAAACCCTAGCATATTTTCATGGTAATTTCCACTAGGTCCAATGCAAATCCAGTTGTAGCTGGAAGAGGAACGCATCACAATAATTAACTCATACTTAAAAAAACTTAATAATTATTTTTTAGTAGTATTGTTTATTGGTTGAAATCCAAAATGATGATGGACTTTCACGAATGACCACAAACTAGTCGCATGTGCACCTAAAATTGAATTTTTATATTGTTGAAAAATAATTTAAATTATGATTATTATAGATATAATTTTAAAATATTTTAATTAAAAATTGGTATACATATTAATATATTTAATTATAATTGTTATAGATATATTTATATTTTAATTTGGATTTGTTATATATATATATGCTCAAAATGAATTATCCTAAACTAGCCACTAATCTCATCGTTGCTCAAAATGAGATTCGATCGTCTCCGTCGATCCACTCCTAGAAACTGGTTGGAAGAACTTCTGGGACGCTCTTTGTCATCTCCCTTCGTGGACAAGCACATAGGTGCTACTGGACTCTTAAACTAGTGATAATGCACCGAGGCAAAAGTTTTGACTTCAATAAAGAGAAAACTATCTTCTGTTACGCGGAATTGTGCCGTTGCAGCTCCGTAGATATGCAAAATCACAGTTCCGTGGAATCGCGCTACTACAGTCTCGCATAATTGTTGTAAAGTGCATCATCAAAATATCACTTTACATCTTTCGTCCACGTCCGCTTCTGAGTTTTGGAGCATAGCTCCAAAAGATTTCTCCAAGAAATTGATGACAAAACAAATGTTTGTTGTGGAGAGAGAGAGAGAGAGAGAGAGAGAGAGAGAGGGGGGGGGGGGGGGTGTTATCTGACTAAATAATCAGTCATAGAGGATGTAGTATTTATCAGCTCATATTATTTGTTGGTCGAATCGATAGTGCCTGCCTCACTGACATGTGGGCCAGGTGAACACCGGCATCAGGCATGCACGCACTGCGTCCGAATAGCACTGCGGAGTGAATATAGAATAGCCGTAATTCAGCAGAAAAATATACAGAAAGAGAAAAAAATACACCACGGTAAGAGCATCTCCAACCATATTATCTTGTTTTATGTTGTGATTCCTATGTGACATGAGACACAAGACAATGTCTTTCCCATGTGACAATATTATATTCACACAAGACAATGAGATAGAAAAGCGTTCTCCAATGCAAAAGTACTAAGAAAACAATAAAAAATATTTTTTTTCAACTATCAAGACAACTTTTTCACTTATTCCTTTTTTATAAATATTTTTATTCATAATTAATGATGTAGAAGTAGAGTATTGTGAAATACATTATCTAAAACTAGACAACCAACTTCACATTGTCTTTGACATGCCATATCAACTTCACAATTTATTTCACATTTGCATTGAATTTTTTTTTTTGAAATAAATTGTTATTCGTAAGTGGCAACCATTTTTTCCGAACTCAATGCTCTCATAGGTGAGCAAGAAATAGAATAGAACACAGCATGAAGTTGTACTCTCAGAAGAATGAGCAAAAGAAAAAGGGACACTATTTCGCCAGGAGCCAGAACCTATAGTACAGTAGCTTAAATTATGAACCAACACAATTTTTTTGATATTGCTGAAGATCTAAGTCTGCATTTTGATTGGTAAATTTTAGCAAGCATGGCAAATATACGGAGAAACAAATAAATCAAATCGGTGCAGCATGTAAATAGATTTACCTAACTGAAATAGTACAGTCTACAAACACAGGTAAATCAGCAGATAGGGAGATCAAAAAAATGCACAAGCTATGTTATATGTAACTTAAGGACTGTAAAGTTCACTGAATGTTCCTAAAATGTTGGAAGCAGATTTACATACATCAAGATCTTAGGGAGCTAATAGCACAAGCAGCATCGGGGCTCACACAAACTTAACAAGAAACCCCAAACAGCGAGACCTTTGAATACTCGGCTGTCAATACAACATCAACGGAGAACAATCCTCCAAATCTACAAAAATTGATATGAACACACCGATCAGAAAGAGGCCGAACTTGTTCTTCGGAGCTGGTATTTCGGTTCTGGTGGGGGTACATAGAGTAGCTTGTCCAACTCCTGCACGGGTCAAATAACAAGGAAAATCAGCTTGTAACGGCTCAGTGCCCTAAAAATTGACAAGAGTTTAAACAGAGAAACAAGTATTTCAGAAAAAACTCAGAATCTAGAGTCTACAGTCATATATTTGTAATCGTGTTATGACTTTACAGATGGCATCAATCAGAGGAGATACGCGTCCTTGGCATGATGTTTCCACATCCAACTATTTGGTTATAGCATAAGTTTACAACAAATCCAAGTAATAATATATATTCACTGAAACTTAAGATTGATAATGTGAATAAATGAAAGAACTGGTTGCTTTCCTACTGCATTTGAAGTGGAATGAATAAGGGATGCTCCCGGAATTTTAACCTTGAAAAGCATGCCCAGGTTCCTGAAACCGTTGAACTCTTTGCATTGAACCACCAATTGATAAATATTACACAAAAAATCTCAACGACAATATAATTAATCATATCATAACCATATAGAAATGATTTGTTTTCAACAAAAACATAAATATAGTAATACTAAAATCTAATGATCCATGGCGTACCAATATCCTAAATCTTTCTGAAAAATTGTATTTTGAACTGTATCTTGTCTGTATTTGAATCTGTCTTCACGTTTATGCAACCTAGCTTGTATAACTTGGAACTGTCATTTTAAGTGTCAAATTACAAGTACTCTCAGCATTTTATCATTAGAAAGTAAGCTCTTCACACTTCAGGGTATATCAAATATAACAATAACCAGATACAAATTCATTATCTTCTTGATCTTTAGCATATAGTAATCCTGATATGAACTTTATAACATAAGGACGTCTATACAAACATACACGTGAAAGCTAGGAAGCATGGACCCACCAAAATATGGACCGTTCCGTGTTGGACACAACCTGGACACTCCAAAGGACAATAGGACACCAAAATAGGTGCCGTGTCCATGGCTTTGTCGTTGCCTTGTCGTGTCCAATCAGTGTCCATGTAACATAGCTTAAAGATGAGGATCTTTCTGGTGTATACGAAGCCTGAAAACTTAGTTTTAAAAAGCACAACAAATTTAAGTGTAAAATTAACTACCACCTAGTGCGGAGAACTTCCAGTTTATGTTACTAATATTTTTGCAAGAATGAACTAAGAATACCGAAGTAATAACAAGACAAAGTACATGCACAAGGCTCGAAATCTCGATTTAACTTGGATTTGTGGTTGCAGCAGATGCAAAATTCTTTCATTCATTGAGAGTTTCATAATTGAATTTTCGCAATGACAGTTAAAAAATAAATAAATAAATAAAAGAACTACAGCTCCCTTTTTCCTTCAACCTTTATACTAAGAAATGGTTATTGGTAGATGTGATATATAACTACAAATTTTTGAAATAAATTTTAGCCATAAGCATATTGACAATAGCAGCCTTCCCATTCTTGAGTGAGCTGGACCATGTAGTTATCCACGGAAAACGCATCCAAGCAATTGCTTCGGATCAAAACATAAAAATGTAACATTAGCACAACTTTAGGGTCAATATGCAAAAAGGAACTTTTATCAGCTATAAGCAAAAAGGAACTTTTATCAGCTATAAATTTCAATGAAACAATGCGTAGTACATAACTTAAGCTAATGTTAGTACAAGTATAGGGTCAATAAGTAAAAAGGAACATTTGTTGGTTATAAATTTCAATATCACAAAGCAGGTAGAACTAAACTTAAGCTGAATAGAGGACAAGGATTTATGTAGTGCCCATGAATCAAATAAAGGTGTTGTTGCTGTTGTTTAAATGGAACATAGGAGTTCAAAGAAGTTATAAATAGAGTCTTGACATTTAATTGACATGCAGAAATAATATTTAAAGGGTTTTCCAGCAAACCGGCTTCTTACAACTGCAGTTTTGAGGGGTTAATATTTTGAATCAATTAATATCAATATTATCGCTAAGCTATAGTTGTCTCAGACAGGGTTCTACCACTTAAACGAGCCAAGCCTAATCTTAATACTTACCTGCATCAAATATCGGATTAATGCAGAACCTGGCTCATTTATATGCTCTAAGATAATGTAGTATTGTGTCAAGCATGCCACTGAGAAGCTTACCTCTTTCTCATGCGTATATGAGCTATAAAGTTACAAGTTTATGCTAATATTCCATTTTTTTGTGAATTAGGAGGAATTGAAACAGGCATCAAGTGGTCACTACTTTAAATTTGGAGATTTCACATGGTTAAGGGTCAAATCCGAATTCATAAAACCATAAGACCGAAACTAATTCTTTGGCCTGGTTCTAGAGCTATTGGCAAAAACCATCAGAAAGGGATCCATTCTGGTTTGTGAAACCTGGGTGTATTCCCTTATACCTGAATTTTTATACCAACATCACACCAATCTTTACTAGTTTGTAACAATTTTAAATTATTGAGGACAATGTCTACTGAAAATTGGTAACAAGCTAGTGAATATGATGCATAGGATCTCAATTCTTAGTCTATCCCCGAGACCAAAGGGGTGATTTTGTCCAGGTGCTCAGCCTGCAATGTTGTGAATAATGGGAGAGGAGTTACAAATGGTGATGGAGATTCTCTAGGGAGAGAGATTGCTGATGAAACTTCCAGATGTCTCTGTTTTAGGTGTTCCACAGCTTTTTTAGCAACCAGATAGCAACTGAGATGTACAAGGCTGACACCTAATTTTCTAGGGATGCAAGTGCACAGGTTGCAAGATAGTAAAATAGAGCATATAAATCAAGTGCTACAAAGTTGCTAATGTTGGAAGTTGTTGGTATATTAGAATATTCTTGGTATATTTGTTGGTATATTAGAATATTCTTGGTATATTTGTTGGGATATTAGAATATTCTACAGGGGTTTTTAATAGAGTATTAATGTAAGACGAAGGATTGTAAAGCTATAAATAGCCAAGAGATTATCAATAAAAAATATAACAATTACTCCAAAATATTCTACATGGTATCAAAGCCCAAACCCTAGCCACCACCTCTCAAACCCTAGCCGCCATCACCGCCACAGCTGCCACACCGCCCACCACCACCTCTGCCATGCCGCCGCCACCGCTACCGCGCCGCCCGCCCCACCGCTGCCGCACCGCTCGCCCTCCACCACCACCGCGAAGCCGCAACTCCCGCGGAGCCTTCTGCCGCAGTTCCTGGCGTCTCCCGCGGGTCGTTCCATACGTTGACATCGAAGGCCTAGATCTGATGGGGGAGAGACATGATCGGGTCAAGGAGAGGACGAAGATGGCGAACATGAATCGTAGGACGGGTGTGAGGTGATCGGAGAAGAGGAGAATCGATGGAGGAGATTATCAAGAAGTTGGACTCTGCGGAGGTCGCAACGTTGATGAAGATGTCGGCTGGTGAGAGCGCGACACGAGCATTGGCGAAGTTGGAGCTTCCAGCCATCGATCTGAAGCTTGATGGACCGACCACCTACCTGAGTTGGTCACGACGGGTGAGGAGAACCCTCGCAGGGAAGAACCTAGAGGGTTTCTTGTCATGAGAGAAGACAGAGCCGGATGAGGGCTCGGCAGGACGATACGAGTGAAAGTCCACTCATATGGTGGTATATATTTGGCTCCTCAATTCTTTAGTCCAGTCGATCGCCGCCACAGTGGATGGCCTTGAGATGGTGAAAGACGTGTGGAAGAAGTTGAGGAGAACCTACGATGGTGTGGGGAATAACTTGAGAGTTTTCCAGATCAAGGGGGAGATTGACGATACCGTACAGGGAGAGAAGACGGAACATGAGTATGCCACGGAGTTGGAGCGTCTGTGGTTAAATTATGATTTCTCAGATCGGACGAGCTGCGAGGACCCTAAGTGTAAGGAGAGACAGATATGTCTGCAGGAGAGGACGATAAAGTTTCTTAAGAGACTGGCCGCAGAGTTTGTTCAGAAGACAACACTACTTCTAGCCCAATCGAAGATTCCTACACTTGAGGAGGCTATCTCGGCCATGATCCAGGAATAGACTCGTATCAAGCTACAGGCAGGGACAGGTGGTCCTCCTGAAGTGAAGACAGCACCGGCAGTTGCCAATTCAGGCGGCACATGACCTAAGGGAGATCGCGGCAGTGTTACAACTGCAGGAATGTGGGCCATCTGAGGTATGCTTGCACCAAACCACCCAAGGAGGAAGATTTAGGTGGCGGACGTGGACAGTTTGGAGGACGTGGCCGTGGTCGTAGGGGTCGACGGGGTGGTCGAGGAGATTATCGGACGAACCTGCTGGTAGCAGAAGGCGAGGAGGGAGCTAATGGTGCCTATAATGAGGAGGATCAGGCACTACTGGGCATGCTGGAAGTACTCAGGAGAAAGCAGAGAGCGTCAAGCGATGGAGACATGAGTAGGACTGAGGAGGCATCCACCACAGTCTTCGCCAGAGGCAACGCTGCCATGTATGCCCATCCATCGGAAGGTACTGATAACTCACTCGCCCTTGCATCTATGCCTTTCCTTAGATCGTCAGACTAGATTGTCGATTCGGGTGCGTTCGACACGTGACAGGGAATGCTAGTGAGTTCTCTTCCTACACTCATATAGCTTCTGCAGACAACATTCAAACAGCCGATGGTACTTTCCAGCCAATGGTCGGTAAGGGTACTGTCGATTGTACATGTTCAGTAAGATTATTCAATGTTTTACATGCTCCTTTTCCAGTCAGTCTTTTGTCCATTAGTTCTATAATCCTCCAACTAAAATGCATTGTCTTTTTTGATATTCCTAAGGTGATCTTCCAGGAGAAGGAGACGAGACGAAGACTTGGGATTGACACTTGGCATGATGGACTGTGGTACCTGGATCGGGAAGGACTGGATTCGACATTGGTGTCTGTGGAAGGAATGAGAGGACCAAAGATGAGTGCCGAGGATACACTGATACTCCATCACAGGCAGTTGGGACACTTCTCTTTTGGTATTTTGAGTAGGTTGTATCCATTTATTTATAAGAGGCAAATAAGGAGAAACTAGTATGTGATGCATGTGATTTAGGCAAACTTACTAGGAGCTCATATGTTGGTGCGAGCCATATGAGCTCTTCTGTTTTTGATATTATACATTCTGATGTATGGGGGCCATGCGCTACAACTCCTATGAATGGTTACAACTATTTCGTCTCTTTGATTGATTGTTCCTCTCGTGTCACCTGGCTGTATTTGATGAAGAATAAGAGTGAGGTCATTGCCTGTTTCCGGGACTTTCATAAACATGTCCAGACTCAGTACAGAGCAGTGGTGAAGGTACTAAGGTCTGACAATGGAACAGAGTATACCAATAAAGCACTTGAGGAATACCTGTCAGCCCAAGGGATACAGCATCATATCACCTGTGCATACACACCAGCACAGAATGGAGTGGCAGAAAGGAAGAACAAACACCTTCTGGAGGTGGCAAGGAGCATGATGATCGCCATAAATGTCCCACAGAGTCTGTGGGGGCATGCAGTGTTGACAGCAGCTCGATTGATCAATATGATGCCCTCGAAGGTACTGGGATGGAAGGCTTCATGTGAGATATTGTAAGAAAATAGTAGGATACTCCCACTAAAGGTGTTTGGCTGCGTATGTTTTGTGAATGACAACAGACCGTCAGTTGGAAAACTTGACCCAGTCAAGTATGTATTCGTAGGCTATGCAGAGACTCAGAAGGGGTACGTGTGCTGGAACCTAGTAGAGAAGAAGTTTGTGAGCATGGATGTTCACTTCAGGGAGTTTGAGCCATACTACCGTCAGGAGGGAACCTCATCCATGAGCAACTCACATGATACTGAGAGTATGAGGCGAGAGAGGGAGATTGGTGAGAGTGTGGTGACCGATTTAGGAGTATGGCATGGAGGAACATTTGAAGAGGAGCATGAGAGTGAAGAGGAACATGTGGAGGCGATGAGAGGTGTTAGGCCCACAGCTCAGGGAGAGTTACTTACCTACAACAGAAAAGGGAAGCAAAGTACAGGACCAGTACCTATAGTGCCATTGCCAAATTTCTTGTCTGCGTCCGTCTCAACTCCTGAGACACCTACACCACAACCACCAGATTCTCCTTCAGGTGATATCATTTTTCCTACTCCTTCCACACCATTATCAGTACGGAGGACCACTCGCAGCAATGCGAAAAATTCTCCTGATAGATATGGTTGGGACCTTGCTCAGTTTGTTTCATATAATCTCTTCTCATCATGGAGCATTCATTGCATCTTTGGATAGTATTACTGTACCTAATAATTGGCAGGTTGTCAAGAACGATCCAAAGTGGAAAGCGGCGATGCACGAGGAGTTAGACGCTCTTGAGAAGAACCACACCTGGGAACTGGTAAAACTGCCAGAAGAAAATAGGGCAGTCGGATGCAAGTGAGTCTTTACTGTGAAGCAGAACCCAGATAAAAAAGTAGAGCACTACAAGGCTCGACTGGTGGAAAAAGGATACAGTCAGACGTACGACATTGACTATGATGAGACATTTGCACCAGTGGCGAATATGGGCACCGTCAGGACCCTGATTTCTTTGGCAACGAATAGTGGATGGAAGCTACACCAACTGGATGTGAAGAATGTGTTTCTTCGTGGGGATCTAGTGGAGAAAGTGTACATGGAGATACCACCGAAATTCTGCACCGATAAGACAGTGTGCAAGGTCTGCAGGTTGAAAAAGTCCCTATATGGACTGAAGCAGTCTCCTCGAGCGTGGTTTGACAAATTCAGGAGGACGATGATAGGGATGGAATATCAGCAGATCAATGTTGATCATACTATGTTCTTCCGTCGGAGTGGAGGTCACATCACCATGCTTGCGGTGTATGTGGACGATATGATTATCACAGGAGATGATGAGCAGGAGATTGTCCGACTCAAGAGGAAGCTTGGCAAGGAGTTCGAGGTGAAGGACCTTGGCATTCTTCGGTACTTCATTGGGATTAAGATTGCTCGAGAAGCAGAGGGGATTGTTCTTTCTCAGAGGAAGTATGCGCTGGACCTTCTCACAGAGACAAGGATGTTGGGATGCAGACCTGCAGCGACGCTGATCAACCAGGGGTTCATGCTGTGTGCTGAGGCTGGAGAACCAGTTGACCGAGACAGATACCAGAGACTGGTGGACAAGTTGATCTATATGAGCCACACATGTCCTGATATCTGCTTTGCAGTGAGTGTGGTGAGCCGCTACATGCATGACCCAAGGAAGGGTCATATGGACGCAGTGTACCAGATTTTGAGATACTTGAAAGGTGCCCCCGGAAAGTGGTTGATATTCAGGAAGAATGATCACTTGAGCATCGAGGGCTACTGTGACTTTGACTGGGCTAGTTGTACTGATGACATGAGGTCTACCTCGGACTATTGCATATTTGTAGGAGGCGACTTGGTCTCTTGGAGGAGTAAGAAGCAGTCGGTGGTGGCCACATCGACAGCTGAAGCGTAGTACAGAACTATGACCTTGGAAGTTGCAAAGCTGCTATGGCTGAAGAGTATGCTGGTGGAGCTGAAGCTGAATCAAGGAGCCAAGATGAAGCTGTGGTGTGACAACCAGTCAGCCATCAGTATCGTCAACAATCCAGTGCAGCATGACAGGACCAAACGCATCGAGATCGATAGGTTCTTCATCAAGGAGAAGTTGGACCGTGGACTACTGGAGCTAGGTCATATTCCAACAAAGGAGCAGATAGCAGACAGTATGACCAAGGGACTTAGCTCTACAGATATGATTAGAGGATGTGACAAGATGGGCTTAGTGAATATCTTTCGTCCATCTTGAGGAGGAGTGTTGGTATATTAGAATATTCTTGTTATATTTGTTGGTATATTAGAATATTCTTGGTATATTAGAATATTCTTGGTATATTTGTTGGGATATTAGAATATTCTACATGGAGTTTTAATAGAGTATTAATGTAAGATGAAGGATTGTAAGGCTATAAATAGCCAAGAGATTATCAATAAAAAAAATATAACAATTACTCCAAAATATTCTACAGAAGTAAAGCGCAAAAACTGATTCCCCGAGGATTGCGACCAAGATGAGACCATCACACCAATGATGAACAAGTGGCTGTCTCTTACATAGGAAAACAAAGATCATGTGGAAAACCCCAAAAATCTTGAAAAACCCACGTGGAGAGCGAGGTCACTTTTACACGAGATATTACGAGGATTTACAAGTTCGCTACAACTTCAAAATCACTAATAAAAAGAAAGCCGACAAGAGCAAACAACAAATCCCCACAGATTACAATAAAAAAGATTCTGAGACATCCAATCACGCTTTCTCAATCATTTCTTTCTTGCAAACTATTGTTGCTCGTCAACACCCAAACACATGAAAAAGAATTCCCAAGAAAATCCTATGTCCCCTTGTATAACCAAACTTGGAATACATGACAAAAGGAATCAACTTCCTTTTTATGTCCAATCTGACAATTCAAGTCAGACTGGAATTATAGTTCAACTAACCGAAATTTGCTTGGCACAATATGCCCAACCCATTGACTGGATAGGTACAATCGTGGTGGTGGTGATAGAAATGTGATTTGGTACATAACAAACACCTCCTTGGATTACAATTTCTAGCCAGCACACCAAGTATGCACCAAGCTAGCATTCAACCTTCAAACAATAGCCTCGGTCTCTTGAACCACCTCTCTCCCTGACTTCCAGCTTGAGTCATGCTTGAATTCTTGCTTCAACTCTGCAGCATTGTCCACGTCATAAAACTTCGAAACCATCTTTGCTATCCACGTTAGAAAACTTCGAAACCATCTTTGTTGTACCAGCTTCAATAGCAAATCTAACTTGTCGTCCTGAAGCTACAGAAGGTAGATTCACTACAAACGAACCATCCCAAAAAATGAACCATATCACTGAAGAAACCATAGAAGTACCACCGTGAACGGTTGCCCTATCAGTCGGTATGCATTAGTACACTTTTCTCCTTTTACTATAACTATGACACCATGTGTCCCTCTTAGAATTCCATCACACACTGAGTGTTTGCAACTTACGGAGTCAAGTGCACCGAACGATATTAGATTCCTTCATAACTTCGGCACATAACGTGTTTTAGTAACACACACTACCCATTGAAGATTGTAGAATATTTTGGAGTTCAATTTTTTATAATCTCTTGGCTATATATATATATATATATATATATATATATATAACCTTACAACCCTCCATCTTACATAAACCGTCCTAATACATTATAATATACCAACACTCCTCCTCAAGATGGGCGAAAGATATTCACTAAGCCTATCTTGTCACATCCTCTAATCATATCTACAGAGCTAAGTCTCTTGGTCAGACTGTCTGCTACCTGATCCTTGGTTGGAACGTGGCCTAGCTCCAGTAGTCCACTGTCCAACTTCTCCTTGATGAAAAACCTATCGATCTCGATGCGTTTGGTCCTGTCATGCTGCACTGAATTGTTGGCGATACTGATGGCTGACTGGTTGTCACACCGCAGCTGCGTTTTGGCAATTCTCTTCAGCCATAGCAGCTCTGCAACTCCCAAGGCTATAGCTTTGTACTCCGCTTCAGCTGTCGATCTGGCCACCACTGACTGCTTCTTACTCCTCCAAGAGACCAAGTTGCCTCCTACAAATATGAAATAGCCCGAGGTAGACCTCCTGTCATCAACACAACTAGCCTAGTCAGAGTCACAGTAGCCCTCGATGCTCACGTGATCATTCTTCCTGAATATCAGCTCCTTTCCGGGGGCACACTTCAAATATCTCAAAATCTGATACACTGCGTCCATATGATCCTTCCTTGGGTCATGCATGTAGCGGCTCACCACATTCACTGCAAAGCAGATATCAGGACGTGTGTGGCTCAAATAGATCAACTTGCCCACCAGTCTCTGATATTTGTCCCGGTCAACTGGTTCTCCAGCCTCAGTACCTAGCTTGAACCTCTGATTGATCGGCGTCGCTGCAGGTTTGCATCCCAACATCCATGTCTCTGTGAGAAGGTCCAACACATACTTTCTCTGAGAAAGAACAATTCTCTCTGCTTCTCGAGCGATCCCAATCCTAAGGAAGTACCGAAGAAGGCCAAGGTACTTCACCTCGAACTCCTTGCCAAGCTTCCCCTTGAGTCGGGCAATCTCCTGCTTATCATCTCCTGTGATAATCATATCGTCCACATACACCGCAAGAATGGTGATATGGTCTCCACTCCGACGAAAAAATACAGTGTGATCAGCGTTGATCTGCCGATATCCCATCCCTACCATCGCCCTCCTGAATCTGTCAAACCACGTTCGAAGAGACTGCTTCAGTCCATAGAGGGACTTCTTCAACCTGCAGACCTTGCCCACTGTCTTATCAGTACAGAATCCTGGTGGTATCTCCATGTACACCTCCTCCACTAGATCCCCATAAAGAAACACATTCTTCACATCCAGTTGGTGTAGCTTCCATCCACCATTCGCTGCCAAAGAAATCAGGGTCCTGACGGTGCTCATCTTCGCCACTGGTGCAAAAGTCTCGTCGTAGTCAATATCGTACGCCTGACTGTATCCTTTTGCCACCAGTCGAGCTTTGTAGCGCTCAACCTGTCCATCTGGGTTCTGTTTCACAGTAAAGACCAACTTGCATCCAACTGCCCTATTTCTCTCTGGCAGTTTTACCAGTTTCCAAGTATGGTTCTTCTCAAGAGCCCCTAACTCCTCGTGCATCGCCGCTTTCCACTTTGGATCGTTCTTGGCAACCTGCTAATTGTTAGGTACAGTAAAACTATCCAAAGACGCAATGAATGCTCCATGAGAAGAACGATCCTCCTGTCTCCATCGCTTGACGCTTTCTGCTTTCTCCTGAGTACCTCCAGCATGCCCAGCAGTGCACGATCCTCCTCAGTATATGCGCCATCAGTTCCCTCCTCGCCTTATGCTACCAGCAGGTTCGTCTGATAACCTCCTCGACCACCCCGTCGACTCCCACGACCACGGCCACGTCCTCCAAACTGTCCACGTCCACCACCTGAATCTCCCTCCTTGGGTGGTTTGGTGCAAGCATACCTTAGATGGACCACCTCCCCGTAGTTGTAGCACTGTCGGGGGTCTCCCTTAGGTCTTGCGTTGCCTGAATTGGCAACCGCCAATGCTGACTTCACTTCAGGAGGACCACTTGTCCTTACCTGCAGCTTGATGCGAGTCTCCTCCTGGATCATGGCCGAGATAGCCTCCTCAAGTGTAGGGATCTTCGGTTGAGTTAGAAGTAGTGTCGTCCTCTGAGCAAACACTGCGGCCAGCCCCGTAAGAAACTTTATCGTCCTCTCCTGCAGACATACATGTCTCTCCTTACACTTCGGGTCCTCGCAGCTCGTCCGATCTGAGGAGTGATCGTAATCCAACCACAGACGCTCCAACTCCGTGGCATACTCCTGCACCGTCTTCCCACCCTGTACGGTGTCGTCGATCTCCCCCTTGATCTGGAAAACCATCAAGTTATTCCCCACACCAGCGTAGGTCCTCCTCAACTTCTCCCACACGTCCTTTACCATCTCAAGGCCATCAACTGTGGCGGTGATCGACTGGACTAAAAAATTGAGGAGCCAAATGTATATCACCATATGAGTGGACTTTCACTCGTCGCGTCATGTCGAGCCCTCATCCGGCTCTGTCTTCTCTCCTGACAAGAAACCCTCAAGGTTCTTCCCTGCGAGGGTTCTCCTCACCCGTCGTGACCAACTCAGGTAGGTTGCCGGTCCATCAAGCTTCAGATCGATGAAGGGAAGCTCCAACTTCGTCGGTGTTCGTGTCGCGCTCTCACCAACGACAGTTTTATCAGCTTCATCAACGTTGCGACCTCCGCAGGGTCCAACTTCTTGATGATCTCCTCCATCGATCATCCTCTTCTCCGATCACCTCACACTCGTCCCACGATTCACGTTCGTCCTCTTCATTCTCTCCTAGGCCCGATCATGCCTCTCCCACATCGGATCTAGCCTTCGATGTCAACGTCCGGAACGACCCGCGGGAGACATCGGGAATCGCGACAGAAAGCTCCTGCGGGCTCCGCAGGAGTCGCGGCTTCGCGGTGGTGGCGGAAGTGTGGTGGCGGTGGCGGCGGCACGACAGCGGTGGCTAGGGTTTGTGGCGGTTAGGATTTGTGCTCTGATACCATATAGAATATTTTGAAGTTCAATTTTTTTATAATCTCTTGGCTATATATATATATATATATATATATATATATATATATATATAGCCTTACAACCCTCCATCTTACATAAAAACCCCTAATACATTCTAATATACCAACAAAGATCATGCATCATGCTTTTATCATCTCCAAGCCACCCACCTTACATGATGAGACGTCATCAAGTTGAATGATATCTTCCTTCTAGAATAACGAATCAAACCAAGTTCCACCCAAACAAACATGCATTGAGCTACCCAAGTCCAATAGCCACCCACCAGGAGAACAGCACATACCCAGTATAACTATGAGAAATACACAATCTCTCATACTACTTTTCACCATCATCACACTTCTGAAACTTTAATCAACATAATGCATTTTTTATGTATATCATGGCCAAATTCATTATAAAGATAACATGGTTTACCCTTCTTCTTTGATAATGAATACGGTTGTGCTCCCCTCGATAATTTACCAAAAGACCTTCATCTTTCATCATCACCCATTAGTTGCTCACTCATAGACAATTGCTCACCCATAGACACAAGTAATTTCTAGCAACAATAAGCTATATACAAAGATATTCAATCCCATTTATTTCCATGCAAGAACCATGTTAAATTGCTTATATGAAGCATAAAGCAAGAAAATAAATACACATGCCACATCTTCTTCCTCTATCTTGACAAGAATGGTGCTAAGTTGGCTGAAGATTATATTAAATATGTTCAATTGTTCCTTTACCTTCTTTCATCTTCAGTCTGAACAACTCATGCTTCAAGAAACGCTCCACTGGATGGTTCTTTCCAAGGTATATCTCCAACTTCTCACAAAGCCAATTAGTCGTATCTTTATCAATGATTTGAAGATCACTTTACCCGCTAAACACAACCTGGTGATACAAGTAGAATATATCTCCATCTCCTCTTGCTCATCATCTTCCATTGACTTTGACTATGACTTAATGGATTTCACGAACAAATTTTCATAAAGGCTTTTGTTGCACCAGCAGAGCTTTAACTCTTTTCTGCATAGTTAGGGGTTCCCCTTTTTCATTGAACTTGTCCATCATGAATTATCCAAGAATTGTCGTAGTCATTGTCGTCATTCCAGATCTTTTGGATCTTCATCCAAAGCTCTGATACCACTTGATGTTATCATGGAACAACTTTGATACCACTTGTTGGGATAAAGTGCAGAAAAAATTCCTCAAGGATTAAGCCACAATGAGACTACCACACCAATAACGATTCATTAGTCGGGTCTTGCGTAAAAAAACAAAGATAATAAATAAACGAGACGTAAAATACACAAAGATTATGCTTAAAACCTAAATCAAAAGGGAATCAAGTGGAAAGCGATATCACTAGTACACAAGATATTTTCAGGCTTTACAAGATCGCTACAACATGATCCCCAATTCAAGAGAAAGCACACAAGAACCAAGAAAACCACAGATTACACTCGAGAAGAATCCAAGAAATTCAATCCCACTCCTTCAATCTCTCCTCTCTTTCTTTCTTTCTCTCAAACTAGGCTGTCAACACCCACACACATGCAATGAATTCCCAAGGAAACCCTAGGTCTCCATGTATAGTCAGACCCTATTTTGGAGTCCAAGCCAAAAGAACCAACTTCCTTTACTACCCAATCTGCCAAAATGGGTCCAACTGACAGGTGGCACAATTCCGAGTTCCTGCATAATTCGAGCATGACTAGGCTAGTCGGTCATGGTTGCGCTAAAAATGTGATACAAAAAATATCAGCTAAACCATAAATCTGCCATATTTTCTTGATTCTTCTATCTCCCCAGTCCAAATGGAGTGCCTTGCTAAGGAGCAGGAGTACTATCTTCCTGAATTTTTTCTATCTATAATTCTGATCCAATATACATAACTATCTAGTAAGTTTGATACATATATGACAATTGCTGTTCAAGCAAACCTTTAATTTCAAATATCCGTAAGGAAATAAATCAAGACATCACGTCTCAGTTTATTTACTTCTCAGTGGCATAAGGTCCAAATTGCAATGGGTCAAACTTAATGAAGCCTCTGACAATACAGGTGTATGCAGCAGCAGATGACAGGTCAAACTTAACAAGATTAACCATCAGTTTGTATGGGTTGAAGTTAACCTAAAGTGTCTCAGACCAAAGAGTTGACCTAAAAGAGTTATGCACACTGCAGGTTAAGGTGATGCCCCTTAACAGAGTAGTGATGTCTCTTTGTGGAGAAGAATTGATGGAAAAGATTAAGCAAGTTAACCCCAAAAAACTGAGATGCAGTTTAAGGTCAAACTTAATTCTATTCATCTAGTGCATGATCTTCAAAGGCTGATCCTATCACTGATTAACAAACCCCTGCATACAATTCTGTTCCAAAGTGTCATTCTGGAAAATTCCATTAAGCATGTAATAGATAACAGGATGTCTACACTGCAATGCACACGACAACTTATACAATTCAGAAATAATGCCGGGGCCCATCAGCAAAGTGCAAGCTATGTTGCCAGCAGATCGGTGTCTCAGTCTACAGCTTGGATGAAGCATGGGAATTCTACTGACTCTTCCAGCAGAACTTCTCAAATGGATGTAGTCCGCCCAAATATCATTGGAAGTACTATAAACGTGACTGGCAGTGGCATTGTTGCCAACAGGAAGGTAAAACATATCATCAAAGCACGGAGACAGGCCAAGTGTAGTGCCCCGCTTCGCGTAGGCACTATGTACAAGAGATATCGCTTTGTTGGCTCGAGCGGAAGCCTTCTCAAAGTGTTCTTCAATCGAAACACAAGATGATTGATCTAAGTGAGTGGGCAGAACTTCATTCTCTGATTCTTGCACGCCTTAATAATGAATCTGAGTTTTCTACTGCTTGTTCTAAGAAAATAGTTTCATAAGAAGAATGATAAAACCTGACTCTGCATGCTTAATAAGAGAACTCGTATTGCTTGTCATTGAAACGAACCATTGCCATGCTACATGCTAAGTTACACGAGCACCGCTATCAATCGAACCATTGTTATGCTAATAAGAAAGAGTAAAAGATTGCTTGAACTTATCCTTGTATCACATGCTAAACTAGAGCAGAACTAAATGCTTGTCTAAAAGAGATAGAAGAACGATTACTATGCTTGCTTAAATAATAGTCTGCTTGCATGTTCCCTATCGTACTAAAAGAGAGAGAATTGCATGCTAGATTTATAGAACTGTTCTTGCCTGTTACTTGTTAAAAGAACTTGATTGCTTGAACATGTTTCATTGATCGCACTGTGAAAAGAGAGAACTGTATGAATAGCTTGAACTGGTACATCTAGCCTAATAGTCCACCCTGAGGCTTGAAGTCCTTATTTACGGGAGGGTGTGGCTATTAAGCAAGAGTATTGAGAGCTCTGGCTCTATTGCTTGATTGACATGCTTGCTTGTTCTTGATCATGTGCATCATATAGTATTTATCTGATAGAAATACATTCATGCATCGGTCTGACAACTTGTGCACAGGGTTTACCTCTCGAGCGGTTCCTAGGGCACTAGGGATCGTTCGGCCTGGGAGAGTTCTGGAACACCCTGAGGCTAGAAGTCCTTATTTTACGGGAGGGTGTGGCTTTTAGTGTAGTGCTGAACCATGTGTCCCGGCTGCTATTTTGAGCGTATTTTAGTGTATAGCAACCATGCGTTTCAGCAGCTAGTAGCCGATCTGTCATTAGTGAGATGGGTTTGTACGTCCCAACTGCTAATCATGGTTTTCATGGGCCATCATATAGTTAGGGCGCATGCTAGGCTAGTATTCTTGCATACCTAATTGTTTGATGCAGAGACGGACAGAAAATATAACATTGTTTATATATGCAAATTGTTGCTAACTTGTATGTCTGCTGCAGGGATAACCGTTCGGCCATGGATAAGGATCACTGAATAAGTGATTACTTGTATTTCCTTATGTTCCTTATCATAAATGCGAAATATGATGTATTTGTTTTACTTGAATATATTGCTGCCCCTATTGCATTGAATTGAATAGTCCACTTGATGCACTTGTCTTGCTTCGAGATGAACAGTCCACTAGAGGTAACTTTTGTTCCTAAGAGATTGAATATGGCTCACGATACATGATGCGCACTGCACGATAGAACACTGTCTCTATAGCTTGATGTATGTTTGAATGTGCAAACTGGTTTCAAAGACATGTTTTCAAAAAGATAAAATCTGACTATAATCATGTGCTGCATGAAATGAATCTAGGTAAAAGTAGCAAGATCACTAGTAATGTAATGTTTTGCCACATGCTTACTTAGTGTTGGTTTCAGGGAGTGTTGCTTCTGTTCGTTGATTTTTATACTCACCAGTACTTTCTCCAAAGTGCTGACCCACAAACAGTTTGCTTGTTCTCAGGTGCTGGATCGTCTGAAGAAGCGATAACCGTGCCTCATCCCAAGGACCCGAAAATCTAGAGTCGATGCCTTGAGCCGTATCGAGATTGCTTTGAGCTGCTTTTGTATAAAGGGATGTGATGTATGGAACGATGCCATTGTATTCGAGAGAGAGAGCTTGAGCGAATTGTGATCTCGGCCAAGCGCCGCTTGTAACATATCTTGATTATCAATAAAGAGCTTGTTTTCTTATGCCATTGTTTTCTTCACTTTTCTGCAATATTGTGTCGCTGCTCCTGTCTTGAATAGCTTACTTGCCCTTGTTCAAGCTTTGGCATTGTGCAAGCGCAGCTTAGGCTTGCACGGCATCACGCCCAAGCGGAGACGATCGGTCCCGCAAGGACCCAAGCGAGGACGAACGGCCCCCTGCGAGATCGGGACGTGACACCAAGTATCTGAAATTATCATAAAAGCATGGGCCAGCAGGAGTCCGATGATCGGCAAAACATATGGAGATCAATGTTTCAAGGACACAAATGCTATAAAACACGATATGGACATGGTGACACAGACAAAACACTGAATTTGGAGTATCCTAATGGAACTATTGAGTTTCTGTGCTATGTCCAATATGTATCCAACATAGACAAGGTACGACATGTCACTGGTTTTTGGAGTCCGTGCTTCCTTGCTGGAGATTACAAAATCATCTGCAGTGATTGCCTCCCCTTGACTAGGTACGGAGAACAGGAGGTGAGCCATGGCATCATGCAGTTCGATAGATGTTTGGACTTGTATACTTTATTTCTTTTGTTCCAAAGCCAACATTTAAGAAATCATTAAATAAAATAAACAAAAATATTCGTCGTGCTTATTACTATCAAATTAAGATCATTAAACCAATACCATAGTGTTGTTTTAGTTATTGTTTTACAAAATCGTATAGTTTTCAATAGTTTCTTTCAAGGATAAATAATAATGAAAGTCTCCAGTTTAGTGTTTCATGTTTTCTCCTAAAAGATTTCTTTATGCATTGCTATATTCTAGGCCCACGGGTACCTCTAAGTAAAATGTAGTGTCAAAAGAGTTATACACACACACACACTTTAAGAGTTTTATCTAAAAGTTGAATAACTCTAAAGCCCAGTGCAGTTTTTATCAGTGTGCATGTAAAATAAGATGCTAGTCAAGATTGACAACAATTGATACTCCAATTGGATCATCAATCATGATACTGTACCGATTATGGGGCATTCTTATTTACAATGCATACTCACTATGTCCCTATAAAAAGATGTTCTTAAACTTGTGGAGAAGTGAGACATTAAAGGAAGGTAGACTTGAAATTCCTAGGAGGAAAAAGGGCAAAATTACATTTAAACACGCTTCTGCCGAAGGAAGGTTTTATAGACGCTTCTGGAGAGAATGGAATCAAGGGATTCAAAGAATTGATCCATACTGACGGTTAATCTTGTTATGTCCACATATGGCAGATAACAGCAGAGACTTTCACGCCATGGATTAAACTTGTGTTTTCCATTGCAACTTTAGTTCGTAGAGGAAGGAGACTGCTAAAGAAAGGAGATAACCAATAACTGAATATTTACTGTTCGCAGAAAGTACAAGTCCGATACCTATAAGATGGTAAGTTATTGAACTACAGCAAGTAAGGCGTCCTAAAATCCAATAGACAACAAGAATTCTTCATATTAAAAGTGAAGATTCACGGAATCATGGACGAAAGAGAACCAGTACTGTTTGGGAGCTACATATGTTATGAAGATCAATCTGAGCTATAATATTACTATCAACCATTTGTTTCACTTTTTAAAGTTTAAATCACATCATATGTTTCAGATAATCTGACCACTATATAAACCGAGAAATGTTAGAAAATATAAGTGAAGGTGTTGGTGTTGCTGACATGATAGGGGAGGAGAATTTGCATTATAAACCTAAGGATTGGACTCGGGGAAGAGAGAAATTTTTCCAAAGGCATAACATTCATTATGTTGAATATGAACTATGAACCAACTTAATATTAACTATGAACCAACTTGTCCATGTAATCGAAGGTTAAAAATAAAGTGAGCGTTGCTTTCATAACAGGAAATCTACAAGTAAGATAAAATTAAAATAAATATTTGAATATATTATGTATTTATGAAGTCATACTCTAGCCCCCCCAAAAAAAAACAGCTGAAAAACTGATTCCATGTTATGGTTCATTCAAGATTGCATGTAATTACCACAGTGAGTTCCCCCGGGAACTGGAAGATCATTTCAAGATCTTCAAACATATTTTAGAGTTCAATGTGACTATTCTCACTTCGGCCTACAAAAATGATGAGACTTCCCCCCAGGAAGCGGCATTTTGCTAATAGATGAGGGGGGAACTAAGTAAGCTGTCGGATAAGCAAAATATACGAGATCACAACGTCGATTGCTCGCGGCTAAATATGAATTGAGACGAAAGCTTTATGAACACTTGAGCAGAATAGCTAAAAGAACCTAGTTTGGTAAATTAACCAGCATTCAGTCCTTGAGAAGAAAGACTAATCAAATCCATATACGAAAGACAGAAAAGATTACCTTCTGTTTCTTCAGCCTCTCATTTTCTTCTTCCAGTCGAGAAACCTTGTTCTCTAATTCATTGGTATAAGCCTGTAACGACAACAAACACAAGAGTAATATAAAATACACGATCTTCCCTTTCAGCAAAAATTGGAAACTAGATGAAAACTGGTACCTGCTTCCTAGCTCTAGAACGTGCCGCAGACTCCCGGTTCTTAATCATCCTCTTCTGTCTCCTCTCCACCATCTTGTCCGCAACGTCCCCCGAATGCCCCCTCTTCCTCCCTGGTGTCTGCGAGTCGGACATCGCCCCCACCGGCTGCGGCGAGAGGCTCATCTGCTCCTCCGGGTACCCCACCTCCAACATCTGGTTCGAGCTGCCGCCCATCGCCGGCTGGCCCCCACGGCCTGGCAAGTAAGCCACCATCATGCCATGCTGATCCACTGCGGGCATCTGCTGGTACAGCCAATGCGCAGCGCCCTGCGGAGGCGCCGCCGCTCCAACGGCACTGCTCCTTCCATTCCCGGAGCCGCCGCCCTCAGGCATGACTCCGGCCTTCGCCAGGAAGTCCTCCAGCGTCATCTCCCCGAGGGTTGGCTGCCTCTCCTGTCCGCCCCTCCTCCCTTCCCCGTCTCTATTGGTCCCCTGCTGGATTTCTCTCCACACTTCCTCGACCGTCTTCTTGACCAGCCCCTGCGGCATGGTCAAGCTGCCCTGGCGGTGTATACCGGAGCCCGACGCGTACTGATTGCGGCCGACGGCGGCAGCGGGTCCTTCGACCGCGACGGATTGCTCGGCGTCCAGTCCCTTGAGAAGCTCCTCGAGGTTCATACTGTGCAACGGCTCCCCCAAGTGGGTCTGGACCTCATTGAGAGTGAGGCTGTAGAGGGACCCCTGTCTGGCCAAGCTCTGAATCTGGGAACGATGTCCGCCGCCGCCGCCGCCACCACCACCCTGAGTTGCCATGGTCTGAATCCCCATACACTGACACTTATTTCCCCAAAAAAAAATCTCAGGATTCACAACAAAATCAAGCAAACCCTAGAATCACCACTTCCTCTCCCAAACTGCAAAAAGACACAAAGATATCATTTTTTTTGCGAAAAATAAAATAAAAAACCCATCAGAGCTAAACTCGGAGCATCACAACAGGGCACAGAAGCATCCAAATGAATATATAATAAATTGCATAAAAATCTCACCTTTATTGCTAAAAAAAACAGAACACAAATATTTCAGACCACCAAACTGCAAGATGAATGCAAAGATTTCATCTTTTTGCAAAAACAAGAAAACCCATCAGAGCTGAGCTCAGAATATTCATCAAAATCTCATCTTTTATTAGAAAGAATAGTACTTTTGCCCACGAATTAGATAATCAAGATGTTCCAAAATGGAAAAGAAGGAGAACTTGGGACAAGTAGGCATTAATAAGGAGTAAAGCTACAGAGAATCTAGGAAAGAGCAGCGCAGACGTACCAACGAAAACCCATGAGCAATAGAAAATCCAATCTTTTTTATTTATTTTTCTCAGTTCCTTTTTTTCCTATGAAATTTCACCCGAGAATGAGTAAAAATAGAAATCCATACCTAGTGGATTGCTGGATCATTATGATCCCACGTACAGATGGTATGGTATTTTTGCGAGTAGATTGGAGCAAGAGGGAACCAAACACCTGGATTCGAGAGGAAAACTATGAGTTTAGTACAACTTTACTAGCCAATCAAGCACGCGAGATCACCTTTCAGAGAGTAATACTATAATATAATAGATATTAATCTTGTTGCTTCAAACCATTTTTTTACTCCCTGACGTGATATATTAAATAATATTATATAATATTTAACATAATAACTTATATGTTAAATTTAATCTAAAAAATTAATCACTCAATTTTTTTTATTTTTTATTTTAATTTTAAAATTTATCATGTTAGTTGTTACATTAACTGTTACGCTAGTTGTAGCATAAGAATAAATAATTTGGAGGGACACTTTGAGGTGGTTAATAGCATTATTCAAAATAATAATATATATTATGGCTTTACATGATTTTTCTAAATATATCCTTATCTAACTTACCAATTTAAATTTTTAAACTAAATTTAATAAGAACAAATAGGTAATTAAGTATATAATTTTTTTTTTAAATGTAGTTGGCTCTACTGTGTCTTTTACTTTTTCTAAGTACAAAAAAAAAAAGACGGTTAAAATACGTGTATATATATTAATTTATACTACTATATAACAAGAAAAGTTAAGGTTTCACCGTGAATTTTTGCGCGCCAAAAATAAACTTGTCTATATTTAATAATTAAAATTGTTCATTAAATTTAACATGGGTAGTTAAGTAATTACTTATAAAGAAATTAAAGGGCGGGTTGTTTGCTCTTTTTAAGTAATAAAAAAATCTTTTTAAGTAATAAAAAAATTAAAGGGCTTTGCTCTTCGGGCAATGCTACCACTACAACCAAATGCTTACAACTCATTTACAACCGATGACGTGGCAGCCGCCCATTGAGCGAAGGGGGAGAGGTAGGACCCGATGGCTGCCCAGTGACAGTCCGGTGGCTGTCCGGTGACAGAAACGCCACGTGACGGATGCTAATTGGGGAGAGGTGGGGCTGGTTGGGACCCAGATAGCAGGGAGGGGGAGGGTTGTTAGTTGGTTGTAAGCAATTGGTAGTAAATTTAGCATTATTGCTGCTCTTCTCAAGTAATACATTTTTTTTAAATATTATTGTTTGTTATTTACGATTAGTAGTAAAGAAAATTAAAATTTTGTCCTTCTCAAGTAGTAAAAAGTAAAAAAAAAAAATTATTGTTTACTCTTTCAAAGTAGTATAAATAAGTACAACGCATATGTATATATACTAGTTATATATAATACAAAAAAAAAAAAAGTTTTACCATGAAATTTTTATATTCTAAAAGTGTCCTGTTCTAACATTATATATATATATACTCCTACTCCTACTTCTACTCCTAACTACCCCCCCAACACACACACACACACACTTCTACTCCTAACTAAATCCCCCACCCCCACATGTACTGCTGCACCATACACACACACTTTTATATATATATATATATATATATATATATATATATATATATATATATATATATATATATATCATCTCAATAATAAATTTATCTCATAATATCTTATATTATTTTTAAATATATTTGTCATACAAGTATTTATTTAAAAAATAGAAAAAAAAAAAAAAAAAACATTTGCATGACTTCTATAATAATAATAATAAAGTAATAATATTCGTGATAATAATAACTATCTAAAGTTAAAAAAATGTCCCAGTACGACGAAGGTTCTTGTAATGTATAATTTCGAAGGATCAAGATAAACAGTCTTAACCACCACCATCACCACCACCACCACCACAACAACAAAGCTTTTCTATAAAAATTTTGAAATTGAGCTCATTTCTTGTCCTAACTTTCAATGTAATGCCACTAATACATAGTAACTAGCATCCTCATTTTAGCATTGCTCGTTCTTCTTGGCATATTTGTTAATCACCAAGTTAACACTTTGATTGATAAAGTATGATTGTGCTTATAGCTTTTATATATAATTTTTCTTTCAACTTTAATGGTACTTTACGATTGCAAAGCACTGTTCCATTTCAATTCATATCCATGTATGCTAATTATATAAACTTACTTCTCAATCTTTCAATAATGAAGAATGAATGGTACCCCTACAAAAATACTTTGTTTTAGCGACGGAATTATGCGTCACTAAATGTGTTTTTCCGTCGCTATTTGTATTTAGCGACGGAAAGGTTTCTTCAGTCGCTACAAAAATTTCGTCGCTGTATCGACGGATTAGCGACGGATTGAGCGACATAAAACTGACGACGGATCAGCGACGTATAAGTTACGTCGCTAAACTTTCTGACTACTCACCGACGGATTAACGACGGATTTTGTGAGCCAAAATTTGACAAATTTTTCAAAATGTTTTGCACATTCAGGACTCACGGAGTTCGTCGTTAATCCGTCACTCTTAGTGACGGATCAGCGACAAAATTTAGCGACGGATTCTGATACATATTTGGTACATTTTGTGTGTATCATACGTTTTAGCAACGAAATTTTTTGTCGCTGAGTAGTCTCTGGCTTGAGATTTTTCAAATTTTTCGTCGGAAATCCGTCGCTGACCTGAGATATTTCCAGATATTCCGTCGCTATTACGTTGCATGTCCATCGCTAAAGATAATATTTTTTTCAGAAATTAATTTCTGCTGAGCATATACCTGTTATACATTCACCAAATTTCATACAAATAAATTTCACACAAGCAAATTCCACAAAAACTAATAAAACCCACACAAACATATACACATATTATATACACGTCGAAATAATAAAGTAGAGTAATCCAAACATGTACAAACAACTGTTATAGAATTTCACAAAGTCAAATAAATATGATCAAATTAAAAAATATAACCATTTAAAAAAAATTCCACAAACACAAAAAATCGATCAAGTCGACGTTGCAGGCGGAGGCGGCGGCAGCTAGCCATGTACTGCGTTACAACCATAACAATGGTATCCTGTAGATTATCAGGAGCAACGGCAGACGGAGTAGTGGCAGGAGTCGTCGAAGGAGCTGGAGGATCCATCGATGCCGTCGGAGGAGCTGGAGCCATCGGAGTAGCCGTTAAAGGAACCGTCGTAGTAGCCTTCGGAGGAGAAGGTGCTGCAGCATCACGAGTGTCTATCAACTGTCGGACCAGCCCATGTAGCTCATGCACAATCGTCGTGAGCTGCTCCATAGATATCGCATCAGAAGGAACGTCGGAGCCGGGCACTGATGGAGCTGGAGTAGCCGTCGGAGGAGCTCTGGAAAGAACTGACGGCATCGATGCCAACGATCTGGTACCGTACAATCTGCCGCATTTCCCTCTCCCGACAGCTTGTACCCACCGATCATTTCTCTCAGTCGGCGTCCTGCTCTCAGCGTCCCCCTCTAACGTCTCATACGTCTCCTATATTTATTTATATAAATAGATTTAGAGTTAAGAATTTTAGAGTTATATGTACTATATTTGATTTTAGTTAGAGTGTCATATTAGATAGTAGATATCATAGTATACGTATATAATTTGAGTTATATTTGCTATATATGATTTTTATGATATCTTAAAATAGGATATTAACCAAGGTTCAAAGTATCGGAATCGGTATCGGACCATTCCTATGACCTAGAAACCTAGAATCTAATTAAATTATAAAAATAATCTAATTAAATTGACAAAATTTAATAACGACAACTTACATATGCTTTGGCGGCCCGCTCATCTACGAGCTTCCCATCCTTCTTTATTTTGTGAGTCAGTTGGAAGATTGATGGAAAGTCGACGGTCTTGGGGTCTTCCCCGGCTCTGGCGGCCTCGTCTCTCTGTAAAAATTAAGAAATTAATAAATAAGCAAAAAAAAAAAAGAATTATAAAAAAATTAATCTAGCGGAAAATTATAATACTAACCATCCGTCGAAAATGCTCGACGGTCAGAATGGATCCACCAGTATGGAGACTACCCTTAGCACAGGCAGCATTCGCCAAAACTACATGTACTTGAGATCCGACTGTCTGAAATGAGTGAATCCATCAGAACATAAACCCAACCGGACATTCCTGTGCTCCGCAGCAAATTCAGGATGACACAAATAAAAATGCTTCCATGCTTATCCATTGGAAGGATGAGATAATTCTCCTTCATCCATCTTTCGTTCCTTGATATGCCAGGTCATGTGTTGTGTTGTATTTGCGGACATATACATCCTCTGCAGCCACTTTGTGGTCGACAAAAACTGCATGTACTTGTAGGGACACAACCTTGCTTGGGCAGTTGACTTTCTTTTGCCCCGAATTGGCTTGTACCGATCTGCATGACAGAAAATGCATTTATCTTTATCATTGTTCTCCTTGTAGTACAACATGCAACCGTTTCGACAATAATCTATCTTTTCGTATCCTAATCCGAGTTTTTGTATCATCATCTTCGACTTGTAAAAGTTTTCAGGCAACTCCTTCGATCCTTTTGCCAACAACTCTCTAATAAACTGAATTATCCGGTCGTAGCATTCCTGCGGCAAGTTAAAATCATACTTTAGATTCAACAGCCACATCACCACCGATAGTACAGAATGAGAATCACAACCCGGGTATAACGGAGTATCGTTATTCTTGAACATATCATAGAATTCCTTCGCACCAGGATTAGGATCCTCCGGATCAAAACTTGGACCGGCCGCATCAAATACCAACTCACGCGCCAGGTTTCGCGGTCGATATTCAAAGTTATCTTCGAGAGTAGACTCTTCTACCTCCATATTGAAGGAGAAATTATGATATTGCGAAAACAAATATTCTCCTTGAGTCGTCCACTCCTTATAGTTTGGTACAAAATTCTTCTTGTAGAGATGCTCCCTAACGAGACTCACCTCTTTGAATGGTATATTATGATATTTGACACAAGGACACTTGATGAGCCTCACATCCATGAAATAAGGTTGACTACTGGCGTATTTTAAAAATTCCTCAGCGCTCGCCATGAAATCATCTGTCAAACCAATCATACTCTCATGTCGCCGATTGTACATCCACGATCGATCAACTAAGTATCGACTCATTGTTCAAACTAATTCTGTATGTACATACCATATATATTCAAAAAATATAGATTAAATACAAGTATCAAAAAACTTAAAGAATAAGAATATTCTAACTTAGTGTCACGCCCCAGTCCAAAAACACCGAGGGACTAGCTACGTGGCAATGGCCAACAGCACAACTCCAATGGACAAACCCAATTTAATGGACCCGTTAGAGTACACTTAAGATGTAATATAGATAAATAAAGTCTACTACTCCCGTCACAGTATATAATCTAAACTAATCTCATCCACAGACAGTAATCATAATACAAGGAGATAGAACAGTCAAGAAAATAAATAAGGATATTGTCCATCATCAAGTCCAAATAAGTAGTGTCTCGGAGAACAATATGTCACAATAAAGAAAATAGAATAACACCAAATACATATGTCCATAAGTCCAAGTCCAAATATGAAATAACACTAAGCATAAATAACTAAATAAGTAACTGAGTACTCAGGAGAAATCCTCTAGCATAACCTCGTCCTCTGGTGCCAGTATCGCTCCAACGTCAGCTCATGTCCTGTAAACCTCGGGGTAATCCTCCTCTGCTATACCTGGGGACATAATCCGGATCCAGGTCCTTAGGGGATATAGCAAGGTACAAGAATAATTCAAGCTAAAGTACAATGTCACGCCCCAGTCCCAATAATACGTAGGACTAGAACACGTAAGCATGCCAGCCGCATGGATATGACAACTCCAATATATGGAAACCA
Source organism: Iris macrosiphon (assembly GCA_036927795.1). Taxonomy (NCBI): domain Eukaryota; kingdom Viridiplantae; phylum Streptophyta; class Magnoliopsida; order Asparagales; family Iridaceae; genus Iris; species Iris macrosiphon. Next base: position 39,123,468 of record JAYESA010000020.1, read on the forward strand.
TAACCCATACGTACGCTGTAATATGAATATAAACTCACATGTGGTATATATAATGTCACAAGTCACAGATATGCTAATCTCATCCACACAACAAGTCATAGAAAAGAAATACTAAGCTAGAATAAGGAGTCTGAAATATCCAGAAAATAATAGTCGGGTGGAGACAAATCCACTACCAAAGACTATATCCAAAACTAAAATGAGAGAGGAGTATAAAGTCTCCAATATAAAATAATATGAAGACAGAAGTGTATCAGCTAAAAGAATCCATCGCTAGATAATCAACGATGCTCAGAAGGTAAGACCTCCTCGGCAGAAAGGAATGCGTCAGGTCCAGGCCCGTACTCCTGCAAATACTCAAGAGCAGATACATCTGGCAGAGGACCAGGTCCTCAGAGGGACGTAACAAGATACAGAAAAGCGAGCCAACTTGAATACAGTAAACATGCATATAATTTGAAAATAAATAAGTACGTTGTACAAGACCATCTATATGAATGCAAATGAGGACAACTTTTCGACGTATGGGCAAGGGTAGGCTACTCGATCTAAGCCTCACAACTCACACACCCGTCAATGGACATCAGAAATCGACATACCTCTGGGGTAGCGACTAGCGCGACTCTACAGAAATCGACATACCTCTGGGGTAGCGACCAGCGCGACACACGCCCGTAGTGCGAACTATATACTACGGTTTACCAGAGTGGTTAAAAGCCTATACGCCTAATAATTGTCCTCTATGATACTAAGTGTCAAGTGTGTGTGTCAACATATCTAATATATAGTAATGACTGAAAGGAACTACACATGCAATAAATAAATAGAACTGAAATAAATATACAGAAATATACTAAGCATGCAAAATACTGTAAGCAATTTGGCAAGGTATCTTGCCTGGCAAGAAAGCTGCAAAATATAGTGTCCCAATGTCAACACCAAGAGTCAGAAGCTACGGCCTCAGAATGAACGTCTCCGGATGCGGTGAAGACGGAACGGCGTTTGGTTGAGCGAGTCGACGAAAAATAACTCCTGAGCGAAGGTGTCTCGTGTGAGAATCTGCAGTGCGCGAGGTCGGAGTCGTCGGGATGGTTTGGACGGCTTGGCGGGGTTCTCTGGCTGCGGTGACGGCTATAGATGAGAAGAGGGGGTCTGAATATTTTAGGTTAGGATTTTTTTAAAAGATAAATAAATAAATAAATATATATATATATATATATATATATATATATATATATATATATAATAGGGAGAGAGAAAGGGATGGAGGCGTCCGCAGAAAAAAGAAAAGGGAAGAGGCTGCTAGCAAGTTGAGGCGGGTCTGGGGTTAGCACTTTGCTAAAGGCTGAAGGGGGCGGGTCCTTAGTGAGTAGAAATTTGCTAAAGGGCTGAAGGGGGCGGGTCCTTAGTGAGTAGCAATTTGCTAAAGGGCTGAAGGCGGGTCCCTGGAAGCAAGTTGCTGAAGGAGGGAGCAAGTATAGTGTTGTTATTATTATTATTATTATTATTATTATTATTAGTAAATTCTTATTTAATAATTCTTTTTCTTTCTTTTCTTTTCCTTTCTAAATATATATATATACATATATATATTTGTGTATACATATATATACCCATAAAAAAATTCATGGATTAGAATAATGCACACCATTAGGCTAGCAACTGCTTAAGGGGGTCTCCTACATGGAATAAATTCTGAAAAATTCCTGATGGTCCCATAAATCCTCTAAGTGCCCGAACACCTAAAATAAAAATTATTAAAAAAAATCTATTTCTCCTATTTAGCACATAATTACTATAATTAAATTATTAAAAAAAAATAAAAAATAAAAAATACGGTTTTTTTTTTAGAAATAGGGGTTTTACATTCTACCCAACTTACAAAAATTTCGTCCTCGAAATTGACACTAACCCATATTCATAGTGATCACTATAGCTAGTACGCTACATTGGTGTCTAGCAGGACTCCTAAACTCATGATCTGCCATTCTAACACTTTCTCATCTATTGTCCATCCACTATTCTATCATCCTCTAACTCGTCTACACTACCCAACTTACAAGATTCTACTAATAGTCACATTCTTTGAAGCTATTGTCTAGGTTTGTAAGATAAATACATTTATTGGGTCGAGAATCTTGGGATACCTGTCTAGAATCTCATAACTATGACTTTCCCATAACCGTCAAGTATCATAGTCTAATACTGCCACGCCACCTGGCCAGTATGACTGCAAGTAATTTGACTACTCTACCAAAATTGTCTGGCGACAACTGTCGCTACCTCGCCGACGATTTTTCATAGTCATCAGTTCGTAACAAGTGCCTTTAACTCTTTCCTAGGCATAGTCTAAGTTTTTTTTAGGGAAACACTTAAGGTCTTGACTAACTATTAGGGGTATGATCTAGCTCAAATGATCTAACAATTTTTACTAGGCTACATAGTGCTACTTAAGGGTTAAACTAATAAAGAATACACATATATTGCTATAGTGCATATACATATTAAGAACTCATCCTTAGTTATCAAGCATTACTGCACATTTATGTTTTAACTAACAAAATAAGGATAAGGTTGATATAAATCAAACAATTCATAATGGCACGAAAGATACGACTATGATAGGAAGAGTTACGCACGAGATAAAGAATGAATATAAAAGGAGAAGATGAGTCACCCCAAGAGGGCGAGATAAAAATAGGGGAGAATACTACTACTGCTACTCACGTCATCCATTAGCATCGCGTGTATGCCATCTGGGTAGAATAGAAATATATCCTTATAACTGCTAGACCACCATATATATAATTCTACATCTATTTGTACATCTAAGATCTTGTGTCACAATGGGGTTATGAGTATGCAAAGTCAATTATAACTAAAAGGTCGTACCTGTATCTACGGCTTCCTGTGTCTGCTCTCCCATACTTGTCATAATGAGTGTTTGGCCTTGTCCTTGGTTGTTCAACTGGGGTCTAGTCCCCTCCATTTGTGCAGACTGTAGAAGCAGTGGTGGGTCCCTTTGGTCTTCTATACTTAAGGGTGTATGCGGTGTTCTTGATTCTAATGCCATAGACCCCGGGTTCTGCTGAGGACATTCTCGGGCTTGATGGTGACTTGATCCACATACCATGCACAATCCCAATCGACGACGACAATCTCTATGAATATGACCTGGTATACCACAAAAGTTACAAGTACGATGCCCCTTGGCTGGATATGGTGCGACACTATTTGGTTGTTGGCGTGTCAAAGGGTGTCAAATGGGTCCTCCTTGCTGTATCCTTACTGGTCCTTGGTGACTTCTCTGTTGAATTCCGTTTCCCTTGTTGATGGCCTCCTGAATCCTGACCTCTGTCAATAAGTCGGCATAAGAGATCCGGGACTGGGAGCTAGTGTAGTATTGGAGCTCCTGAGTCAGCCCACGGTGAAACCTCTTAGCCTTCTCTAAGTCATTAGGTATTAGGACTGTGCCATACTTACTGAGACGGCTAAATTCTGCGTCATACTCATCAACCGTCCTGTCCCCTTGCTCTAGATGGAGGAACTGATTGTACAATGCGTCCCTTACAGTATCCGGGAAGTACTTCCTCTCAAAGCATTCCAAGAATTGTTCCCAAGTCTGACGCGTACCCAACTGGCGCTCCATTGATTCCCACCAGTGATGCGCGTTGCCTTCTAACTGAGTCCTCACGCCTATCATCCATAGGTCAGTAGGTAGTTGTGATGCCTCTAACAACTTCTTGGTATTGGCAATCCAGTTCGTGGTCTCCTCTGGACTCTCATTGCCCTTATATGTCTTAGGGCCCATCTGCACAAAGTCCTTGACTGAACCAACCCGAGCTTGTGGTACTGAAACTAATGCCTGGGTTGGAATAGGGGCTAGTGCAGCCATTCTCTCAAGCGCTGCCAGAAATTCTAGCCTCTGCTCTGCTGCTTGCTGCCTCTGTTCCTGTATTATCATCTGAAAGAATTGGAACAGCTGCGCTTGGCCATCTTGCGGTGCTAGTGGAGCTGGAAAAGTCCCATTAGGTATCGTAGAAGGGGTTGATGGAGTTGGATTGCTAGTCAGTCCATCCGGTCTGGAAAGAAGAGGAGTCGTTGAGGTCACTCCTGGTGATTGGTCGTCGTCCCCTGGAGACGTGTTGTCCCCGGTGGCGGCATGCCCGTTATTCAATTTATCTCTCTGCAAGAGATGGACGAAGGGTTAAGAAGAGTACATGAATCAAGCAGGATGCAAGAACTTAAGTAGGACATGTTGGAAGGAAGGTAAGTTATAGTCAAGTATGGATGAGATCTAAAATTCTAATCCTAGGTGCAGGCCCGCTCGGTACAGTGACGTAACCGAAACGGCTAACTCGACCTGCATGGGCCACCACAAAAATATGTCATGCCCCAGTCCCAATAATACGTAGGACTAGAACACGTAAGCATGCCAGCCGCATGGATATGGCAACTCCAATATATGGAAACCATAACCCATACGTACGCTGTAATATGAATATAAACTCACATGTGGTATATATAATGTCACAAGTCACATATATGCTAATCTCATCCACACAATAAGTCATAGAAAAGAAATACTAAGCTAGAATAAATTAAGAGTCTGGAATATCCAGAAAATAATAGTCGGGTGGAGACAAATCCACTACCAAAGACTATATCCAAAACTAAAATGAGAGAGGAGTATAAAGTCTCCAATATAAAATAATATGAAGACAGAAGTGTATCAGCTAAAAGAATCCATCGCTAGATAATCAACGATGCTCAGAAGGTAAGACCTCCTCGGCAGAAAGGAATGCGTCAGGTCCAGGCCCGTACTCCTGCAAATACTCAAGAGCAGATACACCTGGCAGAGGACCAGGTCCTCAGAGGGACGTAACAAGATACAGAAAAGCGAGCCAACTTGAATACAGTAAACATGCATATAATTTGAAAATAAATAAGTACGCTGTACAAGACCATCTATATGAATGCAAATGAGGACAACTTTTCGACGTATGGGCAAGGGTAGGCTACTCGATCTAAGCCTCACAACTCACACACCCGTCAATGGACATCAGAAATCGACATACCTCTGGGGTAGCGACCAGCGCGACTCTACAGAAATCGACATACCTCTGGGGTAGCGACCAGCGCGACACACGCCCGTAGTGCGAACTATATACTACGGTTTACCAGAGTGGTTAAAAGTCCATACGCCTAATAATTGTCCTCTATGATACTAAGTGTCAAGTGTGTGTGTCAACATATCTAATATATAGTAATGAATGAAAGGAACTACACATGCAATAAATAAATAGACTGAAATAAATATACAAAAATATACTAAGCATGCAAAATACTGTAAGCAATTTGGCAAGGTATCTTGCCTGGCAAGAAAGCTGCAAAATATAGTGTCCCAATGTCAACACCAAGAGTCAGAAGCTACGGCCTCAGAATGAACGTCTCCGGATGCGGTGAAGACGGAACGGCGTTTGGTTGAGCGAGTCGACGGAAAACAACTCCGGAGCGAAGGTGTCTCGTGTGGGAATCTGCAGTGCGCGAGGTCGGAGTCGTCGGGATGGATTGGACGGCTTAGCGGGGTTCTCTGGCTGCGGTGACGGCTCTAGATGAGAAGAGGGGGTCTGGATATTTTAGGTTAGGGTTTTTTTGAAAGATAAATATATATATATATATATATATATATATATATATATATATATATATATATATATATATATATATATATATATATATATATATAATAGGGAGAGAGAAAGGGATGGAGGCGTCCGCGGAAAAAAGAAAAGGGAGGAGGCTGCTAGCAAGTTGAGGCGGGTCTGGGGTTAGCACTTTGCTAAAGGCTGAAGGGGGCGGGTCCTTAGTGAGTAGCAATTTGCTAAAGGGCTGAAGGCGGGTCCCTGAAAGCAAGTTGCTGAAGGAGGGAGCAAGTATAGTGTTCTTATTATTATTATTAGTAGTAGTAGTAAATTCTTATTTAATAATACTTTTTCTTTCTTTTCTTTTCCTTTCTAAATATATATATACATATATATATTTGTGTATACATATATATTATATATATACCCATAAAAAAATTCATGGATTAGAATAATGCACATCATTAGGCTAGCAACTGCTTAAGTGGGTCTCCTACATGGAATAAATTCCGAAAAATTCCTGATGGTCCCATAAATCCTCTAAGTGCCCGAACACCTAAAATAAAAATTATTAAAAAAATCTATTTCTCCTATTTAGCACATAATTACTATAATTAAATTATTAAAAAAATAAAAAATAATAAATACGGTTTTTTTTTAGAAATAGGGGTTTTACATACAATAAATAAAATAAGTGTGCTCAGGATATCTAACATAATCCATTTATGTGTATGCAAGTGAAAACGTACTCGTCCGCTAAACCACCGGATTTCATACATATATTAGGGTACTAGTGATAGTAGTAATAATAGTAGTAGATACGTACAAGCCCCGTCAAGGTACATGCAATACTATGATACTAGTAGAGTTTGGTAGCCCAGCGGTACGGTAAGCTCTCCCCAACCCCATGTATCTCACGCCTCATGTCACGAAATGCAAGACAATTGCTATCTATGTCTCAAGTCCAGGTGTAAATAACATCATGCCAACTAGCACATATCTCAAGTCCTGTCCTAAAATAGAAGCCGGAATCTTCAAATATCTCAAGTGAGGCTTCTGTACATGAGTTGTGTATAGTGTCCTAAGGTAATTAGTACAAGTGTTGCACGTATACGGTATACGATGACAATGCAATCTAACGATACCCGACTCCGTGCACGGAAGTCGGCACCCGGATATGATTCAGATGTAAAGTATCGTCATGATCCTAGGGTCACAATTGAGTACATGTATTAAAATATAAACTATAAACTGCAGTTAAAATTAAGCACAATTTACTAAAACCAAGGCAAGGTACACTTGCCTGCTGCCTGCTGCCTGATACTGCGTTGTAGCAGATCCAAAGTTCACGTCCGATGGTACTACGACACCTACGTGCCCTGCCACCATTACTTAAATTAATTATAATTCTACCATTATCTACTTTATGTAAAATTATAAAGTCGATATACACACATCAACATAGTAGCAACGTTCGTGCCAATAATTTTAACAGTCACACAGCTTTAGTTAACGTGCCAACAACCACGTACCATACTATTGTTTAAAATATTTTAAGGGCATCGTACATTGATATACCATGCGTACATATAGGCTTTTATGTGTGATTAAACAACGTATTCCTACACGTACGTAGGTAGTGTTCAATGTCGCAAAACACTATACAACGCTAACCGGCTAATTCAGCATGCATGGAATTATTTTATTTCACTAATTAACATCTTAAAATACGAAAATAAATAGGATTACTATTCTAAAATTTATTTTATTTATTAATAAAAATTTACGCACACCTTTATATATATTCAAGCTTATGCGCATGTAATAAATTACACATAGTCATCACTACCATGCATGCACTCTACCCTTCTTTAGTTCATCAACTAAGTCTCCAAATATATATTTTAAGACATATATAATTCTGATTTTTAATATTAATATTCTGAAATTAATTTAAATATAATGAACAACACATTCTTTCATAGCACAATAATATAACATGTACACTAGTTTACCAATATTATCTATACAACCTACCTAACAATTATTCATACTTTAAAAATACTAAAATACACATTTGAATATGTATAATATTCTGATTATTACACATATAATTCTAAAATTTATTTTATAATGGAAAAAAAACTTATTTTTAATATTATAATATTAATACAACATTCCTACAATTACACTATTACTATCCTTGCAACTCTCATACATTATCTATACTTTTAACCCACAAAATACATATTTTAATATGTATATATTCTGAAATTACGATTATAATTCTAAAATAATTAACAATAAAATTCTGAAATAAAAAATACTATATTGCAATAACTCATAAAAAAATATGCATGCACTAGTTAACAAGTAGTATATTTTATCAAAGCATGGGGATAAGTATACCTTACTCTAATAAAATAACTTAAAAGAAATAAAAATGGATGTAAGAGGGATGAGGGTGATACCTATGAACTTAGTTGAGGTTGTATGAAATTCGGTAGAACTCCGGCGATATTTTTGACTTCAAGAAGGGCTTGCACCACGTCCACTTGGCCATTCTTGCTCCAAGGAGGTGGAAGAGGAGAGAACCGTGAGGGAGAAAGGAAGAGGAGAGGGAGAAGAAGAGAGAAATTTGGTTTGGAGAGGGTGTGTGGCCGAATGGTTTGGCTTGGGGGGGGGGGGTATACTCCAATGTGATTACTAGAAGTAGTAATCGATATGAGGTAAAATGTGAAAGGTTGGGGGTTACTTGCTAAGACCAAAGGTCGATAGAAAATATTACATTGAGACCCTACCCCATGATGTTGGCTGCGGGTTGGTTCCCCACTCCCCTTTTCTATATAAGCACACATGGTTCAATTTAAGTTAACATAGTCCAAAGGTTCATGCTATTTTGGGTAAAAGCTAAATTTAAATTTAAATGAGGTAAAAATATGATTTGGTGTGGAAAAAAATTGTGTTTGGTGTGTAGGAAGATGAGGGATGGGTGTGTGGTGTTGTGTATGAGTTAGTCAAGTTAGTTTGAGGGTTCAAGTTAGGGATTCAAGCTCGATTAGGTGCAATTAATCAAAAATGGTTATTTTTGACTAATTAAAATGCATGGTGTTTCTATATTATTTTTGGAGCCTACGGGGACTCAAATATATGTGACACCAATATCATGTGCATAGTTGGTCGTGTAGGCTAGGGATTATAAAAGTCAGTATCAAAATTTGGGTTCATGTTGCTCGTCTAAATTGACCGCAACGAAAAAGTGTCCAAGTGTCATATTTTGAGTCAAAAAGCGTCGCGGTTGTTGTGCGAGCAAAACAAAGTGTAGGTTTATAAAATTATGAGTGACATATGTATCATGAGCTTAATTTGGCTCGGCAAAGCCTATTATGCAAAGTTAGTTGGAAAGAAAAAGCTAGTGTTGTATTCCTGCCATTAAGACTACACTAAAGGGTTTCTAAATTCTAGAAATTATTTTAATAATTTACAATTAAAACAAAATTACCAAAATATCCTTATCAAAATTTTAGGGGATTTAAACTTAGTACTTAATTGTAATAACTAATTATTATTCACACTAGTTCGATAAAGTAACTACACCCTATATATTGATACCCCTAGAACCCCTTCCTAATATTTTCTAAAATGTTAATAATTTACTAATAGTTATTTGTTTCTGATATCAAAAAATTTGATATAGGACTAGTTGCATTTTATTACTTGAAATTTGTTTTAATTTCTGAATAAATTCCTCTTCTACCTATTCGCAAATCGTACATTCTAAATATTTTTTACTTTAATTTTTTTTAAAGCCAACCTGTTAGGGTTAGGATTTACCAGCGTATCGTGTCCGTACGTGTCTGCGTCCAGTATATCGTGTTCGTGTCCAACGTATCAAAAATATAAAATTATTTATTTTCTCTTTGTGTCCGTGTCTAGTGTATCGTGTATGTACGTATGTGTAAGCCCCCTCATTTTTGAATAGGGTTGTTTTGGTATTTTTTTAATTTATTTAATTTAATAGATTAGAGTATTAATTTCTAAATTATTCTTTTATATATATGACCCTTTGTCATGGCTTGGATATTTTAATCAATGCACAATATTTTTTTTTCCAACAAAATATATATTACTAATCTTGATTGTGCCTAATATATTTGGGACATGTATGTTACATTTGTTTGACCTCCCCCATGCTCCAAAAATATTGTCAAACATTTATAACTACGATTACCGTAAAACTGCATCATTTTGACTAGAATTTGACCCAAACCCAACCCAAACACATGTAGTCATGTAGTGAACACAAATACACCCATATATATATATATATATATATATATATATATATATATATATATATATATGGAAAAAAGGGATATGAGCCATAGGCTCATATTCCTATATGAGCCAATGCACATGTGGACCAATAGGAATTGAATATACTAGTGCACATGTGTGCACATGGAATATATGAATCCATTCCTATTGGTCCACGTGTGCATGGCTCATGTAGGAATATGAGCCTATGGCTCATATTCTGTTTACCCTATATATATATATATATATATATATATATATATATTATATTATATTATATTATATTTATATTAATTTGATTCTATTTATAGAGTTCTAATTATAGAAAGGGCCAATGGTGGCATCCTAGTTGGCAAACTACCTACCTAACTAACTACCTAACCACCCAAGATCCTAACCAACCAAATCCCAATCATAACAACCCACCCCCTCTTCATAATTTCATGCAAGAGTAGCCCCCTTGGTGGTCGACCCCTACAAACCCTAGGAACACTCCCTCCTAGGTTTAAATCTATCCAAAAAGCCAATATATATACCCCCTTATCACAAAATTATAACCCTAACAACTCTCTCCCCTTTTTGGCCGACCCCTCCCCTCTTCTTCATGTGTAAGAGCAGCCCCCTTGTCATCTACCCCTCACAACATTATCTCCTTCACAAAAAACCCTCTCCTCTCTTCTAAAGCTCCACCTTTCGTCATTCTTCCACCCAATCTCCACTAAACAACCATAAAGGCTCCACCATTGCCATCAAACCCATTAAGAACATATTGCCATCATCATCAACCCATAAAGAACCCATTTTCATTATCATCAACCCATCAAGAATGGAGAAGCAAGGCAAGCACAAGCAAGAAGGTGCATTCTTGAACAAGAAGATGCACCGTTATCCAAATCTTCAAAGCTTTCGGGTAAGGATTCAAACTTTCCTTCTCAAATTCTTATGGCATGACTCTCTTAGATTTATGTAAGTTTAATATTATAGAACTCTTACTTTCCATCTTTTTTTACCATAAAAATCTATAAAAAAAATTCATGTTAGATTGATGATAGATTGGACAACAGTAGGGCTAATTTTAAACTTTGTGACACGGTTCTTGGAGGCCTTATTTTTAATTCTTAAAAATAAATTTATTGGTGGTTTATTACTATAAAATAAGTATTTTAGCATTATTTTTATGGTATTTTCATCAAAATTCTGAACCCTAAAAATAAGGGTCACTAGTCTAGGTTTCGGGTGGCTTTAAGGCATTATTTTGCTCGTAATTAGAGGTTATTTTGGATGAAATAAAAAAATAATTATTTTATGAGATTAAAATAGAATAAAATATAATATAAAATATTTTTTTATGAATATAAACTATACCCATGGACTGGCAATGCTCCGAACAAGTTTCGGACAAAACTAGTCAACTTAAAGTAACCCTAATCTTGAAATATGATTATTTTGTCAATTCTAAAATTTAATGGTTAAAAATTAATATAAATTAGGTCTAAATAAAGATTATATGATTTATTATGATTTATGTTCATGTCCTTCGATTGGGGACTTAGCCCTAAATTTTGGAAGTCGTAAACCATAAAACTAGGTTCCGATACCTCGTAAAACGTGTAAGTTATTATGTCAAAAATTTACATGTTAGGATAATGTTGGACTTGGATATTAATCATTTATAATAAATTATATAATTTAGTTATGGTTACAAGTTTCTTGATTAGATACTTAAAGTAGAAAATTTATTGTTTAGGTCAATTGGATTCCGGAGGAGTGGACGCGGGACCAACTTTGCAACTACATATTGCAGACCCAGGCAAGTGTACCTTGCCAAACTTGTATGCATATCATGTTATATTATCTTCTTGTGTTTCTTTTTATATATATATTCTTGTGATGTGCATGTTCAACCTAGGACCGTGAGACGTTGCTTAGCGTCCGAACAAAATTTGGGTGTCGACGTTGTACGTGGAGTCGTATAACATCACTTAGAGAGTTGATTCCATGATTCTATTTTTACGTATTTTTTTTTACCAAGTACATCAGACCGTAGGATAATTGACACTATTTCATGTGACATAATCTTTCTTGAGTTATTCATGGTGATTCTGTATAGGCTTATAGGATTCGTGATATGAGACTTGCATATTATATAGATATCATTATGACTCGTTGTACTAGCTATAGGTCATGATCTTGCGTGTTATGGATATGAGATATTGTGGACATGAGACGTGAGGTTACATTGGGTGGGGAGAGACACACATGCTATAGGCTGATTATGTTTATATATATATATTATATTATTGGAGGTGCTTTAGTCTCTGTACTAGAGCTTGGCACATTTACTGGCCCTACGAGATACTACTTGCTGCTATGGGCTCCCCGACACAGAGCCTGTAGTGGTCTCAGCCTAAGTACTAGTGATGCACTCATTTGTATTTTACTTAGCTAGTCACATAGCTTGCCCTGAGGATATGTTTTTACTTACTGTATTTTATTTGGCTTGAGTGTTTATTGTACCTTATTATGTCCCCTGATGATCTAGATCCGGATTATGTCCCCATCTGTAGACGAGGAGAGCTATTCCGAGGTTTACGGGGCAGGTGCTGCTATTGGAGACATACAGGTTGCAGATGACGAGGTTGTTCCGGAGGACTTCTCTTGAGCACACAGTATTCTCATCATTCATTTATTATGCTTAGTGTTCTTAGATATTTGATCTTGTAGTGACTTCTGGATATTGTACTTGGAGTTATTTTTCTTTCTATTTTGATGACAGGTTGTTCCTTGTGAAATTATTTATATTACTTTGGTTGGACAGATCATTTTAAATTATTATGATTTGACTTGTCTTTTTGTGATTTTGTTACTTATTGTGGATGAGATTAGATATATAAACTGTGACAGGTATTTGTAGACCATTTTATATGTATTACAGCTTAAATGCACTCTAACGGGTCCATTAAATTAGATTTTTTTCATTGGAGTTGTGCTGCTGGCCATTGTCATGTGGCTAGTCCCTTTGTATTTTGGGACTGGAGAGTGACAATGTGTCCAGACTCCTATAATCCAAATGTAATAATTAACCAAATCAAAATGAGGGTTAGGGGTACCTTAGCCGGAGGAGAATGCGATCTGACGGAGGCGGAGGGGGTCGGGGGTGGAGGAGGAGGGCTTGGGGGTCGGACATCGGAGGAGGAGGAGAGGGGGTCGGGGGGTTGGTGGAGAAGGAGGAGGAGGAGGAGGAGGAGGAGAGGGCGAGTGAGGGGGAGGGGCTGCCGGAGAGGGGGAGGTCGCCGGAGAGGGAGAGGGGGAGGGGGTCGGGGGTGGAGGTAGAGGTGGAGGTGGAGGGTTTGGGGGTCGGACGTCGGAGGAGGAGGAGAAGGAGGAGAGGGGGACGAGGGTTTGGGGGTCGCCGGAGAGGGGGGTAGCCGGAGAGGGGACCGGGGTCGGGGTCAGAGTGACGGAGGCCGGGATCGGGGTCGGAGATCGAGATCGAGAGAGAGAGAGTGGGAGATTGAGAATGGGGGAATTAAAACGCGTTCTGAAATTTTAAGTTTTCGCAGCGACGTATATTTTTGTCGCTATTCCGTCGCTAAGATAACAACGACGAATTAGCGACGAACTATTAACAAAAAATAATATAATTTATTTATATAAATAAATTAGTCGTAATTTGTCGAAAGTCCGTCGCTGACTCAGCAATGGATTACTTTCCGTCGCTGAAATCCGTTGCTATTTAACACTATTTTTGTAGTGTACTAAATTCTGAGGCGAAGATGTTATTTCCACTAATAACAATAACAATAATCTAAATTGAAGATAAGAAATAAACTAAACCTATTCCTATGGTAAGGGTACTGTAATCTTGCTATTATGATTATGTTGTTCTCCATCCTCTTTGAATTTTTACCTCGTATTTTTATGTACCGTTATTTTTTTGAAATGCATTTTGCCCCCATCGTAACAGAACGAGTTTAAATAAAATGATTCCTATATTGGTATAGTCAATTTTATAGGTTAGCATGCCTAAATGAGAATGAGATGATCGGGTTAAGTTCATGATTGTGATTATTTGTAATGAAAGTCTGAAACTATAAATATACAAGAAAACACCATACATAATTATTCATTTTTTTTAGAGAATTAAAGTATTATTAAATTAGATGTAGAGAACTAAGTTTAGAAAAATTGACTGGAAAAAAAAAATCCTTATCAAGGACGTTTTGGTTGAAAATGATTAAAAAAATAGAAACCAGGCTGAAAACGCCTATAACAAAGACATATTAAATTTATGAACGTTTTCAGCCTGGTTTTCAGCCTTGTTATGGACGTTTTCAGTCTGGTTTCTATTTTTTTAATCGTTTCCAATTAATTTATACGTCTATAACAAGCTGTTATGGACGTTTTCAATCTGGTTTCTATTTTTTCAGCCTGGTTTGTGTCAATTTAAACGCCTATATCAATAGAAACCAGGCTAAAAACGTCTATAACAAGGAAGAAAAGAAACGTCCTTATTATGGACATTTTTAGCCTGGTTTCTATTTTTTAATCGTTTTCAACCAAAACGTCATTGATAAGATCGTTTATTTTCTTTCTGATCAAAATTTCTAAATTTAGTCCTCTAGAACTAATTTAATAATACATTAATTTTCTAAAGAATTTTTTTCGATAATTGTTAGTTGTATTCCTCGGGGCCAATAGGGCACTCTAGGCTCAAGGTATGTGAGAATAAATAAATAAATAAATAAATAAATAAATGAGTGATAACAAAGATACTGATGGCCATTTGGAGAGCCTCTCATAAGTGCTTTCACTTTGTTTGTACACATTCTAAGATCGCTATTAGGATTCTTTCATATTTGAGAGAGTGATATTCATTTTAGGTGTCGTTTGGTTCGCAAAATTTTGACTAAAATAAATAAAAAAAGTAAAATAATTTTCATAAGAATAAAAAATTAGAAAAAAATGATTCCTTTCATCCAACTAAAAAAATATTTTTTCATCATAGTAATTTTTATTTTTTTGACCTCTCCAAAAACGAAAAAAATAAAGTAAAATAAATTATGATCTTTTAAGAAAAAAAAATTTGATTTGATTTTTTTTTTCTTTCCGCAGACTAAACGAGAACTTAGTTTCGGGACGAAACTTCCAATTGGTTGGGTAGGATGTAGCGCCCCGTTCCTCCTATTCGAGGAGCGCGGCTAAGAAACACAACGGTATCGTTCGATCGGGATAGATTGAATTAAGAACTCGTCCTCGTTATGGATTTGTTTCTTCGGAATTGATTCCCATATTCAGTGGACCGTGCCCCCGGGATCGACTTAGCGGCAGAGTCAGGAGGGACCTCTCCGCTGCTATCTTTTATTACCTCGGTTTTCGATGTCGCTTGTTGCTTTCGTGCTTTGAGTTGGTTTTGGGATTTGCTTGTTTTCCTTGAACGGTTTCGATGGTTTTCATTATTTTCGTTCATTGCACTGCATTTCAATTCCGAGATTGGAAAGAGAGGAAGGAGTATTGATCGAGCTGTTCGTGTTGTAGGCGAACGAGCAGTAGGCGGCTTGCGAGCGGAGTCGTAAAGCGCCTCTTTCCTTCTCCTTTCCTTCCAACCAAGTGAGTGGCTACCATCCCGATTAGCTAGCCCTGCTTCCAAGCTTCACACCCTAAAATCATGCGCTCTTCCTTGCCCCGATAAAATGATACCAAGTAATAATAAAATATACCAAGATAAAAAGGGAATAGACTTGGTTTGTATTGCTTGTCATTCAACTTGGGAACGATTACTTACACTGCATGCTTATTCGTTTGGAATGTTCATCATATGTTTCAATTTTAGTTAGAATACATGTTCTTCTATAAATTGTGCTATGCATATGGAACACACTTTAATTTGGCATAGATTGATCAGTAAGACTATGCAAAATCGCTTGTGCTATGGAGCTTGCCCATATTCGTTTGAAATTCGTTTGAAATTCGTATGAAATAATTTGAACTAAATGTGCTTGATCACGGACAACTTGTGCACAAAGTGTTTTGGCTTTCGCGGACGGCCGCCAGGGCACTGGGGCCGATCCGATCCGGGCGAAAGAGTTCGTATAGTCGTTTGTCATGGACGGGATGCTATGTAGCGGGGCTCGCCACCTGCGTTGCATATCATTCTTGTCCCGAGACTATAACCCGTCCCTTTGTGGCATCATGCCAGTGATCCCTGTGTATATTTAAACCTGTTGTGTACTAACTTGTGTCTTTGTGGCAGGGAAGGCAAGGTAAGTATTGTGCAGGTCATTCAGACGGACAGATAAAATCCACCGAACGGTGGCACATTTATTTCAGTAAATTCTATATCCTGCTTACTTGTAAATGAACTAAGGCAAGATAGAAACCCACAAAATATGCATGCTTCATTAAAATAACGTGTTGATTGGTATAGTTCGGTTAGCTCGCCTTCACCAGTATGTTTCGACATGCTGACCCTCGTTGAAACAGGTTCTCCGCACCAAGGCGAACCGAGCGAGGAGCCAAAGTCGTCTTCCCGATCCAGTCCAGCTGTTGGCGCATCTTCACTGCGCCCCTTGAAGCATTTTGAAGTCAGAAGCTTGCAACTCTTCATACACAAATGCAGCTTCGTGGCAAAGCCGTCCTCCAGCCCGGAGGTCTTTATTATTTTAAAGTTTATAAAGGGATGTAATGTACAGGACTGCTATCTCATTTTGAGTCAACACTTTTGTAAGCCCGTGCGGCATATTAGCTAACTCGTTCAGGAGTTTGTAATAGATGTTCATTATCAATAAAGAGAACTTTTCCATGTTTTAAATCTGTGTTTCAATTTATCTGCGTACTCTGAATATGTGCTTGCTATGCAAATCATTAGAGCCTTGTGCGGACGCAACCCCAGGCCCGTACGGCGGTCACGATTCGGGGGACGCCTCAACGATTCGAATACTGAATAAATACGAGGACTGACATGGCCAACCGCAACTTGTAGAATACTGAAGTAAGCCATAATATGTTAATGTTGTCTAGAAGAGAGATGGGTGAACTCTAGCATGCTATGACGTCAGTCCTAAGGCCGACAAATCCTATTATCTCAATCCAGCAACACAAGTACAAGAGTATATCATATATGAAAGTAAAAAGGTGTCCCAAATTACATGTCACATATGATTATGAAGCTAGTGAATACAAAATACTGCACTAGCAGAGTATAATTATACATGATCAAATATACCAGCCATGGTCCAATATATACATCATGTTGACCGTAGTCTCAAAAATATAAGGAGCTAACTCTGCCCCTTATTAAAATACTACAAAATGAAGTAATCAAGACGAGGGGTGGAAGAAGAAAACCCACTCGCAAGCTTCGGCCGCAGTCCTATGAGTGCGAGCCATCTTGCTGGAAGTTCGGTGGATCCTGGTTTTCTTCGGGGTAACCTGACCATGCAAAGCAAGTGGGGTTAGAACCCCAACCAACAAGTACCAGAAAAGAGCTCGAGGTGATAGACCAAACACATCACAACATAATCAGAAAGAGACATATAAGAAAGAAATGTTGATCGAGACTTGTACGGTACCAAGGTACTTGTCTCAAGAATAATACTGGAAGGACTGATAATAAGTGCAGAAATAAAAGTAAGGCGAAGAGTGTAGTGCCCCGCTCCGCGTAGGTACTATGTACAAGAGATATCGCTTTGCTGGCTCGAGCGAAAGCCTTCTCGAAGTGTTCTCCATTCGAAACACAAGATGATTGATCTAAGTGAGTGGGCAGAACTTCATTCTCTGATTCTTGCACGCCTTAATAATGAATCTGAGTTTTCTACTGCTTGTTCTAAGAAAATAGTTTCATAAGAAGAATGATAGAACCTGACTCTGCATGCTTAATAAGAGAACTCGTATTGCTTGCTATTGAAACGAACCCTTGTAATACTAAGAAAAGATAAAAAAATATTGCATGTTAAGTTACACGAGCACCGCTATCGAACGAACCATTGCTATGCTAATAAGAAAGAGTAAAAGATTGATTGAACTTATTCTGGTATCGCATGCTAAACTAGAGTAAAACTATATACTTGTCTAAAAGAGATAGAAGAACGACAACTATGCTTGCTTAAATAATATATTGCTTGCATGTTCGCTATCGTACTAAAAGAGATAGAATTGCATGCTAGATATATAGAACTGTTCTTGCCTGTTACTTGTTAAAAGAACTAGATTGCTTGAACATGTTTCATTGATCGCACTGTGAAGAGAGAGAACTGTATGAATAGCTTGAACTGGTGCATCTAGACCAATAGTTCACCCTAAGGCTGGAAGTCCTTATTTATGGGAGGGTGTGGATATTAGGCAAGAGAATTGAGAGCTCTGGCTCGATTGCTTGATTGATATGCTTACTTGTTCATGATTATGTGCATCATATAATATTTATTTGATAGAAGTACATTCATGCATCGGTCTGACAACTTGTGCACAAGGTTTATCTCTCGAGCGGTTCCTGGGGTACTGGGGATCGTTCGGCCTGGGAGAGATCTGGAACACCCTGAGACTAGAAGTCCTTATTTACGGGAGGGTATTGCTTTTAATGTAGTGATAAACCATAAGTCCCGGCTGCTATTTTGAGCATATTTTAGTGCATCGCAACCATGCATCTCGACAACTATTAGAAGACCTGTCATTAGTGAGATAGACTTGTATGTACCAACTGCTAATCATGGTTTCCATGGGCCATCATATAGTTAGGGCGCATGCTAGGCTAGCCTTCTTGCATACCTAACTGTTTGATGCAGAGACGGACATAAAATAGAACCTTGTTTATATATGCAAATTGTTGCTAACTTGTATGTCTGTTGCAGGGATAACCGTTTGACCATGGGTAAGGATTACTGAATAAGTGATCACTTGTATTTTCTTATGTTCCTTGTCAAAAATGCTAAATGAGATGTATCGATTTTACTTGAATATATTGATGCCCACATTGTATTGAATTGAATAGTCCACTTGATGCACTTGTCTTGATTCGAGATGAACAGTCCACTAGAGATAACTTTTATTCCTAAGAGATCGAATATGGCTCACGATACATGCTGCACACTGCACGATAGAACACTGTCCCTATAACTCGCTTAAATGTTTGAATGTGCAAACTGGTTTCAAAGACATATTTTCAAAAAGATATAAACCGACTCTAATCCTGTGCTGTATGAAATGAACCTAGGTAAAAGTAGCAAGATCACTAGTAAAGTAATATTTTGCCACATGGTTACTTAGTTTTGGTTTCAGGGAGTTTTGCTTCTGTTCGTTGATTTTATACTCACTAGTACTTTCTTCAAAGTGTTGACCCACCAACAGTTTGCTTATTCTCAGGTGCTGGATCGTCCAAGGAAGCGATAGGCAAGCCTCATCCCCAGGACCCAAAAATCTAGAGTCGATGTCTTGAGCCGTATCGAGATTGCTTTGAGCTGCTTTTGTATAAAGGGATATAATATATGGAACGATGCCATTATAATCGAGAGAAAGAGAGATTGAGCGAATTATAATCTCATCCAAGGGCCGCTTGTATGACATCTTGATTATCAATAAAGAGATTATTTTCTTATGCCATTGTGTTCTTTACTTCTGCAATATTGTGTCGTTGCTCCCGTCTTGAATAGCTTACTTGTCCTTGTTCAGCTTTGGCCTTGTGCAAGCGTAGCTTAGGCTTGCACGATATCACGCCCATGCGAGGACGATCAGTCCCGCAAGGACCCAAGCGAGGACGAACGCCCCCATGCAGGATCGGGATGTGACAACGAGCGGCAAGAGAGCATAAGAACTACTTTGGATCGGGACCACAACGCTTAAACCAAATAAGGACCAGGGTTGCAGACCTTCACCCGTGTAAAACTTAGCACCCTAACCACGCGCCGGGAGAAAAATAAACTAGAGGAGCGAGCTATAATGAAAGTAACATCATTCATCGTACGACCAAACAACTGTAACACCCTGTTCCGCTCAAGCGGACTGCCGATTCAAACGGCAAAAGTGCAATGTCCCAACCCGCTTTTCTCAGACGAGAATACTCGTTTGAGGCAAAGGATATCCAGACTTGTCCCTACAGGAATTCGGCTTAGGCTTTCAGAGGCTCGTTTGGCGTATCGCTCTACCGAGGCGAATCAACACTAAGGTGGGTGGCTAAGGTGAACTTGTCTTTGCTTAGCCAGCACACATAAAATATGGTATGATACATGCTAGTCACTAGGTGAATCACCCCCTGCATGCTAATAAGAATACAACGTACCTAGCAAAGGGAATAATCTCAACTTGTATTGCTTATGCTAGAACATGGAAATGAAATATTGCTTATATATATGTTCAGACCCTCGCATGCTACCCTAGAATGTGTCGCTCGGGAAGTCCCTTACGATCTCACTCCTCGGCTTACCTTCGGGCCCGAGCTAACGTGAATGTTTGTGTTTATACAAATGCATGCTTGTCTGCTTGTATGTTGCCTTGTTTTCATCCAAACCCCGGGAGACTACTAAGTAGTCGTTCCGTGCCTGAATGAATCTGCAAGTATCCGGGACCATTAGGTCGCTAAGGCATCCCCAAACCAGGGGCATGCATCAAGGCAAGTGAATACTGTACTGGGATCATATCAAGTTTATCTTTGAACGAAAATCCTGTCCAAGCTCGTTCATAGCGGAAATTCATGACTGTACTCGTGTTATTGATTGTATTGTGAAGGATATAAAATTGGAAAGCCCCAGAGACCTGCATGTCGTGGACAACTTGGAAACGAGGTATAGTTCCATGGACGGTCACCGGGGCACTGGGACCGATCCGATCCGGATGGAACTCACGTTATTGTACAGTCTATTGTGATGGACGATATGGCATGTAGCGCTCCTTGTTCTTTCGCTGCATACCATTCTCTCCAGTGGCTAAACTTTATTGTATAGTCTATTTTGGTGGACGAGATGGTGTGTAGCGCCTATTTTTCTTTCGCTGCATACTATTCTCGCCACTGGCTAGTGTCCTTTATGGCTATGCCAGCGACAATTGGCATATAGATAAGTCATCCTCGCTTAGCGGCTATCCGCGTGTGAGTTATTACATCGCATCGAGAATAACTGTGCACTCGAAATATGGCCCCGTTCATGACTCTCGTATTTGCATATGCTATAACTTGGTTTTTATTATAAATGCCCCTGAATGTTTATACTTGCCCGTACTTGAATTAACAATGTTTGCCTTGGACAGGGAAGGACAAATGATAAGTTGGTAAGTCTCGTCGTATTTTCTTTCATGTCGCATGACGCACTGCAACACGAGTTAGGCTATTCAATGTTGCATGAAATTGATCCTAAGGCAACTAGAAAGACAACTTAATATTTGGTGCACAGAACCTATATTACGTGTTTGGATTTGTCGAGCGGGCGAGTAGCTTCCCCACCAATGCATTCAATGTACTGATAATCCACTAGATTGTATACAGGGTGCGAGAGAACCTCGTTCGGTGCAGATGCCTCCATCGTACGTGCTAAGGCATGAAGATCACTCTGAAGCAGTATTGCGTCCGGACCTGAAGCACATATACAAGACATAATGTTGTGAACATTGTCTGAATCATCGCCTGTACAATCATTCCACAATTGTAGCCATTTGGCACGCTTTTATTATTTCAGAGAGAGATGCTTGAGCGACTTGTAATCTCAGCTATACGTCGCTTGTAACACTTGTTTATATCAATAAAGAGTTGTTTTACTTCAACTTGTGTTATTCAATACTTCCGCTATATTGTCGACTTAGTGAACCTGTTACCAAATCACCTATGTGTTTATGACTCCGCTGTACTCGGACAATATGTGCGACTCTGTGGCTTAGAACTCTTACCGCCAGCCAATGAACCATGGCCTTGCACGGACGTGGCTCACGCTCGTACGGCATCACGCCCGGATGGGTCAAGCGATCGTTCCACGGGAGCGCTGGTGCGGTAATTCTCGCCTAGCGGGAACGGCCGATTAAGCCTGCGGAAGATCGGGGCATGACAATAACTTTACGGCTTGCTACGATTAACTAGCTAGGGTTATCACAGACATTAATTACTAAATACATATTTTAAGAATATTGTTACCACCGACACTTTAGTTAACCCGGATGGCCAATGGTACGCTTGTCTAGTAAACTTAAATGCACATTCAGCCATACAATAACATAACTGGTTACATGTCATAAACAGAAATTAAACTTATAAGTATAAAATTAAACTTGTAATCATAAACTTGCTTTATAAAGTTGTCTTGTAACATAAACTTGTATATAAACTTGTCTTGTAAGTGCCGCAGCATGCATAAACTTGGTCAGTCATGGAGTCCTTGCCTAGCATGGTTGTTCCATGCTACATAGGACCCTTAGAGATCGGGGTAGCCGGTAGCGCAATATTCTTTCCTCCCAATGATCTAGAAAATTCTTATCTTGTTTAATCATTACTAAATTATTTCAAGCTTTCGAGTCGTGGACACTTGAGAACTCCCTAGAATGACGAGTCACAAGTACGAGCTTTTCACGAGTTATCGTATTCGTGACATGCGATACATTAGGCAATACTCATACTCTATTGCCCAATGCCAAATGAAATGGATTTTCATACACAAACATTTCCACGGTGTCGTGAGGATTGTGAACTTGTACATAAACTTATCTTGCATGCAAAACTTGTCTGGTATCATAAACTTCTATCGACATAAGGAATCACACAATAATAATCACTAAAAGGAACTACTAAAATAAACAAAATAAAAGGGAACATAAAATGCACACATGAATTTCTGGCCGCATGTGCCCACTGGCCGCATGGACTCACTTGCCGTATGCACCCACTGGCTACATGCACTCAATGCCACATGTGCTCACTGTCCGCATGTACCCAGTTGCCGCTTGGACTCACTTGCCCATGCTCAGGGTTAAAGTCTACTCCTTGGGGCAAGTGCTGAGTGACGGGTCAATAAATGAAGTGTCAGTGAAGTGACATAAAGTGATTGGTGTGACAGGCCAAAAAGTATGTCAGAGAGAAGATAAAAGCATAAAAGGTGTTATGAAAAGACGTGCAGGAAAAAGACACATATGTTGCTTCTAAGTCAAATGACAGATGGGCCCATGGACAACTGGCCGCATAAGCTCTTGTCCGCTTGGACAACTCGCTGTCACGACCCACACCCAAAAAATTGGGCATGAGTCGTGGGTACGTCCAGCCTACGCCGCAGTATCGGCGGTAGAACGCTGTCTAGGTCTACTAACAAACTCACACAATCAATATATAAACCTGTCAAGATCTCAACTCCAAACGGAGGAGCAATATCATAACGATAATCACAATGTACTCAATCACGAATCTAAGCACGATAAGATAACACAGAAAACTAACAGCTATAAAGTCTAAACAACTGCTACTAAAACACTACAACATCAATAATAATAATACATCATCCAAAATCATATACAATACAAGGTCTCAGTCCAAAATCGGAGATAAATCCGGTGCTAAAAGCTAATAAAAACAATAACGAGGTCTTAGTGATCCCGGCTACCAATTCGAAAATCACTCCTAAACTAGGGGGTCCCTGTCCGCACCATCGACAGGATCAGGTCCATAAAATATCGGACACCAATCCTCCGGATACTCTGGAAAAAATATGTCCAGTCAGGACTGGAGCAAGTACACCTCTAACAGCAGTTCCAGTTAAATGATAAAAACTATAAAACAGTTGTAGTAAGTAGCAAGGTGAAGGAAATAAAGTATAAACAAGGAAATATACATATCACTGGTGCATAAAGATAAAGATGCATGGATATCTGAAGCAAGATAGTAATGACTGCAAGATACAAGAAATCTAAACTAAGAGTAAGTTTGTGCACAAGAACGTGTAGTGAGTCCAGCATAAAATACATGTAGTGAGTCAAGTCCAGAAACTATAAGTGAGACCAGCAAGAAATGCAAGAGTGTCCAGACTATAAAGAATAAACTCGGTGTCTTTGAAATACTTGTTTCGACATGTAAACGGCTAGGGGTAAGTACGGCTCACCGTGCACTGGGTGCGCGGCTGCTATCATTCCAGATTAGACCAGAGGGGGTGATTCCAGATGATTCCAGTTGGGAATGTTTACATGTCTACTAGAGTATTTTCCCGCCCCGACTAGTACAAGTGAATCCAAGACCCGACACGTAAATCAAGTATGAGTCCAGCCTGAAACATGAGTGATGCCTGCAGGTGATGCCAGTAGGTGATTCCATAATAGAGGCCAAAAATATAAAATATACGTGTCGTAAGTAAATAAATCCAGAAATACCAGTCCGTGTCCCGTGTTGTGCCAGAAAAATCAGATAATATTATACTAGAAGCTGAATCATAATAATCATCAGATAATAAAAACTATCAGAGAATGTACTCGCCTGACTTCCTGAGCAACTGGCGATCCGAACTGGTGTCGCAAGGACCTATTACGAAAAGTAAGGTTAAACAGGGTTCTAAAGAGTTAAACATATATAAAATAACTAAAAATAGGCTTCTAGGGTCGTTCTAGGTCAAACGGGTCAAACCGGTAAAATCTGGGTCAAAAGTCAACTCTGGGTCAAAAAGTCAACTCTGGGTCAAAACTAGGTCAAAAGTTGACTTTGGCGGTCAACCGGGTCAACTACGGTCAACTCTAGGTCAAACTAGGGTGCCCCTAAAATTTTAGGTCAAAACTAGGCCATTAAGCTAATAAACCCCCAAACTCTCTTCCTTGAGATACCGGGATACCCTCGGTATCCGATACCTCACCCTACGCTACACACCCTGCCTAAACCCGTTAAAACCTATGCTAGAATGCGTAAATATATACACATATACATAAAAATCTATCTCTAAACTCAAACCTAGGCAATTGCTCAAAAATCCCACTCGAAACTCAATACCTTGGATATCTCAAGGTATTGAGATACCTCTCCAAACTCAACCCTACTACCCCTCTAGCAAACTATTATGAATAAAGATATATACCTAGTTAATAATCTAGGCTAAAATATATATATCTAATACATATATGCATATACCTAGGTATCTACATATATATATATATATATATATATATATATATATATATATATATATATATATATATATATATATATATATATATATATATATATATATATATATATATATATATATCCACAAACACAATACATATATATATCCCTTACCTAAACATATACATATCTAGCTACAACATATATCTATTTAGCTATATGTATATATACCTATACATATATATATATATATATATATATATATATATATATATATATATATATATATACACACACACACACACACATAGGCATATAGCTACATAACTATATGTATATATATCCACCCACACATAAACATATAACCCTTAAATATATAACTCTAACTACTTATCTATCTATCCATCTATCTATCTATCTATCTATCTATATATATATATATATATATATATAAATATATATATATATATATATATATATATATATATATATATATATATATATATATATATATATATATATATATATATATATCTATCTATCTATCTATTTATGTATCAATCTATCTATTAATCTATCTAGATATCCATCTATCTATCTAGATATCTATCTATCTATTTACTAATCTATCGATCTATTCATCTATCTATCTGTCTCTCTCGCTGCTACCCGAGGCTACCTGCAATCCACGCTGCTAAACTGCTGCTGCACTTGCCGCTGGAGCTGCTGGAGCACTGCTGCTGCTCGCTGCTGGAGCTGCTGCGTATGCTGCTGCTGCTGCTGGCAATGTTGCTGCTGCTGCTGCTGTGCACAGCAGCGCGCTGTGCACTGCTCGCTGCGCTGCGCACTCCGCTTCCCCCCCTCGCTGCCTCGTCGTACTGCCACACGCACACACACATAAACACACCCACATATATCTATATATATACAAACATACATATATATTTATCTACACTAGTATATATATATATACACACACACTAACATCTATATACTAACACACACACACACTTATGTATATAAGTACACACATATAAACACACACACATGTATATATATATATATATATATATATATATATATATATATATATATATATATATATATATATATATATATATATATAAGCACACATATCCATATATATATATACATACACACACAGACACTCATAAATATATATATATCTACACAAACACTCACTCACATACACGCTCACAAACACACACGCTCACACACCCTCACACACACACACACACTAACACACACACAACACAACACTATGCTTACAACACCACCAACACGCGCACAACCACCCCGTACACGCACAAATACATAAATATATATAAATATAATCTGAGAACTCTAGCACACACTCTCCGAAGCTAACCCAACGCGCGCACAAGCCTAAAAATACGAAACCAAGTCGAAATGGTCGTTCGGTCATTTCGACGAACATGCGGTGCGCGGTTCGGAAAACCTCCTGAAACGTACACAAAACCAACTCAGAATTGGCCCAAAATTTACCTACGGGCTCTAAACAATGTCTAGATCTTAGAAAAAATGCTAACTCGTCGATTCTAGGTCCGTGGCAAAAATGCGCACGCACATAGAACCAACGACGACGAAAACCCCTAAAATGCCCGAAACGCCCATTTCTCCGCGACACAACTTTACGTGTCCGAACGGAGACACGTGCTAACCCTCAAGACACCCGACAACGTCTACCTAGGTCCGTCTAACCTAGGGCACCACCCAAAATTGGGCCAATCTCGGATTTTACCCGAAATTGACACAAAACCTAATGTTAAAGTCTCCAAACACAACCAAACTTATTCCAACTTCCTCCCACGGATAGCCCTAAGGTTTAGGAAGATTCTAAACTACTAATTACACTATATAAGAGTAATTACAAGAGGGAAAATTAGGGTTTATCTCTTGGGAATTGGAATCTCAAGCCAAAGTCTCCAATCCACTTGAAATTACCTCCCTCAAGCTCCAAGCCTCCAAATCTAGCCTCCACACTAAGTTTAGACTCTAAACACCTAGGTTGGAGGAAAATATAGGGTTAGGGTTCACACAAAAGTAAGAAATGGAAGAAGGAAGAGAAGGAAATGGGAATACTTACTTGAAGTGGAAAAATTGGAAGAAGAAAGGAAGAAGAAGAAAAATGAGAAGAAGAAGAAGAAGAAGAAGAAGAAGAAGAAGAAGAGGGGGGGGGCTGTGGTTTGATCGGGTCTGGGAAGGGGGGCCGGCCACAAGCAAGTAATAAGGGTTAACAATAATGTAAAAGTCCAAAATACCCAAAATGCCCTCTCCTAACTTAGGTTTTGGGTTCCAAAAGCACTCAAACTAATTCCTAATCTCTCCAACTAGCTAAAATAAAATATAATAATAATTCTAAACCCAAAAATAGGTCTCACAAGGGTGTGGGTTGTCACGCCCCGATCTCCCGCAGGCAAATCGGCCGTTCCCGCTAGGCGAGAATCACCGCGCCAGCGCTCCCGCGGAACGATCGTTTTGACCCATCCGGACGTGATGCCGCACGAGCGTGAGCCACGCCCGTGCAAGGCCGTGGTTCGTTGGCTGGCGGTAAGAGTTCTAAGCCACAGAGTCGCACAGATTGTCCGAGTGCAGCGGAGTCATGAACGCATAGCGATTTGGTAACAGGTTCACTGAGTTGACAATATAGCGGAAGCATTGAATAATACAAGTTGATGTAAAGCAACTCTTTATTGATATAAACTTGTGTTACAGGCGGCGTATAGCCAAAATTACAAGTCGCTCAAGCCTCTCTCTCTGAAATAGTAAAAGCGTGCCAAGTGGCTACAATTGTGGAATGATTGTACAAGCGATATTCAGGCGATGTTCAGGCAATGTTCAGGCGATGTTCACAATATTATGTCTTGTATATGTGCTTCTGTTCTGGATGCACCGTTGCTTCGGAGTGATCTCCACACCTTAGCACGCACGAAGGGGCATCCGTACCGAACGAGGTTCTCCCGCACCCTGCATACAAACTGGTGGATTATCAGTACATTGAATGCACTGGTGGGGAAGCTACTCACCCGCTCGACAAATCCAAACACGTAATATAAGTTTCGTGCACCAACTATTAAGTTATCTTTCTAGTTGCCTTAGGATCAGTTTCATGCAAATATTGAATAGCCTAATCCGTATGGCAGTGCGCCGTGCAACATGAGAGGAAACACGGCGAGACTTACCCTTTGGCCTTCCCTGTCCAAGGCAAACATTATAATTCAAGCACGGGCAAGTATAACATTCAGGAGGCATAGCATATGCAAACACGAGGGTCATTTTATCCAGATCGTACAGGTGTTCAGTTGATGCGATGCAATGACTCGCACACGGATAGTCGCTAAGCGAGGATGACTTATCTATATGAACAGAAGTCGCTGGCATGGCCATAAAGGACCAGATTTGTAGTCTCAGGGTCGAGGACGAAGTGCAAGCAATGAACACGATGGGCCTTGCACTTATCCCGCCGATACAGACGACTACCGTTATTGTAGTCTCAGGGTCGAGGATAAAGTACAAGCAATGAACACGATGGGCCTTGCACTTATCCCGCCGATACAGATGATTACCAGAAGTTCCGTCTAGACCGGGTCGGCCCCAGTGCCCCGGTGACCGCCCGCGGAACGAGATCCGAATATCACCTTTTATAAGTTGTCCGTGACATGCAAGTCAGGGTCTCAGGTCAGATAGAGAAATATATATATATATATATGAACAAGTCCGGTATGGAACGAGTTCGTAACAGAATATATATATATAACTTGTTGAGACAGGATTCAGTATTTGCTCCTCGAGCTGTAATTCAGGGATTTATTCATTCTTGGTGCATATTCTCTGGTTCATAATTTGCCTTGGTGGCCTAACGGTCCCGGATACTTGCAGGTTTATTCAGGCACGGATCGACTACTTAGTAGTCTTCCGGGGTTTGGATAAAAATAAGGCAACATACAAGCAGACAAGCATGCATTCGTTTCTAAGGAACATAAGCAAGCACGTTGCTCAGACCCGAAGGTAAGCCGAGAGGTGAAACTATTAAGGAACTTAGCATGCGAGGGTCTGAATATAATCAACATTTTATTTCCATGTTCTAGCAAGCAATACAAGTTGGAATTATTCCCTTAGCTAGGTGCGTTGGATTCTTTAGCATGCAGGGGGTGATTCACCTAGCGACTAGCATGAAATATTCTAGATTTTTATGTGTGTTGGCTAAGCAAAGACAAGTTCACCGTAGCCACCCACCTTAGCGATGATTCGCCTCGGTAGAGCGATACGTCAAGCGAGCCTCTGAAAGCCTAAGTCGGATTCCTGTAGGGACAAGTCTGGATATCCTTTTGCTTCTCGTTTGAGGCAAAGCGGGTCGGGACAATTATACTTTCACCGTTTGAGACGGCAGTCCGTCGCAGCGGAACGGGGTGTTGCATAGGTTGGGTCGGACATGGGTCCACTAGGGTCTGACATAGGTCCAGGCTAGCCAAAACCCTAAAACAATTAATATAAAAAATAATACAATCACTAATTAAATATAAATATAATTAATTATAAATAATACACAATTAACTAAATTAAAATAAAAAATATTCGGCTCTGGAAATGGGGTGGTGACAAGCCTATCCTCCTTAGAAAATTTCGTCCTAAAAATTTAAAGTCAATCGTACTCTCTCTAGGTCAAACCCCCCAACAATCACAGTCAAGAAATTCTACCTAAACAATATGCAAGATCATGGTCCTACTGGTCGTGTTATCACAGTCTCAATCAGGGTCACTACACTATATACCACAGCACAAAGAAAAGTCTAACAGGTACTAATGAAGCACACCACAAGGAATAGAAAAGGACAGAAAGAAGAATAAAGAGACAGACCTGCTAACCCGACACCCGTAGCATCGGCATCCTCGACCGTCAACGCATAAGCCCTGCCCTGCTGGGGTATATCCCTCTGCTGGTGCGGGGCATGATGCTGTGCCACAGGTGGCCTAGCTCCAACTCTCTGATCCTGTGCTCCACCAAATGGAGGTGTAGTGGGGCAATCTCGCATCTGGTGAGCAGCGGATCCACAGAACAAACATACCTTCAGCCTCCTCCTACAAATATCCCAAGTGTGTCCTGCCTTCCTGCAGTAGGCACAAGTGGGCACCCTCAGATCCTGACCCTGCTGCACTGCCTTTTGCCCATAAGGACGCTTAGCCGGTCCCGCACTGCCACTCGCACTGCCCGAATCATTCCTGCCTCTCTTGGACTTGAGCTCCAAGTCATCCTCTACCCTCTGAGCATCTCCTACCATCTGCTCGAAAGTCGCCTCGCGGTCGCTCCTGGTCAAAGAATTGACCGCCATGACCAAGCCCTTTCAAAACTTCCTCGCCTTTGCTGCCTCACTCAAGCCCTCCACAAATCTGCCCAGACGGCAGAACTCCGCTGCGTACTCGTCCACTAGCATGCTCCCTTGGACGAGTGCCTCGAACTGGCTCTCCAAAGCACTGAGCGCCACATCTGGGAAAATTTTCTCCTTAAAAAGCCTCTTGAAAGCCTTCCAAGTAAGCCCTGGTGCCGCAATCCTCGTATCAGAGCGATACCACGTCAAAGCGAGGTCGAACATCTGACTGCCCGCTGCCTCTATCTGCATGCTGTCTGGAATCTGTGCCAGCCTGAAGATCCCCTCGATCTGCTCTATCCAGTCATCCGCGTACAGAATCCTTTCTGTACCCCAAAACTCCTTGGGCTGCATCCTCTGGAAGTCAATGATGCTGCCCGGCCTCGGGCGCTGAATCTGATCTGCCTGTGGCTGAATCTGTGCCACTCTGTCCACTGCCGTCATGGCTACCTGGTGGGCGTTCTCAATGCCCAGCCTCATCACATCCACCTAACGGTGCTGCGCGTCCATCATCTCCCTGAAGAACGCAAACAACTGTGCGGCATCTACTGATGCAGAAAGTGGTGGAGGAACCACCGGAACGACTGGGGTAGTCCTCGGATCGACAAGTGGAGGAGGATCCCCGAGAGAAACAGATGCTCCCTCAACCGCAGGAGTGACGAGTGGAGCGGTAGCAGCTGCCTGAATACGAGCTGGACGAGAGGTAGTAGACCTCTCGGTGGCAACTGCTGGAATGGTATGATGGGATCGTGTCTTCGGAGGCATCCTGAACACAGATCAAAAGAAGTCAATATGGCGCAAGATACGATATCATCAAGGAAGGACAGTGATATTTCAAAGGAAAGCAATTTCAGAATAATTAGATTAAAATTGTTCCTAGTCGTGATTGAGTACACTCTCATCCTAGATCATAGATCCTATAGCAGGCTCACAGCAGTACAACTAAATTGTTGTACTACCACGATATTGCACTAATTGCGAATCGAGACCTGCATGGGCCACCACCAAAAATGTGTCACGACCCGCACCCAGAAAATTGGGCATGAGTCATGGGTACGTCCAGCCTACGTCGCAGCATCGGCGGTAGAACGTTGTCTAGGTCTACTAACAAACTCACACAATCAATATATAAACCTGTCAAGATCTCAACTCCAAACGGAGGAGCAATATCATAACGATAATCACAATGTACTCAATCACGAATCTAAGCACGATAAGATAACACAGAAAACTAACAGCTATAAAGTCTAAACAACTGCTACTAAAACACCACAACATCAATAATAATAATACATCATCCAAAATCATATACAATACAAGGTCTCAGTCCAAAACCGGAGACAAATCCGGTGCTAAAAGCTAATAAAAACAATAACGAGGTCTTAGTGATCCCGGCTACCAATTCGAAAATCACTCCTAAACTAGGGGGTCCCTGTCCGTACCATCGACAGGCTCAGGTCCATAAAATGTCGGACACCAATCCTCCGGATACTCTGGAAAAAATATGTCCAGTCAGGATTGGAGCAAGTACACCTCTAACAGCAGTTCCAGTTAAATGATAAAAACTATAAAATAGTTGTAGTAAGTAGCAAGGTGAAGAAAATAAAGTATAAACAAGGAAATATACATATCTGTAAACCCCCTCGACCAGATTTCAGCATTTTTAGGATTATTTTTAGCAATTTAGGATTTATGGCAATATTTTAATTTATTTTGCTTACATATCCTATTGACTTGTGTACCTGTCCATCACCGAATTATTTGGAGCTTTACCTTGACTGTTATCCCCGAATAAAGTTCACATACCTGTCCTAGACATGTTAGACTATTTTTCTGAATTTTGTGCAAGTCCCAGATGCTTTATTTTGAGCCTCGTTTGAGACGCACAAATATCGTTACAAAACGTCCGTATTTAAATTCCTAGACCTGTACCCATCCATGTTCCAACCGACATTAGAGGCCCAACCTGTACCTGTTTTGCCCAGACAAAAATACGATAATATTCTACATTGAGTATACTACATTTAGTGTATTGACACCGTAGAAAAATTATGACCCTACCTGCCTCTAAATAATTAGAGATCACCGTGCGCAGTATTTATTTATTAATAAATACGGTGACCCGTATCACCCAGAAACCAGGCCCAGTCCCTGCCCAGACCCACCCCCACCCCCTCGGGACCCTTACACAGCTTTTCCCTTCAATCCTGTGAATTTTAGAATTTTCAGGAATCGGGTGTTTTCCCAGACAATTTCGTAATTGTGCAATTTCCCAAAACTAGGACTTTACGCAATTTATGAAATTACAGGGATGCAAATTGCAGTGCGAGGTGTCACCCCCTCACTGGCCGGTGAGCCTGCACCGTCCATTCGGAGGCGGAACCCACCCGAAAATATCCCGAAAATATCCTGAAAATATCTACAAAATATCTTGTAAATATCTTTAGATATTTTACATATTAAATTAATATAATTTTCTATAAAAGAAAAATAAGAAAATAAAAAGAAAAACAAAAATCCTAAAAATCTACCCCCCCACAGCCGAACCCCCCCTTCCCCCGCCGGCAGCGAGCCCCCCCTCCGCCGGAGTTGCTCCGCCGCCCCTGGCCGGAGCTGAGCCCCCGTTGGCCCCCAACCTTCCCTTTCTCCTCAGCCTCCTCCTTCCTCGAGCCCCACCACCGCGGCGAGCCACCCTCGAGCTCCTCCTCGCCGGAGCCACTCCGACCTCGCCCCGCGGCGAGTCCCCTTTCCCCTTCCGCTGGCCCCGACCCCTCGGCCTCCTCCTCCTCCCCAGCTCCTCCTCCTCCTCTTCTTCTCCACCTCGTTCTTCCCCCCCCCCCGCCGGAGATTCCCCCCCCCCTCCGCCAGCGACTTCCCCGCACCGCTCCGTCCACCGGTCGACCGCCTCAGACGCCCCGAGCGAGCCCGACCCCGACGCTGCTCCGCCCAGTAGCGGCCCGGCGAGACCCCTCCGCTCCGCCTTGCCGACGACCCCGCTCAGCCGATGAGCCACCCTCGTCGAGCCGCCCCGGCCAGACTCCAGCAACCCTAGAGCAACAATGGACGTGGATACGGCACAGGACGCAGTTCGAGTCGGACACAGTAGGACTCGACACTCGGACACGAAGAATACGCAGTTTCTGGAGCCCTGTTCAGCATCCGGAGACTTTCCTTCTGAGGCCATAGTTTCTGGCTTTTAGCATTTGACATCTGGATGTTATATTTTACAGCTCTCTTGCCAGGCAAGTATACCTTGCCTTATTGTACTGTTTAAATTCAATATTTATTAGTTACATGTTTATTTATCTTATTATTATATAAATGTGCGCGTCCGAGAAAACTCGGGTGCAGTCAACGAAGGCGTTGATGTTAGGACTTGTGTCTGACCTAGTGTCTAGTAGATCCACCCTAAAGTTGTGAAGTTATTGATATAACTTCCCAGGCCTTGACACGTATCATTACACGCCACAGAGTGAGTTCATGTAGGGACGCGTGCCTCATACTCGACTGGCCATCGGTGTGAGCTACATGTGTAACGGTATTTAGCTTAGTTGATTATTTTATGGAGACTTGCATCATAGTAGGAGATGTCCACGTCGTTTTCACGACTTGTACATCTATATTGGGCGGGGAAGATACTAGTAGACGTATGGGACACCCCCTCCTTGAGTCTTTTATCCTTCGTACCATGCTCCTCGGAGATGGTCGATTGCAGAGCTACCCGTGTGTCCGGGGGCATATGACACATATACTAGCCAGTCATGATGATTGGTGAATTACGTCAGCATATGTCAAGCCTACACATTCCTATGCGTACTATCAGGTCTTTAAATTATATTCACTTAGATGGTTAGCACACCCCATTTATTTATTCAGTATTTACATTATGGCATGCTTCTATGTATCTTGTTATGTCCCTCTGAGGACCTGGTCCTTTGCCAGGTATAGATGTTCATGAGTATTCGCGGGAGCGCAGATCCGGACATGCTACTTATATCCGGAGGAGGTCTTCTCTTCGAGCCTCGAGATTGTCAGATGTTGTTCTCATATGGTGTGTATCTGGTTCCTTTTATATTCTATTTCGGCAGTGGATTTGTTTCCATCCGACTGTCATTCTTTAGGTACTTTATTTTGAGTTCTAGTTACATGATTATTGGTTATTCATGTTTATTTGATTTCTGTGGATGAGATTTAGATATTACCCTGTGACTTGTGATTAATTATACCACTGGTGAACTATTGTTCATTATACAGCGTACGCACGTATATATGGTTTCCATATATTGGAGTTGCCATATATACGGGCGGCTGGCATGGTTACGTATCCTAGTCCTACGTATTTTGGGACTGGGGCATGACATATTTTTAGTGGTGGCCTATGCAGGTCAGAGCATATTGTCTCGGTTACGTTACTGTACTGAGCAAGCCTGCACCTAGGATTAGAGCATAGGATCTCATCCATAATTGACTATGACTTATATTCCTTCCAGTCCGTCCTACTTACATAATTGCATCCTGCTTGATTTATGTGCTTCCCTGATTATTCCTCGAGTAAAGCCCCTGCTAGAATATAGGAATCCCTGTTGGTAGGATGATAATTAGAGTAATATTCCTACTTAGAACACAATTAGGGCTTTGAGACGTCATTAAGTTCAGACTACTTAGTGAACCCTAGTCTTCCTTATTACCTAAATAAACCCTAGTCTTCCTTATTACCTAAATGAACCCTAGCATCACTACCTATAGATTAACTTACCCTTATCCCTTGATGTAATTAGGTATTACTTGAGAGTAGTATAAACATTACTAGGATTAGTTAGAGAAATGACCTTTGTGTTGACCTTAGTCTTAAGGAACCCATAGAAATTCAAGGTTGAATACTAGGACTGAAACCTCATCCTATGTTGGATAACCAGAGTTTTACGCCAGAGACCCTTTACCCTTGTTGGCGTAAAAGCCAAATGACTTTATGGTTGGCATAAAAACCAAATTATGCAGAAGCTTGTCCCCTTTACGCTGCAGTTATAAACGGCTACCCGCGATCCCTTAAGTATTCCTTAACCTGCGTATGACACGTCCTAAAACCACATAGGTAACTGCCCTGCGTAAACCTGATGATTCTGGAATAAATAGATAGCTAACGTAGAGTAATCTGATTAGACGTAATATAATGATAGGATATGAGCGTATTGTTATAGCCTTAGCTTTCCCCAGGCATGACCAAATCCCGTGTATTAAAGGCAAAAATACGCCTCGAGCCCTGTGCAAAAAGAAACAGCTTTTTTTGACGGGACATCTGGTTTTGTCTTACCTTAAGCGTATATGACTTGTATCCAATAAAGTCACTAAACGACAACCTGGGACTCCGTGCAAATTCTTTTTTACAGCCGTCATCTCGATCGTTGTTCAAGTACTTTTGTCAGGTACCGGGATTCACTAATTTTGACTGACATGAGCTTCTCGTACAACTTTACGCTGCAACGAATGCTAGACTTTACGTAGGAGACTTTACGCGCGCTAAGTTTAGGCGCAGATTTTTATCGCAAAACTTTTACGCTCATACTTTTACGCAGACTGTTACGCACATACTTTTTACGCGAACAGCCCTGATATCCCTACTTTACGCGAACTTTCTTGAAATCTTTGTTTTAGGCAGACAACCTATAGTGTTTAAATAAAATTGTAGAACTTAGAAGGCCATACCTCTTTTGGTTCAACTAGCGACTTAGATAAGGAATTAGAATAATAACTGTAGAGATTGTAAAATCTTGTAATTTTGTGAATTTAAATTATTTTGTAATTTCTCGTATCATAATCTAGCGTAATTATATTTGCTATACTACCTTGACTTATACTGCTATTATAGCCTAGTTTTGCAAGCTTATTCTTTATCAAGCTTGTTCATGATATATGTATTATTGGAGTACTACACTAATACATTTCAGAATCAGTGTATTACGGTCTGATCAACCATAATGCACTTGGTTCGCCCTTCGTTTAACTACTTTACGTGGATTAAGATATATAGTGATTAGTAGACGGATGTACTTACCCTTTAGATATGTCTGAGCATATCGTATCAGCTACATAACTGTGCTGATCCGAATATATGAATAGGGATTTCCAAAATAGGATTTCAATCCACAACTGCCTTGATAATTCCCATTTGAATTCTTTAAACACCTTGAATCCCCATACTTCTAATCTATTACCTCCCCTCGAACTCTTAATTATTGTTTTCCGTCTTCCCTTATTTCGGAAAGACGAAACCTCGTGCTTAGTATAAATACGATAAGTGTATTGTTTCTGTAGCCATTTCTGTTTATTTCTTGGGTATTTACCAAACCCTATTATTAGATTAGATTACAGTTATAAACGGTGCTATCTTTAAGAATGACCTTCGCTACCTACCTACTTTCCTGGTACGTGCATCACTATGGCAGCACGAAATTTTTTGCCTCATAACTTTGTTCAAAGTGTTACAATGAAGGAATGTATCATTTTGTTGATAGGAGTCTAAATGGATTTCACCTAGATAAACAATTGATTGACTAAATGGATAGCAACACCTATGACTAGGTTGACTTTTTAGGATTAAGAATTCCTATGGACCAACGAGTGTCAAGCCGCTTTCGAGGAGTTGAAGAAGTGACTGACCACAACACCCGTATTGACTATTCCATCTGGATCAGGCGGTTGTGATCTACAGACGCATCAGAAAAAAGTTTGGGATGTGTATTAATACAGGATGGCAAGGTAATGGTATATGCATCTAGACAATTATGAGTACATGAGAAGGATTTGGAACTTGCAACCGTCGTGATTACTCTGAAGATATGAAGACATTACTTATATGAGGTAAATCCTAAGATTGCACGACATACCAGTCAGCATTTTACTAGACAAGGATTCACGTGACCAGAGTTGGTAGTCTACGCAGTAAAGGCAGTTAAGTAATACAAGGGCACTTGCGAGCAGTACAAGACAGACGAAAGTAGTGGGCAGACCGTAATCATCGTCCCTTGGAATTCAAGAGGACGATCATGACTTCTTGAGGATATCACCTACTAGAGACACCATTCAATTCGGAGGACGCAGCAAGTTGAGGCCAAGGTATATTGGACCAGTGACGTGCTAGAGGGTGGGAGTAGTGGCATAACAACTTGCGCTACCACCTTCCCTTGAGAGAGTACTTGATGTATTCCACGTGTCGCAACTCAGGCGATATGTGACAGACAGCAGTCATGTTCTCAACCATTTGGAGATCACCATTAGGCCAAGCTTGTCGTATCAAGAGTAACCCGTAGAAATCCTTGATCATCGAGAAAAGGTATTAAGGAATCAGTCTATTCCCTTGGTCCGCGTGGCATGGAAGCATGGCCCGCCAGGAGAATCTACTTGGAGCGTGTGGACGACATGCATAAACATTTTTCGAACCTATTCGTAAACCAAGATATAAATTACTTTTTTAAATTATATCTTATGCCGTCTTTGACTTCTACCGTGGCTTAGTTTTAATTTCGAGGACAAAATTTTTATAAGTTGGGTAGATTGTAAACCCCCTCGACCAGATTTCAGCATTTTTAGGATTATTTTTAGCAATTTAGGATTTATGGCAATATTTTAATTTATTTTGCTTACATATCCTATTGACTTGTGCACCTGTCCATCACTGAATTATTTGGAGCTTTACCTTGACTGTTATCCCCGAACAAAGTTCACATACCTGTCCTAGACATGTTAGACTATTTTTCTGAATTTTGTGCAAGTCCCAGATGCTTTATTTTGAGCCTCGTTTGAGACGCACTAATATCGTTACAAAACGTCCGTATTTAAATTCCTAGACCTGTACCCATCCCTGTTCCAACCGATATTAGAGGCCCAACCTGTACCTGTTTTGTCCAGACAAAAATACGATAATATTCTACACTGAGTATACTACATTTAGTATATTGACACCGTAGAAAAATTATGACCCTACCTGCCTTTAAATAATTAGAGAACACCGTACGCAGTATTTATTTATTAATAAATACGGTGACCCGTATCACCCAGAAACCAGGCCCAGTCCCTGCCCAGACTCACTCCCACCCCCTCGGGACCCTTACACAGCTTTTTCCTTCAATCCTGTGAATTTTAGAATTTTCAGGAATCGGGTGTTTTCCCAGACAATTTCGTAATTGCACAATTTTCCAAAACTAGGACTTTACGCAATTTATGAAATTATAGGGACTTTCCTGCAAATTGCAGTGCGAGGTGTCACCCCCTCACTGGCCGGTGAGCCTGCACCGTCCATTCGGAGGCGGAACCCACCCGAAAATATCCCGAAAATATCCTGAAAATATCTACAAAATATCTTGTAAATATCTTTAGATATTTTACATATTAAATTAATATAATTTTCTATAAAAGAAAAATAAGAAAATAAAAAGAAAAACAAAAATCCTAAAAATCTACCCCCCCACAGCCGAACCCCCCTTCCCCCGCCGGCAGTGAGCCCCCCTCCGCCGGAGTTGCTCCGCCGCCCCTGGCCAGAGCTGAGCCCCCGCTGGCCCCCGACCTTCCCTCTCTCCTCAGCCTCCTCCTTCCCCGAGCCCCCCCACCGCGGCGAGCCGCCCTCCGCCACCCTCGAGCTCCTCCTCGCCGGAGCTACTCCGACCTCGCCCCGCGGCGAGTCCCCTTTCCCCTTCCGCTGGCCCCGACCCCTCGGCCTCCTCCTCCTCCCCAGCTCCTCCTCCTCCTCTTCTTCTCCACCTCGTTCTCCCCCCCCCCCCCCGCCGGAGATTTCCCCCCCCTCCGCCAGCGACTTCCCCGCACCGCTCCGTCCACCGGTCGACAGCCTCAGACGCCCCGAGCGAGCCCGACCCCGACGCTGCTCCGCCCAGCAGCGGCCCGGCGAGACCCCTCCGCTCCGCCTTGCCGACGACCCCGCTCAGCCGATGAGCCACCCTCGTCGAGCCGCCCCGGCCAGACTCCAGCAACCCTAGAGCGACGCGGACACGGCACAAGACGCAGTTCGAGTCGAACACAGCAGGACTCGACACTCGGACACGAAGAATACGCAGTTTCTGGAGCCCTGTTCAGCATCCGGAGACTTTCCTTCTGAGGCCATAGTTTCTGGCTTTTAGCATTTGACATTTGGACGTTATATTTTACAGCTCTCTTGTCAGGCAAGTATACCTTGCCTTGTTGTACTGTTTAAATTCAATATTTGTTAGTTATATGTTTATTTATCTTGTTATTATATAAATGTGCGCGTCCGAGAAAACTTGGGTGCAGTCAACGAAGGCGTTGACGTTAGGACTTGTGTCTGACCTAGTGTCTAGTAGACCCACCCTAAAGTTGTGAAGTTATTGATATAACTTTCCAGGCCTTGACACGTATCATTACACGTCACAGAGTGAGTTCATGTAGGGACGCGTGCCTCATACTCGACTGGCCATCGGTGTGAGCTACACGTGTAACGGTATTTAGCTTAGTTGATTATTTTATGGAGACTTGCATCATAGTAGGAGATATCCACGTCGTTTTTACGACTTGTACATCTATATTGGGCGGGGAAGATACTAGTAGACGTATGGGACACCCCCTCCTTGAGTCTTTTATCCTTCGTACCATGCTCCTCGGAGATGGTCGATTGTAGAGCTACCCGTGTGTCCGGGGGCATATGACACATATACTAGCCAGTCATGACGATTGGTGAATTACGTCAGCATATGTCAAGCCTACACATTCCCATGCGTACTATCAGGTCTTTAAATTGCATTCACTTAGATGGTTAGCACACCCCATTTATTTATTCAGTATTTACATTATGGCATGCTTCTATGTATCTTGTTATGTCCCTCTAAGGACCTGGTCCCTTGCCAGGTATAGATGTTCATGAGTATTCGCGGGAGCGCAGATCCGGACATGCTACTTATATCCGGAGGAGGTCTTCTCTTCGAGCCTCGAGATTGTCAGATGTTGTTCTCATATGGTGTGTATCTGGTTCCTTTTATATTCTATTTCGGCAGTGGATTTGTTTTCATCCGACTGTCATTCTTTAGGTACTTTATTTTGAGTTCTAGTTACATGATTATTGGTTATTCATGTTTATTTGATATCTGTGGATGAGATTTAGATATTACCCTGTGACTTATGATTAATTATACCACTGGTGAACTATTGTTCATTATACAGCGTACGCACGTATATATGGTTTCCATATATTGGAGTTGCCATATATACGGGCGGCTGGCATGGTTACGTATCCTAGTCCTACGTATTTTGGGACTGGGGCGTGACAATATCACTGGTGCATAAAGATAAAGATGCATGGATATCTGAAGCAATATAGTAATGACTGCAAGATACAAGAAATCTAAACTAAGAGTAAGTTTGTCCACAAGAACGTGCAGTGATTCCAGCATGAAATACATGTAGTGAGTCAAATCCAGAAACTATAAGTGAGACCAGCAAGAAATGCAAGAGAGTCCAGACTATAAAAAATGAACTCGATGTCTTTGAAATACTTCTTTCGACATGTAAGCGGCTAGGGGTAAGTACGGCTCACCGCGCACTGGGTGCGCGGCTGCTATCATTCCAGATTAGACCAGAGGGGGTGATTCCAGATGATTCCAGTTGGAAATCTTTACATGTCTACTCGAGTATTTCTCCGCCCCGACTAGTACAAGTGAATCCAAGACCCGACACGTAAATCAAGTATGAGTCCAGCCTGAAACATGAGTGATGCCTGTAGGTGATGCTAGTAAGTGATTCCAAAATAGAGGCCAGAAATATGAAATATAAGTGTCGCAAGTAAATGAATCCAGAAATACCAGTCCGTGTCCTGTGTTGTGCCAGAAAAATTAGATGATACTATACTAGAAGCTGAATCATAATAATCATCAGATAATAAAAACTATCAGAAAATGTACTCGCTTGACGTCCTGAGCAACTGGCGATCCGAACTGGTATCGCAAGGACCTATTACGAAAAATAAGGTTAAACAGGGTTCTAAAGAGTTAAACAGATATAAAAATAACTAAAAATAGGTTTCTAGGGTCGTTCTAGGTCAAACAGGTCAAACCGGTAAAATCTGGGTCAAAAAGTCAACTCTGGGTCAAAACTAGGTCAAAAGTTGACTTTGGCGGTCAACCGAGTCAACTACGGTCAACTCTAGGTCAAACTAGGGTGCCCCTAAAATTCTAGGTCAAAACTAGGTCATTAAGCTAATAAACCCTCAAACTCGCCTCCTTGAGATATCTGGATACCCTCGGTATCCGATACCTCACCCTACGCTACACACTCCGCCTAAACCCGCTAAAACCTATGCTAGCACGCGTAAATATATACACATATACATAAAAACCTATCTCTAAACTCAAACCTAAGCAATTGCTCAAAAATTCTGCTCGAAACTCAATACATTGGATATCTCAAGGTATTGAGATACCTTGGTATCTCAAGGTATTGAGATACCTCTCCAAACTCAACCTACTACCCCTCTAGCTAACTATTATGAATATAGATATATACCTAGTTAATAATCTAGGCTAAAATATATATATCTAATACATATATGCATATACCTAGGTATCTACATATATATATATATATATATATATATATATATATATATATATATATATATATATATATATATATATCCACAAACACAATACATATATATATATATCCCTTACCTAAACATATACATATCTAGCTACAAGATATATCTATCTAGCTATATGTATATATACCTATACATATAGATATATATCTATCTAACTATATATATATATATATATATATATATATATATATATATATATATATATATATATATATATATATATATATATATATATATATATATACATACACATAGGCATATAGCTACATAACTATATGTATATATATCCACCCACACATAAACACATAACCCTTAAATATATAACTCTATCTATCTATCTATCTATCTATCTATCTATCTATCTATCTATCTATATATATATATATATATATATATATATATATATATATATATATATATATATATATATATATATATATATATATATATCTACCTATTTATCTATATATCTATCTATCTATTAATCTATCTAGATATCCATCTATCTATCTAGATATCTATCTATTTACTAATCTATCGATCTATTCATCTATCTATCTATCTGTCTCTCTCGCTGCTACCCGAGGCTACCTGCAATCCACGCTGCTAAACTGCTGTTGCACTTGCCGCTGGAGCTGCTACTGCTCGCTGCTGCGTATGTTGCTGCTGCTGCTGCTGCTGCTGCTGGCAATGCTGCTGCTGTGCACTTCTCGTTGCACTGCGCACTCCGCTGCCCCCCCTCGCTGCCTCGTCGCACTGCCACACGCACACACATAAACACACCCACATATATCTATATATATATACAAACATACACATATATTTATCTACACTAGTATATATATATATATACACACACACTAACATCTATATACTAACACACACACACACTTATGTATATAAGTACACACATATAAACACACACACATGTACACACACACACACACACACACACATATATATATATATATATATATATATATATATATAAGCACACATATCCATATATATATATACAGACACACAGACACTCATATATATATATATATATATATATATATATATATATATATATATATATATATATATATATATATATATATATATATATATATATGAGTGTCTGTGTGTCTGTATATATATATGTGTGTGTGTGTGCTTATATATATATATATATAT
The DNA here is from genome assembly GCA_036927795.1 of Iris macrosiphon. Taxonomy (NCBI): domain Eukaryota; kingdom Viridiplantae; phylum Streptophyta; class Magnoliopsida; order Asparagales; family Iridaceae; genus Iris; species Iris macrosiphon. Next base: position 39,166,674 of record JAYESA010000020.1, read on the forward strand.
ATATATATATATATATATATATATATATATATATATATATATATATATATATATATATACACAAACACTCACTCACACACACGCTCACAAACACACACACACGCTCACACACCCTCACACACACTAACACACACACAACACAACACTACGCTCACAACACCACCAACACGCGCACAACCACCCCCTACACGCACAAACACATAAATATATATATATATATATATATATATATATATATATATATATATATATATATATATATATATAATCCAAGAACTCTAGCACACACTCTCCGAAGCTAACCAAACGCGCGCACAAGCCCGAAACTATGAAACCAAGTCGAAATGGCCGTTCGGTCATTTTGACGAACACGCGGTGTGCGGTTCAGAAAACCTCCTGAAACGCACACCAAATTAACTCAGAATCAGCCCAAAATTTACCCACGGGCTCTAAACGATGTCTAAATCCTAGAAAAAATGCTAACTCATCAATTCTAGGTCTGTGACAAAAATGCCCATCATATAGAACCAGCAAAGACGAAAACTCCTAAAACGCCCGAAACGCCCATTTCTCCGTGACACGATTTCACGTGTCCGAACGGAGACACGTGCTAACCCTCAAGACACCCGACAACGTCTATCTAGGTCCGTCTAACCTAGGGCACCACCCAAAATTGGGCCAATCTCGGATTTCATCCGAAATTGACACAAAACCTAATGTTAAAGTCTCCAAACACAACCAAACTTATTCCAACTTCCTCCCACGGGTAGCCCTAAGGTTTAGAAAGGTTCTAAACTACTAATTACACTACATAAGAGTAATTATAAGAGAGAAAATCAGGGTTTACCTCTTGGGAGTTGGAATCCCAAGCCAAAGTCTCCAATCCACTTGAAATCACCTCCCTCAAACTCCAAGCCTCCAAATCTAGCATCCATACTAAGTCTAGGCTCTAAACACCTAGGTTGAAAAAAAATATAGGGTTAGTGTAAACCCCCTCACCCAAAATTAGGGCTACTTGGCTTAGATAGTAAAATTAGGGCTAGTTTGAACCCAATTAGAATTAGAACACGGCTTTTATTTAATTATGCAATAATTATTACACGTAGCGCACCTTACCGTTGCTCGAAAATTGGAGCCCCTCACTAGCCGTTGCCTATCTACGAATTTCACAACATTGACCTAGACGTGCCCGCCTACCTTTCTGGCCCTTGTACAACTCATAATATTGCTTTCTTGTGCTACATATTAGTCGCACAATAAACGTCGCGAACGTTATTTATTAATTATAAATAACATTCCAATTTTGACCCTTGTGCGTCCCAATCGAAATCGTGAACCCAATCTTGACCGTTTTGTACGACCTGAATTTTATTAATAATCTACTCTGTATCCTCTACGTCCCAGACCCTTTGCTCCGCCTATTTTTATTTCCATGTGCTTCTAATTAATTCTAGAACATCGTGCGCGTTCCGAATTAATTAATTAAATTCAATTTTTGCCTTTGTGCAATTTTTCAATTGTTGGGGGACTTTTATGCAAAAATGCATTTAGGTATCTCCACCATTGGACAATTCATAAAGAAATCTATTTTTTCCTTCACGTAGATTTTTTCGTAATTTTCAGCATGTACAATGCGCACATCGCCCCATTTATTTTAAACCCATCCTCGCATTTTAAACCATGTAATTTAAAGCCCCAACATCCTCATGTGAGGCCAAGACCCACTCCAAGGATTGTAGACCAAGGCCAGGCCCAAGGAATGTTGACCAAGTCAAACCTAGCCTTTAGGTCAAACACCCACCATATATATAAATAAATTTTCTTTTCCTTTTCTTTATTTCCTTCTCTTTCTCTAATACCCAGCCGACAACATGCTCATCATCCCTGTGCCGACCCCCTCCATGCCCAGCCGGCCGGAGCTGCCCCAGCCGCCGGACCTGACCTGAACGACGACCTCCTTGCCCTCTTCTTCTTCCTCCTTCCCTACTGCCCCTCGCCGGATTCCTATCACCATCCGCAGCGCTCAGCCGGAGCTCCGGTCACCTCGACCCCGGAGCGGCTGAGCCATCGCCGTCGCCATCCTCTTCCTCTTCTTCTCCGAGATCAGTAATGCCCCCTTCTCTTCACTCGAACTCGATCTGGTTTGGAATTTCTGTTCTGTGTCGGCACGGACGCGACCACGACACGGCGTCGATTCTGGCGCGTTCTTCTGTGTTTTGGAGTCTCCCTGACGTGTCCACTACGTGCCCAACACGGACACGGGGTCGGACGCGGAATGGACTGCCTGTGTCTTTTGGCTGATATGAGTCCTAGTCGATGTGACATGGACACGAGATTAGTTTTAGTTTTGGCACTAAGTGCACTTTGGAGTATCCTTTAGTCGTGTCCATATCGCATGCCGACAAGGCACAGCTTGATGCTGACACGGCATTTGTTTTGGGTGTTCTAGCGTATTTGGAGTCTTGTGTCATGTCCAATATGCGTCCAGCATGATGCGGCACAGACACGCAACGTGGACAAGATATCAAGATCGCAAGACATTGATTTTGGTGTGTCCAGTAGGACGCGACACAGGAAGTGCGACTGGACATGGATTATATATATATTCGGCAACAGAAACTAAGTTGACAGTAGATACGGCAAGAGGAGAAACTTTACGCATCAATTTTGATTTTACCTTTCCAAACATAGCTTGCTCACTCCTGAGTGTCGATGCCATGGATATCAGCGAGGCATGACATAGTAAAGAAAAGATTGGATCTGCTTGGAAATGTGGTTGATTCGAGGCAGGGTGGTATCGGTGTTACCAAGATTGAAAGGCCTTTACAGAGGCATGGGGGTAGACTTGATCACAATGAGACATATTGTGGTTCTTGTTATGGTGCAGAAATGTCAGATCATGACTGTTGTAACTCGTGCGAAGAAGTTCGTAAAGCCTATACAAAGAAAGGATGGGCCATAACAAATCCAGATTTGGTTGACCAGTGCAAGAGAGAAGGGTTCCTCCAAAATATCAAAGATGAAGAAGGTGAAGGATGCAACATCCATGGCTTCTTAGAAGTCAATAAGGTAGCTGGCAGTATACATTTCGCCCCAGGGAAGAGCTTCCATTATGCTAACTTTCATATTTATGACGTATCCTTTCAGAGAGAATATAATATAAGTCATCATATAAACAAATTACCCTTTGGGAAAGAGTTTCCAGGTGTTGTAAATCCACTTGATGGTGTACAATGGATACAAGAGGCCTCATCTGGGATGTATCAATATTTTATCAAAGAGCAGGAATTCATGCAAGCCCTGAACATTTGATTACTTGAGGACTGTAGCTACTGTATTTCGTGCCTAGACTTGGTTATGCTTTTGGTACCTGCAGTCTCAGCTCGGATTGGACAAACCCGAGGATGTTGGATTTATTCTGCGTGACTTTTGGAACAGGTTATTGGTACATCGCAGCTCTCTGGCCAGGCAAGTATACCTTGCCATTGTACTGTTATTTATATTCCATATGCTGCATGTATCTTTATTTTCTGTCTTTAGTTCATATATTTTAACTGTTATATAAAAATGCGCGTGACGGTGTCGTCGCGATATGTTTTTATTTATGTATTTGCATTGACCCTGTTTATGAGACTACCCCATTATCATGTAGCATCATTAGGTTCATTGGCCGTGACACAGTTGTTACACGAGTTGTGAGTCTCATGTAGATCACGGACTTGCGTGCAGGTTTGGCCTTCTGTACGTGTGGGTCGTGCGTTAGGAATAACTGCTGTTAGAAACTTTGCATGCTAGTAGACTGGGCAGTTATTAGAGGTATTATCGTGTCATGGATGTGACATGCTTAGAGCATGGGGTGGGGAGAACAACAAGTAAGACGTGTGGGCTCCGTTGTACTTTCCTTGTGTAACCCGTACGCTCCGTCGGAGATGCGCGGTCATGATGACCACTATATATTATATTATTATCAGGCGGGCCTCCGGTGTTCGAAAGACGTCGTGCCTTTGTAGGCTCCTGGATCTCCAAGAGAACTATGCCAATCCCATTTTAGCCAGATAGCCCACGCGTTGGGAAAGTTGTTCTTAACTGCATTCACTTAGACGGTTAGGCGACCCCTTTGGACATTTATTTCAGTACTTTATTGGCATGTGTTTAAGTATCTTGTTATGTCCCTCTGAGGACCTGGTCCGCTGCCAGGTGTACCTGTTTCTTGAGTATTTGCAGGAGTGCAGATTTGGATGGTTGGGTATGCTTCGTGGACGTCTTCTCTTCGAGCCGTGATCGATAGCTGGTATACTTATATATTGATTGATTGTCTTGTACTTATATTGTATTTACTTTTTCCATTTGAGTTGGTAGTGGATTTGTTTCCATCCAACTATCATCCTTAGATACTTCTTATTGAGATCTAGTTTCATAGATACTGTTTATTTATTTCTATATGATTTTCATGGATGAGATCTAGATTATACCCTGTGATTTGTGACATATGTTTATACCACTTGTGGATTGATATTCATATTACAGCGTACGTGTGGATTTGGTTTCCATATATTAGAGTTGCCATATCCATGCGGCTGGCATGCTTACGTGTCCTAGTCCTACGTATTTTTGGGACTGGGGCGTGACAGTTAGGGTTCACACAAAAGTAAGAAATGGAAGAAGGAAGAGAAGGAAATGGGAATACTTACTTGAAGTGGGAAAATTGGAAGAAGAAAGGAAGAAGAAGAAGGAGTGAAGAAGAAGAAGAAGAAGAAGAAGAAGAAGAGGGGGGGCTGTGGTTTGATCGGGTCTGGGAAGGGGGGCCGGCCACAAGCAAGTAATAAGGGTTAACAATAATGCAAAAGTTCCAAAAGCACTCAAACTAATTCCTAATTTCTCCAACTAGCTAAAATAAAATATAATAATAATTCTAAACCCAAAAATAGGTCTCACAAGGGTGTTGGTTGGGTCGGACATGGGTCCACTAGGGTCTGACATGGGTCCAGGCTAGCCAAAACCCTAAAACAATCAATATAAAATATAATACAATCACTAATTAAATATAAATATAATTAATTTTAAATAATACACAATTAACTAAATTAAAATAAAAAAATACCCGACTCTGGAAATGGGGTGGTGATACTCGCCCTCAGAAAAATCTCATGCGTTCAGTACTCTATGCATTCAACTTAGGGACGCATATGCAGAGACAGTCATGCGCCTAACAAGATAGGCGTCATGCTGAAAAGGGCGCATGAAGCTGGGCGCATGGAACTCCTTCGTCCCCAAGCAGCACAACTCCATGGAAAAAGCTCAAAAAATCTGAAAAGTTGTTTCCTTCATAAAAACTTTATTTTAACTTCAAATCAAGCGAAACATGAGCCAAATTGCACGAAATGAAATGCTCTAACATAAGGAACAACTAGTTAACGAAAAAACTAAGTTTTAATAAATCAAAACCAAGAAAAACTTAGGGAACCCATAAAAATTCTAACCTTAAAACTCAGATCTACAAAATTCTATACATAAAAATCCAAAAATCTAAGAAATAAATATGATCAACTACTCAAGAAGAACATTTTCTGTCAAATATATTTTTAAAACAACATATATATGAAAATTTTAAAAATTCATTACTTCACCATTGAGCAAGATGTACTTGCCTAAGAGTCCAGCGACTCCTTCCTAGCTAGGTCCAGTGCTGGGGTTCGGCTAGGAGAGGTGCACGGGGGTGAGGGAGAAGGAAGCAAGGAAGAAGAAAATAAAAATGAAGAAGAAAGAGAGGAGAGAGAAAAGGCTTATATATATACTAAAAGGAGAGAAAAAATGGTTTAGTCATGGGTTAAGTCAAATGAACCGAACCAGGTGTCCATTCTACATGCAGATCCTAAACCGGGTCTATGGCAATGCCAATATGTATTCTACTAGTCTCGGGTAGTCTCTCTCAACAACAGAAAATAACAATAAATAAAATGACAGGAACCAACATTAGAAATATAGCAGGAATACATTATCAGGAAAAAATTAAATTCTAGAAATTCAAGAAATACCAAATCTGGAATCGGGTGTGACAATTATGGTTAGAATTAGTTAGGAGGATTGTGATTAGGGTTATGATTAGAATTAGAGAGGGGTAGATTACCCATTTCATGTCTAAATTAACGTATGTTAACGGCAGAATACAAAATTGGTGTAAACCGAGAAAAAATAGAAAAAAAAAATATTTTTTTAAAGCCAGGGGGCTTTAAATGCGAAAACGCAAATCTAAGAAGGAATTTTTTGTATTTTACCACACTAAGCATATCATAATTATTACCAGGGACCGTGTTGTTATATATGTTTGAGTAATTTGTATTTACCTCGCCTCCCATTACTAATGTCTAACTCAGTTTTTCTCCAATATTTTACTACTATCCCTCCATTTCTCAAGAGTTAGACGTTATTAATGGGGGGATAAATACAAATAACACTTGAGAAAATGATAAAATGGAAAGTAGTAGTAATTAAATTAATAATGGAAGAAGGGAGGGTAGAATTAGACATTAGTAATGGGAAAATAAATACAAATAACTCTAGAAAAAAAAATCGGTAGTCCACAATCTGAAGATACTAGTTCACAAATGCACCATCTTGATAAATAAAGTTCCTAAACTCAAGAGCGGAACTAGTAATTCGAGCTAGGGTGGGCCTTGAGCAATTCCGCCTGTGCCTAAACTAGATCTACCGATTTTCATCAACTACATAAGAAAACAATATAAATGCGACTTTGTGATCTCTCGGTAAAACACTTACGATTGCAGCAAAGATCGCGCCCTATTAGTAGTCCCTGCCGCTGCACAAATACTCTTTATATTAAATCATGAAACCATTATATATATATATATATATATATATATATATATATATATATATATATATGAAAAAAAGGAATATGAACCGTAGGCTCATATTCCTACATGAGCCAATATACATGTAGACCAATAGGAATGTAGTGTACTAGTGCACATGGGTGCACATGAGATATATGAATTTATTTCTATTGGTCCACATATGCATGTCTCATATAGAAATATGAACATATGGCTCATATTCCGTTTATCCTATATATATATATATATATATATATATATATATATATAAATTTCTGATATCCCATGCATGTTCCTGTATCTTGAAATACTCTTTATGGTTATGGTCCCCAGCTATATGTGTAAAAGTTTTAGTAACATCAAGGCAAAGGGGTTATGGTAGTGATCATCATAATAATACACTACACTTGATGATAAATTAAAATTTTGAAAGCAGTGAAGTATGTCCTTAATTTGCCCAACACTCATGAGAACTTGAGAGCTTTTAGTTAATTTACTCCAACCACCCAGAACCAGGAGCACTGAGCTAGGCAGGGGATAACATTTTTTAAAAGTAGGCTGCAACACAAAGCTAAGCACTTTTGTCAGCTGTGTGAAATGGAAGACTTGGCTACTTAAGGAAAAGATTGGGGAAGAAGGAAACCTATAGATGGAAAATAATTCCCAACCCTACTGTCACCATCACATGGCTTCACTTTAAATATTCTGGTAAGCAATTAGTTCAGTTTATCTACTCTTATATACTCTTATATAGACTTCTAAGTCATCTTTTTCTAATGTAATGCTAGTTTATGCACTGACAGCATGCTCACAACTCTTCACCAACCTTTAAATATATCCAAACTTCCCAAAAAAAAATTACCTACTATTTCTAACCTGTTGTTGTTTTTTTAACTTTATTATGAGAGTTTTAGTCCCACATTAAAAAATTACCAATGTGTATATCTTAATATATAGTTTTGTTTAGTATTGGTATATGCACATAGGGTGGTGGTCCATGTGGGTTGACTTTTCTAGAGAGATTAAGTGTGAACCATATTATGACAATCTTTATTTTGTCACAACCTTTGGGAAGTTCTTCTTAGGAGTTAAGTCTCATAGGGACTTAGCGACTCAGACTCGAACTCGGATTCGGACTCAAGGACGCAAAGTGACATTTTGTTTGCATACTTTGCACTTTTTACGTCAGCATCGTCGCATGACGCTCGTGCGCTCCTTTTATGCACGATTGCTTGTTCGGACGCATGCTTCGTAGAGCCCATGCGGTCAGGTGCGCTTGCGGCCAGGTGCGCTTGCGGCCAGGTGCGCATGCGGCCAGGAGCCCATGAGGCCTGGAGCCTTTGCAGCCAGGAGTCCATGCGGCAGCGGCGCATGTGGCCTGGTTTTTTTCTCAGGCCGCATGGGAGCTGAAATTCTCTTTAAATAGAGGCTCTCCTTTTTCATTTGTTTGGTTGAAAAAATTAAGAGAGAGAGAAAAACCGAGAGCACCAGCAGGTCCTGCGGCAGCAGTTAGCATCATTCCAAAGAAATCTTCTGAGTGATCCGAAGGTGACCAACAACGTTCCAGAAGTTCTCGTGTGAACTTGCTGGATCCTGGGGGCAGATCGTTGTATAGCGCGAATCTTGCCTTGAGCTCTAGTGGTTTTGATCACCCCAGCAGGAGTTCCCTTCTTTTAATTTTTGTTCTTGTTCTCGTTCTCGTTCTCCTCGGAGTAGCGTCTGCGAACGTAAGGAGAAGAACGGTTTTCTAATTCTTGTTGTATTCGCATTTTCTTTGGATTGTCAGTTTGTAACATGTTCCTAGTTTAGTGCTTCTGTGGATTGTGTGTCACTGTAGAGGAACTCTTGTGTGAATCTCAGTACACCAACTTCTCTTATGGAGTTTGTAGAGACGAACTCTTGTGTGAGTCTCTACTTTGTGGCTACCTATTCTTCGTAGATTTGACTTCGGGACTAACATAACCAAATTAACAAATATCAGTTTATTATATCTTGATCTTTAGTTTGCACATTTAGGAAGTCATTACCGACTAATTGATTGCTTATAGTCACTAGTCATGTTCACGTACATTTTGCACGTATCAAAAAAGTCTATAATATTATTTAAAAATTAGAAAAAAAATAAATTATATTAAAATATTTTAAATTTAATTTGAATATATATATATATATATATATATATATATATATATATATATATATATATATATATGGATAAACGGGATATGAGCCATATGTTCATATTCCTACATGAGCCAATGGATATGTGGACCAATAGAAATAGAGTGTACTAGTGCACATGAGATGTAAGAGTCCATTCATATTTGTCCACATTTGCATAGCTCATATAGAAATATGAGCCTATGACTCATATATTGTTTACCAATATATATATATATATATATATATATATATATATATATATATATATATATATATATGGGTAAACGAGATATAAGCCATAGTCTCATATCCCGGCCCGAAGGTCTCACACATCTCGGCCCCGTAGGCCCGCACCTGCACCTGTACCGCACTTGAACCGCACTTGCGTTGTACCCGTCACCAACTCACCACTTAATTTCCTCCAAAGGAGAATTAAATGACGCCCAGGAAGCTCGTACCCGCATGGTAATATGCATCAGTCTTAACCACTGGACTAGACGTCATATGCTCATATTCCTACATAAGCCAATGCACATGTGAACCAATAGGAATGGAGCATACTAATGCACATGGTGCACATGGGATGTAGGAATCCATTTCTATTGGTGTGCATGACTCGTATAGGAATATAAGCCCATGGCTCATATCCCGTTTACTCTCTCTCTCTCTCTCTCTCTCTCTCTCTCTCTCTCTCTCTATATATATATATATATATATATATATATATATATATATATATATATATATCCCATGGGAATGGAATATCCCGTTTACCATATATATATATATATATATATATATATATATATATATATATATATATATATATATATATATATATATTTCCTCATTTTTTTGCTTCATGCCCTTTGGATTGGAAAGATCGAACACACGTTTCGGTCGATCTATTTTTTTATTTTTTCGTGAATTGTATGCTTCGTCGGACCTTAGCGGCCTGTCTTTTCACCTTCATGGAAGCGCTTAGCGAATTTCAGGTCACTCTTATTTTTTGGTCAGAATCTCGACAGTAATCAACGAATTGGTCTACTACAGAAACGAGACTGCGTAAGTTTAGGGATTTAAGAGCAGAACAAAAGATGGAGAAACTCAATTGTCTCCCCAAAAGAGATGCTGTAGTGTTTAAGAGAAAGTTATCCACTTTGCAAACATATCTGGGTGGGATCAAATATATGACGGGGTTGCCCGATATTGTAATTGTCACGCCCCAGTCCCAAAATACCGAGGGACTAGACACGTGGCAATGACCAACAGCACACATCAATGTGCAAACCCAATTTAATAGACCCATGAGGGTGTACTTAAGCTGTAAAACAACAATAAAGGTCTACTAAATATGTCACAATCTAATCTCATCCACAGTAGATAAATCAATATCAAAATAACAACATATAAACCAACATCAAGTCTCAAATAAAATATATCGGGGAACAACCCGATAATGAGCTTGACACAGCAGTTCAATAGACAGGAAATAAAAGAGTCTAACAATAGCAAAAACTGAGTATAAATAAGGCAGATACTCAGGAGAAATCATCGTCCGTCACCTCGTCCTCTGGTTCTGGTACTGCTCCAACGTCTGCTCCTGTCCGGTATACCTCCGGATAGATCTCCTCTGCTATACCTGGGGACATAATCCGGATGCAGGTCCTCAGGGGACATAGCAAGGTAAAAGAATAACTCAAGCCAAAAAAATACAGTATATAAAAATATATCAAAAGGGCAAACTATGTAACCAGCTAAGTGATATGCAAAATGAGAGCATCACTGGAACTTAGGCTGAGACTACTACAAGCTCTGTGTCGGGGAGCCGGTAGCAGTTATACTATGTAGTGGGCCTAGCACTGTAATGGCTACGGCACCGTAATAAATATATATATAAGATCAGCCTGTAGCATATGTGTCTCTCCCCCACCCAATGTAATCACACGTCTCATGTCCATGACACGTAAGATCATATTTAATGCAGCAAGTCATAATGATAACTATGCATATATATAAAGTCTATGTCACAAATCCTGTAAGCCTATAAAGAATCACCATGAATACTCAGGAAAGATTCGGTCTCATGAACAGTGTCAAGTGTCCTATGGTATGACGTACTTGATAAAGCAAGCATGAAAATATATTGGATCGCGATATCAATTATCTAGGTGACGTTACACAACTCCGCGTACGGTGTTGACACCCAAATATTATTTAGACATTAAGTAATGTCACACGGTCCTAGGTTGAACATATATAACATAGTAGTAAATCAAGAGAATATTATGAAGCAAGTACTGCAAGATTGGCAAGGTACACTTGCCTGATGCTTGGATTCCAACAGTTGCTCCGGTATTCGTGGGATCTTCAAGTACTCCTCCGGTTGCTGAAATAAACATTACCATCATGTTTAGAAGATATAAAATACCTAGGATTGCCTATCCATAAGTCCAATTTGGACACAAGGGCAAATTGACAATTTTTGGTCAAATCGGGGTCCACATGTGGCCCACTTCGCACCGAAAAATATGCCAGAGACAAAGTCCTCCAAATTCATCAAACTTAGTGTCTACAAGTCCAGAATGACGATACGAACCCAACATAATATCTAGAACTGGATTCCGATGAGCCGATCACAAAATCGTCCGTCAAGTGGAGCTGTGGGGCCCACGATACGGGATTTTGTCAACATTCTCAGAATTGAACCAAACTTGGATCACAGGACCAGCATAATGCTACGAATTAAACGACAAGCACACACGAAGTTACAATGAATTTCAGAATAGGGCCGATATGGGGCAATTTTGATGAATACGCGTTAATTTCGGTGTGCACGTACATCCAAACCAACTTTTGCAAAATCCTACACTTCCGTATTGACGGTGTCCACCTTTCGGTGAAATTCGCACACGACTAAGTTGCCTCGTTTAGTGGGACGCACCCAGTTTCGAGAAAAAATCGGGTTTTAAAAACCAAGTTTTTGGTCAATTTCACCCGCGAATAAAACACAGCATACAGCAAACTAAAATAAACTAATTATAGGATCTTAATCTCGGTTATGTTGTCTAATTAAATGCTCTAACAGAATTTATAATTAATAAATAGGTTGGGAGTAAATCGGCCATGAACTTGTGAGTTCAGGACGATTTTTGAATTACAGAAATTTGGGTTATTTTTCCTGTTTTTGTGTCGCATTTTGCTACAGACACAGGACGCGATACCCCAAACTAATTGTACGGGGTTCGAGAGGGTCACGTGGTATTCGCATAGGATTTGACAGATCAAAATTTGGATCGACGTATAGGGTGTTACGCGAGCGGGAAAAGGTATACCTCGCTGCGGTTTGCTGTTGCTAACGGAGGCGGCACGGCGGGACACAGCGGCGGCGGTTGCTGCTAAGGCTGCTGGGGGTCGGGGCGGGTCGTCGATGGGGTCACGGCGGAGGTCGTGGGCGGTTGCTCGTTGTCGAGGAAGCCTGGGGTCGCCGGAGGTCAGGCCAGCGGAGGGGCGGCGGAGGATGGTCGGTGAAGTGGTGGTGGCAGCGGTGTAGGGGCTCGGGGGGGGGGGTTAAATAGGAGAGGGAAGGGGGAGAGGCGGTGGAGCGGGGAGGCCGGAGCAGGGGTCGTGGGGTCGTGGGCGGGGTCGAGCGGCGGAGGCAGGGGCTGTTGCGCGGCCGAGTCGGGGGAACGGGGGATCGTGGGGGAGAGGGGTTAGGGATTTGGGTTATTGGGTCGGGTAGGGTCGGGTCGGATCTGGTTGGGTAGGACCCGACCCATTAGGTTAGGGTTTGGGTCAGTTGGGTTCAGTTGGGTCCGGTTCGGTTTGGTTCAAGTTAGTTTAAACCGGTTTGAGTCCGGTTTAATTAGGACAATAGTTTTTAGCTATTTAAAAATAGTTTTTGAGCCCAAAAAATTCAAAAAAAATTACACAACATCCAATAATTAATTATACACCCAAAAATATAATTTTTATAATATTTTAATACTTAATTTAATACATAAAAATATTAATCCGTGAAGGACGTTTATAATAATTAATTAAAAATCACAGAAAAATTTAGAATTTTTTTTTTTTTTTAAATAGGTTGCTACAGTAATCATCGTCGATCAACAAGAAGAATATACAACCCTTCGAGAACGTGTCATTTTAGGGATTCCAACGATTTGTTTAATTGATACAAATTGTGACCCAGATCTCGCAGATATTTCGATTCCAGCCAACGATGATGCTATCTAAAATATTTCGGGAATTGATCTGATTCTATCTTTGTTCGTTCCGTTTGAAGAAAGGAAGATCCCAATCCCAAAGAATCGATCTTTATTTCAGTTGCTGAATCTTTGTTTGATCGATCAATGTGTGATATTCTGAATCCTCATTTCTAATGAAATCGAAATGATCTCTGGATTGATCAGAAGATCCTTTCAATTGGCTAGAATCCGTTACTTGAACGAAAATAGATCTTATGAAATCATATTGAATATTTGACAATACATTCCGTACCTTGCTAAAAAACCGATCATTGTTTACCAACCACACATTGTCTAACCAAATCAAATTCTCTCTCGATACGTTCCTCAAAAAATCCGATTCGTGTCGATTCTTCCTCCAACTAACGAAGAGATCTTGGCAGAATTGCCACATATGAAATTGAGCACCATTTTGCAAAGAAATACCTCACTTGTTTCTCGAGAAGAGATGGAAAATATATATATAGTGTGTCCGTGTGTGTATTTTTTTTAGTTAAATAATATCTTATATTTAGTTTAAATAAAATTATATATTTTAGGATTTATTATATGTTAAAAGGATTTTAGAAATTTTATTTTATTTACTAACTACGTGAGAGATACATATGGGTAAATAGAATTTTTTTATTTTTTAATTAATTAGTGGAGGATATATATACAGCTTAGACATCTCATTTTTTGAGTCGTTTCTATGCCATGTTATAAAGATATGAAACAATTTAACTAATTTCGGCTATGTTGTATGGTTACCGATAAATGGTGTTCATATCCATACCATGACCGTTTCTTGTATTTGTGTTCTTGTTCGTGTTCCTGCTATATATGTAACTATATGTTTAACATGTCTGTACATGTCGGCATCGTATTTTATTTTTATTTTTATCGGTATCCTTATCCTTGTCTGGATTCGTGCAACATAGGATTTCGGTATAGCTGACTATTAACAGAATTATTCCTCTAAATTCCAGATCAGTGCTGTCCTACCGAAAGGGGGTAGAAAAAGTAAAAGAAACTACTGATGGTTGTTATATAATGCCATGCTAACAATTTTTTTTTTTTACTTCATCACAAATTTGCTTTTTTTTCACAATTCCTCACCGACCTTTAAATATATGTGCAACCTTTTCAAGTTTTCAATCAATAAACAATGTGCTATATCTTGATCTTAGTTTGCACATTTAGGAGGTCATTAACGACTAATTAATTGATCGGTTATTTAAATGATTTCAGCAAAGCTGAACTATGTATAAAAACATTTTGATCACTGCAAATTTCAGACCAGGAGTAGAAAAAGAACAAAGAAATTGGAGCAATGCTAATTATGCTTGTTACTGACAATAGATATTTTTTTAGGCAATACAATAAATATTTAATTAAAATATTTGCTTCAGTTTTAATGATATCATTTACAAAGGTATGGCTCTCTCTATTGGCATTGTGCAAGTTTTAGTGGTAGAAACCGAAGTTTGTTTTTGACCATCTTTTAACACGGACAACATGGAAAGCACTAATTTTTGGAAATTACTAACGGCATAACTTTTGGAAATTAATAAGGACAACACACAAAGTAATAAGAACTACACATGTTACACATGTTAGAAGACAACACAATTTTTTAGTAACAACACATCATTACAAATATTCAAAAAAAAAAATCTTCTTACACAACTTATTCTTGCAACATCTTCCTCTTTGGATGGTTTTAAATTCCATTATAAAAGTTTTAAAGCTTTAAAGATTGTGACATTCAGGTTTTTTTATTTTTTATTTTTTTACTTTCCGACGTAACGTAAGGGGTCCGACGTAACGCTCAAAACTTTTGTACACACTGCATTGTATGCCTTTGGACCCACTGCCTTCCAACTCCACCATTTATAAATGGAAAGAATAATACACTCTCGTGGCTCGATCCACTGACATTCTGCCACCCAGCTGGGGTCTTATACCTCTTCTCGGTAACCACAAGAGCCACTCGAGTTCGGTTATGACATTCAGGTTGGAGACGATAAAGGAGTGTCAAGATTATGACAATTATAATTGTATTAGTTAGGAATGTCAGAATCCTGACAGCCCGAAGATAGAAAACTCCTTGTCCTAGCAGTACTAAGACACAAAACTCTCCTTGCAGTTTTAAGATAAGGCTAACTACAGTTATGACTGCTAGAATCATGACAGTTCTTCGTCGTCCTCAACCCGACTGTAACGACTTTTAAAGTTTTAAAATTTCTATAATGAAATTCAAAACTGTCAAATATTAGAAAGATAAAGAGGTTGCAAGAGAAGAGAAGAGAAAATTATATGAGAGGAAGACAAAGAGGAAATAAAATTATAATAGCACCTAATATCCCCCTCCTCCCACCCCCACCACCACCCACCCCTCAACCCACACCCAGTGGCGTAGCCAGAATTTGAGTACAACGGGGACAAAATCGGCTAGTAAATTTTTAATCCAATTTTTTTAAAATATATATATATTTATTTATTTTTGCATAAATTAGTCATAAAATCTTATTTTCTATACTTAACCTTGGTCGTCTATTCTAGTTTTCCAATTGTAGCTGCTCATTTTTTTATTTAATTAAAAGTATCATTGGCATTAAAGTACACATTTCTAACCCAATATAATCATAACCATAAACTTTAGTACCATTCTAGTCAGGTCATACAAGGTCTTTTTGATCAATTTTAACCATTTGATCGAGAAGATTCAGTGTATCTTAAAATCAATACTTGAATTCCTATAATTTTAATCATGAACCTCGCCATCTTATGGTCTTATGATGATTAAATATTATTTTCTCCCTCAAATAAAAATAAGATTAAAAATATTTTATTTCCAACCACTAATTCACTTCGACTTCATATTTTTCATATTTTCTTAATCGAAGAATATTATACTAGCAAAAAAAATTATTCCATCAAAGGCAAATTAAATCTTGTCATATAATAGCTAATAAGGACAAAATCAATTAAGACAAGAATCAATTAGAATATGAATCATTTAAAAAAAATTAGGACAAAAATTAAATATATTTAGATATGTTACATGATAAATGATGGAGAGAGAGGCGCGACAGGAGAGAGGTGCGACACGACGGAAGAAAGGGAGAGAGATATGGACGTATGGTTGAGAAAGACTCGGAGAAAAAAAAAACGACATAAAAAAAGAACCCCTCTTTTGATTGTGTATATAACACACACACACACACACACACACACACACATATATATATATATATATATATATATATATATATATATATATATATATATATATATATATATGCAAATGATGTATAGCCTAACGATTAAGACCGATGCACCTGGACGATATTATCAGTGGACTTTAAAAAAATATGAAAGAAACCTCCACTTACTAGTTTGCTGGGACGGAGCTAGAGTAAGAAACGTGGTGTCATATGACCCCACTGAAGAAACAATATATATATATATATATATATATATATATATATATATATATATATATATAAAAAAGAAGATAAATTTTATTCAGGCCCCTTCGAGAGGCTACAACTCAGTCCGAAGGCTTACAACCAATCAAGTCCGAAGATCTATATATACAATTTCTAGCCCGAAGGCACCACCAACCCTGTCCGAAGGCTCCATCCGGCCTGAAGGCCTCACACAGTCGTAGCCGCACCGTACCAGATCCATCAGCACCGCATATGCACCCTCATCGCATCCACGCACCGTCCGAGCCATGCCATGCCGCTCCACGTGCCTGGATTGCACCCAACCACCACTCCACCATTAATTCCCCCAAAGGGGATTTGGGAGAATTAAATGGCGTCGGGGGATCTCGAACCCACGATCTCCCCGACCAGGTGCATCAGTCTTAACCGTTAGGCTAGTCGTCATTTGCACACACACACACACACACACACACACACACACACACACATATATATATATATATATATATATACTAGTATATATGCACGTGCTTTGCACGTATCTTGGAGAGGATGATGTTGATGAGTTGATTTAACTTTGTTGTTTTTAATTATATAGGTTAAGAATTCAACCCTTCAAATTCCGTGGGAACATCTTAGAAGATTTAGCAAGTAGTATGAATCCTTTGATTTCCATAATACATTAATGAATATCTTAAATGGTTATCAGTGGAATTTATTGTAGGTATTCTTTTAATTAGTAAATATATTGAAGGGCATTTTTGGGAAGAAAACTTCCACGGTGAAGCCTACTTTGGCATTATATAGTAGAATAGTATATTGAAGGGCATTTTTGGGAAGAAAACTTCCACGGTGAAGCCTACTTTGGCATTATATAGTAGAATAGATATATATATGTGTGTGTGTGTGTGTGTGTGTGTGTGTGTGTGTGTGTGTGTGTGTGTTATAGACACAATCAAAAGATGGGTTCTTTTTTCATGTCATTTTTTTCTCTGAGTCTCTCTCAACCCTGCGTCTAAATCTCTCTCCCTCTCTTTCGTCGTGTCGCACCTCTCTCCTGTCGCGCCTCTCTCTCCATCATTTATCATGTAACACGTCTAAATATATTTAATTTTTGTTCTATTTTTTTAAATGATTCATTTTCTAATTGATTCTTGTCTTAATTGATTTTATCCTTATTAGCTCTTATATAACAAGATTTTATTTACTCTTGATGGAACGGAATAAATTTTTTTGCTAGTATAATATTCTTCGATTAAGAAAATATGAAAAATATGAAGTCAAAGTGAATTAGTGGTTGGAAATAAAATATTTTTAATCTTATTTTTATTTGAGGGAGAAAATAATATTTAATCATCATAGGACCATAAGATGGCGAGGTTCATGATTAAAATTATAGGGATTCAAGTATGGATTTAAGATACACTGAATCTTCTCGATCAAATGGTCAAAATTGATCAAAAAGACCTTGTATGACCTGACTAGAATGGTACTAAAGTTTATGGTTATGATTATATTGGGTTAGAAATGTGTACTTAAATGCCAATGATACTTTTAATTAAATAAAAAAATGAATAGCTACAATAGGAAAAGTAGAATAGACGACCAATGTTAAATATAGAAAATAAGATTTTATGACTAATTTATGCAAAAAAAACAAATAAATATATTTTTAAAAAAAATTGGATTAAAAATTTATTAGCCGATTTTGACCCCGATGTACTCAAATCCTGGCTATGCCACTGGGGGTGGGTTGAGGGGTGGGTGGTGGTGGTGGGGATATTATGTGCTATTACAATTTTATTTCCTCTTCGTCTTCCTCTCATATAATTTTCTCTTCTTCTTTCTCTTGCAACCTCTTTATCTTTCTAATATTTGACGGTTTCGAATTTCATTATAGGAATTTAAAAACTTTAAAAGTCGTTACAGTCGGGTTTAGAAAAATTATGTACTTTATCAGTAAGTCTTAAAGAAATTTAATATTACCTGGATCTAAAGTCATCGGTATACATTGGGAACATTGTATGGCTTTAAATGATACACTACATTTAAATCCATTACCCCAAAAAAATTGGTTGGATTATTTGAAGTAGGAATGGGTAAGACAATACAACCTAGACTAGTTAGACTTGAACATCTTAAGAACGATAATGAAATGAAGGTTTTTATTAAATCCCTAAAACCTAAGATAGAAATTCCAACTGAATATTTTATCGCATCAGGAAATACAATCTCTACCACGATTAAAGGAGGAAAGCAACCCCATAATCATGAAAAAGATTCTGCGCCTACTACTAGTAAAACTATTACTAGATCCAATTCTATGGATAATCTAGTAAATATAGAAATAACTCCTCCTAATATTCTACAAGACATACAACATTGATTAAGTATTAGTACACCCGTTGAAGGAAGAACTAAAGCTATACTAGAAAATCAACAATACGACCAACATAAAATGATAGTTAAAATCCATTTATCACAAATAAAGGATAGAAGTAGAAATCTCCTGCAGTAATATCCATGATAAGATCTCTTGGTTTAAAAACAAAGGCCCAATAACATATTTATATTCCTTTAACCATTCGTATCCCTGAATATAAGAAATTTACCATTCATGCTTTAGTTGATACTAGTGCATATGCTAGTCTATTACAAGAAATTTTTATACCACATAACATGTGGGTTAAGCTAGATACACATGAAAAACTAAATGATTTTATGGGACGCCAGGTTCCAATTAATCATAAGGTTAAAAACCTAAATTTTTATTTTCCAGATCTTAAAGGAAATCCTAATTCTTACAGGTTCGATTTTGTCCTTTTACCTAAAGACTTTGATAGTAATTGTATTATTGGTATGAACAATCTTTAGACATTATCCACCTTATAATACACACACTTTTGAACTCGATGGTATTTCTATTCCTCGCGTACATTTTCCAGTTTACTTAGCTTCCCACTTTTCTCCTACAGCACAGCGTGGTGAAAAACCACCAGTTACTAATATTGACAATACAACAACAGTATGTACTTACAATCTCCCCTCCACTAATAATCTACCAAAGGTTATTTATGGAATGCTTGAACCATTATTTTCTGATAATCCTCTAAAATATTTTGATAAAGCCCATAGATATTGTAAGATTTAATTACTAGAACAACATGCTGAATCCAAAGTTAGAGTTAATAGCATCATGGTTTCTCCTTTAGATTAGAAGAATTTGCCAAACAAATAAATGAGCTTCTTAAGCTAAAACTTATCCAAAAAAGTTTTAGTACACATTCCTCTCCAGCTTTCCTTGTTAGGAATCATGTTGAAATTAAAAGAGGAAAGACTATGATGGTTATTAACTATAGAAAATTAAATAGTTATACTAAATTTGATGGTTACTTTATACCTTCTGCCGAAAATTTGATTAAAAAATCCAAGGTGCTAAATACTATAGTAAATTTGATGCTAAATCAGATTTTTGGCAAATTAAATTAAAAGACAAAACTTCTATTGAATTAACTGCTTTTAGTTGTCCACAAGATCATTTTGAATGGCTTGTTATGCCCTTTGGATTAAAGAATGCACCTCAAATCTTTCAGAAATGGATGAACTCCATTTTTGGACATCTTCCATTTGTTGTTGTTTATATTGATGATATTTTAGTCTTTTGTAATACCAGAGAAGAACATAAAGAACATCTTTTACATATTTGCAAATTATTACTTGATAATGGTGTTATTCTTAGCCCTAAGAAGATTGAATTATTTAAAATCGATATTGATGAATTATTTAAAATCGATATTGAATTTTTTAGGAAAAATATTAAGAATTGACAACTTGTTTTACAACAACATATGTACACTAAAATCAAAGATTTTTCTAATGAATTCAAAACTCTTAAAGAACTTCAGAGTTTTTTAGGATTACTTAATCATGAAAGAAAGTTTATTCCTCGTATATCTGCCAGAGTAAAACACCTTTAAGAAAAACTTGCTACTGAACATGCTAAGTATAAAGAATCTACCGGAGGACAACCAAGAAGATTGAAATACTGATAGGATACCTATTTTATTGGATAAAAAGGAATTAGAAAAAATTACTAAAATAAAAGAGCTTGTCAAAACCGAAAATATCCTTTATTTTTCGTTAGATAATGACACCCTAGTTTTACAAACTGATGCTTCAGATAACTTTTGGGCATGTATGTTAATTGCAAAACACAAAGAGATTATAGCTTATACCTCTGACAAGTTTACAAAAACACAAATAAAATATGCTACTTATGATAAAGAATTACTACATGTTAAATTAGCCATTAAAAGTTTAAAATCTATATTTTATATAGACGCTTTGTTATTGAAACAAATAATAAATCAGTTGCACAGTTTTTGAAAAAGAAAACTATTAACAACCCCGAAGAAAATCTTCGAAGAATTAGAATCGCTATATATTTTAAGATTTTTAATTATGAGGTTAATTATATTCCAAGATATACTAATTTCTTAGCCGATACTCTTACCAGATTATAAACCATGGATGAGTATAAAAAGTTTAAAGATCTATTTGAAGAAATAAAACGACAAGTTAGCTTTGAATATGTGGTTTCAAAAAAATCAAAGAAAGATGAAGCATAATCTTCAAACAAAAGAGTTGAACAAACTCAGACGGCGAACAACCAAAGTTTTCAGGCGAACAGCCGAAACACTTAGATTATGACGAACAGTCAATCTCCAAACTATCAGGGCACTATGTTTGTTGGATCTCCTTATAGACCACTTAGACCATTTGTAGGAACAGTACCTGGGTAGTGCCACATCCCGACTCCGTAAAATCGATAATCGTCCCCCGGACGTGATGTTGTGCATGCCTAGGTTGCGCAACGCACAAGGCAAGAACGTGTATATTTGATAATTCATTTGAAACACAGAGTATAAGTTACATTTCAGCAGAAATATTGAGGTACACCATTTGAATAGGAAAAAAACTTGTTTTTTCATTCATAACTTGAAATATATTACATTCAAAATGAAGTACATTGCTTATGCCGAGTCGGCTACATTTTATTGAAATAATAAAAAGACAAACAAGCTGCCATGAATAATACTTGTTGTCCCATACATTACACCCTTCGTATAGATTGTTAAGAAATGCCTTCAAAATGAAGTGGGCTTTATCTATACTTTAAAATAGGAAGAGCTTCAAGTCGCCTCTACGATCTTCAGCTTCAGCTTACTACCGTGCACCCTCCGCGTTTTCGACACCTGAGATGTTGGGTATCAGTACGCCTACTTGTACTGGTGAGCGGGACGAGCCCACTCGCCTAAATCGACGCTACTTATTAAAGGGACGCATGCATTGAATATTATATTGCTATCAGGAACTAGAATGAATTTGCAGTTCATATCATAGGCACATCTGAAACCAGTAAGTTGAATATATAACGCACACATCGGTGATAGCTTATTCACCCGACGTGCGCATCCCTGCATTGAAACATAGAATACTTACCCCTTGCACAAGACAATACATTAGCATGAGTACTATCTTATATGCGGTCATTGGTGATATTGATGACACAATGATGGACTATTTTAAGGCATTTCAGTGATAGTCTCTCAGTTGAGTTGCGAGCTCTCTGGAGGTCCCGCAATGCCCCGCGCCTTAGCACGTTCCATTATTTTTTCCTAGGTCGATTCAGTTCTGATGCCCCGGATACCGTTTCAAGAAAAGTTTAATCTTGTGCACAAGTTGTCCATGACCATGCAACTGCTTGAACAATTTATCTATGATGCATATGCATGACACGAAACAGATTTTGAGTAGTAATATTTATGAACTCATGCATTGATTCAATCTTTCCTCCAAGTTGTATATTCTGATTTGGTAAACCCGTAGTCACCAGACACTCCGAGGCACCTTGCCACAAATCGATAATTCTAGTATCGCATTTCTTTCAACAGTTCCGTGGTTCGAACCACAACTATCGGCTTCGCGTATGAAGCTTATGTTATAGGCCGCGCGCATAGATTCGCTCGACGATTATAGTTATCCCATGTTCTATTCCTTAGTGGTAAGCATGCATTGTGGCTAACATTATATATTTACATTCAACCCGACATCGTCGATATAAATATATTCGAGGCAAAATATGTGTTTACGCGACCGAGTAGAGAAAAAGGGACCGAACCACCCACCGATTAGAGAATGTGCCGAGGAAGAAAACCCGCTTTGCTACGATCAAACGTCAACTACGCGCGTTCCTGCAATGGCACCGACATCGTGTTAGAATCCGTTCTCAATCCGTCCTAGCGAATTCCTAAGAAAACGAAAGCGGACAACGACACGAAAATACTTCATCCAAAATCTCGCAACGAAAACGTTTAAGAAAAGCAACAACCGACTGGTCCCGTCAAAGGGACACTTATATGGAGCTCACTAGCCAAGACGCAGTCCGCTGCATCTAGGACTTATTCCAACAGAAGCCAAACCATGAGTTGGAATGTTTCTCTTTTATTCGTCCGCCACGATTCAATGCCTAAAGGGTCATTTTTATATTAAGTTCAAATTTTGAGTCAAACTAGGCACAAGTCTTTACGTAGTGCGTTGTTCGATCGGATTGGAGATGGGTTACTACAGGCAGAACATGCCACGACAACCTTATGGAGATATTCTTATAAAAAAATGGTACAATATGAATATGGAAAAAACAGTATAAGACAGATTCAACGGATGTTATAGAGCTATGCAAATATGAGAACTCAAAGATGTTAGTTATTGGTTATCACATATTGAAAGAACTCTTATTGCTGAAAAATAGAAAAGTTCCTTCCTTGAACAAAGGAACACCAATATCCATCAATATTTTTCTAGAATAATAAATACTACATCCACATCTAGATCTATAGCCCTCAGTACCATGGAAAATGATATATTTTTAGGAAAACAACTCCTCCACTCAAAAGGAACTCTGTGGTCATATATCACGCTTAAAGCCGAATGATTTAGTTCATTTCAGAATGAAGGATATCTATGACCTACTTAAATTCCCGCTCCCGAATAATCAGGTACGAGTTGAACATGTCCAGTCTACGCTGTCATTGACAGTTTTAGTCAGCTGTCTAGACCTCATAATCATCCAAGTACAAGTATCAATTTACTAATCACAGCTCTATACATGATCCCATACAAGCAATCACCAGAATCTATCTACATTTCACTGTCTTTTGGTACACCTTTTACATGAGATGTCCGGGAACAAACCCGGTGAAATGGAAAGGCTCGGACCATAATATGTATAATCATCAACTTCATCAAAAGCACTCAATACTATCTACATATCCACATATCTACAAATGATCATATCTCCGTCTACGCCTCAAGCTCGGGATCTTGAACCGGGATCCTGAACCGGGTCCTCCTCAGTTATAGTGGTAGCCTCGACACCATAATAGGTGGGACAAAAATCCTCGTAATCACCTGCAACAATCCTGTCAGAAAAAGAACAAAGTACATCCCTACAACAATGTATCGATACAACATGCAAAAGGAATAGATGTAACAAAATGAAATAGACTAACCTGATGTACCAGAGAAATAATGAAATGTTGGAACTTGCATAAGAAGATACCATGAATCGTGGTTTGAAATACTACTTCAATATGTGACCGACTTGGTAAAGCACATGAAAAAAGGTACGGCTTAACCACACGTATCGTGTGTGATTAGGCTCTGCACATGACCTAGCTAGCATTGGGGTTTGGTCACATACTAACTAGCATTTTCCCTCCCCAAGTACCAGAACCAGAAATAATACATGAACACCAAAAGTACAAGTCAAGTGGTGTATGAACCATGTCAAATATGAAATGTACTACATGAATGAAGTAAAGAGACATAGTTGTGGAGTACTTGTCTGAATTCTCGCAAATAGCCAAATCCAAGTCCCCTGTAGCTGTAGTAATGATATAAGTACCCTTAATTGTTATCCAACGCTAAAGCTTTTATTTATTCTATTTCTTGATTCTCCTTCTTTATTAATTCTTTGAATCTCCAAACAAATTCTAAACCGGTCTAGCTAAAGCAATCCAATTATCAGTCTGGTTATAACTAATCTATCATCGCTGTAGTTCAAATCCCATCCCTAACTCTGTATAAACTGAGTATTAGTTAAGAGTCCATTCTCTAAGCAACCCAAAGGCCGGGTCTGTGATTGGTGGACTATGGTCTTTGCCGTAACATAAGTAGTCGTTAGCTAATTATTCTACTGTTTCTGAAATTTAAACTAATAATTGGTCCATAACTTCAAGGATTCCCGCTCTGCTCTAACAAAGCATGTACCTAAGCACACAGATAGAGCAAGACACAGAATCCTGCATCCACGGGTAACCTAAGTCTCATGCCACAACTACATAACCGTATCCGAGTCTGCACATAGTTGCTCTTTCGCGGATACAGTATCACGACTCAAACGGTCGTCCTCGGTCCCTGACATATTGGTGACCAACTTCTGATACAAAACTATAAGTCCCTACTCCTGTAATGCATGGAAAGAAACCAATAGATACTAACCTGCGCTGGAATAAGGTTGGATCCGAGATCAAGGTTCCACGAGTCAGACACAGTCCTGCGCGATACGAAACATCGGTTCAGACATTTGAACAAACACTTCGCATACAGTCTTGGTATTTGCAGTTTATTTGGTTTCCCCAACCTTATACCCATAAGAATTGAAGAAAAATAAGAATCAATAAAGAAGTTAGGGTCAGGATACTTAGGAAGTTGATTCGGTTATGAATTTGACACCAAAAACTCAATCGACGGATCGATATTGGACTTGCTCAATGCGTATCCCTGGTCGAACCGTTCCTGTCCATGATTCCAGCAAATGAAGACAACATGAGCAGGGAGGACGACCGATGCAATTTAATGAAAGGATTCAAGGAGAAAGTTCGAGCTCACCCGTCGAGTAATGGCGTCGCTCAAAGCTGAAGTTCGCCTGAACGTGAACCTAGTTGATCATTCGAGATTCAACAATTGATCAGAAAATGAACTAGGAGGAAGGTCACGGTAGGAGAACTCACCAGTCGAAGAGGGAGTTTGTCGGGCGGTCGTCACCACTGCGCCGAAAATCGACTTTGCGGTCCGGAAGAAGTTGCGAGAAATCCGACGCTTCACTCGCCAGAGGACCGCCGGGAAATGCACAGATCTGCTGCCATGGCTAGACTTCTCGAGAGCGGTTAGGGTTTTCTAACGAACTCTTAAAATGGGTGGAGGAAGGAGAAGAGAATGATGAGGAATTTGGGCAGAGCTTCGCCTATGTACTGGGCGGGGGTGGAGAATGGGTGAACCGACCATCTATTTATAGATGTCGGGAGGGTCTCAGGTCGGCGGCAAGAAACTTCAGGAAGCTACGGGGACGTCCGGCGGTCGAGGCGATGGTGGACGTTGGTGATCCGTCGAGATGAACGGTGGGATGAGGCGATGGTGGCGCGGATTGCTGACCTGGATATGAAGAGGCGGTGGTGGCGAACCCTCTGGAACCTCCGGGAACCCTCGAGATGGTGCGGGTGATCTTCGGTTGAAAGCTCCTTGGAGGAAGGAGAAAAGAAGAGTTTGCAGATGTCTCCGTTCTCAATTGGGAACACAGAATGGCTGACCGCTTACTGACTTTGAGTCAATGGGCCGGGCTGTCTTAAGGTTGATTGGTGTAAGTAGCTAAGTTTGCTACTGTGGGTCTTTGGTGATCGGGCTCAGCTAACTAAGGTTGGTTTAGCCAGGTGAAACTTGGCTTGAGCGGTTGGTTGGTTGGTTGGTTGCTGGCCAATGAAATTAGTTGGTATTTCAAACTTACTGGGTCAAAGGGTTAGAGTTTTGGTGGGCCCATACTTCTATGGATGAGGCTGACATGTATTTAGAAATTAATGGACTAGTAATCAGGCCTAGTCAATTATAAGGTTCTTAATAACATATTATAGTAGAATAATTTTTATTCAAGAATTTAATACTAGGAATTTATTTGAAAAAAATTCATTTATTGAACTTTGAGGAAAAGAGAGTTACATATATAATGACCTACAAATTAGACGAATATTATGCAGAGATGATGGTTTAAGAAATGTTTTCCATGTACCAGCAGTTACTCATTGATGATGAAAGATTACTTCTATTTTTCAAAAAATTAGAATATATTGATATCGCTAGTTTTTTTGAAAATGAAGAATTCATTCTGAACAAGAATAAGGGTCCAAGAATCCTAGCTTATTTTGAAGAAATCCAAAAGTACAAAAATCATATCCGAACAGAATTAGTTCATGAGATATATTTTAATACCTTTAGCAAAAAAATATTTTGAAGAATATATTCCTGACAACTGTATCAAAACAGCTGTATCTCATTCAACAAAATTTCAGACAATCTTCAGATTCAGAATATGGAGTATTTTGGAAGAGCGACAGTATATCAAACTTTTCCAGTCATACCAATTTTGGTAATTAAACAGGTTAACGGATGAACCAAGCCATGAACACATCAAAATTTCAAGAAATGGATTTGATGAAGACAGAGAAAGACGTCTAACAGCTAAAGAATTCTTTGTAGAAGCACTGAATTATTCTAGTGAAGATTTTGAGATTATTATCTCCAAAAATATCATTTTTGTAGATAAAATTGCAAAACCAGATGCTAATCAGTACCCAGGAAGCTACAGTCATATTAAAAAATTTATAGACAATATATGCCAAGGAAGAATTAGTGAAATGACAAAAAATGATTATTGACTAGGATGAATCTGTTGGCATGCATACAGACGAAGACGGAGAAGCTGATTAGAAGCATGGTAGACCCTACTGCTATCATGAGAAAAAGAAAAAGAAAACGTAGCACTGTTTTGATTAGATATAAAGTTGGCAGAATAATTAAAAGGAAGAAAAGTTGTTTAACAGACTGGAAAAAAGGTTGCAGAAAATGGCGACGTATTCTTTTGCGTTGACGGGACATGAAGTATGCTTTTGCTTTTCCTCCACTACCACCTCAATCAATATCGCTTTACCTCCACTACGGCTCCATCAACATCACTTTACCTCCACTACGGCCATCATGATCATCATGAAGAAGTTTCTTAGCCTGACATCGCTTGGTGTCAGTTTGGGTAGCGGGTATTGTAGGTCATATAGGACCATCTGTATCTATAAATATGGAAGGAAAGATCCATAAAGGTGCATGGAACCTTGGAGTCTGTTTCTGTATATTGCTTTGTTTTCTGCTTCTATGTGTGCTTTTTTACTTTCTTCCCACGGTAAACATTCCATCACCCCATCACCTTGGTTGTAAAAATCCTCATTTATCTTGAAGGTGTTTTATTCTGGCAGATAAATGAGGAGTAAACTTTCTTCAATAATTAAGTAATCATAAATAACTCTGAAGTTCTGTAAGAGTTTTGAATTCATTAGGAAAATCTTTGATTTTAGTGTAGATATGTTGTTATAAAATAATTTATCTTTTCTTAATAGTTTTTCCTAAAAAGTCAATTTTTGTTTTAAATAATTCAATCTTCTTAGGGTTAAGAATATAACACAATTATCAAGTAATAGTTTACAAATATGTGTAACAACCTGTTTTTTTTAAATCTTTAAAAATAAATTTTCTGGATTTTCGGTAATTTTTAATTAATTATTAAAAATGTCCTTCAGGGATTAATATTTTTATGTATTAAACTAATTATTAAAATATTACAAAAATTATATTTTTGGGTGTACTATTAATTATCGGATGTTGTGTAATTTTTCTGGAATTTATTGGGCTCAAAAACTATTTTTAAATAGCTAAAAACTCTTGTTTTATTTAAACAGGACTGAACCAGCTTGAACCAAACAAAACCGAACCAAACTGAACCCTACTGAACCGAACCTAAACCTAATGGGTCGGATCGGATCCTACCCGACCCGACCCGCCGACCCGACCCGCTAACTTTACACAGTATATGAGAAATCAAACCCCCCCTCCCCGACCGTTACAACCGCGACTCTCGGCCAACGACCCGATGACCCCCCTCGTTTCAAGCAACGACCCCATGACCCCCGTTCCCGACGACACCCCCACGACCCCCTTTCCCCGGCGACACCCCCTAACCGCCTCCCCTTCCCTCTATTTAAACCCGGCCACCACCATCATCCGCCACCCCCACCGCAACCATCATCACCATCTTCACCGACTCCGCCCCCACTCCGGCCTACCCGCCGACGACCCACGGCCGACCCACCAGAAGCCGTAGCAGCCACAACAATCGTCGCACGCCGCCGCTGTCCGCCGCCCGCCGCCCGCGAAGTCGCCGAGAAACTGCCTCTGTCATGAACAACAACAAGGTACCCATCTTCTAGCTCGCGTAACTCCCTGTGCGTAGATCCAAATTTTGTTCTATAAAATTCTATGCGAAGACCACTTGACCCTCTCGAAATCTCGTATAATTCGTTCGGGGTATCGCATCATGTGTCGATCGCAAATCGCGACGTAAAAATAGGAAAAACAACCCAATTTCTGAAAATTCAGAAATCGTTCCGAACTCACAAGTTCATGTCCGATTTACTCCCAACCTGTTTGTTATTTGTAAATTCTGTTTGAACAGTTAATTAGACAATATAACCGAGATTAAAATCCTGTAATTAGATTATTTTATGGTATTGTAGTTTGTGTTTTATTCGCGGGTAAAATCGACCAAAAACTTGGTCTTTAAAAACCTATTTTTTTCGGAACTGGCTGTGCCCCGCTAAACGAGGCTACTTGGTCGTGTGCGAACTTCACCGAAAGGTGCATGCCGTTAATACGGACGTGTGAGATTTCGTGAAAGTTGATTTGGATGTGCGTGCACACCAGAATCAACACGTATCCGTCGACAACGCCCCGTATCGGCCATGTTCTGAAACTAGTTGTAACTTCGTATGTGCTCGTCGTTTCGAAACAAAACTTACGCCATCAGACTCGTAGCAATACGTTGGTCCTGTGACCCAAGTTTGGTTCGATTCTGAGAATGTTGACAAAATCTCGTATCGTGGGCCCTACGGCTCCACTTGACGGGCGATTTTGTGATCGGCTCATCGGAATCTAGTTCTGGATATTCCGTTGGGTTCGTATCGTCGTTCTGGACTTGTAGACACTAAGTTTGACGAATTTGAAGAACATTGTCTCTGACACATTTTTCGGTGCGAAGTGGGCCACGTGTGGACCCCGCTTTGATCAGAAACTGTCAGCTTTGTCCCTGTGTCCAAATTGGACTTATGGACAGGCAATTCTAGCTATTTCATATCTTCTGATAATGATGGTAATATTTGTTTCAGCATCCGGAGGCATTCCTGAAGATTTTGTTGTTACTGGAGCAACTGTTGGAATCCAAACCCCAGGCAAGTGTACCTTGCCAATGTTGTAGTATTTGCTACATAATGTTCTCTTGATTTAATTATAGGATATAAATGTTCAACCCAGGACCGTGTGACATTACTTAACGTCCGAATAAGATTCGGATGTCAACGCCGTACGCGGAGTTTTGTAACGTTACCTAGAGATTGATATCGCGACCCTATATATTTCGTGTTTGCATTATCAAGTACATCATACCATAGGACACTTGACACTGTTCATGAGACAGAATCTTCCTGAGATATTCATGGTGATTCTGTATAGGATACATGATTCGTGACATAGATATTACATATGCTTGGCTATCATTATGACTCGCTGCATCAGTTAGAGGTCATGATCTTGCGTGACATGGACATGAGACGTCGTGGACATGAGACGTGTGATTACATTGGATGGGGAGAGATGTAGCGCCCCGTTCTCCCGATGCGGAGAGCGCGGCTAAGAAACACAAGACGGTATCGTTCGATCGGGATAGATTGAATTAAGAACTCGTCCTCGTTATGGATTTGTTTCTTCGGAATCGATTCCCATATTCAGTGGACTGCGCCCCAAGGATCGGCTTAGCGGCAGAGTCAGGAGGGACCTCTCCGCTGCTATCTTTTATTGCCTCGGTTTTCGATGTCGCTTGTTGCTTTCGTGCTTTGAGTTGGTTTTGGGGATTTCCTTGTTTTCCTTGAACGGTTTCGATGGTTTCATTGTTTTCGTTCATTGACTTGCACTTATATTCCGAGAATGGAAAGAGAGGAAGAAGTTAATCGAGCTGTTCGTGTGCAGGTGAACGAGCAGTAGGCGGCTTGCGAGCGGAGTCATGAAGCGCCTCTTTCCTTCTTCTTTCCAAAAATCTAAGTGAGTGGCTACCAACCCGATTAGCTAGCTTGCTTCCAAGCTTCACTCCTTGCCCCGATCAAACGATACCAAATAATAATAAAAGAAACCAAGATAAAAGAAAATAGACTTGGTTATTACTGCTTGTCAATCAAACTCGTGAACGGTTACTTACTTGCATGCTTGTTCGTTCGGGATATTCATCATATGCATCAATTTTAGTTAGAATATATCTTCTTCTATAATTGTGCTATCAATGCATTATATCTATGCATTCCTCGTGTTGCCTCTACTGCGTGAATGGATAACTTAACTAAACATCGTGTGTTCGATCATGGACAACTTGTGCACAAGGGTATAAGTTCTGCGGACGGTCGCTGGGGCACTGGCACCGATCCGATCCGGGCGGAACTTCGTGTGTAGTCATCGTGTGCGGACTGGATAGCTTGCAACGCATCGTGCATTTATCGTGTATCCATTATGAGCTCTCGTTGCATGCCATCCTAGTCCATGACTAGTCCAAAATGGCTACCAAGCCAGTGATCACCTGTGGCATAGTCATCGTGTGCGGACTGGATAGCTTGCAACGCATCGTGTGTTTATCGTTGCATCCTATCCTTGTCCATGACTATTTCCACCCTGTATATTTAAACCTGTTGCATACTAACTTGTGTCTCCGTGGCAGGGAAGGCAAGGTAAGTATTGTGCAGGTAATTTAGACGGTCAGGTAAAATCCACCGAACGGTGGCACGTTCATTTCAGTAAATTCAATATGCTGCTTAACTGTAAATGAACTAAGGCAAGATAGAAACCCACAAATATGCATGCTTCATTAAAACAACGTGTTGATTGGTATAGTCATGCTAGCTCGCCTTCACCAGCATGTTTCGATATGCTGACCCTCGTTGAAACAGGTTCTCCGTACCAAGGCGAACCGAGCGAGGAGCCGAAGTCGTCTTCCCGATCCAGTCCAGCTGTTAGCGCAATCTTTACCGCGCCTCGAAGCTTTTGAAGTCCGAAGCTGCAACTCTTCATACACAAATGCAGCTCCGTGGCAAGGCGATCCTCCAGCCTGGAGGTCCTTATCGTTTTGAGTTTATAAAAGGATGTAATGTACAGGACTGCCATCTCATTTTGAGTCAACCCTTTTGTAAGCCGTTCGGCATATTAGCTGACTCGTTCAAGAGTTTGTAATAGATGTTCATTATCAATAAAGAGAACTTTTCTATGTTTCAAATCTGTGTTTCAATTTATCTGCGTACTCTGAATATGTGCTTGCTATGCAAATCATTAAAGCCTTGTGCGGGCGCAACTCCAGGCCCGTACGGCGGTCACGATTCGGGGGACGTCTCAAGTGATTCTACGGAATTGGGTCGTGACAAGAGACACACAGACTACATGCTGATTTTATATATATATTTATTATTGTGAGGCCGTAGACTCTACATCAGAGCTAGGCACTTTACTAGTGATATTACTGCTACCGGCTCCCCGACACAGAGCTTGTAGTGGTCTCAGCCTGAGTACTAGTGATGCTCTCACTTGCATATCATATAGATGGTTACATAGTTTACCCTATTGTTATTATTTCATTTATTATTGCACTGCATTTATTCTGGCTTGAGTTATTCTTGTACCTTGCTATGTCCCCTGAGGACCTTGATCCGGATTATGTCCCCAGGTTTAGCAGAGGAGATCTACCCCGAGGTATACAGGACATGAGCTGACATTGGAGCAGTACCATCACCAGAGGACGAGGTGATCGCCGAGGATTTCTTCTGAGTATCTGCTTTATCTATACTCAGTTATTTCTATTATTTCCTTTTTATCGAATTGATGTATCAAACTCATTATCGGGTTGTTCCCCGAGATATATTTTATTGAGACTTGATGTTGCTTTATATTTCATATAGATTGTATTTATTTCTGTGGATGAGATTAGTAACATAGATCTTTATTGTTATTCTACAGCTTAAGTACACCCTGATGGGTCCATTAAATTGGGTTTGTCCATCGGTGTGTGCTGCTGGCCATTGCCACGTGTCCAGTCCCTTGGTATTTTGGGACTGGGGCGTGACAATATGTAAAAGATGTTATTTATGTTCTTTTCTGGTATTAGAAAAATTAAAATGTCATCAATATAAACAACAACAAAAGAAAGATGTCCAAAAATGGAGTTCATCCATTTCTGAAATATTTGAGGTGCATATTTTAATCCAAAGGGCATAACAAGCCATTCAAAATGACCTTGTGGACAACTAAAAGCAGTTAATTCAATATAAAAAATTGTCTTTTAATTTAATTTGTCAAAAACCTGATTTAGTATCAAATTTACTATAATATTTAGCATCTGGGATTTGTTTAATCAAATGTTCGACAAAAGGTATAAACTACTTTCCCCGATTCCGCTGCTACCGCGGGCCTTTAACCATCAAATTTAGTATAACTATTTAATTTTCTATAGTTAATAACCATACTAGCATTTCATCTTTTAATTTTAGCATGATTCATAACAAGAAAAAAGGTTCAATAGGACCACCAGTAGAAAGTCTTATACCTACTAAACCTATTTTTCTTCCTACAAAAAATATAGAATATCCTGCTAATAGACCTGAATCTAAATTTTATAAAAATAAGGAAAAATGTATTTCTGATGGACTTATTTTTAACCTCGATAATATCCCACATAAAAGATACATGAATATGTAGGAGAATGGGGACAACAAATGTCATGACCCGCACCTGGATATTCGGGCACGAGTGCGTGGGCACGTCCAGCCTACGCCGCAGTGTCGGCGGTAGTACGCTGTCTAGGTCATTATCTGGGATCAATAAATATCTATCTCATCCACAACAATAAACAGGCAAGAATAATCACAGGAAATAGGAATGCTAAGATTTCAAATGAATAAATGTGATATACAAATCTATAGTTTAATACAGAATCCAGAAGATAAATCGGGGACAAACCCGAGTATGTGCTGAAAGAAAATATACTAGATAACTGGCTACTCCTCCTCAAAGTATCTCCTGAGTAGGAACCGGCTTCTCAACTGTATCACCTGCTATCTCATAGGGGCCATAATAGGTGGGGGCAAGGTTCTCATCATCGCCTAAAATAACGGATCCAGTCAGGAAAGGAGCAAAGTACACAATGCACAACAAGATTTAAACTAAATATTTGTGACAGGTAGAAAAGAACTGACTAAACATCATGTTGAGAATATGCATAATAATTAGTAAAGATTAACTGAGAATTAATGCTATAAATCAGGACTATAAGTAAAACATGATTAATTGCTTTAAACCAGGAATATGAGTAAAACAGGAATAAAATGAGACCAGAAATGTAATTGTATCAAGACAACAGGAACTGCAACACGACAAGAACTATGTGCGTGAACTTGTGTATTTAGAATACATAGTTGGCATGTAGGGGTTTATAAGGCTAATCAGGCCGTCATAGACGGCTATTAAACATGAATAATCGAGATCCGGCTGAGGGTACAGTCGCGTACCAACAGCTATTAGACACGGCAAGGGGAAGGGTAAACTACATGCCTTCTAGTATTCTCCCACCCGACACGAAAAGCAAGACATGAAATCCAGTATTCAAGACATAAAATCCAGTGTTCTAACTCTACGTGTAATCATCAATGGTACTAATAAAGCAGGAAATTAATTATCACAATATAAAGATTAAACTTGAAGTGCAGGTACTTGCCTGATGTTTGGATCCAATTATAGTTTTGTATCTCGAAGAAATTTCCAGAAATGAGTCCAGATGCTGAAATAAACATTACCATCATGCTCAGAAGATATCAAATAGCTAGAAACGCCTGTCCTTGAGTCCAATTTGAAGACAAGGGCAAAAACGGCAGTTTTGGGTCAAAACGGGGTCCGCATGTGGACCCGCTTTGCACCGAAAAACGTGTCAGGGTCAAAGGTCTTCAAATTCACCAAACTTAGTGTCAACAGGTCAGGAACGATGATACGAACCCAAGGAACTTCCAGAATTGGATTCCGATGAGCCGATCACAAAATCGCCCGTCGAGCGGAGCCTGTGGGGCCCACGACACGTGATTTCGTCAACGTTCTCAGAATCGAACCAAACTTGGGTCACAGGACCAGCGTATCGCTACGAGTCCGATGGCGCAAGTTTCGTTTCGATCCGACGTGTGTACAGAAAGTTAGGGCGTGAAACAAAAAAGGCGGATACGGGACGGTGTCCGCGGATACGCGTTGATCCCGGTGTGCACGCACACCCGAATCGACTTCCGCGAAATTCCACAAGTCCGTATCAACGCTGCGCACGTATCTGTGAAGACCGCGCACGACCAAGTCGTCCCGTTTGGCGGGGCGTACCCAGTTCCGGTGTGAATCGGGTCGATATTTTTCCTGTTTTTGGATCGCGGTGTGCGATCACCACAGGAAGCGATGCCCCGAGCGGTTTATCCGGGCACCGAGAGGGTCATACAGGCTTCACAACGCAATTTACGGAATTGAAAACGGGGCAGCGAGGAGAAAGATATGAGTACCTGAACAGGGCTCTGAAAACCGGATTTTTCGTGTCCGTGTCCTGTTCGACACGCCGACACGAAGAATTGAGAATTAGGGTTAGGGTTAGGGTTTGCTGAGTTCGGCGGCGGCCGGCCGGCGGAGGGCTGAGCGGCGCTGTTGGGGGGGCGACCGGGGCTGGGCGGCTGCGCCGTCGACGGCGGGATCGAGGGCGGCTCGGGCGTCCGGCGGAGCTGTCGTGGAAAGGAGGGAAGGAACAGGGGAGAAGGGAGGAGGCGGCTCACGGCGGTGGCGAGGGCTGTAGGGGAGGAGGACGGTGGCGCTGGAGGCTGGCCGGGGGACTGCGGGGCTCCGGCGGGCGGCACGGCAGCTGGGAGAGCGGAGGCGAGTGAGTCGACGGTGGCCGGGGAAGAAAGGGGGGCTTTTTATAGGGGGAGGAGGCCGGCCAAGGCGGAGGGGCGGAGGAGGAAGCGGGGTCGTGGCCGGGCGGGGCGGCGCATGCGGCGGAGGCGGCGGAGGACTCGGGGGCTGGGGTAATGGGGGAGACGGGTTAGCGGGTGCGGGTCGGGTTCGGGTGGACCCGACCCGACCCGCTAGGCGGGTCGTGGGCTGGGCCGGGGGTAGTGGGTCGTGGGCTGGGCCAGAGAAACGGGCCGGGAATTGGGCCGGTTAAACAGAAAAATAAATAATAATAATAATAATAATAATTAATAAATAATTAAATAAATAATTAAATAGTTTTTAGGTAATTAAAAATAGGTCCGGGGTCCAATAAATTCCAGAAAAATTATCCTAAGTCCAGTTTTTCGTTTTACACCCAAAAATATTATTTTCATAATATTTTAATATCATTTATTATCTATTAAAAACTATTTAATATTTAAAAACCCTGATTTTAATTACAGAAAATTTCCAGAAAATTTCAGAAAATTGCGAAAAATCCAATTTTAATACTCTTGCAAAATCTGGGGGTTTACAACAAATGGGAGGAATGATGTATCCTCTACCAAAAAATATCCCACATAATTTCTTAGCCGATACTCTTACCAGGTTATAAACCATGAATGATACATCCATATACCAAATCCCCTTTGGAGGAATTAATGGTGGAGTGGTGGTTGGGTGCAGTCCAGACACGTGGAGCTGTGCGGTGCGGTCCGGACGGCGCGCGGATGCGATGTGGGTGCAGGTGCGGTGCTGGTGGATCTGGTGCGGCGCTGTGCGGCTACGACTGCATGAGACCTTCGGACCGGATGGAGCCTTCGGACGTGGAGCCTTTGGGCTGGTTTGGTGGTGCCTTTGGACTAGAAATTGTATATATAGACTTTCGAACTTGATTTGTTGTAAGCCTTCGGACTGAATTATAGCCTCTCGAAGGGGTCTAAATAAAATTTATCTTCTTCGAATATATATATATATATATATATATATATATATATATATATATATATATATATATATATATATATATATATATTTTTTTTTTTTTTTTTTTTTTTTTTAACCCACTTTTCTTACTTAGCTCCGTCCCAGCAAACTAGTAATTGGAGGTTTCTTTCATATTTTTATAAAAGTCCACTGATCATATCCTCTCTACGAAGAAACGGACGAGCATCTTATTTCTTATGGAATCGAATAGTCGATAAATGTGATAAAAAAATTAAATTTTATACTACTTTATATATTTGATTAAAGAATTTATAGATAAAATTTATTGTGATTTGATATGAATAGTAAATTCTGTCTGTCATAAAATCGAAATTTTAACATTGGAGTTTTTTCCCCTACAAATTGGAGCGGGGAAGTGGAAAATACATATTCCTATTTCATGTGTTTGGTTGGAGGACCACCGTCTGCTATCTACTTTAACATAAATAAAATGACTATTCATGTCACTTCAACAAAAATTTATATTTTTTCACTAACTTCAACAACCAACTAATATTCAAATTTTATGATTTTTCACTTAGTAAGACCATATCCAATAAAAAAAATTTTAATTGAGTTTTTCTCCTACTTGACATTGTAGTTTAAGAAAATTTATATCCTAGTTGGTAGAGTTTCTACAAAGAAATTGCACACACAAAAAAAATACTCTTCAATGGTTCTCCATTTATATCCTAGGTGTCACAAAATAAAAAGATCAATTTAATGGTGGTGGGCCGAATATTAATAGCTATGAGAGATGAATAATTTCTATGAGAATTTCTACATGTATGAACCCTTATAATAAATTTTTATCTTACATCAATGTTACGCAGAATAGAAATGGAGATAGAAACTATGGTTAGTAGCGATTTTTTAAAAAGAATTTGAAATATGAGAGAGAGAAAGTTCCATCGGAGATGACCTAACCTCCATATATTCAAAGCACAAAAAAAAAAAAAAATTACTTCGTTCAATTTTGTTTTACATCATCGTAATTTTTTTTCAAAACACAGTATCGATAATTTTTTCAATTCGTCGTATTTTACCGAATCAAACAGCCCTTTAGTGTAGCATATCAACAATACTATTGCAATTTGTTTTATGTCACTTATTCTTTGTTTAATACTGTTATTAGGGCTTTAAAGAAGGTTAATTCTAAAGACACATCCAAAGTTATTCAGGACAGCCTACTACTTGGTACTTGTTCAGGTTGAAACAAATTTTATTTAGGACGGCCAAAAAATTACTTTGGGCGGCCCACCCCCCATTGGAAGGAGGAGTGTTGACTCCCTCCCCCACACCGTGCTAACCGTCCTGCCCGCCAATGTTGCTGCTCGCCGTCGTTGTTGGTGCACTCGCCGCCGCCGCTGCTAGCTGCACCGAACATCCGCAAGCGCCATCGCGACGACGACGGTGAGGATGACGCCGATAGGAACAAAAAGAAGAAGACGAAGGGGATGGAGAAGTCGATGGCGGTGCCCGATGGAGAGTGATGGTGCAGGGTACGTGGATCCGGACGAGAAGGAGATGATGGGGATCGCGTGATGCAGCGGCGGCGGTGAGAGTCGGGGGAGCGGGAGGCGACGACGCCGATAAGGAGGAAGTCCGGCCAGAAGCACCTCACCAGGACGGGGTGCTCCACGAATAGGGTTGGCGGCGCGGAGGGACGTCGCGGTGCTCCGGGGCGAGGGACGGAACGTCGTCGACGGAGAGTCATCGATGTCGAGGACTGTAAAAAACTTGACAGTCCTAAATTTTTTTTGGACAACCACGAATAAAAAATTTCGATGACAAACTTGTAAATAAAAATAAATTTTTTTGGACTGTCCTTCTTTTGATGTGCCGTTTAGAAATAACCTTAAAGAAGTAGATTGGAGCTAAATTAAAGAGTTTGCTAATACACAGAACTAAACATATGGACACATATCATTATAATTAGCTTTGATTACATGTCACACACATAAATGCATTTCCATCAATAGTGGTTTTATGTCGACTAACATAATTAGTTTTATTTTTAATTTTTTTTGCTAGTTTTTGCATTACCATTAAAATATTCGTTTTCCTGGTCATGGTCATAACCAGTGCAGTCATAACCGTCTCAAGGATCGTTTATGAACAATTAGGGGAGGAAATGAGTAAGAAAACCAATTCAAATATGTCTTATTATATATAGAACATATTTTCGCCATTCAGTGCTGGTAGCTAAAGCAGAAAGTAACGCAGATATGTACCGACTGGATTCGAGTTCTCCAACCATAAAGACGTACATATGTGTGAGTAATAATAATAAAAAATAGAACATATTTTTGCCGGCCAGTTGACTATTTAAATTTTATAACATGATCCAAAATCTCTACTGACAATGCAGCATCGATCGACATGTCTCATTTGCGTCGAGAACGTCTATTCCAATGTCCCCAACTTCATATGTTTATACATTTCCGGTGCGATAAGACCGACTTTAACCAACAATTGTCTTCTGTCGCCTTATGTAGTTGTGGCAATTTCATTTGTACATCTCTCTAATAATATACCGAGTCTCCGTCTAAGTTGTTTATTAAATTTTCCATTAATTAATAAAAATAAAAAATTTTATTATAAATAAAGTTTTGGAAAATTGAACTTAACCAGTCAAGCAAAATAATTCTCACTTTAATCGTATGAGTTAGAAAATGTGTTTGACTATAATTAGATAATATTATACAGTTAAACGATTAGTTTAAATTTATTAAATTTTTTAGTTTTTAATTATGTGAGCACATACACACGCCTTAGATATTTTGTCGTTTCAAGACTTATTATAAAAAGTAAAGATATATTCATAACAAAATATAATTAAAATATAATCAAATATATAATAAATTCTAATTAAAATATAAACATATATATAACAAATCTTATTTAAATATATTTAAACTATTATAATAATATCAGGAAAAAAAATTATTTTACATGTAAAGCTACGTCTAAAACTTTCCGATTTTCTATTAGACTTGACAAATTGACAATAATATTCAAACTCCAAACTGCTATGACTAAACAAATACAAATACAAATACGGTAAAACCGGTATAAAAAAAACAATAAGTAAATTTATGCAAAAAAAATATTACTACAAGATTACTTCTATTTTCATCTGAGATAGTTGAACGTGTTACCACAAAAAAATTCTATAGAATCACATGATTAAACGTTTTTGGGTGCATAGGAGACAATTAAAATGGTGCCCTTTTTCTATATTTATTTTTGAAAAAATTGAACAATTCTTAAAAAAGAAGAAGTATTCTTTTAACAAAAGAGATATAAGTGAAAACCAATCTTGCTAACTGGATCATTCTCAGAGCCGGCTGCAGGGGAAGACAGATTAGGCAACCGTCTATGAACAACTCTAAAGGACCTCAATTTTTTGTACGTAAAGTCCCTTTATTTTTAATATCTTCCACCTAGGACATAAGCTTAGATAGAAATTAACATTAGAGACATCTTATTTTTCCTATAAAAAAAAATTATTATAAAAAATTTAAAATAAGGAAAAGATAGACTAATACTTAAAATATTCCTAAATTATATTTTAGAAAAAAAAAAAAATTAAACAGTAGATTAAAAAAACATACAACATATATTAAGTCTCTTCCGTATCGCCTGACATCTCAAAAAGATAACCTTATATACAGCCACAAAGATGACACACACTAAGAAAAATATCCAAAGATGTCAGCCAACATACCTAACTGGAAGAGAAATGAAAGTGAACAATTTGTGGGAGCAGACAACGAACCCACAGCATACATCAGCATCATCTATCAATTTTGTTAGCACGGTCACCCAACCTGATCTTGCCCATGGGTAGTTCAGGTTATTAGAGCTGTCAATTGGGCCGGACCGATCCGGCCCAAATTTTGATGGATCGGATCGGGTCTCTAGGACCCATACATTGTAGTGGGTCGGACCGGATCGGATCTAAGGATTAAAAATTGAGCCCAATCCGACACATGACCCACAAGACGGTAGACTTTGGGCCGGGCCGGACCGTGCCGTTTCGTGTCTGGGCTACGGATCTTCTGTCGAAGCATGCGTCGACGAGGGTCCTGATTTGTAATTCGGGACATTGGTGGACAAGGCCTAAATTGATAAACTAGTAAGTGGTTTTAACTAGTAGCAATTTGTAATCTTAGATTTGAATGTTACAAAACAACTATGCTTGTTTAATTTAATATGTAATGGTGGGATAAATACTTGTAATTTAATATAGTGTTGTTAGGTGTAACATTCTGGATTTATTTATGTATTAGATATTTGAAATAATATTCTAAAATATTTATAACATTTACCTCCAAAGATAAGATGTCGGGTCGTGCTTGGGCTTCGGGCTGTGTCGTGCCTGGGCTTCCGGCCGGACCGGGCCGGGTCTACCTTATGGGCCGATATATGTGACCCGACACTACCCGATAAACTGGTTGGCCCGGCCCGGACCCACGATGAAATGGGCCAGGCCGACACATGGGCCAATTTTACTGGTCGGACTCGTGCTTGGCTGGGCCGACCCGGCCCAATTGACAGGTCTACATATTATGACAGCCAAAACAGTCTCAATTATATAATCAATAAATTAAAAAAGAAAAAAAAAAACTTTAACACTAAGTCACGTTTGGTTCTAGAATCATAATGTTGAAAGGAAAGCCATATCTTCTCAATGCTTAAACCTTGTTAGCGATCATCTGAATAATGCGCGTATAATATGCGAATTTTTACATATCTTTCAGAAACGTATAATAGTTACGTAATTTTGAAGTATTTGAATTAATATGCGACTTTTAAGGGTATGACGTTTTAAACGCGTTCCGAACGATTTTTTTCGTACGAATAATAAATAATCTGGCTCAAAAAATTGTGGCTAGCAGTACAACCTATTTAATTAACTAAGAAAGAAATTCAACAGTCTTTCATTAGCTCTTGCAGCCTTGTTGTTTTTAACCAGCTTAGCATAATTCACAAAAAAATATCTATACAAAAAAATCTCACATACAACATATTTAATTAATCAAGAAAGAAATTCAACAATCTTCTTGCCTGCATCAATAATCATTTTGTGAGATGGGTATAAATGCGGACTTATGAATTTGTGTGTTAATGAGTTGTTTGCTTATTTACTAGAGATTAAAAAACAAATACATGTCGAATTTTAGTGTCGAATTTGATTATATAATACGTACTAAATACGAATTAAATCTAATCTGAATGTTTCACGTTTGACGAATATTTGACCGAATTTTTTAACGTATTTTATTTGTACCTGATTTATATTCGTATTTTTGTCGTCCCGATTTTTTTCCGTTAGTCGAATTTCTAGCAAAGATGCTTAATGCCATACAAATGAAGGGGAAAAAAAATTAATTTCCAATAGAAAAAAAAATTAGATGAAAAAAAAAAAAAAATTTGTTCCCTCCATCCATTCAAGAATTCACTTTCCTATCTTAATTATTCATTTTTTTCTTATTTGTTTTGACAATTCCAAACAATAGAAAAGAATCGATAAAAATTATAATTTTTTCAAAAATGAAGAAATTAAAAAAAAAATTCCAACTTAACGAGGCCTAAGAACATATTTGTAGAACATATTTGTTTGAATGTATAATCTAAGTATTGCTAAGAAAATATATTGAAGTTTTGGCACTAACAACATTCATTAATTAAACTAGAAATAATTTTGATACAATTACCAATGAAAGCAATATTTGACTAATAAAATATATAATGCATACATCTGGTGGTCTTGAGGTCGTGCCTAACTTGAACCAAATAATCGTTGGAGTAGCGGTCATGAGTTAACATATTTTTAAAGTAACAATTATGAACGGTCATAAAGGATCTGGTTAAATTTTGTTGTTGTTGTTGGTTTTAAGTCACGTCTTTAAACCAGTCCAATATACTTAATAATTAATTAGCAAATGGTTTATAAAGACGCTTATAATTACACTACATTATTTATTTATAAGAAAATTTGAGTTGCATCTACTTTATTTATCATAATTCAAGATGTATCTCACTGCTTTACCATAATGTACAATATCTCTGTAGAAGCATAAAAAAATATACATCCATGCGTCCAACAACCATGTGCCCCAAAGTAAAGATCAGAAGAGATTGGGCCGCATAATTACCCTGTGGCCCAAAAAGACGACATCCATGCGTCCCAATCAGTCAAAGCAGTTTTGGCCGCAGGTGGACCTAACATGGCATCCTAGCAACGGGATTGTCTCTGACACAGAATCCTGCCAAAGAGAATTTTCTGAATGCCTCAAAAGACGTAAACACACTAAACGACAGAAGTCTCACGTCAGCACATAACTTCACTCTCGATGGGTGTACGGCGCCACGTGTACAACACAATGAGGACCCCATGCGTTCCAGAATCCATGTGGTCCATGCGTCTCTGGTCCCATGCGTTCCAAGCGTCTCTGGCCCCATGGGTCCCAGACTCCATGTGTTCCATGTTAGTCCTGAGGTTTAATCAAAGATGATAGAACCATAAGTTGAAGTCGAGATCAGGAGTTCACACAAGAGTTCCCTTCCTGACATCTCTCGATCAAACAAGAAGATTATATATAGGATCTGATTACAACTTGAAACAAGATAACAGAAGAAACGAAGAAAACTATTATCTCGTTCTTCCTTGCAATCGCAGTTGCAAACAGACAGAACCGAGTTTACAACTAACAAAAGAGAAGAGGAAGAAGAAGAAGAAGAATAAACTCTGCTTGCTAGGGTGATGAAGATCACATTTGCTTAAAGCAATATTCGTCCCACACGATCTGCTTTCAGGAACCAGCAAGTTCACGTAGAACTTCTGGAACGCTCGCTGTCACCTCCTTACTTGGACTCGCACGAACTTCCTGGACTATAATGGCGTCTGCTGCAACTCTCTTCTTCTCCTCTATTTTTGAAGTAAATCCTCAAAGAGGCACGAAGAGAGTATTTATAGAGAGGGTGAAAACTATAGCCGGCCAACAGTTACGGCAAGATATGAACATATTAATTACGAATCCATATAAGATAGGCACGGATTAATTTCAAATCCCACAAAAAATGGATCTGAATAACATACCATATCTTTCCATAACCGTTCAAATATATCCGCAGCAGCAGCAGCGCATACGGCAGCGCAAGCGACAAGTGCATGCGGCAACCCATACGGTTTGCCCATGCGACTGCACATGCGACCCGCCCATTCGACCGTGCATGCGGCCCACCCATGCGGCTGCGCATGAGAGCACATCAAATGCGCACAAGCTCATGCGTCGATGCTGACATGCTAAGTGCAAAGTGTGCCAATAAAGTACCACTTTGCGCCCTTGAGCCCGAGTCCGAATCCGAGTCCTAGTCGCTAAGCCCCTTTGGGGCTTAGCTCCTATGGAATAAATTTTAAGAGAATAAAAAAAGCATAAATGCTTTCATTAAGGAATTAATCATTCTTCATCCTAATAAAATACACCCACATGACACCCATGTGCCTCACCACACCCCATGTGCACACCTTAACACAAGCAAAGCA
This sequence comes from Iris macrosiphon, assembly GCA_036927795.1. Lineage (NCBI taxonomy): Eukaryota > Viridiplantae > Streptophyta > Magnoliopsida > Asparagales > Iridaceae > Iris > Iris macrosiphon. The sequence continues at coordinate 39,211,105 of JAYESA010000020.1, forward strand.
TTATATTGAGATACCTACTTGGTGGTGTGGCCAATGTGGGACTATCTTTTATAGTCCAAAGACAAAAATACCAACAATCCCCCACATATCTCAATATATGGGTTGAGCGTTCCTCACAGTGACTGCCCATCATGCATTAGGATAGATATTGCTTCGACTTGAATCTTCCTAAATTGGTCAAAATAACAATATAATACAAGAATTGACTAAGCCTTGAATTCTGTACCCTAGTTGAAATTCTTTTCACTCACACAATGACATTAACTGTGCTTCCGGTTGTACATTGAAGGTCCTGTGCACGCTTGGTTTCAGTGTATGTATTTTGGTTGTCTAAAAGTTTTTTCTCAAGAGACGGCCTGTATCTCTTTCCATACACTATAGGTGAGTTCTTAAAGAGTCATTGGCATGAAGCATTGCGCTTCCTTGCGGTACTACGCCGCTATGACATGGCCTTCTACCAAGGTTCACTCCCTCATGTGGTGTCATCCACTGTAGCATGAGGTTCACTCCCTCTTTATAGTGCCAAACTACCCATCACGAAGCCTTGCGCTATCTTGAGGTGTTACGCCGCTGTGACATGACTTTTCGCTGAGGATTTACATCTTTTACCTCTGTGGTGTCACACCACTGTAACATGAGGTCATCGACCTCTTTGTAGTGCTGCCTACCACTCTTCATTCTACAATATTAGACCACCTGCCTATGCGCGGTGCTACGCCACTGTGACATGACTTAATGCCGAGGATTTTCATATTTTACCTTTGTGGTGTCACATCACTGTAGCATGGGATACAAGTCCCTTGTAGTGCTGAAATTACGTGCTTCCTGTAAAGCACACCAGACATTCACTCTGTCCGAGAACTCATTAAGGCGTCAAAGCCATCATTCCACAGGAAATTATTCTTCATAAAGAACAAGAAGTAGACAACAGTCGTTCTGGGTCTGTAACCCCACAATGTCTCAAATGACTACCCACTGCTCCCGATATTCACCCAGTCAATGGTCCTTCTTTGAACCAAAAGCTAGATGCTTAGTAGATTTCTCTTTGAACTAATAGCATAAAACTTTATGGTAGAATTACATAGACACAATATCATAATGTCTTCAAGCCCATTTTGGTTGTTGTGTTCTCGACCAGATAGCGCTTGAGACCCTTGGTGAACGGGTCCGCCAGGTTCTCCTGACTCCGAACATAAATTATGATAATGACTCCAATATTTATTAGATCATTCACTGTCTTGTGCCTCAACCGCACAGTCTTCTTCTTACCATTGAAGATGTCATTTGATGCCACCGTTGCAGTCGCAGCATATCGGTACCGCCAGAATCTGTGCACTAACCAATGAAAGATCATACATGAGCACCCGAAGCCACTTTGCTTCATCCGCTGCAGCAGCCAGTGCATAAAACTCAGATTCCATCGAGGAATGAGAGAGCATAGTCTGCTTCTTCGACTTCCACGATATAACAACTCTACCCATGGAAAAGACGTATCCTTCCGTGGACCTTTCGCTCTCTACTTCTGAACACCAGCTTCCATCACTGAATCCTTCCACTACTGTTGGATACCCGCTCTAGTACAGTGCATACTTCTGAGTCCTCCTGAGATGTCTCATCACTCTCTTCACATCCTTCCAGTGCTCTACACCTGGGTTACTCGTGAATCGACTCAACATCCCCACGGCAAAAGCTATGTCAGGCCTTGTGGCAGTTGTTGCATACATCAAACTCCCAATGACGGTCGAATACTCCAGCTGCCTGACACTTTTTCTAGGATTTGGCTTCAGCTTCTTGTTACACCTGTACGGAGTATCGATCTCTGGAAGATCCTGATATCCATAGCGTGTGAGCATCTTCTCAATATAATGAGACTGTGACGACGCCACCCTAGTGTCCGTCCGGATGTTCTTTATCCAGAGGATAACATCAGCTTCCCCCAAGTCCTTTATACTGAACTTGGATGAGAGGAACTTCTTTGTCTCAGTGACTCGTGCTAGATACGTGCCAAGGATCAGCATATCATCTACGTAAAGACAAACGATGACCCCTTTTCCGTCAGCGAACTTTGTATAAACATACGTGTCTGTCTCGTTGACCTTATAGCTATTTGATCTTATGACTTTATCAAACTTTTTGTGCCACATCTTGGGAGCTTGCTTCAGACCGTATAAGAATTTTACCAACTTGAAAACTTTGTCTTCAAGCCTTTGACGATAAATCTTTCTGGTTGTTGCATATAAATCTCTTCGATCAACTCTCCATTCAGGAATGATGTCTTAACATCCATCTGATGAATAAATAGCTTGTGTATTGCACTTAGAGTAATCAATATCCTGATGGTCGTCATCCGTGCTACTGGAGCATATGTGTCAAAGTAGTCGATCCCCTGCTTATAAGAAAACCCTTTAGCAACAAATCTTGCCTTGAACTTGTCAATAGTTCCATCGGTCTTCATCTTCTTCTTGAAGATCCACTTGCATCCGATCAGTTTTGCTCCTTCAGGTAGATCGACCAATACCCGTGTTGTTGGAGGTTATTGAGTCATACTCATCATTGATAACCTCCTGTCACGCCCCAGTCCCAAAATACCGAGGGACTGGACGCGTGATAATGGCCAGCAGCACGCACCGATGGACAAACCCAATTTAATGGATCCATCGGGGCATACTTAAGCTGTATTACAATAGTCAGGGTTTACTAATCTCATCCACAGAATAAAGATAGCAATATCAGCAAAAGAAATAAACAACATCCAGTTACAAGTAATTAAAAAGTCGGGGAACAACCCGATATTAAGTCTGTTTACACAAGTTCAATTAAACAGGAAAATAAAGAGTTTATTGGCCAATAAAACTGAGCATGGCGAAGCAGTTGTTCAGGAAAAGTCCTCAGCATTCACCTCGTCCTCAGGTTCCGGTACTGCTCCGAGTAGGGCCCCTGTTCCGTACACCTCAGGGTAGATCTCGTCTGCTAAATCGGGGGACATAATCCATTCCAGGTCCTCAGGGGACATAGCAAGGTACAGATAAAACAAGCCAAAATATAATACAGTGCAAAAATAAAGGAAACAACAGGGTAAAAATAAATAACCAGCTAAGTGATAATGCAAGTGAGAGTTTTAGTCATACTCAGGCTGAAACTACTACAGGATCAGTGTCAAAGAAACCATAGCAGTATTCACTCGAAGGGCCGGTACGGTACCAAAGCTCTGTGTCAGAGTCTAAGGCACCTCCATTAATTTATTATATATATATATATTCAGCCTTTTGTATGGTAATTCTCTCCCCACCCAATGTAATCTCACGTCACAGTTCCATAATGTCTCATGTTCATGTCACACAAGATTAAACTAATGCAATAAGTCATTTATTAAGATCTAAGAAAATAATGTTCAAGTCATGAAATCTGTATCCTATACAGAACCATATTAAATAGTCAGAAAGATTCTGTATCATGATTTGTGTCAGGTGTCCTGGGTATAATGTACTTGATAGGGCAAGTACAAGAAATATAAATGTCACGATATCCATCTCTAGGTGACGTTACACAACCCCGCGTACGGTGTTGGCACCCGACTGTTAATCGGAAGCTAAGTAAGTCACACGGCCCAAGGGTTGAGCAAGTACAATAGTCACAGGAAATAAATCAAGAGAACAAAATGAATCATTATACTGCAATTATGGCAATGTACACTTGCCTGGGTTTTCGGCTCCAATTATCGCTCTGGCTTCAGCGGAGATTGCAGGCAGTACTCCGGTTGCTGAAATAGACATCACCATCAAATCCAGAAAATATTAATCAGCTAGAAACGCCTGTCCTTGAGTCCAATTTGGAGACAAGGGCAAAAATGACATTTTCGGGTTAAAGCGGGGTCCACATGTGGGCCGCTTTGCACCGAAAAATACGTCAGGGTCAAAGGTCTCCAAATCTGTCCAACTTAGTGTCAACAGGTCAGGAACGATGATACGAACCCAACGGAACTTCCAGAATTGGATTCCGATGAGCCGTTCTCAAAATCGCCCGTCGAGTGGAGCCTGTGGGGCCCACGACACGCGATTTTGTCAACGTTCTCAGAATCAAACCAAACTTGGCTCACAGGACCAGCGTATTGCTACGAGTCCGATGGCATAAGTTCCGTCTCGATCCGACGTGTGTACACTAAGTTACAGCGACAACCAGAAAGGTCGGATACGGGGCGTTGTCCGCGGATACGCATTAATTCCGGTGTGCACGCACATTCGAATCAGCTTCTGTGAAATCCCGCACGTCCGTATCGACGGCACGCACGTATCTGTGAAGACCGCACGCGACCAAGTCATCCCGTTTGGCGGGGCATACCCGGTTCCGGGGTGAATCAGGGCATTGGTTTTCCTGTTTTTGGATCGCGGTTCACGATCACCACAGGACGCGATGCACCGAGCGGGTTGCACGGGCACCGAGGGGGTCACGCAGGGTCCGCGATACAACTGACGAAAACAAAATGGGTAAACGAGCAGGGAGATACGCGTACCTGAACAGGGTTCGAAAAATCCAAAATATCTCGTGTCCGACACGACTCGGCGTGTCCGGATCCGAATCCTAGGGTTAGGGTTTGGGGTGTAGCGCCCCGTTCTCCCGGTGCGGAGATCGCGGCTAAGAAACACAAGACGGTATCGTTCGATCGGGATAGATTGAATTAAGAACTCGTCCTCGTTATGGATTTATTTCTTCGGAATCGATTCCCATATTCAGTGGACTGCGCCCCAAGGATCGGCTTAGCGGTAGAGTCAGGAGGGACCTCTCCGCTGCTATCTTTTATTGCCTCGGTTTTCGATCTAGCTTGTTGCTTTCGTGCTTTGAGTTGGTTTTGGAATTTGCTTATTTTCCTTGAACGGTTTCGATGGTTTTTATTATTTTCGTTCATTGACTTGCACTTCTATTCCGAGATTGGAAAGAGAGGAAGAAGTATTAATCGAGCTGTTCGTGTGCAGGTGAACGAGCAGTAGGCGGCTTGCGAACGGAGTCGTGAAGCGCCTCTTTCCTTCTCCCTTCCAAAATCTAAGTGAGTGGCTACCAACCCGATTAGCTAGCCCTGCTTCCAAGCTTCACAGCTAAAACACTTGCATTCTCTTTGCCCCGATCAAACGATACCAAGTAATAACTAAAAGAAACCAAGATAAAAAGGGAATAGACTTGGTTCATTATGCTTGTCAATAAACTTGTGAACGGTTATATCTTTGCATGCTTGTTCGTTCAAAATGTTCATCAAATGCATAGATACAAGTTTAAACGTATATCCTGATGCATGAATATAACGTAGTTGCAATGTAAAATGAATCATGCAATACTGCTTGTCTTGTACTCACGTAGCCTCCGGGCGAATGCATGTTAACGTAGCCTCCGGGCGAATGCTTGTTAACGTAGCCTCCGGGCGAATGATTGTTAATGTGCGATCACGGACAACTTGTGCATAAGGTATAGTTCCTGCGGGCGGCTGCTGGGGCACTGGCACCGTTCCGGCTCCGGACGGAACTAACGTTTAGTCTCACGTACTAGGACAGGGTGGTATACGGTGCCTCACGTTCTTGCACGTAGCAAACCATCTTCGTCACAGACTAGTGTCCATTATGGCAATCAAGCCAGTGATCATCGTGTATATTTAAACCTGATGCAAACTAACTTGTGTCTTCGTGGCAGGGAAGGCATGGTAAGTATTGTGCAGGTAATTCAGACGGGCAGGTAAGATCCACCAAACGGTGGCACGTTCATTTCAGTATAATTCTATATGCTGCTTACTTGTAAATGAACTAAGGCAAGATAGAAACCCACAAATATGCATGCTTCATTAAAACAACGTGTTGATTGGTATAGTTCGGCTAGCTCGCCTTCACCAGCATGTTTCGATATGCTGACCCTCGTTGAAATAGGTTCTCCGCACTAAGACGAACCGAGCGAGGAGCCGAAGTCGTCTTCCCGATCCAGTCCAGCTGTTAGCGCATCTTCACCGCGCCCTTGAAGCCTTTTTAAGTCCGAAGCTGCAACTCTTCATACACAAATGCAGCTCCGTGGCAAAGCTATCCTCCAGCCTGGAGGTCTATATCTTTTGAAGTTATAAAGGGATGTAATGTACAGGACTGCTATCTCATTTTGAGTCATCTCTTTTGTAAGCCGTTTGGCATATTAGCTGACTCGTTCAGGAGTTTGTAATAGATGTTCATTATCAATAAAGAGAACTTTTCTATGTTTCAAATCTGTATTTCAATTTATCTGCGTACTCTGAATATGTGCTTGCTATGCAAATCATTAAAGCCTTGTGCGGGCGCAAACCCAGGCCCGCACGACGGTCATGATTCGGGGGACGCCTCAAACGATTCTAAGGAATCGGGTCGTGACATAGTGGTATCAGAGCACAGATTCAAAGTTTCTTTAACGATCAAATTCCTGTGCGAACTCTTGAACTCGCTAGGCCAAAATGAGATACGTTCATGCAATAAGTCCATAATACATTATGATCTTAATGTAATTTACCTTCTTTTGAAGGAATGGATCCAGCGCAATCTGCAGCGCAAGCACCGAACGAAACACAAGAAAGCAGTTCGGGCACTTCGGGAAGCTCTCGAAGCCAACGAGGCATGTCTCAAGTCGACCCGCTTGAGCGGGTACTTCAAATGCTAGAAACACAACGACAAAGAGATGATGCTCGCCAAGCCAAGCTCGAGAGCAATCTAGAGACCCGATTCTCAGTCCAATAAAAGCAGGTAGATGCCCTGCAACAGATCGTTCAGACTTTGGCTGCCAACCATTCCGCCGCAACAGCAACGACTCCGGTGGAACAGCCCGTGCTTGAAGTGGAGACGCCTCAAATCCCAAGGCCTAGGGACGTGACTGCCTTTAACTTGGGCCATTTCAAGAAAGTCTGTAACACCCCATTCAAGGGGACTGAGGACCCAGTGATAGCTCTAGATTGGCTAGCCGAGCTTGAAGATCACTTCGCTCTGCTAGAGGTCCCCGAAGATAAGCGCGTCGCCTGCGCGCAACTACAGCTCCGCCTCAACGCACACGATTGGTGGAACGTGCATCGACGATCTCTCTAATTTGATCACGGAGAGGAGGCGATCTCGTGGACGACCTTTCGTGCCGCGTTCGAAGAGGAGTTTATACCCCCTCCAGTGCAACGTCAAATGGAAAATGACTTCGTGCAGTTGCGGCAAGGCAGCATGACAGTTAAGGAGTACTCCGCCGAATTCAACCGACTCTCCAAATTCGCTAGGGCCTATTTACCTGATGCAGCGAGTCGAGCCAGAAGGTTTGAAGGTGGACTACGCCCTGCCATCCATTCACACGTGGTCAATAATCAGTACGGGACAATGCGTGAAGTCATGAATCACGCCCTATCTCTTGAACCTCAGTATCCTCATGTTACTGCCGGCGCTGTGCATACATCCAGTCACAAACGCCAAAGCAACGAAGGAGGAAACACCGCTACAAAGCGCCGCAACAACGGTGGTCCGCAGAGAGGGCAGCTATGTCACTTCTGCAGGAGGCCAGGGCACCTGGTCAACGAATGTCGTCTGAAACAAGGATTATGCCTCATTTGTGGCGATGCAAACCACAGAATTTGTGACTGCCCCAAATACTCTGCTAAACATCCCCAACGTAACGTTCCCTGATGGTAGGTCCTGTTCTTATGTTTTGGGACGAAACTTCCAATTAGTTGGGTAGGATGTAGCGCCCCGTTCTTCCGGTGCGGAGATCGCGGCTAAGAAACACAAGACGGTATCGTTCGATCGGGATAGATTGAATTAAGAACTCGTCCTCGTTATGGATTTGTTTCTTCGGAATCGATTCCCATATTCAGTGGACTGCGCCCCAAGGATCGGCTTAGCGGCAGAGTCAGGAGGGACCTCTCCGCTGCTATCTTTTATTGCCTCGGTTTTCGATGTCGCTTGTTGCTTTCGTGCTTTGAGTTGGTTTTGGGATTTGCTTATTTTTCTTGAACGGTTTCGATAGTTTTCATTGTTTTTGTTCATTGACTTGCACTTCTATTCCGAGATTGGAAAGAGAGGAAGAAGTATTAATCGAGTTGTTCGTGTGCAGGTGAACGAGCAGTAGGCGGCTTACGAGCGGAGTCGTGAAGCGCCTCTTTCCTTCTCCCTTCCAAAATCTAAGTGAGTGGCTACCAACCCGATTAGCTAGCCCTGCTTCCAAGCTTCACAGCTAAAACCCTTGCATTCTCTTTGCCCCGATCAAACGATACCAAGTAATAACTAAAAGAAACCAAGATAAAAAGGGAATAGACTTGGTTCATTATGCTTGTCAATAAACTTGTGAACGGTTATATCTTTGCATGCTTGTTCGTTCGAAATATTCATCAAATGCATAGATACAAGTTTAAACGTATATTCTGATGCATGAATATAACGTAGTTGCAATGTAAAATGAATTATGCAATACTGCTTGTCTTGTACTCACGTAGCCTCCGGGCGAATGCATGTTAACGTAGCCTCCGGGCGAATGCTTGTTAACGTAGCCTCCGGGCGAATGATTGTTAATGTACGATCACGGACAACTTGTGCACAAGGTATAGTTCCTGCGGGCGGCTGCTGGGGCACTGGCACCGTTCTGGCTCCGGACGGAACTAACGTTTAGTCTCACGTACTAGGACAGGGTGGTATGCGGTGCCTCACGTTCTTGCACGTAGCAAACCATCTTCGTCACAGACTAGTGTCCATTATGGCAATCAAGCCAGTGATCATCGTGTATATTTAAACCTGTTGTAAACTAACTTGTGTCTTCGTGGCAGGGAAGGCATGGTAAGTATTGTGCAGGTAATTCAGACGAGCAGGTAAAATCCACCGAACGGTGGCACGTTCATTTCAGTATAATTCTATATGCTGCTTACTTGTAAATGAACTAAGGCAAGATAGAAACCCACAAATATGCATGCTTCATTAAAACAACGTGTTGATTGGTATAGTTCAGCTAGCTCGCCTTCACCAGCATGTTTCGATATGCTGACCCTCGTTGAAACAGGTTCTCCGCACTAAGGCGAACCGAGCGAGGAGCCGAAGTCGTCTTCCCGATCCAGTCCAGCTGTTAGCTCATCTTCACCGCGCCCTTGAAGCCTTTTTAAGTCCGAAGCTGCAACTCTTCATACACAAATGCAGCTCCGTGGCAAAGCTATCCTCCAGCCTGGAGGTCTATATCTTTTGAAGTTATAAAGGGATGTAATGTACAGGACTGCTATCTCATTTTGAGTCATCTCTTTTGTAAGCCGTTTGGCATATTAGTTGACTCGTTCAGGAGTTTGTAATAGATGTTTATTATCAATAAAGAGAACTTTTCTATGTTTCAAATCTGTATTTTAATTTATCTGCGTACTCTGAATATGTGCTTGCTATGCAAATCATTAAAGCCTTGTGCGGGCGCAAACCCAGGCCCGCACGGCGGTCACGATTCGGGGGACGCCTCAAACGATTCTAAGGAATCGGGTCGTGACATGGGGGACACTGCCGGAGCTTGGCGGAGGAGGCCGGCCGGAGGGAGGCTGGGGTCTGGCGGTGCTGGCCGGAGGCGGCCGGCGAGCAGAGGCGGCCGGCGCTGAGCGGCACGGCGGGCCGAAGGGGGCTACTCGAGGTCGGCTGCTGGGCCGCTGCGGCCTGGGAAGAAGGGGAAGGAGGGAGGAGGTCGTCGAGCGGCGGCTGGGCGGCCTCGCGGGGGTGGCGCCGGAGTGCTGAGGCGGCGCTCGGGCGGTGGTCGGGGGTGGATCGGGTGGCCGGAGGGGACTGAACGGGGGTTTATATAGAGGGGACCGAGGAGAGGGAGAGACGGCGGCTACGGGGGAGGAAGAGGGGGAGGCGGCCGGCGGGGGAAGCCGGAGCGGCGCTGGCGTTACGTGGCGGACGGCGACGGCGGGTGCGGCAGGCGGAGCGGAAGCGGTAGGGTCGGGGACCGTTTGGGAGAGAAGAGGTTGCGGGTCGGGTTTCAACGGGTCGGGTCGGGTCTGCGGATCCGACCCGATCAAAATACGGGTCGGGCGGGTCCAAGCGGGTCGGGTCTGTCCCGGATCCGACCCCCTAGCTGAGCGGTCCGGTTCGGGTAGACCGGCCGGTCCGGTTCGGTTTATTTTGGTTTGGTTTAATTAAATAAACCCGGTTTATTTTGGTTTAATAAATTAATTAGTTTTTAGGACTTTAAAAATGATTTCGGGGTCCAATAAATTCCCGAAAAATTACCCTATGTCTAGTTTTTCATTTTACACCATAAAATATTATTTTCATAATATTTTAATATTATTTATTATCATTTAAAAATTCTTTAATAATTAAAATACCTGAATTTAATTACAAAAAATCCCAGAAAATTCCAGAAAATTGTGAAAAAATCCAAAATTAAAAATTCTTGAAAATCAGGGGGGTTACAATCTACCCTCCTTAAGAGGATTGCGTCCTCGCAATCAAAGAATAACCGGTCAACAGAGATGACACGGTTGCAAACATTGTTCGAAGCACATCAAAATCAAGGAGAATCAAGATTAAGAGTAACACATAGGAAAAATTATTTCCCTAAGCATTAAAAGTTATGAAATTTCCCAAATGTGGGAAATCTAGAAAATTACAGTTTTAGAAAACCATGTTATCTTTCAAAAATATATCAGTTTATCATTTATAAAACATTCTAAATTATTGACAAGTTTAAAATTACTAGGTTAACACTAGGTTATCAATTATTAACAAGTTAAAGTTATCAGGTTAAGTCTAGGGTCACGAACCAGCAGGCACGAAATAAAGCAATACTAGAAACAGAACTACAAAAACTTACGTGCATTAGCAACTCCATGGTTCTGTGCGTCTCCCACAGTCATCGCGAAAGCTTGGCCGCGTCCTTGAGGTGGTGCCCTCTGCTGTTGCTGGGCTTGCTGGTAGGGTGCTGCTTGAAGTGCCAAAGGTGGCCTTGGTTGATGTCCTGCTGGTGCTGGTAGAGCTTGTTGGTTTGCCCTTGGTGCTCCTTCTCTACGCTCAGGGCAATCCCTCACTGGATGCTGTCTGGATCCGCAACCTAAGCACAGTCCGAATTTACGTCTACACTCCTTCTCAACATGGCCTATCTTGCCGCAGTAGTAACAAGTAGGAAGAGTCAGAGTTTTGGATGCAGATCCCTGTGGTGCTTGATGCAGATGAGGTTTCTTGGCAGCTTCTCCATTCGTTGCTCTGGCTGGTGCTGATGTGGAAGGTCTCTTCAGGTTGGATTCTCGTCTGATGACACGCTCCATACGTCGAGCTGCAGCAAGGACGTCCGTGTACGAAGTAGGTGCGACGGATCCGATCATTCTTTGTAGCTCAAATTTTAGCCCATCAAAGAACTTCTCAGCCTTTTCTTCTTCTGTTGGGATCAAGGTAGGGGCGAAGCGACTCAGACGAATGAACTCGGCGTTGTACTCTTCCACCGTCATAGTATCTTGAATGAGGCGATTGAACTTGTCCCGAAGTTCTGATCGAGCGATAGCCGGAATGTACATCTCTTGAAAGAGTCTGGAGAACTCTTCCCAAGTAACTCGGTCTGGTCCGAGCCGTCTCTCTTCAGATAGCCACCAATGATGAGCATTGTCCGTTAATTGCATTCTGACGGCAGTCATCCAACGTTCCCTTGGTAGCTCAGCTGCTTCTAATTGATGTTGTATGTTGGTGAGCCACTTATGAACTTCTGTGGGCTCCTCCTTGCCTGAGAAGGTACGGGGCTTCAGTTGGCGGAAATCAGTGATAGAGCCCGTCGGTTGCCGTCTAGCTGGTAGGTTGGCTTGCTTCAGTGCATTTACTAGACTGTTCCTCAAGTAATCAGCTTCGCGACGCTGAGCCTCGTGTTGGACTTGTTGCTGGGCTTACATCATTGCGTAAAATATCTAGAACATTTGCTGTCCGTCCATTGCTTGCCCTGGTGGAAAGACAGGCATCTGTTGAGTGAACTGTGGCGGAGGTGGAATGTCATCACGCCGAAATCTAGAAGCTTGCTGATCTGCTTGACTGCTTCGGTGAGTAGAGGGATCTCCACTCAATAGCGTCACTTCATCTTCTCCGTAGGTGGCTTCAGCACCTATTGGTGTTCTTGCTGGAGTTCCTTCGTTTGCTCGTGAATCCATTACTCTGCATCAAAAATAAATATAAGAAGCGTACAGGAGTCAAGGCAAGATGCAAGTCAAAAATTAGTTCAAATACGATACAGATATCAAAAACGATTCAAGCAAGTGGATGAGATCCTTATCCTATTCTTATTGTAGGCCTATTCGGTCCCTAAGTTGAAACCGAACAATTTAGTCGTTGACCTGCATGGGCCACCACAAAAACTATGTCACGCCCCAGTTCCAAAATACCGAGGGACTGGACGTGTGATAATGGCCAGCAGCACGCACCGATGGACAAACCCAATTTAATGGATCCATCGGGGCATACTTAAGCTGTATTACAATAGTCAGGGTTTACTAATCTCATCCACAGAATAAAGATAGCAATATCTGCAAAAAAAATAAATAACATCCAGTTACAAGTAATTAAAAAGTCGAGGAACAACCCGATATTAAGTCTGTTTACACAAGTTCAATTAAACAGGAAAATAAAGAGTTTATTGGCCAATAAAACTGAGCATGGCGAAGCAGTTATTCAGGAGAAGTCCTCAGCATTCACCTCGTCCTCAGGTTCCGGTACTGCTCCGAGTAGGGCCCCTGTTCCGTACACCTCAGGGTAGATCTCGTCTGCTAAATCTGGGGACATAATCCATTCCAGGTCCTCAGGGGACATAGCAAGGTACAGATAAAACAAGCCAAAATATAATACAGTGCAGAAATAAAGGAAACAACAGGGTAAAAATAAATAACCAGCTAAGTGATAATGCAAGTGAGAGTTTTAGTCATACTCAGGCTGAAACTACTACAGGATCAGTGTCAAAGAAACCATAGCAGTATTCACTCGAAGGGCCAGTACGGTACCAAAGCTCTGTGTCAGAGTCTAAGGCACTTCTATTAATTTATTATATATATATATTCAGCCTTTTGTATGGTAATTCTCTCCCCACCCAATGTAATCTCACGTCACAGTTCCATAATGTCTCATGTTCATGTCACGCAAGATTAAACTAATACAATAAGTCATTTATTAAGATCTAAGGAAATAATGTTCAAGTCATAAAATCTGTATCCTATACAGAACCACATTGAATGTTCATGTCACAGTTCCATAATGTCTCATGTATCCGAAGTCATTCTGTCTCCTCACCCGCTTAGTTCTCGGTTCTGCGAGTTCTGGTTCGAATGTTATCTCTGGAATGACAACTTCTTCATGTACTACATCTTCTTTGGAAGCTTCAGCCTCCTGTGCACCCACACTATTCTCCGAAATATCTACAATAATAATGTTCTTGTGCCTTGCAAATTTATCTTCAAAAAATTCTGCGTCACGAGATTCAATGATATAATTTGATTATATATCAAGAAACCTTCGAGCATCAATCTTTTCAGCATAACCCAAGAAGATGGTTTTTGTTGTCCTTGTACCCAGTTTATGAATCTTCAAGTCCGGGAGCTTCATATATGCCGGACATCCCCACACTTGAATGACATTCAAGTTATGTCTGACTTTGAACCAGAGTTCATGAGGAGTGATATCGGATGTTGCGTACAACACTCTGTTCAGGATGAACGTAGTCGTCAACGCAGCTTCTCCCCAGAAGAAGTTTGGAAGACCCTTAGTTAACAACGTTGAGTTCTTCATTTCTGTCAACGTCATGTTCTTCCTCTCAGCTACTCTATTTGATTGAGGAGAATACGGAGCAGTCGTCTCATTAATAATTTTATGTTCTTTGCAGAATGATACGAATTTAATAGACCTATACACTCCGCCTTAATCACTTCTAAGTCTCTTAAGTTGTTGCCTTGTCTGACGTTCAGCTTCAGCTCTGAACTTCTTGAACTTCTCGAATGCTTCATCCTTTGACTTGAGCAGATAGACGAACGCATACTTCAAGTAGTCGTCGATGAATGTAATGGGATACTTTATCTTGGCCTTTGTGGAGAAGTATTTGAAGTCATAGATATCTGAATGCACAAACTCCAGAAGATCTGTGCTTCGGTTAACCCGTTTAAACGGTTTTCTGGTGATCTTTGTCTGCGCACAAACCTCACACTTCTCCACCTCCTTAATCCCACATTTGATGATAAGCCCTAGACTAGATATCTTGTTTATTCTTTTATAATGAACATATCCTAGTCTATTGTGCCGTAACTCAAGAGAATAACCATAAGAAGCGACTGCATAAATTATTGTAGCATGAGTAACAAGTTAAAGTTTGAACATCCCTTTGGTACAAAAAGCTTTTTCGAAATATGTTCCTTTGTAAGATATCACCATCTGTCCACCATTAATGTCCATCCTCAAGCCTGCGTTGCAGAGCAGACTTCATGAGACCAGATTATTGGCAATCATTGGTACATGCTTCACTTCCTGAAGCGTCAGCGACTTTTCCGAAGTCAGGTTCAGTACCACCATTTCGGTCCCGAGTACTTCAGCTTGTGCCTGGTTCGCCACCATAACCTTCTCAGATGTAGTCTTGTAGGTGGCGAACAACTCATTCTTTGAACAAATATGGCAGCTGGATGCGCCAGTGTCCACCCATCCGTCAGAGTCGACACCAGTCGTGACAACCTGTACAATCATAGCAACCTTATTAGGCTCACCTTGCTTTGTCTGTTTGGGCTTGGATCTGCAGTCACTCTGGTTGTGGCCCTTCTTGCCATAATTAAAGCAAGTCACTTCGGACTTGGGCTTTGGCTTTCGCTTGAATGAAGCCGACTTCACCTTCAGATAGTTGAAGTCCTTATTTTTTTTATTGTGAGAAGCCTTCTGCTTCCCCTTGGAATAACCAGCATGCACCAAGTTGGCCTTTGCCAACTGTTTGGATAGGGAATCCAACTTCAGTTGTCTACTGGCCCCATCTTTAATGTGAATCCAGTGAAGAAGATCTTCGATCTGGATCTCCATCTTTTTACTGTCACGCCCCAGTCCCAAAATGTCAGGAACTAGGCCACGTGTCACTGGCTAGCTGACACGTCACTAAGGGCTTAATCTATTTTGAATAGACCCATAGGGACGTGCTACGCTATCCTAAGATACTACAAGAACAACCCAGGCAAAACTATCTCATCCACAACAAAATGTCAAAAAAACAAGTGCTGAATATATATAAAACTGAGTCTGATACAGTACACAACTGGTGAGAATACAAGCCTACTACAAAAACTGATAATAGCGCAGAAAAATCAGATAGACTAAGCAGTGTCTATCTGATCAAAACATCTCCATCTCCAAGTGGCAGGCCTCTAGGGTCGAGCATTCTCTGAGGGTGTCTCCTCGAGCTCCTCCTCGGTAACACATCTAGCCTCCTGATCAGGGCCGTACACAGTGGGGTAGAAAGCCTCGTTTAGATCTGGCAGGGAACCAGGTCCTCAGTGGGACATAACAAGATACAGAAAATGACATGCCAAGTATGTAAATACTGAATAAAGAAAATAAATACAGGGTGCTAATCATTCTAAGTGAAATGCAAGTAAAGACCTTGTAGTACGCATGGGATTGTATCGGCTAGACATATGCTGACGTAGTTCACCAATCGTGGGGACTGGCTAGTATATGTGTCATATGCCCCCTGACTCAAGGGAACTCTGCAATCGACCATCATGGTACGAAAGTATAAAACATTTATGGAGGGGGTGTCCCATACGTCTACTAGTTATCTTTTCCATCCCAATGAAACTAAATGTCAAGTCATACTATTCCTGAATTAATCTAATCCGTGATGCGGGTCACACGTACTGGTAGCTAATCAACTACGCAGGTCGCATCCCAAAATGCATTGCAACCATGTTGCGTGTTCCCGTGTTAGGGTCTAGGAGAATATTAGAATGCTCTCACAGCAAAGGGTGAGTCTGTAAGACTAAGTTAAACATGCTTTTGTCAACATATCAGTTGACTGTACCCAAGGCAGTCTCGGGTAATCATGGTATATGAAATTTAGGAACAAAGCAGATATCAATAATTGAACTTGAACATTAACTTGGCAAGGTATACTTGCCTACTCCTTGATAGTACTGAAAACCTGATCTCCCAGTCAGGGTTGAGGGTGCTTGTGACTGGGGGTCACTGGCTGTACTGAAGTTGGTTTCTGTTAAAATAGACAGGGTTCGTGAATATCAAAGTTGTGATATAAAGTATATGTATATATACTTATATATATATATATATAATATAGTTATATATATATAGTATGTATATATATATATATATATAGATATAATATATATAGCAGTATATATAGTATATACAGAACAGAAAAAAATGCAGGTA
Organism: Iris macrosiphon; assembly: GCA_036927795.1. Taxonomy (NCBI): domain Eukaryota; kingdom Viridiplantae; phylum Streptophyta; class Magnoliopsida; order Asparagales; family Iridaceae; genus Iris; species Iris macrosiphon. The sequence goes on from JAYESA010000020.1 coordinate 39,227,472, forward strand.
TATATAGAATTTATAATAGTAGCAGGGTATATCCTCTGCCATATATAAATAATATTATGATATCAGGGTGTATCCACTGATGTATATATTTATATAGATAAATAAAAAGACAGTACAAAATTTTAATACATAAATAAATGATGTACTATTCAGCAATATTATCAGGGTCTATATGTGACCACTGTTATATATAATAAAGTGCAATAATTGCATATATAGATAGGCTGTAATATCCAGCACAATAATATGTAGTAAATTTAAATGACATTGCAAGAATTAAAAAAATATATAATATAATATATATAAGCTGTATTATCCAGCTGGATATTAATATATATATACATATAGATAATATATATAGATATAGATATAGATATATATATATATATATATATAATAAGTGCAAAAAATAAATGCAGAAAAATAAATAACTAAAAAATGCATAGTATTATATAATATATCATGTTATATATAAGTATATCATATAAATATATGTATACACATATATTTATATATTACATATATATATAATTAAAACAAAATTTAATACATATATACATATTAGTAATTATAATATTTATATAGTATATATAAATAGACATATACATATACATATACATATACATATATATACATATACATATATACATATATAATTATATATGTATAGTATAATAGATATATATATACATATATATAGTAAGTATATAATAGCAGTATATACATTATAATATACTGTATAATAACAGTATATAATACATATATATTTTATAATATAATATATATTTAAATATACATATAAATACATAGTAATATACATATATATATACATATATATATATATACATATACATATACATATACATATACATATACATATAGGAATATATGTATATTTACATATATATTAGGGTTTAGGGATATACCCTCTGACAGGTGGGCCCTAGAGGTCGTCGACGGCGACGGAGTCGGCCGAAGGCGGCCGGAGGAGCGGGAACAGCAGCAGTAGCTACTGGCAGCAGCAGCAGCAGCAGAGTGCAGGGGCTCTGGCCGGCGGAGGAGCGGCGGAGGTGGCCGGGCAGGCGGCTGGTTCGGCAGAGGGAAGGGTGGCGGTCAGGTTGGTGGTGGTGGCGGAGGTCCACGACGGCGGTGGCGGTGGCTGGAGGTCGTCGGAGGGAGGAGTGGCAGGTTAGGGTTGGGGGTGGCCGAGGGTGTTGCGGGGGTTCTGGCCGGCGGAGGAGACGTCGTGGGGCGGTGAGGGTTGGTGGTCCGGTGGAGGGAAGGGTGGCGAGGCGATTGGTGAGGGCGGTGGCGGTGCACGGTGGCGGAGGGTGGCGCAGGGGGTGGCTCGGGTGTTGGTGGGTGCTGTGGGCTGTGAGGGAGAGGGGAGGTTGCGGGGGCTGTGGCCGGCGGAGCAGGGTGGCGCTGGTGGTGGGGCTTGGCCGGAGGGGAGAGGGGGTCAGGGCGAAGGGTTGGCCGGAGTTGGGCGGCCGGCGGTGGTCGGAGGGAGGAGTTGTGGGGATTTGAATGGGAGGGGTATGGGGTTTATATAGGGTTTGGGAATGAGTGGCAATTCTGTAAATATAGAAAAGTTTGAGGGTAATTTGGTAATTTGTTATTTTATGATATTTTCACAGGATTTCTCTGGATTCTTATGGTGGGTCCCACACACCTATGGTCTAGCCAATATGATTAGGCCACCTAGCATGCAATTTTGCATAAAGACCCCTAACTTTTTAATAATTGCATAAATGCATGGATTTGGTATTTTGCGTAATTTTGCAATTTACCTGATTTTAAATACTGATTTCTCGAAATTCTAAATTATACAAAAATGAGGGAAATAGCTGGAAAAAATGTTTTGGACAGTGTGGGGTGAGTTTGGGTAGATACAGGGTCTGATTCTGCAGGTGATACGGGTCATCGTATTTATTAATTAATAAATACTGCGCACGGTGTTCACTAATTATTTATAGGCTATTAGGGTCATAATTTCTCTACGGTGTCAATACACTAATTTTAGTATATTCAGTCTAGAATATTATCGTATTTTTGTTTGGGCAAAACAGGTGCCTACTGGTCCTCAAATCTCTAGGGGTACAGAGATGGGTAGAGAGCAGAAAATTAAATAGGAAATAAATACGTACGTTTGTAACGATATTTGTACGACTAAAACGAAGCATCAAACAAGGTTTCTGGAAGTTGCACAAAATACAAAAAAAATAGTCTAACAAGTCTAGGGCAGGTATGTGGAATTTGTTTAGGATTTAACAGTTAGTGGGATATCCTAATTAATTGTGTAATGAACAGGTGCACAATCAATAGATAAAAAGTTGCTATAATTCTAATTAGTCTAAACTAATCCTAATTTACTGAAATCTGGTCGAGGGAGTTTACATTTACTGTACATATCAGTCTTGAACTTGATCCAGCCTGAAGGAAGCTTGGTTACGATAGCCCCCACCATGAACTTAACTTTCTGCCCACTTCCTTCAGCTTCTGCTGCATCTTCAGAAGTTCCTTGACTTGCGGTAGCAATACCTTCTCGTAGCAATAAATAACTAATAGCGTAAACTATGTAACCAGCTAAGTGATATGCAATATGAGAGCATCACTAGAACTCAGGCTGAGACCACTACAAGCTCTGTGTCGGGGAGCCGGTAGTAGTGATATCATGTAGTTGTCTAGCTCGGAGAGAGACTGAGATGCCGGCATAATATAGTCAACCTGTAGCCTGTGTGACTCTCCCCACCCAATGTAATCATACGTCTCATGTCCACGAGGCCCCATGTCCATGTCACGCAAGATCATATCTAATGCAGCAAGTCATAATAAGCTCTAAGCATATATGTAAAGAATATGTCATGAAACCTGTATCATATACAGAATCACCATGAATGTCTCAGGAAGATTCTGTCTCATGAATAGTGTCAGGTGTCCTGGGTTATGATATACTTGATAAGACAAGTACAAGAAATATCGGGTCTCGGTATCCATGTCTAGATGACATTACACAACGCCGCGTACGGTGTTGGCACCCGACTATCAATCGGACACTAAGTAAAGCCACACGGTCCTAGGTTGAACATTTATATCAAAATAATATATGTATATACAAGGAACTCAAGCAAAGTACTATAACCGGAATTACTGCGAGTTGGCAAGGTACACTTGCCTGTGGTTCTGGCTCCAACTGTAGCTCTGGTATTCGTAAAATCTCCAGGAACGTCTTCGGATGCTGAAACAAACATCACCATCAGATTCAAAAAATATCCAATAGCTAGAAACGACTGTCATTGAGTCCAATTTGGAGACAAGGGCAAAAATGATAATTTCGGGTCAAAGCGGGATCCACATGTGGCCCGCTTCGCACCAAAAAATGTGTCAGGGACAAAGGTCTCCAAATTCGTCCAACTTAGTGTCAACAAGTCAGGAACGATGATACGAACCCAACGGAACTTCCAGAATTGGATTCCGATGAGCCGGTCACAAAAATCGCCCGTCAAGTGGAGCCTGTGGGGCCCACGATAAGCGATTTTGTCAACGTTCTCAGAATCGAACCAAACTTGGGTCACATGACCAGCATATTGCTACGAGTTCGATGGCGTAAGTTTCGTTTCGATTCGACGTGTGTACACGAAGTTACAACGAGATTCAGAACGGGCGGATACGGGGCGTTGTCGGCGGATACGTGTTGATTGAGGTGTGCACGCACATCCAAATCAACTTCTGCAAAATCTTGCACGTCCGTATCAACGGCGCGCACATATCAGTGAAGACTGCACGCGACCAAGTCGTCCCGTTTGGCGGGGCGTACTCAGTTCCGGGGTGAAATAGGGCGTTATTTTTTTCTGTTTTTGGATCGCGGTTCGCGATCGCCACAGGACGCGATGCACCGAGCGGGTTACACGGGCATCGAGAGGGTCATGCAGGGTTCGCGATGCAACAGACGAAATAAAAAATGGGTCAACGAACAGAGAGAACGGGTTACCTGAACAGAGCTCCAAAAATTAAAGTTTTTCGTGTCCGAGTCGACACGACACAGCGTGTCCGAGTCGACACAAAGTGTCCGGGTGCTGTGCACCGAGGGTTAGGGTTAGGGCTAGGCTGATGGAGCTCAGGCGGCCGGAGGCGGGCCGGAGGGAGGCTGGGGCGGCAGTGGCGAGGGCGGCGGTGCGCTGGAGCGAGCAGGGGACGGCGGCGCAGGGCTCGGGCGAGGCGGCGAGTGGCCGAAGCTGCTGCTGCTGCGGCTAGGGCTCGTGGCCGAGCGAGGGAGGAGGAAGGAGGAGGAGAGGGGACCGAGGCGGCGCGACGTCGTCGGCGGAGCTGGTGGGAGGCGGTGGCGGCGAGGTGGTAGTGAAGGGGATTGGCCGGAGGAGGAAGGGCTGCAGGGGATTTTATACGGTTGAGGTCGAGCGGGGGAGGCGGAGCGGGGAGGTCGACTTGGTGGAGAAGGGAGAGACGCGGCCGGGCGGAGCGGCGCGTGGCCGGACGGGGCGGCGGAGGAAGCGGGCAGCGCCGGGAGACGCGGGGGAGGCTGGGTCGTGGGGGAAGTGAAAGCGGGTCGGGTCGGGTCGGAGGCGGGTGCGGGTTAGGCAGACCCGGCCCGACCCGCTAGCTGAGCAGTCCGGTCCGGTCCGGTTGGACCGGGTTCAACCCGGTTCAGCCAGGTTTGAACCCGGTTCAACCCGGTTCAACCCGGTTTATTTATTTTTATTTTTAAAAAATAGTTTTTAGGCTTTTAAAAATGTTTTCGGGGTCCAATAAATTCCAGGAAAATTACAAGTCCAGTTTTTTATTTTACACCATAAAATATTATTTTCATAATATTTTAATATATTTTGAAAATATTTAATTTTATTTAATGCCAAAATACCCTAATTTTAATTAGTAAAAATTCCCAAAAATTCCCAGAAAATTCTGAAAAATCCAGTTTAAAAATCTTGAAAAATTATGGGGTTTACAATCTACCCCCCTTAAGAGGATTGCGTCCTCGCAATCAAAGAATAACTGGTCAACAGAGATGACACAATTGCAAGCATTGTTCGAAATACATCACAAGACACTTAGGAAAAATGTCGTTTCCCTAAGAATGAAAGTTATGCACTTTCCAGAGTAAAGAAATCTAGTTAAAGCAAGAGAACTACAATTTTTTAGAAAAACTAGGTTATTATTAACAAGTTCCAAATTACTAGGTTGGGGCTGAGGTCACGAACCAATAGGCACGAGCTAAAACAATTCTAGAAACGGTAGCTACGAATCACTTACGCGCATTAGCTACTCCATGAGTCTGCGCGTTCTCCAAGGTCATCGTCATGGCTTGTCCGCGTCCTTGCAATTGATTCCTCTGCTGCTGCTGAGCCTGCTGGAAGAGTGCTGCTTGTGGTATCAAAGGTGGCCTCGACTGATACCCTCCTGGTGCTGGTGGTAGGACTCCTTCAACTTCCGTTTGTGGTGCTCCCAATGCTGGATAGGCTGGCCTCGGTTCTGATAATGCTTGTTGTTTAACCATTGGTGCTCCTTCTCGACGCTCAGGGCATTCCCTCAATGAATGCTGACTGGATCCGCAAGCTAAACATACTTTCCTTTTTTGTCTGCACTCGTTCTCAATATGGCCTCGCTTGCGACAATATTGACAAACAGGTAGTGCCTGTGGAGATGCTCCAGGTGGCTGGTGTATGTGAGGTCTTTTTGTAACTTCTTCCTGTGGTGCTGATGTGGAAGTCCGTTTCAGACTAGTCTCTCTCCTGGTGACGTGCTCCATGCGTCGGGCTGCAGTAAGGACATCCGGGTAAGATATAGGTGCAACGGATCCAATTAGTTTATGTAGCTCAAAGTTTAGTCCGTCGAAAAATTTCTCAGCCTTCTCTTCTTCTGTCGGAATCAAGGTTGGGGCGAAGCGACTCAGACGTATGAATTTTGCGTTGTACTCTTCTACTGTCATATTATCTTGAGTGAGGCGATTAAACTTGTCCCAAAGTTCTGATCGAGCGATAGCTGGAATGTACATCTCCTGGAAGAGTCTAGAGAACTCTTCCCAAGTGACTCGGTCTGGTCCGAGCCGTGTCTCCTCAGATAGCCACCAGTGATGTACATTGTCCGTCAACTGCATTCTGACGACAGTCATCCAACGTTCTTTTGGAAGCTCGGTTGCTTCTAATTGATGTTGTATGTTGGTAAGCCACTCATGAACTTCTGTGGGCTCCTTTTTGCCTGAGAAGGTACGGGGCTTCAGCTGGCGAAAATCGGTGATAGAGCCCGTTGTTGGCCGTCGTGCTGGTAGATTCGCCTGCTCCAGTGCGATTGCTAGGCTGCGACTCAAAGCCTCTTGTTGAGCTTGCATGATTGCGTAGATCATTTGAAACATCTGCTGCCCGTCCATAGCCTGCCCATGTGGGAATACGGGCATTGGTGGAGTAAATTGCATCGATGGTGGAACGTCATCTTGCTGGATTCTCGAGGCATGTTGATTCACTTGACTACGTTGTTGAGCTGATTGACCTTCATCCACTAGTATTACTTCATCTTCGTTGGTTACCACAGCGTCTCGTGGTGATTTTGCAGGAGTCTCGTCGTTCGCTCGTGAATCCATAACTCTGCAACCAAAATAAACAATAAGAGGCGCACAAGAATTAAGGCAGGATGCAAGTCAAGAAATTAATTCGAATCCGATATGGATATCAAGAACGTTTCAAGCAAGTGGATGAGATCCTAAAAACTTATCCTATTCTTATTGCAGGCTTGCTCGGTCCCTAAGTTGAAACCGAACAATTTAGTCGAAGACCTGCATGGGCCACCACAAAAACCATGTCACGCCCCAGTCCCAAAATATCAAGGGACTAGACACGTGGCAATGGCCAGCAACACACACCGATGGACAAACCCAGTTTAATGGATCCATCGGGGCGTACTTAAGCTGTAGTACAACAATAAGGGTCTAGATATACTAATCTCATCCACAGAAATAAATATAACAATAACAAAATCATAAAGCAAGATCAATCTCAATATGATATAAACTCGAGAAAATAACCCGATAATGAGTCTGATACATCTGTCAAGGTACAAGAATAAAGATAACTACAATAATACAAAGTATGGACAAGTATATACTCAGAAGATACCCGCAGAGGTCACTCGTCTACTGGATCTGGTACTGCTCCAGTGCCTGCTTCTGCTCCTTCTCGTGCTAATGCTCTTGTCCTGTATACCTCGGGATCGATCTCGTCTGCTATACCTGGGGACATAATCCGGATCCAGGTCCTCAGGGGACATAACAAGGTACAGATAATACAAGCCAAAATAAATACAGTGCAACAATAAATAATTAATAGGGTAAACTATGTAACCAGCTAAGTGATATGCAATATGAGAGCATCACTAGAACTCAGGCTGAGACCGCTACAAGCTCTGTGTCGGGGAGCCGGTAGCAGTGATATCATGTAGTTGTCTAGCTCGGAGAGAGACTGAGACGCCGGCATAATATAGTCAACCTGTAGCCTGTGTGACTCTCCCCACCCAATGAAATCATACGTCTCATGTCCATGAGGCCCCATGTCCATGTCACGCAAGATCATATCTAATGCAACAAGTCATAATAAGCTCTAAGCATATATGTAAAGAATATGTCATGAAACCTGTATCCTATACAGAATCACCATGAATGTCTCAGGAAGATTCTGTCTCATGAATAGTGTCAGGTGTCCTGGGTTATGATGTACTTGATAAGACAAGTACGAGAAATATCGGGTCTCGGTATCCATGTCTAGATGACATTACACAACGTCGCGTACGGTGTTGGCACCCGACTATCAATCAGACGCTAAGTAAAGCCACACGGTCCTAGGTTGAACATTTATATCAAGATTATATATGTATATACAAGGAACTCAAGCAAAGTACTATAACCGGAATCACAGCGAGTTGGCAAGGTACACTTGCCTGTGGTTCTGGCTCCAACTGTAGCTCTGGTATTCGTGAAATCTCCAGGAACGTCTTCGGATGCTGAAACAAATATCACCTTTAGATTCAGAAAATATCCAATAGCTAGAAACGCTTGTCCTTGAGTCCAATTTGGAGACAAGGGCAAAAATGACAATTTTGGGTCAAAGCGGGGTCCACATGTGGCCCACTTCGCACCGAAAAATGTGTCAGAGACAAAGGTCTCCAAATTCGTCTAACTTAGTGTCAACAAGTTAGGAACGATGATACGAACCCAACAGAACTTCCAAAATTGGATTCTGATGAGCCGGTCACAAAATCGCCCGTCAAGTGGAGCCTGTGGGGCCCACGATACGCGATTTTGTCAACGTTCTCAGAATCGAACCAAACTTGGGTCACAGGACCAGCGTATTGCTACGAGTCCGATGGCGCAAGTTTTGTTTCGATCCGACGTATGTACACGAAGTTACAACGAGATTCAAAACGGGCGAATACGGGGCGTTGTCGGCGGATACGCGTTGATTGCGGTGTGCACGCACATCCAAATCAACTTCTGCGAAATCCTGTACGTCCGTATCAATGGCGCGCACATATCGGTGAAGACCGCACGCGACCAAGTCGTCCCGTTTGGCGGGGCGTACTCAGTTCCGGGGTGAAACATGGCATTGTTTTTTCCTGTTTTTGGATCGCGGTTCACGATCGCCACAGGACGCGATGCACCGAGCGGGTTGCACGGGCATCGAGAGGGTCACGCAGGGTTCGTGATGCAACAGACAGAATCAAAAACGGGTCAACGAGCAGAGAGAACGGGTTACCTGAACAGGGCTCCGAAAATCGAAGTTTTTCGTGTCCGAGTCGATACGACACAGCGTGTCCGAGTCGACACGAAGTGTCCGGGTGCTGTGCACCTAGGGTTAGGGTTAGGGCTAGGCTGACGGAGCTCAGGCGGCCGGAGGCGGGCCGGAGGGAGGCTGGGGCGGCACTGGCGAGGGAGGCGGCGCGCCGGAGCGAGCGGGGGACGGCGGCGCAGGGCTCGGGCGAGGCGGCGAGTGGCCGGAGCTGCTGCTGCTGCGGCTCGTGGCCGAGCGGGGAAGGAGAAAGGAGGAGGAGAGGGGATCGGGGTGGCGCGACATCGTCGGCGGAGCTGGTGGGAGGCGGTGGCCGCGAGGTGGTGGTGAAGTGGATTGGCCGGAGGAGGAAGGGCTGCGGGGGATTTTATACGGCTGAGGTCGAGCGGGGGAGGCGGAGCGAGGAGGTCGACGTGGCGGAGAAGGGGAAGACGCGGCCGGGCGGAGCGACGCGTGGACCGGGTTCATAATATTTTAATATATTTTAAAAATATTTAATTTTATTTAATGCCAAAATACCCTAATTTTAATTAGTAAAAATTCCCGAAAATTCTCAAAAAATTCTGAAAAATCCAGTTTTAAAAATCTTGAAAAATCAGGGGGTTTACAGCACTTCCAGTCCGTCACTCTCAACCAGCACATTAGAAGGCTAATACCAGGAGGACTAGTAGCGGGGCCTGCGAAAGGTATTTTCTAAGGTACCCGCTCGCAGAAAAAACTATCATCCACTGGGGGTAGTTCTTCCTTAGGACCCCTGGGGGTTACACAAGCTGGGGGTAGTAATCCCCCGGACTTATACAACAATCTGGCGTTCCGAGATGACGGTGATTCCCAAGTAACAGACTCTGATATCTCTATGGGTGGCCACCCTCGTCAAGATGATGTAGCCTCCTACACTGGGGTAGTATTCTTTCCGAATTCGAGGAGGAGGCGACACTACCTGATGACTACTCCCGACAAGAATTTGAGAAGAAAAGTGCGGCGTCTATTGCCCCGTCCATCTCTCCCCATGTGAGGACTGTATACATGGCAGGGGATGATCACTGTAGAAGCATGAAATACGCTGGAGAATTATTGTAAACCCCCTCACCAAAAATAGATATTTTGTGTGTATTTTATATTATTATATTTATTATAGATATTAAATTACTTTAGAGTATTCTCTTAGTTAATTAGAAAATAAATTTTTTAGTATATTTACTTATGTAAATATTTATTTAGAATTATTTTTAGGCTATTTTAGATTTTTGGAGATTATTCTAGAATTTTTGGTAATTAAAACATAGGGAACGTAAATTTCTAGGACTTCTATGATTTATTATACGACCATACTTGCATGTTGGTAATTAAAACATAGGGAACGTAAAAAGTTGTCCTCATTTGCATTCATATAGATTGTCTTGTATAGCGTACTTATTTATTTTTAAATTATATGCATGTTTACTGTATTCAAGTTGGCTCATTTTTCTGTATCTTGTTACGTCCCTCTGAGGACCTGGTCCTCTGCCAGGTGTATCTGCTCTTGAGTATTTGTAGGAGCGCAGATTCGGATGGTTACATATATTTCGAGGATGTCTTCTCTCCGAGCCCATAATTGTTAGCTGGTATTCTTGCATTGTGTTTATTGTGTTGTACTTTTCCATTCGAGTTGGTAGTGGATTTGTTTCCATCCAACTATCATCCTTAGATACTTATGTTGAGATCTAGTTATATAGATGCTGGTTATTCATTTATATTGATTTTCTGTGGATGAGATTTAGATTGTACCCTGTGACTTGTGATACATTTTAAACCACTTGTGGATTGATATTCATATTACAGCGTACGTATGGGTTTGGTTTCCATATATTGGAGTTGCCATATCCATGCGGCTAGCATGCTTACGTGTCCTAGTCCTACGTATTTTGGGACTGGGGCGTGACATGTTTTTGTGGTGGCCCATGCAGGTCGAGAGCATATTGTCTCGATTATGTTACTGTACCGAGCAAGCCTGCGCATAGGATTATAATATAGTATCTCATCCACTTATTTATCACCTCCCTTGATTTCGTTTTGCATTCTCATTTGATTGCTTGTATTGCATCTTTCTTGATCCCTTCTCAACGTCGATCTTCTCTCGTGCTTGATAGAGGTTAGGAAGATGACTTATACTAGGTATATACCCTCTAGTATTCAATAACACTATTAGTTAAATTATTGTAAGTTGGATAGTATCTCTCATAACCTAGTAACACATAGTCCTATTGCCCCATTAATGAAGTATAATTGAATGACACCAACTATAGACTTGCATAAAAAGATAGTGTTTATCCAGACTATAGAACTTTAGTGTTATTCTGGACTGTAGAACTTAGAGGCCCATACACCAATTTGGTTGACTTTAGACTTAGACAAGAAATTAGTATGGCAACTGTAGAGGCACAACACCGATCTTCTTGGTGAACTTAGATTATTCAGTACCTTCCGCCATCATAATCAAGCGTACTTATATTTGTACTACCTCGACTTATTCTGCTATTATAGCCTAGTTTTGCAAGCTTATTCTTTTATTAAGCTTGTTCATGACATATGTATTATTGGGGGCCCACACTAATACATTGTCTAAATCAGAATCGGTGTATTATGGTCTGATCAACCGTAGTGCACTTGGTTCGCTCTTTGTATCACTACTTTATGTGGATTGAGATATAGATGACTCAACTTGTTAGACAAATATACTTGCCCTCTAGACTGGTCAGAGCATATCATGTCAGGTACATAACTGTTCTGATATGAACATGAGAATAGGAATTTACCAAAATAAGGTTTCAATCCACAACTGCCTTGGCAACTCCTTTTTGAATTCTCTAATCCCTTCGAATTTCGTACTTGTATTATATCACCTCCTCCTTGAACTCTTTATTGTTGTTTTTCGTCTTCCCCTATTTCGGAAAGACGAACGTTCGTGCTTAGTATAAGTTTGATACATGAATAATACTAGATATACCCCATAGGCCAAGCACTCATGATGACAAACAAGAGAGCGCGGCCACAGGAAGCCGTAGATACAGGTACGACCTTAGTTATATGTGTCATTGCATACTCATGACCCCCTTCATTACACGAGATCTTAGGTGCATAGTAGACGTAGAATTATATAGGTGTTGGTTTAGCAGTTATGAGGATATACTGATATTTTACCCAGATGGCATACACGCGATGCTAATAGATGACGCGAGTAGCAGTAGTAGTATTCTTTTTCTATCACCATCTCGCCCCCTTGGGTGGCTCATCTTCTCTTCTCTATCCATTCATTATCTCGTGCTTAATTCTCCCTATCGTAGTTACGTATTTTTCGTGCCAACATGAATTGTTGGTCTACTTCGACCCCATCCTTAGTTTTGTTAGTTAAAACTTAAATGGTTTAGTAGATGATTAATAACTAAAGGATGAGTTCTTAATAATAACCCTTATGTATATGACCTATAACAATATCTATATCCTCTTATTATTTTAAAAACCATGTATAGCATCCCTTAGGCTAATAGAAATTTGTTAGACTGTTTGAACTAGTTTATACTTTTAATAGTTTTATAAGTTAGTCAAGACTTTAACTGTTGTCCAAAAACTTAGACTATGTCTAGGAAAGAATTGAAGGCACTTGTTACGAACTGATAACTATGACAAATCGCTGGCAAAGTAGCGACAGCTGCAACTAGACCGTTGTAGTAAAGTAGTCGAAGTATTTGCAGACATATTGGTCAGGTGGCATGGCAGTATTAGACTACGATACTTGACGGTTACAAAGAAAAATCATGGTTGTGAGATTCAAGACAAGTACCCCAAGATTCTCGACCCAATAAATATATTCGTCTTACAACCTAGACAATAGCCTCAAAAGACTTGACTACTAGTAGAACTTTTGTAAGTTGGGTAGTATAGACGAGTTAGAGGATGATAGAATAGTGTATGAACAATAAATAAGGAAGTGTTAGAATGACAGACCATAACTTTTAGGAAGCACTGCTAGATAACAATGAAGTGTAATAGCTATAGTGATTATTATGAATATGGGTTAGTGTCAATTTCGAGGACGAAATTTTTGTAAGTTGGGTAGATTGTAAACCCCCTCACCAAAAATAGATATTTTGTGTATATTTTATATTATTATATTTATTATAGATATTAAATTACTTTAGAGTATTCTCTTAATTAATTAGAAAATAAATTTCTTAGTATATTTACTTACGTAAATATTTATTTAGAATCATTTTTAAGCTATTTTAGATTTTTGGAGATTTTTCTAGAATTTTTGGTAATTAAAACATAGGGAACGTAAATTTTTAGGACTTCTATGGTTTATTATACGACCATACTTGCATGTTGTTCCTACCAAATATTTATTTTAGTTTAAAATATTTAATTTTATTTTTCTATAATTTATTTAGAATTTTAAGAAATTTATTTAGATTTTTAAAATTATTTAGGATTTATTTGGATATATATAGTCTTAATATTAGATAGATGCTAATTTAGTGTTAATAGATATTAATAAGATTTTATAAATTACTTGTATTATCTTTAATTATATTTAAGATTATAAATTATTGAGATAAATTCAAATACTATTTTAGATTAATTTAAATCCTGATCCTACTAGAAAAGCAACTTCATGCATATCCTATCCTTATTTAAATTCATCATAATCCTATCCAAATTAACCAATCCTAGTCGTATTTAATTAAGTAGTGTCCACCATTATAAATACCTCATCCTTCATATTTTTCTTTCCCAAATTCCTCTCTTTTTCGTCAAAAAATAGTCAAAATTCGTCATAAATTCAGCCTTATTTTCTACTAGTTATGACGAATTAAAAAGACGATATCTCCTAGCTCCGGACTCCAAACGCGCTCCAATTTTTTTTGTTAGAACTATATCAAGGTTAGTTTTCTGATTATATAATTTATTTTAATAATTTATGAACCTATTTTTTCAGAAAATTCTAAAAGTGCCAGTTGTCCGAAATCAGACACGTTTTGGTATTTTCGAGATTTCGGGAGATCCCAAACTCGGAATTACGAACCGTTTAAAGTTTCGGAAAGATGACATGATGAACTTCCAGAAAAGTATTTATAGATATTAAAATATAAGTTTAATCTACTATAAAATTTGTGTAACGTAGACGTAAATAGGAAACCACTAAAAACTGTCATCTGTGCGTCCTTGTGGCCATAACTTTTTACCGACTTGTGATTTTATAAAATCATCGATTCTGACGTTCATGTAGCGCTAAAATCTAGATGATTTTATATACAAATCCAGGATTTGAGTCGGTTGACTTTTTGGTCAACGTATTGCCTCGATTTGCGTGTCACAAATCACAAATCCGTAAAGTTAATTTTCTTTGGACCAAAATTAGGATTTAGTAATAAAATCAGATTATAATAGGATTAAAAATACTATTTTAGGTTATTTTATTCAGAATTAAAATAGATTAAAATTGAGGAACCTATTCACCTACTTTTGTAACCTAACTTGTTTAATTTATGTGACGGGTAGATCGGACGACGCCTTGAGTTGTGACTTCATTCTTTTTCAGACCAGGCAAGATACCTTGCCAAATTGTTTACAGTATTTTGCATGCTTAGTATATTTCTGTATATTTATTGCATTTCTGTATAGTTCTTGCATGTGTAGTTTTCCTTCAGTCATTACTATGTATTAGATATGTTGACACACACATGGCACCTAGTATCATGAGAGGACAATCATAAGTCGTATGGGCTTTTAACCACTCTGGTAAACCGTAGTATATAGTTCACACTACGGGCGTGTGTCGCGCTGGTCGCTACCCCCGCGGTATGTCGATTTCTGGAGTCTCGCTGGTCGCTACCCCCGCGGTATGTCAATTTCTGGAGTCTCGCTGGTCGCTACCTCCGCGGTATATCGATTTCTGATGTCCATTGACGTGTGTATGAGTTATGAGGTAGATCGAGTAGCCTACCCTTGCCCATACATCAAAAAGTTGTCCTCATTTGCATTCATATAGATTATCTTGTACAGCGTACTTATTTATTTTCAAATTATATGCATGTTTACTGTATTCAAGTTGGCTCGCTTTTCTGTATCTTGTTACGTCCCTCTGAGGACCTGGTCCTCTGTCAGGTGTATCTGCTCTTGAGTATTTGTAGGAGCGCAGATTCGGATGGTTATATATGTTTCGAGGATGTCTTCTCTCCGAGCCCATAATTGTTAGCTGGTATTCTTGTATTGTGTTATACTTTTCCATTCGAGTTGGTAGTGGATTTGTTTCCATCCAACTATCATCCTTAGATACTTATGTTGAGATCTAGTTATATAGATGCTGGTTATTCATTTATATTAATTTTCTGTGGATGAGATTTAGATTGTACCCTGTGACTTGTGATACATTTTAAACCACTTGTGGATTGATATTCATATTACAGCGTACGTATGGGTTTGGTTTCCATATATTGGAGTTGCCATATCCATGCGGCTGGCATGCTTACGTGTCATAGTCCTACGTATTTTAGGACTGGTGCGTGACAATTATACGCGTAAAACCCCCAACATACATGAAGTCCGCATAAAACAGAGCTTCAACGCTGTGTGGCGTAAAATATGACTTCAGAGCTGCCCGCATAAAGCAGCGCTTCAAGGCTGTTTTGGCGTAAAAGGTTGCTACACCTCCCGCCGGCGTAAAATATGTTTGTTTTTATTGCAACGTAAAGTCATACAAGGAACTCTTTGTATTCCTCGAATGAATCTGTCAGACAGAACAGTGAACCTGACTCCTGACAAAAAGTACTGCACGACGATCGAGAGGACGGTTGTAATGATGATTCTGCACAGAGGTCCAGGCTGTCGTTTAGTGACATATCCATGATACAAGTCGTTTTTACGCATTCAAGGAATACGCTGCCTATTTTACACAGGCAGAGATAAGTTTTTACGCTCGAGATGAGACGAAATAAGACGCCATATCAAAAGCTGTCTCTCGTACAAAGCTCGAGGCATATCTCTGCATTTAATGCACGAGATGGGGGCAGATCTTTGCATTGAATGCACGAGATTTTATTCTATTTTTAATGACTGGGAGAGCTAAAACTGTGACTAATACGCTCACATCACCATCCTTGCGTTTTACGCCAACCAGGCTATTTTTAACTATAGGAGTACGCCGTATGCTATCTCCTCGAAATACGCCAACTCAGGCTATATTTGCAAAGGTACGTGATAAGGCTATTTAGCTCAGAATACGCTCAAGACCTCAGTCAGGAAGGATAATTGGCTAGTTTACGCTGGTTACCTATTTATGCAGCATCAAGCTTTACGCAAAATTTGGCTTTTACGCCAACAAGACAGCTATTTGGCTTTTACGCCAACAAGACAACTATTTGGCTTTTACGCCAAAAAGACAGTTATTTGGCTTTTACGCAAACAAGACAGTTATTTGGCTTTTATGCCAACCATCTTTACGCGAGGGGCAGTTACCTACGTAGCTTGCATGCCGTGATCTTCGAGAATCAGTTATATGCGTTACCTCATAATGGGACACACGTTATACGCAGATTCAGGAGATCATTCAAACGTGGGTAGCAGTTATTATAACCGCCGCGTAAAGAGTGCCACTCTCTTCACAGTTTGGCTTCTACGCCGACTGGACAGTTATTGTGACTGATCTCTATAAATAGAGACCTCCGGTCACAGGAGATAGGGTAGAGATCAAGAAGATTGAGGAGAGGATCAAGATCAGAGATCAAGAGATCAGAGAGAGAGAGAGAGAGCACAGACAGAAAGTAGTGATTGACGACTTTGGCAACGAGAATTCAATCCCTCCTACAATATTTGAAGCTTCTTCTTCTTCTACAGCACTTCTTCATCATCATGTGGTCCAAGGGACAAAGTGATCGACCGCAGATCAGACTCCTATATCAATTTTTCTCCAGAATCATTTTTATTGTACTTAACATCCTCGTATATGATTAATTGTACTCTTTTTTCTAATTTGTAAACAAAGAAAGGGTTTCGTATAAACCTAGTTTTATTTTTTTTGTTTATCATCAAACACAATCACGAAGGCCCCGGAGACCGACAATGCCTCGAGGCTCTTGAGGCCATGATGCAGACGATGAATTCATCAATACAAGCCCCGAACCAGACTAAGCTGGAAATTAAAGCAAACATGGTTTTCCAACCAGCAAGGGCTTCTGGACAAGCAAGCTTGGACCCTGGGACCAATGCAGGTTCTGACGCAACCGTTCTGCCCATAGTCGGTAATCACCCTATGCCTTGTCACGTCCAATCTCCCGCAGGTAAACGATCGTCCCTGCTAGGCGTAAATTACTGCATCAGCGCTCCCACGGGACGATCGTTCTCATCTGTACGTGATATCGCACGAGCACAAGCTGCACCCGTGCAAGTCCATGATCCGAACATACGGTAAAATAACTAATATTTTCAAAATAATTCTTCAGTGTCATTTATAGTTTAGATTATAAGTCTCTCTTTCTGTATGTTATGCTGAATTAATTTTTGCAAATTTTTGGACCTAGATACACGAAGTCTGATTTAATTAGAATTTTTTTATAAACTTGTTATAGAATAGAGTTATTTGTATTTACTCCCCTTCTTAATTGCTAATTCTATTTTCCTACATTTTATTTTTATTTTTATTACTACTACCTCTCATTTCATCACAACGAGTTATTTGTATTTGCATATTTGTATTTACCCCCTCCCCTCCTAAAAAAAGTGCCTAACTCTTCAGAAATAGGGGTAGTAGTAATACAAATTAAATTGGAGGAAAACTTGATTAGGCATTAGGAATATAAGTAAATACAAACAACTCTATAGAATTAGGGGATGAGCATTCGGTTTATTCAGTTTCAATTGAATCGAAATAGTCAAAGCCAAAATTCTAAAAATCCAAAACCTAAATTAGCCAAATCCAAAACAGAACCGAACCGAACTAATAAGCTATTCGGTTGGACTATTGTTTTTGTTTAATGGATCATATCCAATGTTTATAACATGGTTAAATTATATTCAAAATTATACACACATTTATTATTTTTCAAAGTTATGCCCAAAGATGGACTTAAAAACATATACATAGAAATGTTATTTTCAAAATATACATATTTATAATCATAAAATATGTATAGAATTAGGATATTTACATAATTGTATAAAATCTTATTCGGTTTTCAGTTTTGGACCGAAATTGAAATCGAAACCAAAAACCGAAATCAAAACCAAATAAAGAATTTTAGTATTTTCAAAACCAAAACCGAACCGAAATATTTTCAAACCGAACATAATTTCTTATTCGGTTCGGTTCTTTTTTCGGTCCAAAACCTAATAATGCTCACCCCTATATAGAATATTATCTAATTAATTTTAAAAATGTGTCCGACACAAAACGTTTGTCCGGGCACTTGTATTAATAAGAGAAGTCGCCTTTAATATTACGACATAGTGTGACTAGTGTCTCTTTTTCTTACTTATTCTTACAAATATGGTTTCCTTATTGACACTCCTAAAATGTCATCATCCAGTCTTATTTATTTTTCTATCATTCAAATTTTAAATATGTCTCTGCATTATGAGTACAAGATGACATTTTAAAGTGTCAATGTATCCTAGAAAGTCGTTATTGACACTCCTAAAAATATAATTCGTCTATACATTTACAAATTAATATCAAATTTAATACAAAATAGATTTAATATTTGAATGATAGAAAATTAAAAAATAGTGGATAATGACAGTTTAGCCGTGTAAATAATATCACAAAAAAAAGGCTCTTGATAAAGACACTACAAAAATGATTCAGGACAACCCAAATTTTAACCATTGATAATTACAAGTTTGCCACTCCCAAAAATCTCACCTAGTTGTCCACTTTCAATTTTTTTTTTATAATCAAGGCTGTCAAAATTTTGACAGTCCTTCCAATTGGTAGGATTGTCAAAATTTTGACAGTCCTAAAAAATTAACCTCTTTTTTTAGGACTGTCAAAATTTTGACAGTACTTCTAATTGGTAGAACTGTCAAAATTTTGACAGTCTGAAGGGAAGAGCTACGCGAGGTGACACGAGGGCGGTGCTGCGCGGAGGCCTGAAGAGGGGGGGACGAGGCGGAGGAGCGGGAGGAGGAGGCGGCGGAGGCGGGGGAGGAGGTGGAGGCGCGCGTGGGAGCGGCGGCGAGGCGTAGGCGCATGCGCTCGCCTCCGCTGCTGCTGCCGCTTCTGCTGCTGTTGCCGCCGCCGCCGATGACGAGATCGACGACGCGGAGGGGTGAAAAATCGCGAGAGGAGTGAGGAGGAGAGACCAGAGGGGGTTGGGGGAGAAGGAGGAGGAGGAAGGTGAAGAGGATGGACAGTTCTAGTAAATTTTGGACTAGATTGAATAATTATTCTTTCTAACTGGACTAATACCAATACTAGGCTAGTCCGGGATCATTTTTGTAGTGCCTTTATCAAAGCCCAAAAAAATGGGTATATTCCCCCAAACCCCGACATTTCCCTCTTCTTCATCATCCTCCCGTCACCATCATTCAATCAAAGCTCACTCCTTGTTGTTCCTCTCTCCCCGTAGATCCCTCCACTACTTCATTCCAACCACCAAATCTCAGAAATTTCCTAATCTCCAAATGGGCTCCTCTATTTCTCCTCAAAGTTGATGTCTTTTCCATAAAGCTCCCTCATTTCCCCCCAATTTACCCGAGAAAAATGACAATCTCCGCCGCCAGGAGAGGAAACGCCGACGAGAGGACCGCCCCCGGACGGCTCCGGTCGAGGAGCGTGAGCGCGGTCCCGGCAAGGACGTGCTCGGGAGCGGACCTTCCGGTACCGGAGGAGTTCGTGTTCAAGAGGAACAACCCCCTCTTCTGCAGCTCCGGCGCTTCTTCTTCGCTGTCATCGTTGCCGTCTGAGTCGGAGACGAGGAAGGAGGATTCCGCGAGGAGGGGGCGGCCGGCCGCGAGGAGCCTGTCGATAGTCGACTCAGGGAGGAGGAGGCTCCGGTCGGTCTCGCGAGGTCCTGGCCGGAGCTTCGAGGTTCGGTTTCCGGTTCTTTTATCGATATTTGTTGAAGGGTCATTTGACTGTGGCATCTAGAGGTTATAAATTGATCAACTTTTTTTTAGTGGCACTATTGTTTGCTTAGCTGTTTATTTAGTTAGTTATTTGTTGCAACCAAATTGTAAGGCCATCTCCAATGGAAATTTCTAAAAGATAAATTTTTAGTTTCATCCCACTTTATTTACCATAATTCAAGATGCATTCCACTGCTTTACCATAGTTTACAACACACTTCACTTCCGTCTTCAAGAGTTGACCGTTAATTTTGGACCGAAATACCCTTTCCCTCTTTCCAGGCTGAGGGGGGCTGACAATAATAGTGATTTGCTAGGGGTATTTCGGTTAAAAATGAACGGTCAACGGAGTTGACCGATGTTGTACATTATGGTAAAATAGCGGGGTGCACTTTGAATTATGATAAATAAAGTGGGGTGCAATTCAAAATTTCTCTTTCTAAAATTGAGTTTCTATCCTACTTGGCATTGTACTTCATGAAAATTTCTATCCTAGTTGGTAGAGTTTTATATAGAAATTGCACAAAAAAAATAATACTCTCCAATGGTTTTTCATTTCTATCCTAGGTGTCACAAAATAAAATGATTAATTTAATGGTGGTGGGCCCAATATCAATTGCTATTAGAGATGAAAAATTTCTATGAGAGTTTATACATGTTGAAACCCTCAGAAAATTTTCATCCTACATCAATGTCACATAGGATAGAAGTGGAGAGAAAAACTATAATTGGGAGAGATTTAAAAAAAAATAAAAATTCTACCATAGAAATAGAAATAGGGGTGATAGAAATCCCATTGGAAATGGCCTAAGATTCATTGGGTAGCATATCAAGACTAATTTTTCTTTCACTAGAGATACTAGGTGCGTAGAAAATGTCAAAGTCCTTGCCACTGCACCAAAAGTCTTACATTGTGACGAGGGTTATATATTTATATTTATTACAATATGTTCTCACAAGTCAAATGCCCATTTTATGGACGGAAACTGGAGTCAGGCAGCGGTTTAGTTTCTTTATAAAATTTGCTTAAAATGGCATTATATATTTGAACCTTTGGTTGCTCCGGTATCATGTTATATATCGAAACCAGATTTTTTTGTTCATATTTATTTCAAAATTATCCTTAGAATATTTTGTTCATATTTGTTTCAAGATTATCAAGAACGTTACTGTCAAATCACTGCTATTTTGACATGCTACGTGCTAATCAATAGCTTTATATGATTAGTTTGAGATATGGCGGGTCATCAAACAGAAAAATCTATATCATCTTTCTCATTCCTAGCTCTTATTTAGTGACATTTATTAGTGACATTTGAACAAATTCATGATTCAACTAAGATTTGTATTTGTGAAGAAAGACAAATATCATAATACATTTATCTACTTCGTAATTCGTATATACACCTTCTATGATCAACAAGAAACCCAATATTGGTGGATTGTGTAAAATAATTAGAGGCATCACTGAAACATCGTGGCTTTACATGTTAATTTCACAATATCATCTTGGGATGCTTATAAAGTATTAACCTAGTTGGGGTGTCCTAGATAGCACATGGTTTAACCCATAACTCGGATTCTGTTGCATTTCCATTTTACTGGACAATTTCAAATTTCACAGACTGATATAGAAAATGGACACAGATCAGCTTCAAGTTCAAGGAACAAAGATAATGGTACTAGCACACCCTACCGTCAGTATAAGAGTGGAAATGAATGGAAGGAAGAAACAAAGAATTTAGGAACGTGGACCAGCCAGCACCCTGTTTCCAAATCTTGGGATGCATCAAGTGTAATCTCTCTCTCTCTCTCTCTCTCTCTAGTGTTTATGTCTGTTGCTTGCACTAGATTTTGTGCAACTTGTTGGTATCTGAGATCTGATTTCCGTGCAACTCGTGCACAAGCTGGGACTTGAGATATCTGCAAGTTCCATTTCTGAAGCAAAGGCAACAACTAGCGTGTGGTGTGTGTTGTCACATTCCGATTTTGCAGAACCGAACGTCCTCGCTTGGACTTCCCACATCCCGGTTCTGCAGAGCCGCCGTCCTCGCTTGGCGTGATGCCGTACAAGTCTGAGGTTGCGCTTGTACAAGGCGTGCTCGTGCTCATTTTGTAAACCGATATTTGAAGATAGAGTATACCGCATTCACAGAGAAATTGAACACACATTTGAAATAGAATTAGCTTTTTATCGATAATTCTTTGAAGGGAAACATAAGGCCCTCAAACGGCCGAGATAAAAATGCCAGACTTGGCTTACAACTTGCAGAAATATTGAAATGAGATACAACGTTGCTCCATACATCATATCCCTTATTGAAATATTAAAACTCATTGACTACCTTCAGCTAGAGTCTTCTTCTCCACTTGGAAGCTTCAAGTACAAGGCTTCTAAAGAGTCGGACCAAAACCTTTAATGTTCCCTCGCAACAGCTAAATCCCCAGCACCTGAGGATATCCACAAACGTGGGGTCAGTACGCACCTTGTACTGGTGAGCGGCCGCAACCAATCTCACCAAAAAATCCAACAATAGGCAAATATGTGAAAGCAACAGTTATTATTGTGATCTTCCTATGTTGCCTTAAGTTCAATTAACAATTCATATTCCAAGAACATAAGGAAACATGTTTTTCACCGTATTCGGTGATTCTTACCCACGGTCGTTCAGTCATCCCTGTTTATGAATAATACTTACACTGCCTGCACAAGACAATGTTAGCATGCACCCTGTCTATACGAAGGTCACTGGTCAAGCCATCACGACTTTCTTGGAAGTTCAGCGTCCCGTTCAGTGCAGGGAGCTAACCTCACTGAAGGTCCTGAATTTTGATGCAATTACTTTAGCACCCATGTTCCCCCAAGGCCGAAGCGGTCCCGTGGCCCCGGTGCACCGCCTCTAGGAACCTACACCTTGTGCACAAATTTGTATATGAGCATGCATGAAATGCAACTACTAATAGAAGAAAGCATGCAAGCACAATAGAACTTAATAAAATATGCCACAGTGTTATTATTTGCCTTAGTCACAGCCCACCATACTTACCGTCCAGTCTAGGATCTTTGCCACATAACCATTATACTACAACAATCCAGTTTATAGTAATGTGATTATATATCTTGCTTATCTTTATGGGTTCTTTGCTATGTATCATTGATCGTTTTGTTAAGCATGATGACTAAAGGATTCATCGAAGGATCGAAGTCACCCACTAGTTGGTGAATTGCTGAGAAAGAGAGATCTTCTTCGCGACTTCAAGTTCGGTTCACAGGTTCACCTTGTCACGACCCTCACCCGGAATTTGGGCATGAGCCGTGGGTACGTCCAGCCTACGCCGCATCATCGGCGGTAGAACGCTGTCTAGGTCTCAAGTCTACTAAACATAACTCGCAACATAACCTGTCAATGATCACAACTCCATAAGGAGGACAATGAATATGCATAATGATCCTCCAAACATATGGTACTCAATCACAATAACTATAGGAAAGTAAATGGCACGATAAGATGCAAAAGATAAGAAAGTTCTGACATGAGTCTAGCACACAACTCAAATACAATAATAATCTAGAGTCTAGCTATCCCAACATAAGTAGTCTCAATATAATGCAATCCGAATCTCAAGTTTAGAACAATTTAATACATAGATAACTAGACCAAGAAGCTGTCTAAACGACTGCGGGTGGTGTCTCCTCTAAAGAGAGTGGCTCCTCTGGAATCTCCGGTATGTACTCTCCCTCTACTCCTGGACCGTAGTGAGTAGGACAGAAATTCTCAAGATCCTCTGAAAATGTTATCCAGTCAGGATTGGAGTGAAGCACAAACACTAAACAACAGTTTCAATTATATTGATAAGAACTATAAGACAGTGTAAGAAAATACATGATGAAGAAATACTGGAAAAATAAGGAATACTTGAGAGACATGTAAGCAACAATAGTACTAACTAGCAATGACAAATATATGCGAATGCTAGAAATGAGTGGACTGGAATAAAGAAATAGAAATTCTAACTAAGTGTTGTGAAATATCAGTTTACTATGTGATCGGCTTGGGACTAGATCAGGTTTGTTATATATGATTGGCTATGATACATGTGAGGTCAGGCTAACCGTCTGGTTAGCTATGATGCGAGCAATAGTCAGGCTAATCATATATAACAGGCTATGAGGCATGTAAATGGTCAGGCTACACCCAACGTGATATGTGGGATAAGCTATGATGCATGTAAAGTGGGATATGATCACATAATCTTGCTAATATTTTTCCGTCCCCAGTAGCACGATGGATTCCAATCACGACTCCTCATGACAGGTATCTATGATACTAGCCCGTGTATCCACAGTGTCAGAATCAAGCATAATCTACAACTAGAATCATAGTAAATAATCAACATAATGAAAACTGTCAGAGAATGTACTCATCTGTGGTCCTGAGCAAGGAATGAGGATTGATGTCCAAGATGGAATCACAAAGACCTAGATATCAAAATATCAAAGTTAAAAGGCGACCTGAAGTAATAAACATGTTTAACTAGCTCTATGTTAGACTTATAGGTCCAATCTAGGTCAACACCAGGGTTAATCTAGGCTTTACTAGTCATTTCTATATCATATTAGTCTATAGACTCTATACTAGGCATTATCTAAATAACTAGTCATTACATAGTTATACTAACTATTAGTATTAAGTATCTATATTACACTAGATTATAACTTACATACTAGAGTCTAGTTAGTTTATAATTAACTTTATTAGGCACTACTATCATATATACCATACTAAGTTTATACCTCATGCTGATACTTAACTGATACACACAACTAATAAACCCAACTCATAACTAATCAATGCCAATATCTAACTAACTCATTATCTAATACCCACAACTCTTGTCAACTGCTGCTACTTTAATTGCATTGCACCCATTTGTACAACCCCTCTCCAGTTCCATGCACCAGTGTACATTGATACCTCAAGTATCAGTGTCCAAGTCTTTCCCCTTTGTTCTCAGTTCAACACTTACCCATGGGTCTGCCATCAGTTCAAACCTGACCATTAACTTATCCCACCATTAAGTACAACTGCACCTAACAAACCTGCAGTCATCCCACAATGGAGTGATACTAAGGTATCAGTCTCCCTCCAACAACACAAGACCACACACCTAAATCAGCTCTGAAACACCAGTGCATTCTCCCATCAACCACATCACACACTCAGCAAACTGAAACCAACTCAAACACAACCGAACTCCCACATACACATAGGCAAAACACACTTATACTATGAATCCAAACCCGATTCACCCCCATTACTGATACTTGCACAGTGAGGTATGCACACTGTCTTCTCAGCCCGAGCCTTCACTCTCTCCTTGTATCAGTAAATCAGATGCCATTTCTCCATTCTCCACAACTGGTACCTCCCTTCCATCTAATACTCGTGCATACCCGATACCAACAGCAACCTACTGTTGTTGTTGCTACTTCCTATTTGTTGTTTCAGTCGTCTCCCCCAAACTAATACCTGCAACACACACAAATAGCCCTCCATTACTTCACTGCTACTTACCTACAGTACATCTAATACTCATTGGCATCTGCATTCAGTGACTGATACCATCAAGTATCAGTCACTTGATGCAACCGAACATCCCCAACTACTGCACATGACTGAAACCCCCAGCTAGCAATACATTCAGTATCAGTGCATCCCAGTGCACACTGTGCAAACCACAGTGAACCCGAGCTGCTGCTCTCTTCACCATTCACACACATCACTGATGAACCCGACCCGTCTTCCATCAGTCACACATACCTTAAATAACATATATACATTAATGTATATACATACATATATATACATATCCAAAACCTATGAACTAGGCAAAATAAATAGGTATACTTCCTATTTGACATTTCAACAAACACCTTGTGTGCCCCAATGTGATACTCTATGGTACACCACAAATCTTCATGCATAAACCCCCAATATACAACTAAAACATCTATATATATATATATATATATATATATATATATATATAAAATTAGTGTTATGAAAATTAGGGAAAATGCATCCTTGGAACACAAAATCCCATATGACACCATGAAGAAATCATCATGAAACCAATAGAGACTCATGCTCTCCCTTAATAGCTATTCCTAAACCAAAGGGTGGGCTTCTAATGGTCAAACAAATGATAAAAACAGAATTTAAAAGAGACTTTTCAGATTTTCACCTATTGGGAGATGGATTCCCAATGTGACTTCTTCTTCTCCAAGATTCCTTGAACCCTAAGCTTCTAGGCCTCTTTTGATGAGGGAAAAATGAGGAATTTGAGGTTTAATATTCTGAAATTTGTGGAGGGAATGAAGGAATTTTGGGGAGCTATTTCTAGGGTTTCTTTATGAGTCATGAATGGCTTTGAGGGAGGCTCCCTCTATACTTATAGGGCTGGCCACTTGCTAGGGTTAGGGTTTGGTTAATGCACAATGTCTCATTTGCACTCAATGGCTTGTCATGAAGAGCTATTTAATTAATGAGGTTTTAATCTTAAGTAAGGGACCTAACTAGAATCTAATTAATAGAATAGGGATTAGTCTAGTAGGTTTAATGTCAAGTCTAAGCAAGGTCCATGGTCACATCAAGGCTAGTCCACTAACCCATGCCATTAATGAATATAATATAATATATATTACCTATCATGCAATTATTAACACAATAAATATAAAATTGTAAATGACCATAAAGTTCCTACTCTAGAAATGTGGTAGTGACACACCTGCATTGGCATCAACACAGGTTAAAAAATTTCTTTTCTCTTTCTCTTAGTAATTCGATATGTAAATGCGAGACAGTGAATGCATGCAATGAATTTATTGAAAACAATCACAAAAACGCAAATCATAAAACTAACAACGAAAACCTACATCGAAAACCAACAGCGAAAACCAACAGCGCACGGGTCTTGAGACTTAGACCCTTATAGAGAGTTTACTCCCCAAGACACAATGCACTGCATCTTGGGAGCAACTTTTAAGGATTCCATCTCATAATGAGGAACGACTCCCCGTCTCTTTGTCCCGATCACTTGATACCGGCTAAGTTTTTCCATTCTCTGATTCCGACTTTGCCATTCGGCCGCTAGCCCAGTTTGTGCTCCGCAACAGGATCACTGCACTACATATTAATACACTAAAAAAAAGTTTCGTCCCCGAAACTTAAAATTAAACCCACCTCAACTATCGAATAACGAAGGAAACCTTTCCCTTATATCCGCTTCGAGTTACCATGTCGACTCTTCGACGGAGTGGTTGCGCCAAAGCACGTGAACCAAAGTGACAGCTCGATTCCTTAGCACCTTCTCTTTCCTATCCAAGATTTGGACAGGTTCCTCCACGTAAGTCGGCCTGCAGTCCCAACTGACCGAAGTCTACCACGTGACTTGGATCATGCACGTACCTCCGTAGTTGAGAAACATGGAACGTATCGTGTACTTCAGCCAATGACGGTGGTAGCGGATCTGGTAGGCGACTAGACCAACTCGCTCAAGAATCTCAAACGTACCGATGAACCGAGGGCTCAGCTAGCCCTTCGCGCCGAACCACATAACTCCACGCATTGGCGACACCTTTAAGAACACAGTCCCCGACCATAAACTTTAATGGTCGCCCCTATGGATGTCTACATAACTCTTTTGTTGACTTTGTGCCACTTTTAACTTTTTTCGAATTATGCGAACTTTCTCGACTGCCTGTTCAACCAATTCCGGCCCAAGTGCTTGTCGCACACCGAGTTCATCCCGGCAAATCGGTGACCGACACTTCCGTCCGTACAATACTTTATACGGCACCATCTCGATACTTGATTGGTAACTGTTACTGTAGGCAAATTCTGCTAGTGCTAAGTGACTATCCCAACTTGTTTTCAAATCTATTGCGCATAGGCGCAACATGTCCTCCAAGATTTGGTTAACCCGTTCGGTCTGGCCGTCAGTCTGAGGATGATACGCGGAGCTAAAATACAACCGTGTGCCCAGCGCTGCCTGTAGATTGTTCCAGAACCGCGATATGAATCTTCTATCCCGATCTGACACGATTGAAGCTGACACACCGTGCAATCAGACTACTTCGTCCAAATATAGTTGAGCCAACCGATCGACGTCCCATGAGACTTTGATTGCGATGAAATGTGCCGACTTGGTCAATCTATCTACGATTATCCAAATCGTATCATTCCCTCGCTGTGTTTTCGGCAAGCCAACTATGAAATCCATGGAAAGGTGATCGCATTTTCACTCTGGAATATGGAGGTTTTGCAGCTCCCTGCCTGGCCTTTGGTGTTCTTCTTTCACCTGCTGTCTGGCCATACATTGTGACACAAAGAGTGCCAGCCACCAAAAGTTTGTGCGCAAGTCCTTATACATCTTGGTACTCCCCGGATGTAAGGTATAATTTGCATAATGCGTTACCGTCAATATTTTTTTTCGAAGTTCAGTGTCATTGGGCACACAGTCTTCCCTTCACTCGCATTATTCTATTCTCATCTTCCGCAAAGTCGGTTGCCTTCCATGTTGAAGTCAGCTCGCGCATCTTCTCCAGGTACGGGTCATCCTTCTGTGCGGACTTGATTCGCTCTAGCAAGCTCGGCTCAAAGTTCATTTGAGTAAGTTGTACCCCTCGGTGCCGAAGAGTTCGATATCCATATCCTCCAAATTTTCTAGTAACCGTTTGTCAACTGATAGAGACGCGATGTTCTTCCGGCTCAATGCATCCGCCACAACATTACCCTTGTTCGGAGTATAATCTATTGATAAATAAGTCTTTAATGAGTTCCAGCCAACGTCTCTGCCAATTTAATTTCTTTTGGGTGAAAATGTATTTGAGGCTTTGATGATCCGTGTAGATTTTGCAAGCCGCACCATAGAGGTTGTGTCGCCACAATTTCAACGCGAATACAATTGCCGCCAGTTCTAGATCATATGCAGGATAATTCTTTTCGTGTGGCTTAAGTCGTCTCGAAGCAAATGATATCACCTTATCTCTTTGCATGAGTACACATCCCAAGCCCTGGCAAGATGCGTCACTGAAAATCTGAAATCTCTCATCGCCTTTCGGTAATGTAAGAATTGGGGCTGACATGAGACGTTGTTTCAATTCTTGAAAACTAGCTTCACAGTCATCAGTCCACTTAAATGTCTCTCCCTTGTGGGTGAGGCGAGTCAGAGGCGACGCCACTTTAGCAAAATCTTTTACAATATTTCTATAATAACCAGCCAAACCAAGGAAACTTCGGACTTCGCTAGCTGACGTGGGTTGTTTCCAGTCCACTACTGCTTCAACTTTCTTTGGATCCACCGAGACACCTTCCGACGAGATAACGTGCCCAAGGAACGAAACGTTACTCATCCAAAATTCACATTTACTGAGCTTGGCATATAGTTGATTTTCCCGTAGGATCTGTAGTATTATTCTCAAATGGACGGTATGATCTTCCTTGCTCTTTAAATATATTAAGATATCATCGATGAACACGACCACAAACTTATCTAAGTAGGAGCGGAAGACTCGGTTCATCATATCCATGAAGGCAGCAGGGCGTTGGTTAAACCAAACGGCATATCAAAAACTCGTAGTGTCCATATCTCGTACGAAATGCCGACTTAGGGACGTCGTCTGGCTTAATCTTCAACCGATGGAAAACAGAGCGAAGATCAATCTTTGAAAACACTGTCGCACCTTGGAGGTGGTCGAACAGGTCATCGATTATAGGCAGAGGATACTTGTTCCGAACTGTGGCTTTATTGAGTTCACGGTAGTCGATGCATAGCCGCATCGTACCGTCTTTCTTCTTAACAAATAATACCGGGGCTCCCCAAGGTGAAACACTGGGGTGAATGTATCCACGATCTAATAATTCCTAGGGTTGGACCTTGAGTTCCTTTAATTCTGTGGGCGCCATCCTGTACGGGGCTCTGGAGATCGGTCTTGTATTTGGAAATGTATCAATGCAGAAATCAGTTTCTCGGTTTGGTGGCATTCCGGGTATCTCGTCTGGAAACAAAGGAAATCCGACCACGACTTTAGTGTGAATTGGGTCGGCTCCTCCCTGCGTGTCCCGGACAGAAGCCAAATACCCTTCGCAACCAGAATGTAACATCCGTCGGGCCGTAGCTGTCGAAATCACCATAGATGGCTTGGTCGACGCCACACCACACGAGTATGAGAATTCTCTCTCCTGGCAAACGAAATACAACTCTCTTCCCCGCGCAATCGATCGTCGCACCACATGCACTAAGCCAATCCATTCCCAGAATGATATTTTATTCCTTGATGTCGAAAACAAAGACATCCAGCGACAAGTTTCTACCTCCAATACATATGTAGCCATCCCTACATCTCAAGTTAACATGCATCTCTACCCCAGATGGTGTGCTAACACTAAGTTTTACATTTAATACAACTATTTTCAGTTTATGTTCTACAACATAATCAGCAGATATGAAACTATGAGTAGCACCAGAGTCAAATAGTACACGTGCATGAATGCCATTAAATAACAGTATACGTGTCACGACTATGTCCGAAGCGAATGCCTCTTCCCGGGTCAGAGCATAGACTCGACCTTGCGTACTGGTTCGCTGATTCTGATTTTGCCCAGCCTGAGGTGCCCGTGGAGCTTGCCCAATATTCTGCTGATTCTGCTGTGGGGGCTGCTGACGTCGAGGGCCATGATTTGCGATCGTTCCTTTGCACTCCCAAGCCTTGTGGCCCATGCGACCGCATTTAAAGCACCCTCCCTTCGGAACTTGGCAGTCCCTAGCGATGTGCCCCTTGCTGCGGCACCTATAGCAGTACGACCCACCTTGATTTTGCCCTTGCAAGCTGTCGTTGTTCTGGCACTTCGGAGCCTCGTACCATCCTCCCGAGTTTGACCGTTTATTGTTGGTATTATGTGCTGATGCAGCGACCGGAGCTGGTGCAGGATAGTGTATACCCATCTCCTTCGTGCAGTCAAAAGATTCTTTGAAGGTTTTGTACTTGTGGATCACCACTTGCGACTGTAGAGCAGGCCTGAGTCCCTGCTCGAAGCGACGAGCCTTGGCCGCTTCATCTGCAAACCTGGTACTGGAATATTGAGACAGGCATAATTTTTTTGCCTCGTACTGTTTTACCGTTATGCTCCCTGTTCCAGCTTACTGAACTCCTGCTCCTTTTGGTGTTGTTTAGTTGAGGAGAAATATTGTTCCAAGAAGGCTTTCTTGAACATCGGCTACGTAATCTTCGTAGCCCCGTTCACAACAGCCAACATCTTTTTCCGACGTTGCCACCAATAGTACGCATTGGAGACCAACAACAGTTGTGCGCACGACACCATCTTAAGTCCAGTGATGTTGAGGAGTTCAAGATGCTCCTCCACTTCAGCTAACCAATCCACCGCGACGGTGGCTTCTTCCGTTCCCTTAAACGGAATATTACAAATCTTCTTGAACTCTGTAATATCCGTGACAAAAATTTTCTTCTTCGCCGGTTGATTGTCATCCGCCCCGACGATGTCCACTGTCGTAACAGTGGCCACTGGGGCAGCTGCAGGCGTAGCGTTGAAATTATTGGCTACGACCGTCTGCAGCATTTGTTGCAGATCATTGATTTGTCTTTGCTGGGCCTCTCCCAGCTTATGTTGTACTTCCAGCATGCGCAACACCCTATCCATCGGGTCTGTCGAAGGCGCCGATGTTGCTGGCACTCTCGAACTACTTGGGTTCCCGTGTCCAGACTTTGTCATTTCTGCAAAACACAGAAAGAAAATGTTATCTCATAAAATATTATGGATTTATTGTATGGAGCATTTCATTTCGCGGCAACAAAAATTCAAGGCATAAAAACCAATAAACTTGTGTCATTTTCGAAAATCTTAAAACCGAGAAATTTTCAAGGAAGTAAAATCGTGCTCTGATACCAAACTGTCACGCCCCGGTTCCGTAGAACCGAACGTCCTCGCTTGGGCTTTCCACACCCCGGTTTTGCAGAGCCGTCGTCCTTGCTTGGCGTGATATTGTACAAGCCTGGGGTTGTGCTTGTACAAGGCTTGCTTGTGCTTATTTTCTAAACCGATATTTGAAGATAGAGTATACCGCATTCACAGAGAAATTGAACACACATTTGAAATATAATTAACTCTTTATTGATAATTCTTTGAAGGAAAACATAAGGCCCTCAAACGGTCGAGATGAAAATGCCAGACTTGGCTTACAACTTGCAGAAATATTGAAATGAGATACAACGTTGCTCCATACATCATATCCCTTATTGAAATATTAAAACTCATGGACCACCTTCAGCTAGAGTCTTCTTCTCCACTTGTTACTTCAAGTGCAAGGCTTCTAAAGAGTCAGACAAAAACCTTCAATGTTCCCTCGCAACAACTAAATCTCCAGCACCTGAGGATGCCCACAAACGTGGGTTAGTACGCAACTTGTACTGGTGAGCGGCCGCAACCAATCTCACCTAAAAAGCCAACACTAAGTAGATATGTGAAAGCAACAGTTATTATTGTGATCTTGCTATGTTGCCTTAAGTTCAATTAACAATTCATATTCCAAGAACATAAGGAAACATATGTTTATCACCGTATTCGGTGATTCTTACCCACGGTCGTTCAGCCATTCATGTTTATGAATAATACTTACATTGCCTGCACAAGACAATGTTAGCATGCACCATGTCTATATGAAGGTCACTGGCCAAGCCATCACAACTTTCTTGGAAGTTCAGCGTCCCGTTCAGTACAGGGAACTATCCTCACTGAAGGTCCTGAATTTTCGATGCAATTACTTTAGCTCCATGTTCCCCCCAGGCCGAAGCGGTCCCGTGGCCCCGGTGCACCGCCTATAGGAACCTATCCCTTGTGCACAAGTTTGTATATGACCATGCATGAAATGCAACTACTAATAGAAGAAAGCATGCAAGCACAGAAGAACTTGATAAAATATGCCACAGTGTTATTATTTGCCTTAGCCACAGCCCACCATACTTACCGTCCAGTCCAGGGTCTTTGCCACATAACCATTATACTACAATAGTCCATTTCATAGTAATGTGATTATTTATCTTTCTTATCTTTCTGGGTTCTTTGCTATGTATCATTGATATCGAAGGATCGAAGTCACTCACTAGTTGGTGAGTTGCTGAGAAAGAGAGATATTCTTCGCGACTTCAAGCTCGGTTCACAGGTTCACCTGCATTGGCACCAACACATGTTCAGAATTCCTCTTCTCTTTCTCTCTCTTTTTCTCTTTCTCTCAGTAATTCGATATGTAAATGCATGATAGTGAATGCATGCAATGAAACCGTTCATCGAAAACAATCACAAAAACGCAAATCACAAAACCAAAAGCGAAAACCAACATCGAAAACCAACAGCGCACGGGTCTTGAGGCTTAGACCCTTATAGAGAGTTTACTTCCCAAGACACCATGCACTGCATCTTGGGAGCAATTTCTAAGGATTTCATCCCACAACGAGGAACGGCTCCCCGTCTCTTTGTCCCGATCATTCGATACCGGCAAAATTTTTCCATTCTTTGATTCCGACTCGACCATTCGGCCGCTAGCCCAGTTCGTGCTCCGCAACATGATCAGGGCACTACATGTGTGTGTGTGTTTGAATCCTTGGATGTGCCTCATAATAATATAATTTATTTATGAACGTAATGGCTGTGTTTCTTATTTGTTTAAATATTTGATTCTCTTTCTTTCTCTGATCTGTTCTTTTATTATACTTATTTTCAAACACATCAGGGAGATCATTCTGTAGATGATACTGGAAGTGACGCGATATATGAAACTGTTTGATCTGAAGTCCGCCGTGCAGTTTCTGAAATTCGAAATGACCTTGAGAATGTAAGTGAAGTAAAGAACATGTTTAGTATCAGAAGTTTATATTCTGTATTTGCTTACTATCATGAAGCTATTATGTTATCCATCATCACTACTGAGGTTTGACATTGTGCCCTCACTTTTAATCTTGCCATGACAGTGTAGGGATTAATTGATAGCTGCTAGGAGCAGAAAATAATTCTCATGTAGATGAGGACTAGGAGTTCAAAACTAAAATGTTTGTTAAATTTCATAGATTATTATTAGAAACACAAAAAATTAGCTAATG
This sequence comes from Iris macrosiphon, assembly GCA_036927795.1. Classification (NCBI taxonomy): domain Eukaryota; kingdom Viridiplantae; phylum Streptophyta; class Magnoliopsida; order Asparagales; family Iridaceae; genus Iris; species Iris macrosiphon. Next base: position 39,261,534 of record JAYESA010000020.1, read on the forward strand.
TAATTATTCTAGTTTTTATTAAGACTACTTAGGAAGACTAAAAGACATCTACCTTAATTATTTTAAAATTATTATTATATTAATATTATTATATATATTATTTTATACATGCATGCAAGACAAACTATTTAGGAAGACCAAAAGACATATCCCATAATTACCTAGATACTCCTATTAATTTTAATGTATCATTTTAATGAATAAACATATGCAAAGGTATTTTTGGACCAAAATATTTCACGGTGAAGTCTAACTTTTCCTATTATATAGTAGTATAGATTAATGTATCATTTTAATGAGTAAACATATGCAAGGATATTTTTGGAACAAAAAATTTCAAGGTGAAGCCTAACTTTTCCTATTATATGGTAGTGTAGATGCCCCTATTAATTCTAATGTATCATTTTAATGAGTAAACATATACAAGGGTATTATTGGAACAAAAAAAAATTCACAGTGAAGCCTAACTTTTCCCATTATATAGTAGTATAGATTGATAACCAAATAAGTAGGCGAGACATCATGTCCCTTGGAAGATCTAAAAGCAAGGTTTGAATTTTCTTAGCATGTAGTGATGCATGGTTGTCCAATTTTCACATTCTAATGATACTCTTGCACTCACCGAACTCAACTGGCTCTTGTGGTCAGTGAGAAGAGGTATAACCTCCTTGGCTAGGCGGACGGTCTCGGGATCAAACCGCGGGGGAGGTGTGGACAATGGTCCCAAATGGCATGCAACGCAGCGTGCACAAAGTCCCGTGCGTATCGCCGGGCATCTAATAAAAATGATACTCTTGCACTCATGTGTGTGCATTTGTGCATGTATGTACAGGACATTAACAAATAGTCAGACGCTAAAAGATTTGTAATTTTCTTAGTATGTATGTATGCTTCCCTACATTGTTCTCTGTTAGAGTTATTTTATTTTATTATTTATCATATGAGGGTATAATAGTAATTATGGGTGTATTGCATATTTATATAAATAGACATGAGATGCAACCTAGGGTTTTAGGCCCTTGCAATCTCCTTTCTCATATTCTCTCTTCTCCTACTTCTCCTTCTCCTCTCCATCTCCAAACTTCACTTGGTATCAGAGCATATATTTGTAAGTACTGTACATCTCATCCCTGACAGGGCCGATCGAACTCGACCGTGAGTTCGACAGGGGTTCGGGGGCGGTAGCCCCTGACAGCAAGGTTCGGGGCGGCAGCCCCGCAAAAAATTTTTGGGCTGTTTTTCGTCTACTTTTCATGATTCGCCGTTCGTCGTTCGCTGTTCGTGGTCGTTCGTGGTTCGTTTATGAGATCTAGGGTTTCTACAGATCTCCGTTGGTTATTCGTCGTCGGTTGAGGTTCGTTGTGAGATCTAGGGTTTCAAAGATCTCGTCTTTCTGTTGCATCTGCAAGTATGGTGGGGACCGAATCTTCTAGCGAGGTTAATAGTGGTGGTGGTAGCGGAGGTGGTTCTCCTTTTACTGTTATTCATAATGATGAATTGGGAAAGTCGATTACAGCGGTGAAACTGAATGGTGCGAACTATCTTGCCTGGTCCAAGTCTATCAAAGTGGTGTTAAGGGCGAAGAAAAAGTTGAAGTTTTTGACCGAAGAACCCCTGCCTGAAACGTCCGCTGAGTATGAAGATTGGATGAGTGCAGATGCATACGTTATGTCATGGTTGTGGCATAGTATGGAACCACATATCGCTGCTAATGTTCAGTGGTGTGAATCAAGCAAACATATTTGGGCATCTCTGGAAGAATCTTATTCGCAGAAGCGAAACGTTGCCCGTATCTATGAGTTGTACGAGTTATTGTTCAATACAAAGCAAAATGGGAAGCCTGTGAATGAATATCTGGCTTCAAAGAAGGCTTTGTGGGAGGAACTGCTTCAATATCATCCTGTTACTACTGATTTGAAGGAAGCTCGGAGACAGAAGGAAGAGTTTCATGTTTCACTCATCCTTGCCGGCTTGGATCCTGCGCTCGAACCTTATAAAGCTCAAATCCTTGCTGGAGAGCAGTTACCTACGGTGGCAGATACTTTCTCCCGTCTCAATCGTTCCTTTCTGGGACAGAGTTCTGTGGTGCCGAGTACTGACTCTTCTGCCCTAGTTTCTAGTGCTGTTGGTCGTGGTGGTGGACGTGGTATTGGACGTGGCGGTAGAGATGGTGGTCGTAGTTTTGGTCGAGGAGGAGGCCGTGGTGGTAGAGACAATGGTCGTGGTGGTGGTCGCGGTGGTGGTGGTGGCCGCGGTGGTGGTGGTGGTGGCCGTGGTCAACCACGAAAGTGTAACTATTGTGGAATGCTCGGTCATGTAGAAGACTATTGTTGGGACAAATGGGGCAAACCAGAATATGCACATCAAGTGCATGATGAAAATATGCAGTCCCAGGACACCACTTCTGCTCCCAGAGATGATACTTCGGGTTTCAATCAGACTTCAACGTCCGATACCTCATCTCCATTTCAACAGATCCTCCAGAAGTTGAACGCGCTTGCTAGTACCACCTCCCAACCTACTGCAACCATGGCACATATAGGTAATCCTGCTTTTGTGGCAACCCAGTCACCATCCACCTCTTGGGTCATCGACTCAGGAGCGAGCTCTCACATGTCTGGTATAACATCTATCTTTCATAATCGTAGTTCCATGAAACACAATATTATCTTGGCTGATGGGTCTACTCGTCCTGTGCTTGGGAAATGTGTCATTCACCCTACTCAATCACTATCATTATTTGATTCATTATATGTGCCTAATTTTCCTTTTAATTTGTTATCTGTGAGCCAGTTAACCAAATCTCTTCAATGTTCTGTGACATTTTCTCCCAATTCGTGTATTTTTCAGGACCTCAGGACGAAGAAGACGATTGGTTCGGGGCATGAAAAAGATGGACTGTACTACTTGGATCTACCTGGAAAGGCCTTCACTTCTGTTTCTACTTCTCCGTTGCAGTGGCATTATCGTTTGGGACATCCGTCTTTGGCTAAGTTGCGTCAAGTTGTTCCTGGTTTGAGTCATGTATCTAGTCTTGAATGTGAGGCTTGTCAGTTAGGCAAGCATCACCGTAGTTCCTTTCCTCGTCGTAGTGAGAGTCGTCAATTAGAGTCTTTTGATCTTGTTCATTCTGATATTTGGGGTCCGTCTAGAGTCAAAAGTCCGAAAGGATTTCAGTATTTTGTTATTTTTATTGATGATTATTCCAGAATGACTTGGTGTTATTTAATGAAAGAAAGATCTGAGTTTCCAAATGTGTTATCTGCCTTTTATAATGAAGTCTATGTTCAGTTTAATAAACGTATCAAAATTCTGCGTTCTGATAATGCTTTGGAGTATACTCAATCTTCTGTGAACAGTTTCTGTGTTGATCGTGGTATGATTCATCAAACCAGTTGTGTCCACACCTCTCAACAAAATGGTATAGCCGAACGCAAACATCGACACATTTTAGATGTGGCTCGAACTCTCCTGTTCAATATGCATGTCCCCAAACAGTATTGGGCAGATGCCGTTCTTACTGCATGTTATCTTATTAATCGCATGCCATCATCTGTATTAAATAACAAAGTTCCATTTACTATATTACATACAGATGTCGCACCCTTTTCCTTATCTCCTCGAGTGTGGCTGTGTCGCTTTTATTCATAACTTGGAACCTAATCGAGATAAGTTGGCTCCTAGATCTCTGAAGTGTGTCTTTCTTGGTTATCCCCGTACTCAAAAAGGTTATCGTTGTTACAGTCCACAGTCACGCAAATATTATGTCAGTGCGGATGTTACATTCTTTGAGTCTACCCCCTTCTTTCCTTCAGGAGACCGTGATATTCCTTTTACAACAGATTTGATATCTTCCATACCACTTCCGGTCATTCCTGAATCAATTTCTGTCTCCATTCCCCATTTACAGGTTTATCAGAGATCCAAGGACAGGCCAGTGGTTCTGCAGAATTCAGCCTTCAACCAATCATCTTCCGTGCCTGAGGTTTCTGCTCCCATCATCACAGATCCAGATGATCTTCCTATTGCTCTCAGAAAAAGACAACGCCTTTGTACCACAAAGAATAAGCATCCCATTTCTAACTATGTTTCATTACACCGTGCTTCATCATCTTTTCATGCATTTGCTGTTTCATTGTCTTCTACTTTTATTCCCCAAACTTACAAGCAGGCTATGTCATCTTCTGGTTGGAAAAGTGCAATGGATGAGGAGATGTATGCTTTACATCAAAACCAGACTTGGGAGCTTACATCACTTCCTGTTGGAAAACAAACAGTGGGTTGTAGATGGGTGTACACTGTTAAATATCACCCTGATGGTTCTGTTGAGCGCCTCAAGGCACGGTTGGTTGCCAAAGGGTATACTCAGACATATGGCGTGGATTATATGGAGACTTTCTCTCCAGTGGCTCGGCTGAATTCAGTTCGGATTCTTATTTCTGTGGCGGTTAATCACCAATGGCCTATATATCAGCTGGACATAAAGAATGCTTTCTTGCATGGTGACTTACAGGAGGAGGTTTATATGGATCAACCACCGGGATATGTTGTAACAGGAAATAAAAGACTCGTATGTCGATTGAAGAAAGCATTATATGGACTGAAACAGTCACCTCGTGCTTGGTTTGACAAGTTCAGTTCAGTTCTCATTCAGTATGGCTTTCGGCGTACCACATCAGATCATTCAGTATTTTGCCATTCTTCCTCAGCAGGTATTATCGTGTTGATTGTTTATGTTGATGATATCATTATATCTGGGAGTGATCATGCTGGAATTGTGGACTTGAAGGCCTACCTTAGTCGTCAGTTTCATACTAAGGATTTGGGTCTTCTTCGATATTTTCTTGGAATCGAGGTTGCTCGATCTAAGACAGGTGTGTATCTGTCACAACGCAAGTATGTTCTAGACTTGCTCTCCGAGACTGGGATGTTAGAGTGTCGGCCAGTTGAGACTCCTATGGATTATCATGACAAGCTTGATGCTGACAGGGGAGAGTTATTTGAGGATGTTGGATATTATAGACGTTTGGTTGGCAAACTTATATATCTTACTGTTACTCGACCAGACATCACATATGCAGTTGGAGTAGTTAGTCAGTTTATGCATGCCCCTCGGCAACCACATTGGGAGGCTATCTCTCGCATTCTTCGATACTTGAAGGGTGCACCTGGAAAGGGTTTGTTGTACAAACCTTCCCAGTTGCTTACGGTGACTGGATTCAGTGATGCTGATTGGGCAGGCAGTCGCAGTGATAGGAGGTCTACTTCTGGCTATTGTACGTTTGTGGGTGGCAATCTTGTCACGTGGCGTAGTAAGAAGCAGAATGTTGTGGCTCGTTCTAGTGCAGAGGCCGAGTACCGTGCGATGGCTCATACAGCTTCTGAGATGATGTGGGTGCAGTCTCTTCTTCATGAAATGGGAATCATGATTCCTATTCCGATGGAGATGTATTGTGATAATCAGTCGGCAATGTTTATCGCAAGTAATCCGGTGTTTCATGAGCGCACGAAGCATATCGAGGTGGATTGTCATTTTGTTCGTGATTTGTTGCTGAAGAAACAGATTGTCACTCCTTATGTTCGGTCAGAGGATCAATTAGGTGATATCTTCACCAAACCACTTGCTCGTGGTCCATTTTCTGATTTATGTAGCAAGCTGGGCATGTCTGATCTCTATGCTCCTGCTTGAGGGAGGGTGTTAGAGTTATTTTATTTTATTATTTATCATATGAGGGTATAATAGTAATTATGGGTGTATTGCATATTTATATAAATAGACATGAGATGCAACCTAGGGTTTTAGGCCCTTGCAATCTCCTTTCTCATATTCTCTCTTCTCCTACTTCTCCTTCTCCTCTCCATCTCCAAACTTCACTTTCTCCAGTTCTCACATTCTAATGATAAAAATGCACAATTATTGAGTGTGTATTCTCTCACATTTGTACATATTAGACACTAACAAATCATGTTTCCCCTTGGAAGACCTAAAAGAAACCAACAGATTTGGAATTTTATTACTAACTGGTGTTGCATTTTAACATACGTGCTTATGTTTGTGCATGTGTGGATTCGCTCGCATGTTTTTATTGAAAGCCTCTTTAATTAATCACTCTCCCATGACGACATGATTTGACTTTGTTTATGTCATATATTCATCAAATGGCATTTAACTTTTTATTAGAAGATGAAGGATAAATGGTGAAGCAAAGTTGGTGCTAAGATCTTTTTTATGAGACCTTTGACAGATTAGTTTCATAAGGAGTTCATTAGTTATTACTATATTTTTCTGGAAGTTATTTATTTTCAAGTTTAGGAGCCCAATATGGGATCAAATTGAGAATGTTAAAATGATAAACAAATGCTTTCCTTGTTGGGATCTAGATATCCACTCGGCTATTACATCTTAAGTTGAGACAAATAAGTGGACTGAAAAAAATTGAGGCAATATAGCATCTCTTTGATACCATCAAATTTAGTCCTCTCGTAAAGCACACAGTTAGGCTTTTACAACTGCAAATATTGCGAAACAATGGATTTATTTTAATTTTGTAGCTTTCTTTTCAAATTCACAAAATGTTGCTCAATGTTGAGGATAACCAACTTCATATTTCAACCCCGTTATTTAAGAATTATGGTGGATTTTTGTCCATGTCACTAATCATTGGTTTCTGTTAACACCTTATCCTAATAGAATAAATCATCTTCAACTTTTCACAAGTATGGTTAGTTTTGCTTCTTTTTGTAAAAAGCTTGTGCCACCTTTTAACCAGGTTATTCAGAGAAAGAATCTTGCAACAACCACCACAGAGAATATTGTGGACATCCCACCTGAGTTGTTGAACCCCGACACAGTTGAGTTAGTTGCTGACATGAGAAGGGAGTATGCCACAAAGCTTGAGCAGGTTCTCAAATCTGCCATATTTTATTATTCAACTATCCTTACTTAGGTTCTTCTAAAGATCCTGAACAAACACTTCATCTATCTTTGTTTAGTCTCAAGAACGTGCAAGGAAACTCCGAGCTGATTTGGCAGTTGAACAGCAGCGGGAGCAAGAACTTAGTAGAATATTTATGGAAATACATCAGGCTCCATAGAGTTATGGCTCACGAAAATCTCGTCAAAAAAGAAGGGTGAGATTTGTCTTGGTACACATCTTTAATAATTTCTGGATTGTTACTGGGATTTTCTTTCAATTTTTCTTTAACAAAAATTTGCAATTTTCTTTGTAGGCAAGCATAGAGCGACTTAAGATGTCGAGGGATTTGGCAGAAGAAGCAATGAATTATTTCGATGAATGCGTATCCATATCAACCTTTGATAGTTCTGAATTTTCATCGTTGGAAGATCCACAGCCTGGCATACCCGTGGGAAGCAGTAGATTTTACCCAAACGAGGGCCCAACTTTCTCAGCTTCCAACTTTGGAAACAGAGAGACCATCCATCATGAGGTCCGGCTCTTCTTAATGGACCGTTTTCTGATTTGCCTTTAATAGATAACTAATACCTCTCTTTCCATCTGGTCCAGCTTTTGGTATGAACCATTCAAACTAGGATTCAGGAAGGTATTAAATTTGTTATGTGACTTTATAGGTTGGAAGATGTAGAAGAACATTTGCTATGTTTATGATTGCACTTAATGTCCTTTCACCAGAAAAGAACAATTTTGATGCTTGATGATTAGGTAGTTAGTCATCGACTATGAGGTGAGAGGAAATTTGAGATATCCACAGGCAACAATTCATGATCTGCCTATCAAAATATTCAGTCATAGGCCATTTATGTAGCAAAATATTTGAGCATATCTTCCTTGAAGTTTTGAGCTTAATACAGTAGTATATATAATATCTTAGCCTCTTATATGCTGCTCCATTTTGATGTCGCTCCTTCCACACCCCATTTCTTTTACATATGGAAACATATCTTCCATGAAGATTTTAGCTTCATATTATATTAACCTATTAATTGTAGAAAGACATAATTGATTTATTTATCAAAGAGGGGGTACATATATATAGGAGGAGGCTAGCCATCAAAATGTGGGACTAAATAAGTTCCCATAACTCAACACTCCCCCTCATAACTCAACACTCCCCCTCAAGATGGACGATAGATATCAATCATCCCCATCTTGTTACAAAAGATGTCAAACTCTCTAGAACCTAAACCTTTAGTTAAACAATCAGCTAACTGCTCCGTTGATTTTCATAGCTCAAAGTCAAAAAAATTCTATCCAGCTACTCCTTGATGAAGAATCGATCAATCTCCATATGTTTGGTGCGATCATGCTGAACTGGATTGTTTGCAATATCAATTGCTGATTTGTTGTCACACTAAAGTTGCAGGGAGTCTCCTCTAAACAAACGCATCTCAGCCAACAAGCTCTTCACCAACATCATCTTGCACAGGCTAACTGCCATAGCCCTGTACTCGGCCTCAGCTGTAGACCTAACCACTACATCTTGCTTCTTGCTGCTCCAAGATAAATACTTGCCTCCAACAAAAACACAGTGACTTGTGATCGTCCATACAACCCGACCAATCGGTATCACAATAGCCTTCAACTCTCAGATGTCCCGAACTTCTGAACCATAATCCCTTTCCTGGGCTTCCTTTAATATACCTGAGAATTCTGCGAACTGTCTCCATATGCTACTCTCTGGGATCATGTATATATCTACTCACCACACTCACGACATAAGTAATATCAGGTCTCGTATGACATAGATATATAAGCCGACCAACTAATCTTTGATATTGCTTCTTACTCACCGGATCACCACCCTCAGCACACAACTTGTGATTCTGTTCGATAAGAGTAGAAGCAACCCTGCAACCCAGCATTCTTGTCTCTGAAAGAAGGTCTAGAGCGTACTTTCGCTGAGAAAGCACTATACTCTTTCGTGACTTTGCAATTTCAATTCCGAGGAAGTACTTCAACTGCCCCAGATCCTTAACTTCAAATTCCTCTCCAAGTCTTTTCTTCAGCCGTAGGATTTCCTTAGTATCGTCTCCAATAATTACAATATCATCAACATAGACTGCAAGAATAATAATACGAGTCTTGGAATGCCTGTAAAATACAGTATGATCTCCATTGCATTGCCTATACCCCATACCACAGACTGCAAGCCTGAATCTATCGAACCATGCTCTCGGAGACTACTTTAGCCCATACAAAGACTTCTTCAATCTGCATACCTTTCCCGTTACTTGTGAATTAGCAAAGCCTGGTGGAATCTCCATATACACCTTCTCCTGGAGATCCCTATGCAAAAATGCGTTCTTGACATCCAGCTGATGTAGTTGCCAATTGAAGTTGACAGCACATGACACCAACACTCGCACAGTGCTCATCTTTTCTACTGGAGCAAATGTCTCGTCATATTCGATATCATAAGTTTGGCTATAGCCTTTAGCAACCAATCTGGCCTTGTATCTGTCAATTTTTTCCTCTGGAGTCTGCTTAACAGTATAAACCCATTTACATCCAACATGTTTTCCAGGTGGCAGTGGTACCAGCTCCCATGTGTCGTTCTTCTTCAAGGCCTGAAGTTCCTCCTACATTGCACTCAACCACCTAGGATCTTGCTTAGCTATTTGCCAGTTGTTAGGTACAAGCATTGAATCTAATGATGCAAGAAAGGGCTTATATGCAGGTTGAGTGGATGCAATGAAATATAATGTGCAATACCAGTATCCCAACTGTCAAACTTAGCTGGAGATTTTCCAGCATTGACTCTAGAAGTTCTATGAAGCAAGACATGAGTATTAGAAGCATCAGAGGAGGAATTGTTACCAGGTGACTCAGGTGGATGGGCTGAAGAAGGTCCTGGAGAAGAGGGACTTGGGACATCAACATTTGTGGGTACTGGCCTAGGCACAGAAGGAGGAAGCTCATGCTCCCTATATACTCTCAGCTCCCCGTGACTGTCGGCTCCCCTTGAGACACCATCACTCCTCGGTGACTCAAAAGGACATGGAATCATACCATCCACGTTGCCACTCTCATTATCCCTCTCTCTACTAGCATTAGTAGAGCCATCCTCGAACAAGGAACTTAACTCCTTCTTCTCCCCATAAAATGGTTCAAACTCCCGGAAGGTCACGTCCATACTGACAAACAGCCTTCTTTCAGTGGGACACTAGCACTTGTATCATTTCTGACTTGATGAGTAGCCCACAAAGATACATTTAACTGCTTGTGGATCCAGCTTGCTCACCATCATTCTGTGATTTTGCACAAAACATGTGCAGCAAAACACTCTGGGTGGAACAATAAAAATATTAGAGCCCAAGAGCATCTCACATGGTGTCTTCATCCCTAATACTTTTGACGGCATAATGTTAATTAGATAAGCTGCTATCATAACAGCCTCACTCCACAAGAACATCGACACATTCATTGTCAGCATCAAAGAACGTGCCACTTCTAGTAGATGTCTGTTCTTGCGTTCAACCATCCCATTCTGAGTAGGAGTGTCTGGATAAGTGGTTTGGGGAAGAATTTTCTGACTAGAGATGAAATTAGCAAACTCCTTATTGGTGTACTCGGTCCCATTATCTGTTCGAAGAATCTTCACATTTACTCCAAACTGGGTCTTCACATACGCCGAGAAGTCTTGAAAAAATTTGTACACCTCAGATTTCTGCTTAATCATGTAGATTCAGGTCATACGTGAGTCGTAATCAATGAAGGTAACAAACCATCTGAATCCACTGATGGAAGTAGTAGGACCCGGTCCCCAAACATCAGAATGAACAAGTGCAAATGGCTCAAGACTTCGAAGACCAACAATTTTATAAGTAGAACGTGTATGCTTTCCAAGTTCACAAGCATTACAAAATAACATTTTTTGTCTACTTTATACATTATCTCAGGTTCTAACTTGTTCAAACTATCAAAAGATAAATGTCCCAATCTGCAGTGTTGAAGCATTGCTTCTGTCTCTGGCTCTCCACTAATAGTAGCATCGAGCATTGCAGCCTCCCTGTCCAGGTACCAAAGGCCATCATGCCTGATGCCAGTCCCAAGCCTCTTCCCAGTGATCTTCTCCTGAAAAGAACACATCCCGATCAAAAAGAACAGTACAATTCAATTGATCAATGAGAGAGCTAACAGAAAGTAAATTGACCGGAAATGAAGGAACATGCAAGACAGATAACAGGGTAACAGATGAAGTACAATGGACCGAGCCACTACCCTTGATGGGTTGGGATGTCCCATCTGCAGTCTGAACTGTCTCGGGATGCATATGTTTGCTCGGATAATATAATGCAAACTCACTAGATGCACCTGTGATATGTCTAGATGCACCTGAGTCTATGATCCAATCAATATGAGATTTCGTGGATGCAAGTGCCTGAACCGGGATACTGTTGCCCATATGAGCAGCGTAACCAGTAAAATTACCAAGGTAGGTAGTGTCAGCCAGATCCTGAGCGGCCTGTCCCTTGCCCTTAAAACTCTCAACCTGAAGCTTGAACTGACGTAGTTCCTCCAACTCTGTCATCTCGTCTCCAGTCATCTTAGTAGTGATCTCCTCTGGCACAGCTAGGTGAGCAACTCCCCGGCCTCCATGTCCCCTGCCTCCTTGACATGTACATCCACCTCTCTGTCCACCGTCTTCTCGGCCACGACCAGAATTGCGGGGTTGAGAGCTGTTGTAGCTGAGGTGTCATTTCTTCCCGCAATTGTAGCACTCCCTGTCATCGTTGGTGGAAGCACTAGGAATCACCAATGCCGAGCGGACAACGGGTGAGGTCTCGCCTTTCATCCCTTTCTGTCTGATCTCCTCTTGCTCCGTCGATGCAACAACCTCATCTATGGATGGAAAAGATGGCAGATGACACATTGTTGTCCTCCTAGCCTCAAACTGTAGGTTCAAACCCTTGAGAAAACGAGCCACACGCCTACGCTCAAGGTACTCTTTCCCAAGGAGAACATCTGTCGGATTTTGCAATGATAGCGGATCATAGTGATCCAAGTCCGCCCATAAGCGACATAGCTCCGCTGCATACTGGACTACTGTCTTCTCCCTTGTGTGGTAGCATCAATCTTTTTCTCAACTTCCATCATCAACATGACACTTCCAGCTCCAGAGTACATCCCAGCCAATGTCTTCCAAACATCAGTTGCACTGCAGATTGACTCCACCATCCCAGCTATGGATGGAGACAAATAAGTTAACAGCCAAGAAACCACCAGAGAATTAAGGTGACTCCATGTGCTCCACTCAGCACTCGTCTTATCCTCTGACTCAGTGCACTATTCCTTCACATATTTTTCAAGTCCCTTAGTCCGAAGGTTCAACAATGCCCTCCTAGACCAACTTAGGTAGTTTCTCGTCCCCCTCAAGTTTGATGTCATTGGGTAGCAACTCTATTTTCTTCATCACCTGCGACGGTTCTGGTGCGGGCACGACTGCCCTACTGGATGAGATCTACTCTAATTTGGCCTGAAACACCCTGGACATCCCCTCCAGTATCTCCTTCAGCTCCTGACTAGTTACAGATATTCCCATATCCAAAGTTGCTCTTATCGCAAACTCAACACAGGGACGAGATCAAACGCAACTCAAACGCGGGTCGTGCGCCTACATGCGATTACGGCTTTCTCCATCTAGCTGTACACCTCCAAGTTCATGCGGCATGAGAGGTATACGATAGGTAGAACTCGCCGGAACAAAGGCTAGAGATAGAGATCTATGCAAAACTTTCCAGGAAGTATGTTCTCTAATCTCAAAATCCACGTTGAGATCGAAATCAAAGGATCACACAAGAGTTCCTCTCTGGTTATCTACGATCCAACGAACAACTCGCCTACGCCAGCGTATGACGAGGACAAAGTCGGCAGCTGCGTACCCTGCTTCCCATAGGTTCGATAACACCCACAGGGGGGCGTCGACGTACCCTGCTTCCCGTAGGTTCGACAACACCCACCGAGGGGACGTCGACGGCGGAGAAGAGGGACGGTGGTGGACAAGAAGAAAAGAAAAAAAAATTATTGTGGAGAAAGATATGCAGAATTTTGGTTCTGATACCATGTAGAAAGACTTATTGATTTATTTATCAAAGAGGAGGTACATACGTATAGGAGGAGGCTAGCCTCCACCTTACTTTCTATCCAATGTGGGACTAAATAAGTTTCAATAACTCAACATTAATATTCTACTCCATTTTGTTATCACTATTTCTGCACCGTTTCTTTTACATATGGAAATGTAATATGTAAAGAAGTAGAGGTATGACACCAGGACAATATATTTATTTGAAGCAAGTTTCTATAAAGAAACAAATATCTGTCAAGTACATCTGGAACAGTTGGATATTTCAAACTTTGCACAAACAAACGTCAAATGCACCTTCGAAACTGCTGATACTACAAGACAGAAATTGCCACAACCAAACATATCCGAGATGTGTCTAATACATGTAGCTTTGTACATTAGTATACAAGATGATATGGCGATTTGGTAATGTTGTCTATAATTCATTATTATTTATTGATGATATATGTTGACAAGTGAATCATGAAATTCAAAACATTATTCACTTGTCAAAAGTGACAAATAAGAAAAGACCAGTGACCCTTTTGTCAACACTCGGCAGTTTAATTTACACCCTATTTATTATAGAGTTCTAGTGGATTGTATATCGTCTGTAGAAAATGAATTATGAATTCATTAAAAACAAGAGACATATCACTAGAATAGTTCTTAGGTTTTTTTTGTAACGTCAAATATATATATTTCAATTTTCTTCTTTCCATTTTCAGATAACTCTCCCTAAAGACATGCTTGTCTTTCCCTTTCCAGTCTTCTTTAGTAGTCAAAATATATATAGTCTAAATTCAACCCGATCTTTATTTCATTTTGTAGCATCTAAAGATGTTTTTTTTATGCTCCATAGTAGTGCAGTATTTCTGTGGTAAATAGGTTATTGCAGTATTTGTCAGAAGATTTTACTTGGTTGTGTTTGGAAGATCAGTGCCAGTTCTTCTAGAGATGTGTCGATTTAGAAATATCCCAGAGCCTTGGGTAGTAAAACGAAGTTGGATGCTCCCAGCTTTTGATCTCTTTCGAGTAAACTTCCTACAATACTGAAATGCGACCGTAACAGAGTATCTAGTTGAAATAAAGTAATTTCTACTTCTTTTCGCACATGTCGTGTGTGCCACCTCAATACTCCATAAGTTGAATTCTTGAATTCTGTTGCTACCCGAAAAAGTAGTAGTCAAAAAAAGATTGAATAATCTAAATAGACTTGAGTAACCAACATGGGAAACAGTTTATAATTTGTGTAATTTCTCCTTCAAACATCAAAATGGGGCCTAGAACTCAAATAACTATATCTGATACTCAAGTTTCTGTATATTCAGAGTTTGCGAGAGGACTTATTTCTTTTACATTAATATTACTATACATTTGCAAAGCATGCTTGTTTTTGCATTTATGTGCATATATCCTTATTGCACCCATACCCTTTTCGTACTAAACCTATCACTATGTTTTTATTGTATGTTATCCGTGTGCTAAATGTGTATGCTTTGCAGAATACGTTCTTACTTCTCCAATCCAATTTGCTTTGGCTTGCAGGACTTGGATAACCATACCCAATGTTCACTTAGCACTGAGGGATCTGAATTAGCCCGCAGCAGCAGCAGTAGGAACCATCTACATGTTGATAATATTAATAATAGTAATCATGATGATGACCTTGGAGACTATGACACACCTCGGTCTGGAAATTTCCGGTTCTCATTTGCTCGTGAGCCAACGGAACACGCTGTGATCAATGATGACATCAGACAGTACATTATGAAGTTTGAAAAGGAAACAAGGAAGGAAAAACCGGAATACACAGATGCAAGGTCGACCTACACTCCGGATCTAGCAGTAAGGCCGTAAGCTTGCTCTTCGACCGGGTGATCTTTGCGAACAGGATAGAGACTGGAGGTCTGCTCGTCTGTGACATTCGGACATTTTGACGACTCACACTGTAAATCTTATAAATATGCCAATTTTTATGGTAATCGTTTAAATGTGTTACATCATGGCTCTTTGGTCATGTTGTGGGTATGACGAGAGTACAATTTTTGTATACACACATTCAAATCAATGTGCTATTTATTTTCCTCAGATATATTGTTCTGATATGTCTATGTATTTTGTCTTCGAACCCAAGTATTGGGTAATAGGCTTTGTTTTTTTGGGGCCATATTTACATTTCATGCCACTGAGTTTTCATAGACAACTCCACAGCCTGCTCAGAGCAAAGAGGAAATGCAGCGGAGGCATTGGGAGCATAAGAGGAGCCTTTAGGCCAAGTGTTGTTTCATCTCACACCAACCGAGTAGGTGTCCAACCAGCACTTCTCAGTCGCTTTGGACACTTCTGGCCACGCTGGCACTAGCAACCCACTGCTTCACTCCCCAGAAGAACTTTATAACAGCCCAAAATTCATTTCTTGGTGGTGTTTACTATGTTGTGAATTGAAACAAGAATTAAAAAGAGCAGCTGTAGCCTCCTCCAGACTCCTTTACTCAGTAATCACCTACAGAATTACCAACATGGAGAAAACTCTTCCAAATTCTTGCTCTTCTTCCTCTTCCTCCTCTTCTTCCTCTCCTCCTCTTTCTTGTAGCAATGGCAGGGCCAAGAGCAGTGGAAAGAAGAGCTCCATCTATAGAGGAGTCACCAGGTGATTAAATTCTATAACAATGAACATAGTTTGTTATAATGTACTTTCTTTCTTTGCCAGCACTGTTATGATTTGTGCATGTCAATGTGACAGGCACAGGTGGACCGGTAGGTATGAAGCACACCTATGGGACAAGGCTTGGAACCCTCTACTGAACAGGAGGGGGAGGCAAGGTATTTCTTTTCTGTTCTTCTTTTTAAAGAAAATTCTAAGTGGAAGAGTAAAAAAAATTAGTTTGAAGGAGATTGATAAATATTATTCATAACGAACGAATTTCCATTTTCTTGGTTCTTCTTGGTGATCTGCATGGCTCTGTACACCACATTTATGGATTACTCGTGATCAGTATATTTGGGTAAGTTTATCGACATTCCATTTATTTGTTCAAATGATCTGTGATATTAGTTTCTTAGTTAACATTCCATTTTTGGTCATAATGTAACATCAGACTCTGATAATTGGTGTAATAGGAGCCTATGATAGCGAAGAGGCAGCTGCTCGCACCTACGATCTCGCCGCGCTCAAGTACTGGGGCCTGCAAGCCACCATAAATTTCCCTGTAAGCTGATTGATCTCCTTAGTTGTTGTTCATGATCAATTAGTTATAATAACAATGATAATAATGCTTTCTTTCATTTAAATGTAGGCTAGCACCTATGTGAAGGAGTATGCAGAGATGCAGAGCGTGCAGAAGGAAGTGTACTTGGCTTCACTCAGGCGTAAAAGCAATGGCTTCTCCCGAGGTTGCTCCAAGTATCGCGGGGTGGCTAGGTTATTATTTAACAGAATTCTTGATTAATGATGTATTTAACTTTTCATTATTGTTTCCATCCTAGTCATTGTGTTGAGTTATCGAATTGAATTTGGCAGGCATCACCAAAAAGACAGGTGGGAGGCGAGGATTGGACGTGTTCTGGGCCACAAGTATCTCTACTTGGGAACTTACAGTATGATTCTCTCCTCCTGTTATCTTCACATATTCTATTACAATTGTATTTAGTGTCAATCTTAGCAGTAAAATTATATTTACTTTTTAAGGCTAAACAGTGAATTCTCCGGTATATGATGATTATTAAACATGGTTCAATTTTTTTAGATGTTAACACATTACTATGTACCGATCTCAATTTCTTTACAAGACAGAGACAGAGAGAGGGAGAGGGAGATAGAGGGGGGGGGGGGGGGGGGGTTGACGATCTTTCCAATTCTGAGTATTGCTGCATGGACCTCTATCCATGTGATCATCCGATGAATGCTCACAGCATTATGATCCGTGATCAATTGAAGCAAACTCTTTTCTTCTTATTTTGATGAGTGGAGAAATATAGTATCTTATCACATTGTCACCTATTGGCAAGGGCGGAGCCAGTATTTTAGTTTACCCCAGACTGAACTTAAAATGTCATGAATTTTTTTTAACAAATGAATGTTCTGTCAGTATCATCATGTCCATATCTCATTGTGTCTATATTGTCTGGCCAAAGTAGAACCGTGTCTAACATACAAAAAAAATGGAAACTGACAAAAAAATTTAATTTACAAGGCAGAGTTTAGGCGTAAATTCGAAAACTAAGAGTCTTTGGTATTCTCTTTCACCATCAACAGAGAATACACAATGTGGCAGAACTCGTCGAGGGTGCGAAAATTCGGAAGGGAGGGAGGACAGTTTTGACGGAGGGACTTAACGCTGTTGTTGTAGCTCCTCTTTCGACTGTTGTTGCAGTCCGATGACGACGCGGTTTCGGTTATGATGTGAATTCTCGGTTAAAGATATAGCAGAGGAGAGGAGATAATGTGAGTTATAGAGATAGAGATTTAGCGAGGGAGGTGTGTTCGTTCGGGAAGAGAGGATGAAGGGGGGGGGGGGGGGGGGGGGCGCTCGATAGCGGAGTTCTAGGGAAGAGACAGTTTGCAATGTACATTGCTTTGAAATGTACAGCGTACGTGGGACAATGAGAGAGAGAGAGAGAGAGAGAGAGAACTATCAAAATCAGTTAACGGATACAAAATAAGGACATTTTCAATATATTAGCGGTTCCGTCCTTGTAAAAAAATAATTTTTTTTGGATAAAAATAGAAAAAATTTGGATGGTTTGGAGCCCACACCAGCCCACCAATGGTTTTTGTCCACCCAAATTAGAAGTAATGCATGTATGAATATAGTATGTGAATGTGACCTCTCATCAAGTTTGTCTTCCAAATAATAAGACAATTGAGTGGAAACTCCTATGTTCAATTCCTATGCCTAAACCTAGTTTGCATTTGATTCTTGGTAATAGAATCATTGAAATAATCAAACTTTCATGATTATTCCAATGCCCAACCATTTGCAAACTGACTATGCTTTTGGGAACATGGTAACACATTCCTAGGCATGGAGGTTCTGCTTTGTTCGGATTGTTCCAAAACCATATTTTTTGTGGCTCTCATTCCAGTTTCTCCATGTGTGGCACGACATGGGGCCTTTGCAAAACCCACGTGTTAGAAAATGTCGAAACGTACGATGTGAATCTTCACAACTTCGATTTGTTCATTGTAATTCCAAATTGTTCGGAACCACATAATTTGAGGAGACATTAGCGCAGACTGAGCAAGGAGGTTCCATGTTCTCTTCTTCACATCTGACTCTTTTCTAATTTTACAAAGATTCTGTATCTTGTGACAACTTACTCGTTTATAAACTTTATTGAAAGGATATATTTGTTGGAAATAATCTAAAAATTGAATGAATAATTTCAATGGTTGTGTTTGTTGGAAAAGGTGTTTCCAATTTTTAATAATTGTGTCTATTGGAAAAAGTGCTCATCTATTTTGTGTCTCTTTGTCATTTATGAAAATGAGTCATGTTAGTGTTTGGGTCACTTATTCACTCATTCATACATTCGAACATCCAGTCCAAAAGAGAGAGACTACCTTCATTGTTTCGTCTATTTCATGCGATGTGAAGTGCTACTACCGGAGGAAGAGTTCCGTTGTATCATGGGAGACTAAGTCGCTATAAACCGTAAGCACCTGTGCGGGACGAATATTTTCTTAAGGACATTAGACCTAGTTCAAGTCTCGGTCTTGGTCAGATTATTTATTTACATTATTTATATTTCTGACTATCTATAATACAAAGTAGCGAATAACAATATTCTGCACACAACGTTATTACTTGCGGTTCCTCAAATGACACTATTAAAAACAATATGAGGTACTTTAAGTTAATTTGACTGTTTTCAAACAGGCGTTGTCCGAAACTGCCTATTTATGCTCCATTAAACTTTCCAACTTTCAAAATAGGAAGTTCTCTTTCTACCCATTTGCACAATCTTTACTGATACATATGTTGCATGAACATGGGAAAATAGTGTTTGTATCCGGACCGTGTCCGCGCACTCGTGTCAGTGTCCGTATTCGTGCGACATAAGTGACTATACCTTTGTGGCTGTTTGAAAATGTATGTATCCCGTAATCAGTATCTGTATTCGTATCCGTAATCGTAATCGTAGTTGTGCACAGGTACTGAGGAAGAGGCTGCACGAGCGTACGACCTAGCTGCGATAAAATACAAGGGCCTTCATGCAGTCACCAACTTCGACGTGAGCTCCTACACGGAGGCCCTGAAGTCGCTGCAGCAGGCCGAACCTCGCCCCGAGCCGCAGCAGCCGATCCCCTTCGCCATTCCTCTGGATCCTGCCGAGCGGACTGCACCTAATTATCACGGAACGGCGTCCGATAACCAGCTGGGGCCGAGTACTCTCTGCGCAGTCGACCACAGCAGCATCGACAGCTGCCGCGGCGGCGGCGGCCCTGATTTCTACGACTTCTTCAACAACGCCATGTTCGAGGACAATGTGGAGAAGCTCTTTGAAGGGCCGGTGGAGCCGTAGGAAAAACCGACGGGAACAAGTTTGCAGTAGCAGTGGGAGTGGCAGTACTTCTGAGACCAATTAGCTTTCTCCTGTCTGTTAGATCTGTTCTTGTATGCGTAGTAGATGAACTGCTTTTGATTTAGTGTTAATTGTCCTAATGGTTACCGATGAATGTCTTGCCGTGGTCGTCGTTTGTGTGATTGAAACTTTTTTGTTGTTGTTAATTTGGTACTTAAATTTATTTTTTTGATCTACAGAGTGTCTAAACTATACTTCGTTGATGCTTTTGGATGAAAACTGTTAAAATTGGATATATGATAGTCACTTGTCTTATTTTTTCATAATTATTTTGTCTAAGTGTTTTCCGAAAAATCTATTTGGACAATGCCGCCGCAGCCGAGCAGCTGTCACCGCCCTCCCTCCAGCTCCGTTGTCGCCTTCGCCACCCCTCTCCGGCTCCGCCGCCGCCTCCTCCTCCTCCGACCTCCCCTCCTACTGCTCCGGCCCTCCTCCGACTTCGGCGATGCCACCGACGTCTCCGTCGCAGCCGCTTCTCCCTCCCCACTCCCCTCCCCTCCTGCTTCGCTTCTCCCCGTACCTCTCCGCTGCCGTCCGGAGCCTGCGTGCACATCATAACTCAAATTTTTTTTTTGTTAGACTATCATTTTCAGAAGAATATTGGTGTTCGAAGATATTCTATATGGACAAATAATTTTTGTCGAATACAAAATGATGACTCTACAATCAATCATAGTCGACGTAGAGACTGATTGGGACTAAAATAATCCTAAAAATAAGCTGCATGACTATTGTATGTTCATTTTTAACCGTTTTCAATCAAAATTACCAGAACCCAGTTCAGATACTCTTTAAACCTAGTTTTTGTCGTGGTCACCGTTTTGATTATTGAATTTTAACTCTTTGATTAAGGTATGTTAATTTTTTCTGAATCGTGCTTTGCTTCTCAGAACTGCCTGTAGCCTCTTTGTTCTGAAAGGAGATTGTTCATTTCATAGCTTATTATATTGCACAGGCTCGATTAAATTTCAATCGATTACAAACTTCTCTTAAGAGTGAACTGATCAGGAATGTAGTATGATTTAAGGCGATGACAGCCGATTCTGAAAATTGTAGGCGTCGGAAATGAGTATTCCTTAACCTTAACCGTCTGCTTGGATATCGGTTTTTGTCGGCATAATATATTTCCATTCGTATTTACTGGAAGTCCTATATCATTTTGATGTTATAAGTATACTAGTATATATGAACGTGCTTTATACATATTTCATAGATCGTTATTATAACGATTTTTTTTAAAGAAAGTAATATATTTATATATAATTGTAAAAAAAGGGAGGAGTTTGGAAAAATTATAGGGAGAGGGAGAACTCGCCAACAGAGTTGGCGAGTTATTGGGACCCGCCAACTGAGTTGGCGAGATACATGCAGGCCGCCAACTCAGTTGGCGAGGGATGCTGAGTTGGAGGCTGTGTCCGCTAACTGAGTTGGCGAGTGAGGGTTTAGGGGGAGGTTGTGACCGTTGCACTCTGCCCGCCAACTCAGTTGGCGGGTAAGGATCCGTTCAGATACATGGGAAGCATTATAGCCGTTGCACAACGGCTATTACATTCAACACTCTCACTCTATATATTTTCTATCTCAACCAAATCATCCAACACTCACTCTATTTCCTCTCTTCCCTCTAGCAAAGTCTCCAACACTCTCTCTGCCTCTAGCAAAACTTCAGTCAAAATTTTGCCTACAGCTAAAGTTCATCTGAGTTTCTTGTAGCAAAAGTTCTCAACCGTCATGGATCGTAGCGTAAGAATTGTATGCTCGCACGACGGTAAAGTAAATGGGTTAAATTACGAAGGAGGAGAAAGTATAATTTTTTCAACTTATCCGAATATTAGTTTTGAAAATATACGTAATCATATTATTGAACGTTGTTCTATTCATTATGATTTTATTCTGAAGTCTATTTTAGGTTCTAATTGTTTTTTGATAGATAGTGAAGATGCATGGAATTATATTCTTGAGATTAATTCACAATCACGGTATATAAAAATATATGTTATTAAAGTAGCAGCAACATTAGATAGTAGAAATAATGAATATTTTTCTGAATATCAGCATGTTAGTTCGGGTGCTAGTTCTTCTCAACAAATTGTTTCATTTATCCAAGAAGGTCATTCATTAGATGAATCTAACCATGATGATGATAGTGACAACGACGATGGAAATAGTGATTATTTAGTTGAAAATGTAGATTATACGGTAGATGATGATGTTGTAAAAGCTATCACTGATGAAGTATTTAAGAGACAATCATTTCCTAGTCGTTCTCACTTTAGAAGCTTTATAAGTAATTTAGCAATTAAATATAATTTTAGTTGTTCAGCTAGTGTTATGAATAATGCTCGTAGAATTATATATAGTTGTGATCAACCGAATTGTAATTGGAGAGTATATGTCAAATCTATTGGAAATGGCGATATAGTTAAAGTTAGTACATTAGAAAATCGTCATTCTTGTTTAGGGAGACTTAGTACAGGACGTCATCGACTAGCTACCGCTGCATGGATTAAGACCATGATAATTGACATTATTAGAGATAACCAGTCATACAGTCCATCACAAATTGTTAAAGATATATATAGGGAGCACCGTATACAAGTTAGTTATTCCAAAGCGTGGAGAGCCCGAGAGACAGAATTAGCTGAAATTAATGGTAGTTGTGATGAGGCATACGCTAGGCTTGAGGAGTATTGTTATAGAATTATGGAGACAAATCTAGGTAGTACATATTTTATTAAAACTGCCGAAAATAATAGCTTCCAACGAATTTTTATTTGTTTTAAGTCATGTATTAATAGATTTTTAAGGGGCTGTTTACCAGTTATTAGTACTGATGCTACATTTCTTTCGTCTAAATATCAAGGTATCTTATTTATTGCTTGTGCTCACGATCCTAACTATCAATTATATCATATAGCTTATGATGTTGGTGAATGTGAGAATAGTGATTCTTGGTTTTTAAATTCTCTTAAAATATCTTTTGAAAGTTGTTTTAATGATTGGAGTACAATTTTATTTATATCTGACAAGCAAAAAGGATTAATAAATGTTGTTCGTGCTATTTTTTCTGCATCTCCTCATTTTTTTTTGTATTCAGCATTTTAAACAAAACATGAAAAAAGTTACCAAAGAACCAGTATTTCAACACTTGTTAGACTCGCTTGCTAGATCATATAATGAAACGGATGCAGAGAGTGTGTTTGATATAATTAAAGCCGAGAACATAATTTTGTACGATTGGCTTATTGGTGTAAACGATGAAAGTCGTCGATTTGAACATTGGATAACAGCGTATGCTACTTGTCCTAGATTAGATATTAATACTTCTAATCTTGCTGAATGTTTCAATAGCTGGATTAAGAAATGACGAGATAAGCCAATAACAATACTTCTCGATGGTATTAGAGCCAAGATTATTACACTTCATGACAATCGTAGAAAGAATACTGAAAATATAGACACAGATTATTGTGCAAAGATGTTAAAGACCATGGCTTGTATTATCAAAGAGAAGAATTACCTAGAAATATTAGCTATTGATAGTTATAAGTTTGAAATAATAGACCGTGCAATAAGTAGAACCTATATTGTTAATATAACTGACAGATCTTGTACATGTTTCAGATGGTACCATACTTATATACCACGTATACATGCATGTTTTGTTTGTAGATATTGCAATATTAGTATCGATAATTTTTATCCTGCAGTATTTTCGACGGAGACCTTGAGAAGTGTATACCCACAAAAAATGGAGCCAATTCTAGTTCCCTACAAGATCCAAGCTCCTTTGGTTAGAGGACAAATTGGGGTACCAGATGTAAGACGCAAAGCCGAAAGACCAAAGAAGAACCGCATCAAACCCCGGGATTCATCGGCGAGAGATCTATGTTGCAGTAATTGTGGTGCTATGGGACACAACCGAAGAAGATGTACTAGTCAACCGAGAGAGTAAAATAGAATTGTTCAATACAAACTTAAAAATATTGTAATAGTGAGCCTGATAATGGAAGTCTACTTAAGAATTGTTCAATACCCAAATATTGCAATCAAACATTATTACAAATCATACAAATATTGCAATCATACATTGTTACAAATTATCTACTCATCCTCCTCCTCGTCTTGTTGAGTTTGGGTAGGCAGCGGTGCTGATGGAGTCGAAAAAAATTATGTGAATATCTGGTAGCTTTCATCTCCAGCAGTCTGGTAACTCGGGCCCGCTCCAGCAGTCTGGTAACTCGGTCCCGCTCTAGCATATTGGTAACTCGGGCTCGCTCCAGCATACTGGTCACTGGGGCCCGCTCCAGCATACTGGTAACTCGGGCCCGCTCCGGCATACTGGTCACTCGGGCCCGCTCCAGCATAATGGTGAAAAGGGTCCTCTGCAGCATCCCTCCTCCGACGACGAGAGTGTCTCTGTCGTACTAAGCTGGTCGGATAGTCTGGTGGAAGACGTAATTGTACTGGAGGTATTTCAGGTTCCCGTCGAATACCCAGATGATCAACACGAGTCACAAGTTCCTCCATAAGAACCCGACTTTGTGGGAAAAGGTTTATATCAGGTTGTTGCAAATATTGTCGGTATACACCACTCTGAAATATGAAACTTATAAATTAATATATTTATCATATCTATGTATATGCATTTTTTAAAGTATAATGAAGTCATACCAAATCATGCATGCCATCGGCAAAAGCACGCAGAGTAGAATCATCTACGGATCTACTCTTGAACCTTTGCTCCTCATATTGGTATACTCGGTTGCTCATAAGAAGGCATCCCCACCATTGCCTATAGTCTAGGTTACCCATGTCTGCATAATGTAAACAAAATTTTAGCAAACTATTTACACTAAATCAATACGAATAATGAGTAACTTAGTCTCACCACCCCATTTTCAGACCCGGGTATTTTTTTATTTTAATTTGGTTAATTGTGTATTATTTATAATTAATTATATTTATATTTAATTGATGGTTGTATTATTTTTATATTGATTGTTTTAGGATTTGGCTAGCCTGGACCCGTGTCAGACCCTAGTGGACCCATGTCCGACCCAACCCACACCCTTGTGAGACCTATTTTTGGGTTTAGAATATTTATTATATTTTTAGTGGGTTAGTTGGAGAGATTGGGAGTTAGTTTGAGTGCTTTTGGAATCCGAAACCCAAACCCAAGTGAGAGGAGGGCATTTTGGTCTTTTGGAGACTTTGTAAACCCTTTTCTACTTGGCCGACCCCCCTATCCAGACCCGACCAGCAGCACACAGCAGCCCTCACTCTTCTTCATCACTTCTTCTTCTTCTTCTTCTTCTTCTCCATTCTCCATTTCTTCTTCTTTCCTTCTCCCAAGTTCAAGTAAGCACTCTATTTCTCCTCTTTCTTCTTCTATTCTTCATTGATGTTAACCCTAACCCGGACCTAGGTAGACGTTGTCGGGTGTCTTGAGGGTTAGTGCGTGTCTCCGTTCGGACACGTGAAATCGTGTCGCAGAGAAACGGACGTTTCGAGCGTTTTTGGGGTTTTCGTCGTCGTCGGTTCTAAGTGCGTGCACGTTTTCGTCACGGGCCTAGAATCGACGAGTTAGCATTTTTTTAGGATCTAGACATCGTTTAGAACCCGTGGATAAATTTTGGGCCTATTCCGAGTTGGTTTGGTGTACATTTCAGGAGATTTTCCGAACCGCACACCGCGTGTTCGTCGAAATGACCGAACGGCTATTTTCGGCGTGGTTTCTTAGTTTCGGGCTTGTGCGCGCATTGGGTTAGCTTCGGGGAGTGTGTGCTAGAATTCTCGGATTATATTTTATATATATTTATGTGTTTGTGCATGTAGGGGTCGTTGGGCGCGTGTTGGTGGAGTGTTGTGTGCGTTGTTGTGTGTTGTGTGTGTTGTGTTTATATAGGTATATATGTATATATATATATATATATATATATATATATATATATATATATATATATATATATATATATATATATATATATATTTATGTGTGTGTTTCTATATACATATATTTGTATATGTGTTTATATATATGTATGTGTGTTTATATATATATGTGAGTGTGTGTTAGTGTGTGTGAGAGTGTGTGTGAGTGTGGTTATATATATATATATATATATATATATATATATATGAGTGTGTGTATATTTGTAGATGTGTGTTTGTGAGTGTATTTATATATATATTTGTGTGTGTGAGTGTGAGTGAGTGTTTGAGTGTATATATAGATATATGTATGAGTGTGTGTGTGTATATATATATATATATATATATATATATATATATATATATATATATATATATATATATATATATATATATATATATATATATATATATGAGTTTGTGTGTATATATATATATATATAGATAAGTGTGTTTATGTATATATATAGCTATGTGCGTGTATATGTATGTTTGTGTGTGTTTTCATAAGTGTATATGTGTGTGTGTAAGTATATATGTATTAGTATGTATGTATATATATATATATAGTTGTATATATATATATATATGTATATATGTGTGTGTCCGTGTATGTGTTTATGTGTGTGCGTGTTTGTGTGTGTGGTCGTGTGCGTGTGAGGCGTGCAGCGAGGGGGGTGCAGCGTGCAGCGAGGGGGGAGCAGTGCGCGCTGCAGCGCACTGCACAGCAGCAGCAGCGAGCGTAGCCGCTGCAGCGGAGCAGAGCAGCGAGCAGTAGCAGTAGCAGCCGCTGCAGGCGCCGCAGCGCCGCGGCAGCGCCGCGGAAGCAGATTGCTGCAATGCAGTGCTGCAGCAGCAGCAACAACATTTGCATTAGCAGCGGGGCAGCGTGCGGGTAGCCTAGTGTCGCAGGTAGCCCGGGGGAGAGAGATATAAATAGATTGATAGATGGATAGATAGATGGATAAACAGATTTATAGATAGATAGATCTATAGATAGATAAATAGTTATATAGATAATACATAGTTAGAAAGATAGTTAGATAGATAGATAGATACTTTATAGTTAAATAGATAGTTAGATAGATAGATACTAGATGGTTAGATAGATAGTTAGATAGATAGATACATGAATAGATAGATAGATAGATATTTAGGTAGATAGATATCTAGATAGGTAAATACATAGATAAATAGTTAGATAGATAGTTAGATAGATAGATACTAGATGGTTAGATAGATAGATAGATAGATAGGTAGATAGATATCTAGATAGATAGGTACATATATTTATAAATAGATAGATTGATAGATAGGTATATAGATTGATAGATAGATAGGTATATAAATAGATAGATAGATAGATAGATAGATAGATAGATAGATAGATAGGTACATATATATATAAATAGATAGATTGATAGATAGGTATATAGATTGATAGATAGATAGGTATATAAATAGATGGATAGATAGATTGATATATATATATATATATATATAGCTAGTTAGATGTATATATATATGTATAGATATACATATAGCTAGCTAGATAGTTTAGATATAACTAGATATAAATATATATATGTATAAGTATATATACATATAGCTAGATAGATATATGTTATAGCTAGATATGTATATGTTTAGGTAAGGGATATATATATGTATTGTGTTTGTGGATATATATATATATATATATATATATATATATGTAGATACCTAGGTATATGCATATATGTATTAGATATATATATTTTAGCATAGATTATTAACTAGGTATATATCTATATTCATAAATAGCTAACTAGAGGGGTAGTAGAGGGGTATTGGGAGATATCTCAATACCTTGAGATATCAAGGTATCTCAATACCTTGAGATATCCAAGGTATTGAGTTTCGAGCGGGATTTTTGAGCAATTGCCTAGGTTTGAGTTTAGACATAGGTTTTTATGTATATGTGTATATATTTACGCGTGCTAGCATAGGTTTAGGCGGGGTGTGTAGCGTAGGGTGAGGTATCAGATACCAAGGGTATCCCGGTATCTCAAGGAGGCGAGTTTGAGGGTTTATTAGCTTAATGACCTAGTTTTGACCTAGAATTTTAGGGGCACCCTAGTTTGACCTAGAGTTGACCGTGGTTGACTCGGTTGACCGCCAAAGTCAACTTTTGACCTAGTTTTGACCTAGGGTTGACTTTTTAGACCAGAGTTGACTTTTGACTCAGATTTCACCGGTTTGACCCGTTTGACCTAGAACGACCCTAGAAACATATTTTTAGTTATTTTATATCTGTTTAATTCATTAAAAACCTGTTTAATCTTGCTTTTCGCAATAGGTCATTGTGACACCAGTTCGGATCGCCAGTTGCTCAGGACGTCAGGCGAGTACATTCTCTGATAGTTTTCATTATCTGATGATTATTATGATTCAGCTTCTAGTATAGTATCATCTGATTTTTCTGACACAACACGGGACACGGACTGGTATTTCTGGATTCATTTACTTGCGACACGTATTTTTTATGTTTCTGGCCTCTATTCTGGAATCACTACTGGCATCACCTACAAGCATCACTACATGCATCACTCATGTTTCAGGCTGGACTCATACTTGATTTACGTGTCGGGTCTTGGATTCACTTGTACTAGTCGGGACGGGGAAATACTCGAGTAGACATGTAAACATTCCTATCTGGAATCATCAGGAATTATCCCCTCTGGTCTAATCTGGAATGATAGCAGCCGCGCATCCAGTGCGCGGCGAGCCGTACTTACCCCTAGCTGTTTACATGTCGAAACAAGTATTTCAAAGACACCGAGTTCATTCTTTATAGTATGGACTCACTTGCATTTCTTGCTGGTCTCACTTATAGTTTCTGGACTTGACTTATTACATGTATCTCATGCTGGACTCACTACACGTTCTTGTGCACAGACTTACTCTTAGTTTAGATTTCTTGTATTTTGCAGTCAATACTATCTTGTTTCTGATATTCATGTATCTTTACCTTTATGCACCAGTGACATATGTATATTTCTTTGTTCCATACTTTATTTCATTTACCTTGCTACTTGCTACAACTGTTTTATAGTTTTTGTCATTTAACTGGAACTGCTATTAGAGGTGTACTTGCTCCAGTCCTGACTGGACATATTTTTTTCAGAGTATCCGGAGGATTGGTGTCCGACGTTTTATGGACCTCAGCCTGTCGATGGTGCAGTCAGGAACCCTCTAGTTTAGGAGTAATTTTCGGGTTGGTAGCCGGGATCAGTAGGACCTTGTTGTTGTTTTTATTAGCTTTTAGCACCGGATTTGTCTCCGGTTTTGGATTGAGACCTTGTATTGTATATGATTTTGGATGATGTATTATTATTATTGATGTTGTGATTGTTTTAGCTGCAGTTGTTTAGACTTTGTAGTTGTTAGACCTCTGTGTTATCTTATCGTGCTTAGATTCGTGATTGAGTACTTATGATTATTATTATGATATTGCTCCTCCGTTTGGAGTTGAGATCTTGACAAGTTTATATATTGTTTGCGTGAGATTGTTAGCTAGATAGTTGACCTAGACATCGTTCTACCGCCGATGCTGCGGCGTAGGCTGGACGTACCCACGACTCATGCCCGATTTTTCGGGTGTGAGTCGTGACACATTTTGGTGGCGGGCCCATGCAGGTCTCGATTCGCAATTAGTGCGATGTCATGGTGGTACAACAATTTAGTTGTACTGCTACGAGACTGCTCTAGGATATAGGATATAGGATGAGAGTGTACTCAATCACGACTAGGAACAATTCCAATCAAACTATTCTGAAATTGCTTTCTTTTGAAATATTACTGTCCTTCTTTGATGATATCGTATCTTGCGCTGTATTGACTTCTTTTGATCTGTGTTCAGGATGCCTCCGAAGACACGATCTCATCATACCGTTCCAGCAGTTGCCACTGAGAGGTCTGCTACCTCTCGTCTAGCTCGTATTCAGGCAGCTGCTACCGCTCCACTCACCACTCCTGCGGTTGAGGGAGCATCTATTTCTCTCGGGGATCCTCCTCCACTTGTCGATCCGAGGACTACCCCAGTCGTTTCGGTGGTTCCTCCACCACTTCCTGCACCAGTAGATGTCGCGCAGTTGTTTGCGTTCTTCAGGGAGATGATGGACGCGCAGCACCGTCAGGTGGATGTGATGAGGCTGGGCATTGAGAACGCCCACCAGGTGGCCATGATGGCAGTGGACAGAGTGGCACAGATTCAGCCACAGGCAGATCAGATTCAGCGTCCGAGGCCGGGCAGCATCATTGACTTCCAGAGGATGCGGTCCAAGGAGTTCCGGGGTACAGAGAGAATCCTGTACGCGGATGACTGGATAGAGCAGATTGGGGGGATCTTCAGGCTGGCACAGATTCCAGACAGCATGCAGATAGAGGCAGCGGGCAGTCAGATGTTCGACCTCGCTTTGACATGGTATCGCACAGATACGAGGATCGCGGCACCAAGGCTTACTTGGGAGGCTTTCAAGAGGCTTTTTAAGGAGAAGTTTTTTCCAGATGTGGCGCTTAGTGCTTTGGAGAGCCAGTTCGAGGCACTCGTCCAGGGGAGCATGATAGTGGACGAGTACACAGTGGAGTTCTGCCGTCTGGGCAGATTTGTGGAGGGCTTGAGTGAGGCAGCTAAGGCGAGGAAGTTTCGCAAGGGCTTGGTCATGGCGGTCAAGTCTTTGACCAGGAGCGACCGCGAGGCGACTTTCGAGCAGATAGTAGGAGATGCTCAAAGAGCAGAGGATGACTTGGAGCTCAAGTCCAAGAGAGGCAGGGATGATTCAGGCAGTGCGAGTGGTAGTGCAGGACCGACTAAGCGTCCTTATGGGCAGAAGACAACACAGCAGGGTCAGGATCAGAGGGTGCCCACTTGTGCCTACTGCAGGAAGGCAGGATACACTTGGGATATTTGTAGGAGGAGGCTGAAGGTGTATTTATTCTGTGGATCCGCTGCTTACCAGATGCGAGATTGCCCCACTGCATCTCCATTGGGTGAAGCACAGGATCGGAGAGTTGGAGCTAGGCCACCTGTGGCACAGCATCATGCCCCGCACCAGCAGAGGGATATACCCCAGCAGGGCAGGGCTTATTTGTTGACGGTCGAGGAGGCCGATGCTATGGGTGTCGGGTTAGCAGGTCTGTCTCTTTGTTCTTCTTCCTGTCCTTTCTGTTCCTTGTGGTGTATTTTATTAGTACCTGCTAGACTTTTCATTGTGCTATGGTAGATAGTGTAGTAACCCTGATTGAGACTGTAATAACACGACCAGTAGGACCATGATCTTGCATGTTGTTTAGGTACAATTTCTTGACTGTGATTGTTGGTGGTTTGACCTAGAAGGAGTGCGATTGACTTTAAATTTCGAGGACGAAATTTTCTAAGGAGGATAGGCTTGTCACCACCCCATTTCCAGAGTCGGATATTTTTTTATTTTAATTTGGTTAATTGTGTATTATTTATAATTAATTGTATTTATATTTAATTGATGGTTGTATTATTTTTATATTGATTGTTTTAGGATTTGGCTAGCCTGGACCCGTGTCAGACCCTAGTGGACCCATGTCCGACCCAACCCACACCCTTGTGAGACCTATTTTTGGGTTTAGAATATTTATTATATTTTTAGTGGGTTAGTTGGAAAGATTGGGAGTTAGTTTGAGTGCTTTTGGAACCCGAAACCCAAACCCAAGTGAGAGGAGGGCATTTTGGTCTTTTGGAGACTTTGTAAACCCTTTTCTACTTGGCCGACCCCCCCTATCCAGACCCGACCAGCAGCACACAGCAGCCCCCACTCTTCTTCATCACTTCTTCTTCTTCTTCTTCTTCTTCTTCTTCATTCTCCATTTCTTCTTCTTTCCTTCTCCCAAGTTCAAGTAAGCACTCTATTTCTCCTCTTTCTTCTTCTATTCTTTATGGATGTTAACCCTAACCCTACATTTTCCCCAATCTAGGTAGGTAGAGCCTAGACTTAGTGTGGAGGCTAGATTTGGAGGCTTGGAGCTTGAGGGAGGTGATTTCAAGTGGATTGGAGACTTTGGCCTTGGGATTCCAACTCCTAAGAGGTAAACCCTAACTTTTCTCTTGCTAATTACTCTTATGTAGTGTAATTAGTGGTTTAGAACCTTCCTAGACCCTAAGCCTACCCGTGGGAGGAAGTTGGAACTAGTTTGGTTGTGTTTGGAGACTTTGACACTAGGTTTTGTGTCAATTTCGGGTGAAATCCGAGATTGGCCCAATTTTGGATGATGTCCTAGGTTAGACGGACCTAGGTAGACGTTGTCGGGTGTCTTGAGGGTTAGAGCGTGTCTCCGTTCGGACACGTGAAGTCGTGTCGCGGAGAAACGGGCGTTTCGGGCATTTTTGGGGTTTTCGTCGTCGTCGGTTCTAAGTGCGTGCGTATTTTCGCCACGGACCTAGAATCGACGAGTTAGCATTTTTTTTCTAGGATCTAGACATCGTTTAGAATCTGTGGGTAAATTTTGGGCCGATTCCGAGTTGGTTTGGTGTGCGTTTCAGGAGGTTTTTCGAACCGCACACCGCGTGTTGGTCGAAATGACCGAACGGCCATTTCGGCGTGGTTTCTTAGTTTTGGGCTTGTGTGCGCGTTGGGTTAGCTTCGGGGAGTGTGTGCTAGAATTCTTGGATTATATTTTATATATATTTATGTGTTTGTGCGTGTAGGGGTGGTTGGACGCGTGTTGGTGGAGTGTTGTGTGCGTTGTTGTGTGTTGTGTTTATATAGGTATATATGTATATATATATATATATATATATATATATATATATATATATTTGTGTGTGTGTTTCTATATATATATATTTGTATATGTGTTTATATATATGTATGTGTGTTTATATATATATGTGAGTGTGTGTTAGTGTGTGTGAGAGTATGTGTGTGAGGGTGTGTGAGTGTGTGTGTGTGTGTATGTGTTTGTGAGCGTGTGTGTGAGTGTGGTTATATATATATATATATATATATATATATATATATATATATATATAGGTATATAGATATATGTATGAGTGTGTGTGTGTGTGTGTGTGTGTATATGTATATATATATATATATATATATATATATATATATATATATATATATGTGTGTGTGTGTGTGTGTGTGTGTGTGTGTGTATATATATATGAGTTTGTGTGTATATATATATATATATATAGATAAGTGTGTTTATGTATATATATAGCTATGTGCGTGTATATGTATGTTTGTGTGTGTGTGTTCATAAGTGTATATGTGTGTGTGTAAGTATATATGTATTAGTATGTGTGTATATATATATATAGTTGTATATATATATATATGTATATATGTGTGTGTCTGTGTATGTGTTTTTGTGTGTGCGTGTTTGTGTGTGTGGTCGTGTGTGTGTGAGGCGTGCAGCGAGGGGGGGGGGGGGGGACAACGTGCAGCGAGGGGGGAGCAGTGCGCGCTGCAGCGCACTGCACAGCAGCAGCAGCGAGCTCAGCCGCTGCAGCGAAGCAGAGCAGCGAGCAGCAGCAGCCGCGGCAGCAGATCGCTGCAGCGCAGTGCTGCAGCAGCAGCAGCTGCCTCTAGCAGCAGCAGCAGCATTTGCATTAGCAGCGGGGCAGCGTGCGGGTAGCCTAGTGTCGCAGGTAGCCCGGGGGAGAGAGATAGATAAATAGATAGATAGATACTAGATAGTTAAATAGATAGTTAGATAGATAGATAGATACTAGATGGTTAGATAGATAGTTAGATAGATATATACATGAATAGATAGATAGATATCTAGGTAGATAGATATCTAGATAGGTAAATACCTAGATAAATAGTTAGATAAATAGTTAGATAGATAGATACTAGATGGTTAGATAGATAGATAGATAGATAGATAGATAGATAGATATCTAGATAGATAGGTACATATATATATATAAATAGATAGATTGATAGATAGGTATATAGATTGATAGATAGATAGGTATATAAATTGATGGATAGATAGATTGATATATATATATATATATATATATATATATATATATATATATATATATATATATATATATATATATATATATATATATATATATATATATATATATATATATATATATATATATATAGCTAGTTAGATGTATATATATATGTATAGATATACATATAGCTAGCTAGATAGTTTAGATATAACTAGATATAAATATATATATGTATAGGTATATATACATATAGCTAGATAGATATATGTTATAGCTAGATATGTATATGTTTAGGTAAGGGATATATATATGTATTGTGTTTGTGGATATATATATATATATATATATATATATATATATATATATATAGATACCTAGGTATATGCATATATGTATTAGATATATATATTTTAGCCTAGATTATTAACTAGGTATATATCTATATTCATAAATAGCTAACTAGAGGGGTAGTAGAGGGGTATTGGGAGATATCTCAATACCTTGAGATATCAAGGTATCTCAATACCTTGAGATATCCAAGGTATTGAGTTTCGAGCGGAATTTTTGAGCAATTGCCTAGGTTTGAGTTTAGAGATAGGTTTTTATGTATATGTGTATATATTTATGCGTGCTAGCATAGGTTTAGGCGGGGTGTGTAGCGTAGGGTGAGGTATCAGATACCAAGGGTATCCCGGTATCTCAAGGAGGCGAGTTTGAGGGTTTATTAGCTTAATGACCTAGTTTTGACCTAGAATTTTAGGGGCACCCTAGTTTGACCTAGAGTTGACCGTGGTTGACTCGGTTGACCGCCAAAGTCAACTTTTGACCTAGTTTTGACCTAGGGTTGACTTTTTAGACCAGAGTTGACTTTTGACCCAGATTTCACCGGTTTGACCCGTTTGACCTAGAACGACCCTAGCAGCATATTTTTAGTTATTTTATATCTATTTAACTCATTAGAAACCTGTTTAATCTTGCTTTTCGCAATAGGTCATTGTGACACCAGTTCGGATCGCCAGTTGCTCAGGACGTCAGGCGAGTACATTCTCTGATAGTTTTCATTATCTGATGATTATTATGATTCAGCTTCTAGTATAGTATCATCTGATTTTTCTGGCACAACACGGGACACAGACTGGTATTTCTGGATTCATTTACTTGCGACACGTATTTTTTATGTTTTTGGTGTCACTACCACATTTTAGAAAAAATGGTATTTTAGTAATTTCCTATTTAAATAAATATTGTGCATGGTAAATAATTTTTGTTGTATTATTTAATTGTTGTTAGATATTATTTAATTATTTTGAACTTATTTTAGTGGACCCAACTAGTTTAGTTTGGACCCATGGACCAACATGAATTAATTAGTTAGACTTGGCCCATTTAGAAAGCCCATGGTTAAGAAGATGGATTAAATTAATTAAATGATTAGACTAGAAGCTTCCTTCCTTAATTATTTCTTCATGAGAGGCCCCAAGGGGTACATTGGACATTTTATAATTGCTTGGGGGAGGGGCTATGGCCGGCCTATTAAAGAGGGGGGGAAATTTCTCTCTCCTCTCATCTCATTCCAAATCTAGATCTAGAATTCTCCCACTACCAAATTCCCTCCATTCCCAATCCAATTCCCTACCAAATTCATTCCAAATTCTTTCCAATTCACCATTAGAGAAGGAGTAAGCAAGGATCTAGAAGAAGGAAGCAAGGATCTACTAAGAGGAGCAAGGATCTACAATTTGGAAGCAAGTTCATCTCAATTGGAGGTTTCATTGGGAATCCATCTCCCAATAGGTATAATTCAGATTTTTCCCATTTAAATAGCTTCTAAATCTGAGATTTAATCATGTAAAATCAACCTATATGTATGTACTACCCATAGGACTTTGTTTTGTGTTCATAGGAGACCCATGGAGAAAGTTATGGTGCTTTTTGTGTCAATTTTGTTGGAATTCCGAATTTACATTTTTTTTTGTGTGTCAATTGATCCTATAGATCAAATTGGACATGAGATTTGTGTTTGAGGCTAGTGTCGTGTCCATATTGGGATACTTGTGGTTCGTATCCCAACTATTTGGTGATACGTGTCATTTGGGGGTTTTCCTCCGACACGGGGCTTTGAACATGTCGTATTTTGACACGGACACATAGATCTACTTTTGACGCTTTGATTTGTTCATAAATATTATTTGTGATCTGTTTGTGTCCTTCGGGGTGCATTTAGTTGTGTGTTGGACTCGTGTCGCATGCGTATCCTAGATCTAGTGGGATACGGTGAGATACTCTCCAATTGTGTGTATTTTTGTATAGATCTAATTAATTGTGGTTCAATTCTTCATTTATAATTAGTATATATATATGGATATTAAATATTTATTTTGTGTATTTATTATAGTAATTATTGTAGCATAGATCTATATTTTGGGTGTGCTAATATAATGTACAATATAATATGTAGCTTTCTTGCATGCAAATATATATGTTACTACTTGTTAAATAATATAATTTATACATAAAATATTTTATAAAATATATTTGTATGTTTAATTATGTAATTATATTATTTATAATTATTATGTAATTATTTGGATATTAATGTAAATATTTTAGGTGTGCTTCTAGCCATGTAAATTATATGTTCTTTGTTAAATATTTGAAGGTATAAGTTTATGTGTATATTAATATATATATGTACATTTTTGTATTAATGGTTTATATATATATATATATATATATATATATATATATATATACTGTTTTATATATTCTGTTTATATATATATATATATATATATATATATATATATATTGTTTTATATATTCTGTTTTTATATATATAATTATATATATATAACTTGTTTTAGTGACAGTGAATTAATGACAGTAAAAACTGTCATTAATTAGCCGACTAATAGCAGCCGCTGTAGCCTTCGGGCAATTAATGACAAACCTGTCATTAATTGCAGCAGCGGGAAACATCAGCTTTTCTGCGACGCTTTTCCGCGACAGTTTAACTGTCAGCGAAAACCAAAGCAGTGGCAGTTTATTATTTGGGTTTCGGTGACAGTCCTTCGGTGACAGTCCCGACTGTCACTATTTAAACTGTTTTGATTTAATCCTATTTTATTCACTGTTTTTCAATGACGCTTTGACAGATTTAATGTATATATTATATATTATAATTGTATATATATATATATGTATATATATATGTGTTTTGTGAGGAATAATAATTGTAATAATATATTATGTTATTTATATAAATGTTGGGTTGTATATATTATTTTAGGGTATATATTAATTGTATTATTAGTATACTTTGTGTGAGTTCTTTTTGAATCTAATTTGATTCCTAAATTATTGTAGTTTATCTCTATATTATTTTATAGATGTCTTGTGAGGTTGACTTTAGAGTTGACCATAGTTGACTTTTACCTTAGAATTGACTTATTGACCTAGATTACCTAGTTTGACTTGTTCTCTTTCCGGGACCTTGTATTAATGTGGTATTCCATATCTAGGTCTTCGAGGCACCGAGTCAGACATTTGTGAGACTGTTCATTGGACTTCAGGCGAGTACATTCTCTGATAGTTTCTCATTTATGATATCCTCTATGTTCGTTGTATCTAGTGTATATATACATGTTCTCTTGACACTATGGTTACACGGATTGGTATATCCGGATCTCGTCATGAGATGTTATTCCTTGGTATATGGTGTATATGGTGCAAGTATTGTTTCATTGGTTATCTTGTACATGTACAGACACCGATTCTCGGGGAGACTAGCTATCTTCTTGGGGAATCTAGTGCCATAACGTACCGTGGTTGGATCTATTATACCAGTCGGGGTGGGGAGTATTTTAGTGTAGATATGTGATCATACCCTCCTTGTGCATGTCTTGTTCCTTGTGAGTGTTGATCATACACCGTACGTATAATCAGCCAGGCCATTATACTCTTGTGCAAGTTCCTAAGCCGATCACATGTTAAAGCTAGTACTCACACACTTAGTCATTAGTATTCTTGTTCTATCAGCATATTGTTCATTATTGTATTTCTTTCCAGTACTTCCTTATTGTCTATACATTTCTTGTATCTATTTATGCATCTTGTTTATCCACAACTATTTACTGTTACATAGTTTTTATCATTATTTGAGAACTGCTGTTAGGGTTGTACTCTGCTCCTTTCCTGACTGGATATATTTTTCCAGATGACACTGAGGAGTACCCTACCTATTATGGACCCCAGGATGTTGTGGGTTTAGATTCTGAGACCCTGGCTCAAGAGGGACTTATCCCAACTGAGACAGTTGACCCTGGAGTTGTAGCTTTATAGTTTTGTAGTATTCTTTGTACTGGATTTGTCTCCAGCATATTTTTGTAATTTTCTTCAGACTCATTGATGTATTATTTTAGACTCATGAGTTGTATTGTGACTATTCTATTCTTTATCTGATTCGTGCTCATTTCCACCTTAGTTATGTGATTGAGTATACTATCATTATTGGTGGTTCATTATATTGTTAGATAGTTTATCTAGACAGCGTTCTACCGCCGATTCTGCGGCGTAGGCTGGGCGTTGTTTCCGACTAGTACCCTTACACCGGGTGCGGGTCGTGACATTTGGCCTCTATTCTGGAATCACTACTGGCGTCACCTACATGCATCACTCATGTTTCAGGCTGGACTCATACTTGATTTACGTGTCGGGTCTTGGATTCACTTGTACTAGTCGGGGCGAAGAAATACTCGAGTAGACATGTAAACATTCCTATCTGGAATCATCAGGAATCACCCCCTCTGGTCTAATCTGGAATGATAGCAGCCGCGCACCCAGTGCGCGATGAGCCGTACTTACCCCTAGCCGTTTTGTAAATACCCTAAATTTCTGATATTTTTTTTTTCAATTTTGGGATTTAAAATACATTTTCAGGAATTTACATAGGCCCTGTAGTGAGTTTGTAATTTTTAATTGCCAATAAACAATATTAAAATGTAATAAAAATATGATTTTATGGTGTAAAATAGAAAACCGGACTTAGGGTAATTTTCTGGGATTTTATTGGACCTCGGACCTATTTTTAAAAGCCTAAAAACTATTTTATAATTAATTAATTAATTACTGGTTATTATTAATTATTATTTTACTGTTATTATTATTTAGTTTTGGGCCCGGCCCGGTCCAGTGGGCCGAGCCCGTTACACCCAGCCCAGCCCTTGGCTTAACGGGTCGGGCGGGTCCTCTCCGTCCGGATCCGCGCCCGACCCGGAACCCGCGTCACCCCCACCCGCTCCCACGTTCGACCCCGTCTCCCCCGAATTCTCCGCCGGCGCCGGAATTCCCGCCGCCACGACCGCGTCACCCCCACGTCGCCTTCCCCTCCGACCTCTCCGTCACGTCGCCCCGGCCGAGCCCTCCCCAGTCCCCCTATAAATAGCTCCTCCTCCGCCTCCTTTCCCCCGAACCCACCTTGCCCTAGCTAGCTCCGGCCGACCTCCTCCCTAACTCGCCGACCCAGCGCCGCCCGCCCGCCGAGAGCCGCCCTCTCCAGCTCCTCTTCCTCCTCCTCCCCAGGCGGACCCGACCCCGATCCCAACTCCTTCCCGCTGCTCGAGCTGCCGGCCGACCCCCTCGACGCCGCCGGAGACCTCGCCGTCCGCCGCCAGCACCGCCCCGAGTCGCCTCGACCGTCGGCCAGTCCCCCAGAGCCTCGGACACGGCGGCAATGCGAGGACACAGCCCCAACCCTAGTCGGACACAGCCCAGGACACGTGTCCAGGACACGGTTCGGACACGGAAACCCCGGTTTTTCGGGTCCCTTCAGGTACTCATAACTTCCTGCTCGTAACCCCGATTTTGATTCCGTAAATTTCTACGCGAAGCCTGTATGACCCTCTCGGTGTCCGGACAAACTGTTCGGGGCATCGCGTCCTGTGGTGATCGCACACCGCGATCCAAAAAAGGAAAAACCCAGGCCCGGTTTCACCCCGGAACTGAGTACGCCCCGCCAAACGGGACGACTTGGTCATGCGCGGTCTTCACAGATACGTGTGCCTCGTCGATACGGACGTGTAGGATTTTGCGGAAGCTGATTCGGATGTGCGTGCACACCGGAATCAACGCGTATCCGCGGACATCGCTCCGTATCCACCTTTTCTGTAATTTGCCCTAACTTCGTGCACACACGTCGGATCGAGACGAAACTTGCGCCATCGGACTCGTAGCGATACGCTGGTCCTGTGGGTCAAGTTTGGTTCGATTCTGAGAACGTTGACGAAATCGCGTGTCGTGGGCCCCACAGGCCCCGCTCGACGGGCGATTTCGTGATCGGCTCATCGGAATTCAAATCTGAAAGTTCTGTTGGGTTCGTATCAGCGTTCCTGACCTGTTAACACTAAGTTTGGTGAATTTGGAGACCATTGACCCTGACACGTTTTTCGGTGCAAAGCGGGCCCACCGGTGGACCCCGTTTTGGCCCGAAATTACCGTTTTTGCCCTTGTCTCCAAATTGGACTCAAGGACAGGCGTTTCTAGCTGATTGACACCTTCTGAGCGTGATGGTACTGTTTATTTCAGCTTTCGGAGACATCTCTGGAAATTTCCGAAACCAGGACCTTAGTGGAATTCAAACATCAGGCAAGTGCACCTTGCCAAACTTGCAGTCATTATTTTCATATTTTCTGTAAAAATACTCTGCTGGATTTCTTGTGCAATTTCATATAAACTGATTTAAACTGCTTAAACCTAGGAAACATACGACGTACCTAGAGCCCGATCATAGTCGGGTACTGACACCGTACGCGGTGTTGGGTTCGTCATTTAGAGATGGATTTACGACCCCCCTTATTTTGTACTTGACCTCTCAAGTACTCTACAACCCAGGACACTTGACACTATCATGGACAGAATCTTCCCGAGTTATTCGTGGGGATTCTGAATAGGATACAGGACTTGACAGAGTTATTTATTTATAGACAGTATGACTTGTTGCATTAGTTATAATCCCGCTGACATGGACATGAGACGTTATGGTCATGGCTTGCGTGATTACATTGGGTGGGGAGAGACACACAGGCTACAGGCTGTTCTATATATATATCTACTATTATTGTGAGGTTGTAGACTCTCCAGCAGAGCTAGACCCTTTACGTGTTATTACTGCTACCGGCTCCCCGACACAGAGCTTGTAGCGGTCTCAGCCTGAGTACTAGTGTTGCCCTCATTTGCATATCACATAGATGGTTACTTAGTTTACCCTGCTGTTCATTTATTTATTGCACTGCTTATTATTTGGCTTATTTTTATCTTGTGCCTTGCTTTGTCCACTGAGGACCTGGAATGGATTATGTCCCCAGGTTTAGCTGAGGAGCAGTATCCCGAGATATACGGGACAGGAGCTGAAGCTATTGCTGGAGCTGAACCGAACACTGAAGACGAGGTGACTGCCGAGGACTTCTCCTGAGTGCTTGTTCCAGTACTCAGTATTTATTTCATGTTTACATCTTTTGTTCCTGGCCTATGAGCCAGTTTATTTCAGACTATAGTCGGATTGTTGCTCCGACTGACTTGCTGTGATGATGTTGCTACTTATTTCCATTTGATTATGCAGTTTATTTCTTTATCTTCATGGATGAGATTAGTGTGACTTGTGTAGTAGACCTTATTTACAGCTTAAGTACGCCCTGATGGCTCCATTAAAATTGGGTTATCCATCGGTGCGTGCTGCTGGCCATTGCCACGCATCTCCAGTCCCTCGGCATTTTGGGACTGGGGCGTGACATGGTTTTTGTGGTGGCCCATGCAGGTCCAAACTAAATTGTTCGGTTTCAACTTAGGGACCGAACAGGCCTGCAATAAGATAGGTTATAGGATCTCATCCATATATTTAATCGTTTTTGAACTCTATGTCGAAATCAATTTGCTTGAACTGCATCCTGTTTTGATTCCTCTGTGCGTTCTCATTATTTTCTTTTGATGCAGAGTTATGGATCCCAGACATGGTGACGAGACCCCCTTGGGTACACCGACTGAAGCAGGGCTTACCTGCGAGGCTGGAACGACGCCAGATACTAGAGGACAATCCTCTCAGAGCAATCAAACTGGCCAGCCAAGTTCCAGGTTCAGGCTTGATGACATCCCGCCTCCTCCCCAGTTCCCTCCAACGATGCCTGTCTTTCCCCCAGGACAGGCAATGGACGGCCAGCAAATGTTCCAGATGTTCTATGCCATGATGCAGGCACAATAACAGATTCAACAGGAGACCCAACGCCGGGACGCCGAGAACCTAAGGAACAGCCTGGTCGCAGCATTGGAGCATGCAAATCCACCAAATAGGCGGCCAACGACGGGATCTATTACGGATTTCCGTCAACTCAAGCCTCGTACCTTCTCGGGCAAGGAAGGACCAACTGAAGTGCATGAATGGCTTACAAACACACAGCATCAGTTGGAGGCCGCTGAACTACCAAGGGACAAATGGATGACTGCCATCAGGATGCAACTGACGGACAACGCACATCATTGGTGGCTGTCCGAAGAAAGAAGGCTCGGACATGATCAGGTTACCTGGGAGGAGTTCTCCAGACTCTTCCAGGAAATGTACATCCCTGCTGTGGCTCGGTCAGAACTCCGAGACAGATTCAACCGCCTGATCCAGGGCAACATGACGGTGGAGGAATACAACGCCAAATTTATTCGCTTGAGCCGCTTCGCCCCTTCTCTAATTCCTACCGAAGAAGAGAAGGCGGAGAAGTTCTTTGATGGGCTCAGGTTCGAGCTTCAGAAGTTAATCGGATCAGTCGCGCCCACCTCTTACACCGACGTCCTAGCTGCAGCACGTCGGCTGGAGCGCGTTACTTGGAGGGAATCAAGCCTGAAATGTCCCTTCTCCTCAGCACCGTCCAAGTCATCACCAGGGGAATCTGCTAAACGTCCCCAGAAGAGTCCACCTCCAAGAGCAGCAACTAAGAACCTGCCTACTTGCCACTACTGCAGCAAGGTAGGACATATTGAAAAGGAATGTCGACGCAAGCTGGGACTCTGCCTGGTTTGCGGATCTGGACAACACTTCTCCAAGGACTGCTCGGAACGTCGAAAGGGAGTTCCGAATCGACCAGCTCCACCTGCAGCTCTTCCAACTGGGGGAGCAACACAGACAGGGCCTGGAGGAGCCAGGCCACCTCTACCACCTCAGGCAGCACTGTTCCAACAAGCTCGTCAGCAAAGGGGTCCCGCTCAGGGACGAGGTCAGGCATATGCACTAGCAGTCACTGAGGAAGCTACTGCAGGCGAAGTGATAGCAGGTACCATATTAGTAGCTTTAATTCCTGCTGTAGCATTATTTGATTCTGGAGCTTCGCATTCATTTATTGCTGCTAGCTTCGTAGCCACACATAGAATAGCTACCGCACCTCTCTCGAAGATGAAGAGAATACTAACGGGAGGTGGAATTATCCCGGTTAGTGATACTTGTAGATCATGTTCGGTAGTAGTCTGTGGCCGAGAGATGCGAGCCTAATTTCTGATCTTTTCTATGCCTGATTATGATATTGTACTTGGTATGGACTGGTTAAGTCAGTACCATGCGACACTGGATTGCCGGCTTAGAAAAGTGATATTTAGACCCCCTAGCCTTCCTGAGTTTGAATTTCTTAGAGGAGCTGTAGAACAAGGGGTCCAGCCAACTCTTAGGGTATTGACTGTAGAAGAAGATTCAAGTTACCCAAGAGTCATAACGGAATTTGTGGATGTATTTCCCGACGATCTTCCAAGTTTACCACCTGATCGGGAGATAGAATTCACAATAGACCTAACTCCAGGAGCCGAACCTATCACCTCATCGGTATATCGGCTAGCACCTAAGGAGTTAGTGGAGCTGAAAACACAAGTTGACGACCTTCTGGAGAAGGGATTTATCCGGCCCAGTGTTTCACCATGGGGAGCACCTATACTTTTTGTACCCAAGAAGGACGGATCTGTACGGCTGTGCATTGATTACCGAGCCCTTAATGCTGTAACTATTAAGAACCGGTACCCATTACCACGCATTGATGATTTGTTTGACCAGTTGAGTGGTGCTAAGGTATTCTCCAAGATTGACCTTAGATCCGGTTATCATCAGATTAGGGTGAAGAAAGAAGATATCCCAAAGACGGCCTTCAGAACTAAGTATGGACATTATGAGTTCCTAGTTATGCCGTTTGGTTTAACCAACGCACCTGCTGTATTTATGAGTTTGATGAACGGGGTCTTCCATCAGTACTTGGATAAGTTCGTGGTGGTGTTCATTGATGATATCCTAATCTACTCTAAGAACCACGAAGAGCACGAGGAACACCTTAGAATTGTGCTAGAAACCTTGAGAAGGGAGAAGCTGTATGCCAAACTCAGCAAATGTGAGTTCTGTATGGACAAGGTGCCATTCTTAGGGCATATTATCTCGGGTGAAGGACTGTCTGTGGACCCAGAGAAAGTCACTGCTATAGAAACCTGGCCTACCCCTACCTCTGTTGCGGAAGTGAGAAGTTTTCTTGGACTTGCTGGGTAT
The DNA here is from genome assembly GCA_036927795.1 of Iris macrosiphon. NCBI lineage: Eukaryota > Viridiplantae > Streptophyta > Magnoliopsida > Asparagales > Iridaceae > Iris > Iris macrosiphon. The sequence goes on from JAYESA010000020.1 coordinate 39,305,651, forward strand.
TACCGGCGGTTCGTAGAAAATTTTTCAAGAATCGCAGAGCCGATGACTAAGCTGACACGGAAGGATCAGGAGTTCATATGGACGGAAGAATGCCAGAATGCCTTTGAAGAATTGAAGAGGCGTCTAACAACAGCACCAGTCTTGACTCTTCCCTCAGGGTCAGGAGGTTTTGTTGTATATAGTGATACGTCCGGTAGTGGACTAGGTTGTGTCTTGATGCAACATGGCAAGGTTATCGCTTATGCATCGAGGCAGCTGAAGTTCCACGAGAAGAACTACCCAACGCACGACCTGGAGCTAGCTCCAGTTATTTTTGCATTGAAGATCTGGAGACATTATCTGTATGGAGAAAAGGTCGAGATATTCACTGATCATAAGAGCTTGAAGTATGTTTATACACAGAATGAGCTCAACATGAGGCAAAGGCGTTGGCTTGAGTTGATGGTGGACTTTGACATCGATCTGCAGTACCACCCGGGGAAAGCAAATGTTGTAGCCGACGCCCTCAGCAGAAAACCCTCGGCTTATTTCTTAACAGAGCAGCCTCAGTTATTACAAGACTTACAAGATCTTCAGATAGAGGTTGTTCTACCTGGACAAAATGGGTTGCTGGCTAACCTCGAAGTGAAGTCATCGCTAGTGGAGAGAATCAAGGAAGCTTTGCCTAATGATGCCAGATTTCGAAGGCTGAGAGAAAGAACAGAAGCAGGCTTGCAGACGGGACTTTGCATCCACGAGGACGGAACATTAAGGTGCAGAAATCGCCTATGTGTTCCAAATGGAGAATTAAGGCAGGAGTTGATGACAGAAGCCCATAGCTCCATATACTCGGTTCATCCAGGAGGAACCAAGATGTACCGGGACTTGAGACAATATTACTGGTTGCATGGAATGAAAAGGGAGATTGCCCGCTTTGTGGCGAAATGCTTAGTCTGCCAGCAGGTGAAGGCCGAGCACCAGAGGACTGTAGGTATGTTGCAGCCACTTCCCATCCCTGAATGGAAGTGGAAGCATATTACCATGGACTTTGTCACTGGATTTCCAAGAAGCCCTAGTGGAAAGGATGCAGTATGGGTCATAGTGGATCGGCTCTCTAAGTCGGCTCACTTCTTGCCGTTCAGAGTCGGACAATCCACGGAAGTACTAGCCGACATGTATATGCGTCAGATCATAAAATTACATGGAGTGCCGGTTAGTATCGTATCAGATCGAGACTCAAGATTTACATCTCACTTCTGGCGAAGCATGCAAGAGAGTCTCGGCACCAGACTCAAGTTCAGTACTGCCTATCATCCTCAAACAGACGGACAGTCAGAGCGCACAATTCAGATCCTAGAAGATATGCTGCGATCTTGTATACTGGACTTCGGAGGATCTTGGGAAGATCAACTGCACTTAGTGGAGTTCTCCTACAACAACAGCTATCAGGCAAGCATTCAGATGGCACCTTTCGAGGCGTTGTACGGAAGGAAGTGCAAATCTCCAATATGCTGGAGCGACGTTGGCGAACGTCAAATACTGGGTCCAGAGTTGGTAACGGAGACAGTGGAGAAAGTAAAGCAGATTCAGAACCATCTTCGTGCAGCCCAGGATAGACAGAAGCATTGGGCAGATGTACACCGACGACCCCTGGAGTTCAAGGAAGGAGAGCATGTATTTTTGAGGATCTCGCCCACTAGAGGTACTATCAGATTCGGCAGCAGAGGCAAGTTAAGCCCAAGGTACATTGGGCCATTTGATATCTTGGAGCGCATTGGTGAGGTGGCTTACTGTCTTGCATTACCTCCATCCTTAGAGGGAGTGCATGACGTATTCCACGTCTCACAATTGAGGAGATATGTGTCGGACCCAGGTCATATAGTTGATCATTCTGAGATCTCGGTGGGACCTAGCCTGAGATACGAAGAGCAGCCAGTGGGTATACTCGACACCAGCGAGAAGACACTGCGTGGGCAGACAATCAGGCTGGTTCGAGTAGCTTGGATGCAGCACTCTCCAGGCGAATCGACCTGGGAGCGAGAAGATGTTATGCGGCAGCGTTATCCGCACTTATTTGCAGAATCAGGTAACCTAAGCATTTTAATTCTGTAAATCTTGCCTTTATAGTTTACCCTTCGATTGCGAGGACGCAATCCTCTTAAGGGGGGTAGATTGTAAACACCCTAAATTTTTGATATTTTTTTTTCAATTTTGGGATTTAAAATACATTTTCAGGAATTTACATAGGCCCTGTAGTGAGTTTGTAATTTTTAATTGCCAATAAATAATATTAAAATGTAATGAAAATATGATTTTATGGTGTAAAATAGAAAACCGGACTTAGGGTAATTTTCTGGGATTTTATTGGGCCTCGGACCTATTTTTAAAAGCCTAAAAACTATTTTATAATTAATTAATTAATTACTGGTTATTATTAATTATTATTTTACTGTTATTATTATTTAGTTTTGGGCCCGGCCCGGTCCAGTGGGCCGAGCCTGTTACACCCAGCCCAGCCCTTGGCTTAACGGGTCGGGCGGGTCCTCTCCGTCCGGATCCGCGCCCGACCCGGAACCCGCGTCACCCCCACCCGCTCCCACGTTCGACCCCGTCTCCCCCGAATTCTCTGCCGGCGCCGGAATTCCCGCCGCCACGACCGCGTCACCCCCACGTCGCCTTCCCCTCCGACCTCTCCGCCACGTCGCCCCGGCCGAGCCCTCCCCAGTCCCCCTATAAATAGCTCCTCCTCCGCCTCCTTTCCCCCGAACCCACCTTGCCCTAGCTAGCTCCGGCCGACCTCCTCCCTAACTCGCCGACCCAGCGCCGCCCGCCCGCCGAGAGCCGCCCTCTCCAGCTCCTCTTCCTCCTCCTCCCCAGGCGGACCCGACCCCGATCCCAACTCCTTCCCGCTGCTCGAGCTGCCGGCCGACCCCCTCAACGCCGCCGGAGACCTCGCCGTCCGCCGCCAGCACCGCCCCGAGTCGCCTCGACCGTCGGCCAGTCCCCCAGAGCCTCGGACACGGCGGCAGTACGAGGACACAGCCCCAACCCTAGTCGGACACAGCCCAGGACACGTGTCCAGGACACGGTTCGGACACGGAAATCCCGGTTTTTCGGGTCCCTTCAGGTACTCATAACTTCCTGCTCGTAACCCCGATTTCGATTCCGTAAATTTCTACGCGAAGCCTGTATGACCCTCTCGGTGTCCGGACAAACTGTTCGGGGCATCGCGTCCTGTGGTGATCGCACACCGCGATCCAAAAACAGAAAAAACCCAGGCCCAGTTTCACCATGGAACTGAGTACGTCCCGCCAAACGGGACGACTTGGTCACGCGCGGTCTTCACAGATACGTGTGCCTCGTCGATACGGACGTGTGGGATTTCGCGGAAGCTGATTCGGATGTGCGTGCACACCGGAATCAACGCGTATCCACGGACATCGCTCCGTATCCGCCTTTTCTGCAATTCGCCCTAACTTCGTGCACACACGTCGGATCGAGACGAAACTTGCGCCATCGGACTCGTAGCGATACGCTGGTCCTGTGGGTCAAGTTTGGTTCAATTCTGAGAACGTTGACGAAATCGCGTGTCGTGGGCCCCACAAGCCCCGCTCGACGGGCGATTTCGTGATCGGCTCATCGAAATTCAAATCTGAAAGTTCCGTTGGGTTCGTATCAGCGTTCCTGACCTGTTGACACTAAGTTTGGTGAATTTGGAGACCATTGACCCTGACACATTTTTCGGTGCAAAGCGGGCCCACCGGTGGACCCCGTTTTGGCCCAAAATTACCGTTTTTGCCCTTGTCTCCAAATTGGACTCAAGGACAGGCGTTTCTAGCTGATTGACACCTTCTGAGCGTGATGGTACTGTTTATTTCAGCTTTCGGAGACATCTCTGGAAATTTCTGAAACCAGGACCTTAGTGGAATTCAAACATCAGGCAAGTGCACCTTGCCAAACTTGCAGTCATTATTTTCATATTTTCTGTAAAAATACTCTGCTGGATTTCTTGTGCAATTTCATATAAACTGATTTAAACTGCTTAAACCTAGGAAACATACGACGTACCTAGAGCCCGATCATAGTCGGGTACTGACACCGTACGCGGTGTTGGGTTCGTCATTTAGAGATGGATTTACGACCCCCCTTATTTTGTACTTGACCTCTCAAGTACTCTACAACCCAGGACACTTGACACTATCATGGACAGAATCTTTTCGAGTTATTCGTGGGGATTCTGAATAAGATACAGGACTTGACAGAGTTATTTATTTATAGACAGTATGACTTGTTGCATTAGTTATAATCCCGCTGACATGGACATGAGACGTTATGGTCATGGCTTGCGTGATTACATTGGGTGAGGAGAGACACACAGGCTACAGGCTGTTCTATATATATATCTACTATTATTGTGAGGTTGTAGACTCTCCAGCAGAGCTAGACCCTTTACGTGTTATTACTGCTACCGGCTCCCCGACACAGAGCTTGTAGCGGTCTCAGCCTGAGTACTAGTGTTGCTCTCATTTGCATATCACATAGATGGTTACTTAGTTTACCCTGCTGTTCATTTATTTATTGCACTGCTTATTATTTGGCTTGTTTTTATCTTGTGCCTTGCTTTGTCCACTGAGGACCTCGAATGGATTATGTCCCCAGGTTTAGCTGAGGAGCAGTATCCCGAGATATACGGGACAGGAGCTGAAGCTATTGCTGGAGCTGAACCGAACACTGAAGACGAGGTGACTGCCGAGGACTTCTCCTGAGTGCTTGTTCCAGTACTCAGTATTTATTTCATGTTTACATCTTTTGTTCCTGGCCTATAGAGCCAGTTTATTTCAGACTATAGTCGGATTGTTGCTCCGACTGACTTGCTATGATGATGTTGCTACTTATTTCCATTTGATTATGCAGTTTATTTCTTTATCTTCATGGATGAGATTAGTGTGACTTGTGTAGTAGACCTTATTTACAGCTTAAGTACGCCCTGATGGCTCCATTAAAATTGGGTTATCCATCGGTGCGTGCTGCTGGCCATTGCCACGCATCTCCAGTCCCTCGGCATTTTGGGACTGGGGCGTGACACGTTTACATATTGAAACAAGTATTTCAATGACACCGAGTTCATTCTTTATAGTCCGGACTCACTTGTATTTCTTGTTGGTCTCACTTATAGTTTCTGGACTTGACTTATTACATGTATCTCATACTGGACTCACTACACGTTCTTGTGCACAGACTTACTCTTAGTTTATATTTCTTGTATCTTGCAGTCATTACTATCTTGTTTCTGATATTCATACATCTTTACCTTTATGCACCAGTGACATATGTATATTTTCTTCTTCCATACTTTATTTTATTCACCTTGCTACTTGCTACAACTGTTTTATAGTTTTTGTCATTTAACTGGAACTGCTGTTAGAGGTGTACTTGCTCCAGTCCTGACTGGACATATTTTTTCCAGAGTATCCGGAGGATTGGTGTCCGACGTTTTATGGACCTCAGCCTGTCGATGGTGCAATCAGGGACCCTCTAGTTTAGGAGTGATTTCCGGGTTGGTAGCCGGGATCACTAGGACCTTGTTGTTGTTTTTATTAGCTTTTAGCACCGGATTTGTCTCCGATTTTGGATTGAGATCTTGTATTGTATATGATTTTGGATGATGTATTATTATTATTGATGTTGTGGTTGTTTTAGCTGCAGTTGTTTAGACTTTGTAGTTGTTAGACCTCTGTGTTATCTTATCGTGCTTAGATTCGTGATTGAGTACTTGTGATTATCATTATGATATTGCTCCTCCATTTGGAGTTGAGATCTTGACAGGTTTATATATTATTTGTGTGAGATTGTTAGCTAGATAGTTGACCTAGACAGTGTTCTACCGCCGATGCTGCGGCGTAGGCTGGACGTACCCACGACTCATGTCCGATTTTCCGAGTGCGGGTCGTGACACTTAGAACTTACATTCCTCAGCAGATCTTAGTCCGGGAGACATGTCCCTCACACTATAATTCTCGAACCGATTATTCCAGTCAGCAACGAGACCATGGATTCGTTGTAATGTATTTGCTGTCTCATAACTGTAAATCCCCTGATTTTCAAGAATTTTTAATTTAGAATTTTCCTTAATTTTCTGTAATTTTCTGGAATTTTTCTCTAATTAAACTAAGGTTCTTTAATTATTAAATGATTTTAAATGATGTTTAATAATATTAAAATATTATGAAAACTGTATTTTCTAGTGTAAAATTTAAAATCGGACATAGGGTAATTTTTCAAAAATTTATTGAACCCCGGATGGATTTTTAAAGCCTTAAAAACTATTAATTTATTTAACCTAATTAATTAAACCCAATAATAAACCGGTTTACCCGAACCCAAAATAAAACCGATCCGGACCGGCCGGTCTGCCCGAACCGGCCCAAACCCTTAACGGGTCGGATTCGGGTCAGACCCGACCCGCTTGGACCCGCCCGACCCGGACTAACCCTAACCCCCAAATTCAGAACGACCCGACCCTTCGCCTGCCGGCGGCCGTTTCCGCCGTCGTGGCCGCCGGCGGACCCCCCACTTCACCTTCCCAGACCTGCCGCCTCTTTCCCTACCTATTCCGGCCATAACCCCCGGTGGTCCTTCTCCCCTCGACCCTCTATATATACCCGAGTCTCCGCCGAAAAATCCCCTTCAAAACCATTCTTCTCCGGCGAGCTCAGTAACTCCGGCCATCCCCCTCCAGCATCCGACCACCCGGCGCCACCGCTCAGCCCTCCGGAACCCTCCGCCGCACCTCCAGCAGCCCTCCGCCGCACCCCAGAACCTCGAGCCGAGCCTCAGACGAACCCGACACCGACTCCGGTGCTTTCTGCCGCCTCCGGCACCGATCCGACCGCCCAGACCCGTCGCCGACCTCCCCAGACCGATTCCGGCGACCCTTCATCTGTCCAGCAAGCGTCCGGCGGACTCGGATATGACACAGAACCGTGCCCTAGCCAGGACACGGTCGGACACGTCCAGGACGCAAAATACTCGACTCGGACACGCGTGAATCAGATTTTGAGCCCTGTTCAGGTACTCATAACTTTCTCCTCGCAGCCCCGATTTCTTTTCCGTTAGTTGTATCGCGTAGGCTATGTGACCCCCTCGGTGCCCGTGCAAACCGCTCGGTGCATCTTGACCTGTGGTGATCGCGAACCGTGATCCAAAAACAGGAAAAGCCAACGCTCTGTTTCATCCCGGAACTGAGTACGCCCCGCCAAACGGGACGACTTGGTCCCGTACGGTCTTCACCGATACGTGCGCGTCATTGATACGGACGTGCGGGATTTTGCAGAAGCTGATTCGGATGTGCGTGCACATCGAAATCAATGCGTATCCGCAGACACCGTCCCGTATCCGACCTTTCTGAATCTCATTGTAACTTAGTGTACACACTTCGGATCGAGACAAAACTTACGCCATCGGAATCGTAGCAATACGCTGGTCCTGTGAGCCAAGTTTGGTTCGATTCTGAGAACGTTGACAAAATTGCGTGTCGTGGGCCCCATAGGCACCACTTGACGGGCGATTTTGAGAACGGCTCATCGGAATCCAATTCTGGAAGTTCCGTTGGGTTCGTATCATCGTTCCTGACTCGTTGACACTAAGTTTAACAGATTTGGAGACCTTTGACCCTGACATATTTTTCGGTGCAAAGCGGCCCACATTTGGACCCCGTTTTGCCCTGAAATGACATTTTTGCCCCTGTGTCCAAATTGGACTTAAGGACAGGCGTTTCTAGCTGATTAATATTTTCTGGATCTGATGGTAATATCTATTTCAGCAACCGGAGTACTGTCTGCAATTCCCGCTGAAGCCAGAGCTACAATTGGAGCCAAAAACTCAGGCAAGTGTACCTTGCCAACTTGTAGTTTTGTTACATATTACTTGGACTTAGTTATAACTGTTGTACATGCTTAAACCTAGGGCCATTTGACTTACTTAGCTTCCGATTAATAGTCGGGTGCCAACACCGTACGCGAAGTTGTGTAAGGTCAACTAGAGATGGATATCGTGACATTTACATTCTCGTACTTGCCATATCAAGTACATTATACCCAGGACACCTGACACAAATCATGAGACAGAATCTTCCTGAAATATTCAAGGTGATTCTGTGTAGGTTGCAGGATTTATGACATAGACATTATAATTCTTAGACATTATATTCATAGACATAGTATGACTCACTGCATTAGATATGATCTCACGTGACATGGACATGAGACGTTATGGACATGAGACGCGTGGTTACATCGGGTGGGGAGAGACACACAGGCTATGGGCTGATTATATATATATAAAATCTATAGTAAACTCATAGTATACTCCGCTACCGGCTCCCAGACACAGAGCTTGTAGTGGTATCAGCCTAAGTTCTAGTGATGCTCTCAACTTGCATTTCACATAGATGGTTATATAGTTGACCCTATTGTTTCATTATTTGCTGTACTGTATTTATTTTGGCTTGAGCTTTCTTGTACCTTGCTATGTCCCCTGAGGACCTGGATCCGGATTATGTCCCCAGGATTAGCAGACGAGGTTTATCCAGAGGTATACGGAACAGGTGCACTTCTCGGAACAGTACCAGTATTTGAGGACGAGATGATCGCTGAGGACTTCTCCTGAACATCTGCTTCTCCATGCTCAGTTATTATGTCAAATAGACTCTCTTTCCTGTTTAATTAAACAATTGTAACAGAATTTATATCGGGTTGTTCTCCGAATTACTTTACTGAGACTGGATGTTTGATTTACTTTCCTTATTGCTGTTGATCTTATTATCTTTTGTGTGGATGATATTAGTTCTGACTTGTTGTTGTAGACCTTATATTACAGCTTAATTATGCCCCGATGGATCCATTAAATTAGGTTTGTCCATCGGTGTGTGCTGCTGGCCATTGCCGCGCATCCAGTCCCTCGATATTTTGGGACTGGGGCGTGACAATAACCGACTGTCGGTAGATCATCGGGAATTATTGGGCTCATTCCGAATTGTCGAAGAACACGGTCTGCCGGATGGTACATGGTGAACCGATCATATATAATATGAGATCTGTGTAAAGTAAACGAATATGATGTTCTCTTGATTTTTGGAGCATCATCTTCACATGAGTAAGGTAACCAGGTAACCTATTTAAAGATATTGTATCAAATAGATGTGATGTTTATCTACGATCAAAACTGAAATAATTTAAAGATATTTATTAGATATTTAAAAATTACCTCATGATACTGCAGTGTATCAAATTGGCTACGATAAAGTGATACACTCCTGTATTGGAAGTGTTGATAATCCACTACATCTGTGGGCCAGCGCATAGCAACCGGAATTACTCCAACATCACTGAGAATGCTAGTAACAGGCATACCAATATAGAAGTGCTCGTAGGACCAGAATTATAAAACAAATATATGACTAGTACAAACAAAATTTGCGTATAAAATTACTCCTTTTTTAGGTCTTTCATTCATACCTGAATTAGTGAAATACATCCACAAATACTCTTGCGATTAGATCTCACAAATTTTGTCAGATTGGCGTATAAAAAGGCAAGAGTAGCAGCTCCCCACGCATGCTGAGTAGGTTTTGTCAAATCATCCAAGAATGGAAGAAGCTGCACATTTACCATATTTCCCGATGCATCGGGAAATAGAATTACACCACATAAACAGAGCAGATACGCTCTAGTGCAACGAATGACCTAAAAATATTAAGTGTTATATAGACACTAAATTAAGTCATAAATAAATTTACTAATAAAAATACATACCCGTATTTTATCTACATCAACCACCCCGTCAATAGTGTGATGTAGGTCCATGAAGTTGCCACGAAGCCATACAAACTTCACAAAATTATCGTCTTTTATACCAGATGGAGGGCTAACACCGAGATACCTCCTGATCAGATCAGATCCCTTTAAGTGCGGATCAAAATATATATCGTCACCTTTAATACGTAACCCTAATATATTTGCCACATCAAATAGGGTGATCGTCATCTCGCCGAATGGGAGTTGGAAAGTATTGCGTTCAGGCCACCAACGCTCCGTAAGACTTACAACTAAATGAAGATCGTGGATTAAATATCTAACACGATTTATATAGTGGAATCCAAAGGATTCCACCAAAGCCTTTTGAACCGAATTTAGCTCCCACGTACGATAATTCCTTTCGGTCCGCCAATGTACATGGATCCGGGTTCGTAAACCAAGATCATGGTCGTATAACTATAAAAAATATATGCATTATATTTTGTGTGTAAATTACTTAACTTGGAAACTTATAATTTTAAAAATTACCTCGCCCGTAAATATCCGACTAGAAATGTGGTCTTCATGTTGCTTAATAATAAGCTGGGTAGTCGGTCCACCAGAAATACGACCGTCATTGTGGTTAGCCATATCCAAAAATGTAGATTATATGATGAAGGGGGATTGCTATGAGGAGGAGGAGGAGAAGTGATGTGAGTAGGAGGAGGAGGAGGAGAAGAAGTGGTGTGAGGAGGAGGAGGAGGAGTTCGGGAGGTAGTTATAGGGAGAGGAGGGGGGGGGGGGGGGAAAGTTGAGGGGAGGGGGGGGGGGTCTTCGAGAAGGGGAGGAGTCGGGGTGGGTGGTCTCCGAGGCGTCAGGGGTCAGGGGGGGTCTCCGATGGATCTTGGGAGGAGAGGATAGGGGCCCGCCAACTCAGTTGGCGAGTTCCTCTCGAACTCTGGGCCCCGTCAACTCAGTTGGCGATTGCTCCTCCTCCCTGCAAATACACCAAACTCTTCCATTTTTTTTATAATTATATATAAATATATTACTTTTAAAAAAAAAATCGTTATTATAAAGACTAAAAGATAGTTGCTATAATTATTCTAATATTTATTAAGACTACTTAGAAAGGCTAAAAGACAACTACATTAATTATTATAAATTTATTATTATATTAATATCATTATGTTATATATATATATATATATATATATATATATATATATATATATATATATATATATAGGTAAACGGGATATTAGTCATAGTGTTCATTTTTCTACATGAGCCATGTACATGTGGACCAATAGGAATAGAGTGTACTAGTGCACATGGGATGTTGAAGTCTATTTATATTGATCCACATGTGTATGACTCATGTAGAAAAATGGGAACTATGACTCATATCCCGTTTACCCTATATATATATATATATATATATATATATATATATATATATATATATATATAAAATTTTAAGACTATTTCGGAAGACCAAATGACAACTCATATAATTACCTTGTCGTCCCTTTCAACTTTAATAAAAAATTTAATTAGTACAAAGATGCAAAGGTATATTTGGAATAATTTTTTTTACAGTGAAGCTCAACTATTATCATTATATAGTAGTATAGAAAATAATTTAAATTAGTACAAAGATGCAAGGATATATTTGAAATGAAAAGTTTCACGGTGAAGCTCAACTTTTTTTATTATATAATAGTATAAATATACATATATAATAATAATAATAATATATTTTATTTTTTTAATAATCCGAAAAAATTCAGGTCCAGTCCGAACTCGGCTCCGGTCGAATTTAGTCCGGTTAAGCTAGGCTAGTTTTCCGGAGGTAGAATTTTCTATTGAGAGTCCAAGTCCGATCAAACTTGGTTAACACTTGATCCGGGCTGACCGGACCGGCCGACTCAACACCTTGACTGGAAAAGGATGTCATATTGGCCCTTGGTTTTGACGCCTTATGTGTCTAGGGGACCTGGATCAGTTTTAGCGGACCCCTGCCCGGAAGGAGGATCCATTGATCACAATAATAATATAATAATAAGTAAAAAAAAATGAAAATAATTTATACTTGCAAAGAAAATAAAAGTAGAAGGTCCTAACAACAATTGCACAAGAAAAATTCAAGAAAATAAATTCCCTCCAAAAGTGGAGAGTAGAGAGATGGAGCACCCGACCCTACCTCTCCTGCTCCTCTTGCTCATGGCGGCAATCTCCTCCCTCCCCGTAGCCTCACCGTCATCCGCCGCCTCCATCTTCGTCCTCGGCGATGCAACCGTCAACTGCGGCGACAACACCTTCCTCCCCACCCTCCCCCTCACCCCTCTCTGCCTCGGCTCCCGCCACCGCCTCCTCCCCGACCTCATCGGTAAGATCACCCCCACCAACCCTCTCCTCCGTGTCCGTGTCGTCTAACCCTATTTTTCTTGAAAATTTGCAGCGGAGAGGATGGGACTGCTACCTCCTCCGCCGTTCTACGGCGCCAATCTGACCGCGCCTCTGGCCGGAGTCAACTTCGGGTCGTCGCCGGCGACGATCCTCTCCGGCGGCTGGACCGTCCTCTACCAGAGCCTCGGCCAGCAGGCGAGGCAGGCCGCGGAGGTCGTCCAGATGATGCACCTCGAGGCGGGACCCGCAGCCGCAGCCGCCCGCGTGGCCAACGCCTCGCTCTTCGTGCTCTCCTTCGGGACCGACGACTACTTGGACGTGCTCTCTCGCGGCGGGTCCGAGGCCATCGGGCTGAAGTTCGGGCCGCGCGGGGTGGCCAGGATCCTCGTGTCGCAAATGGTCCGCGCCGTCAAGGTGAGAAGAAATATCTAGTATGTTTATCAGTTCGAAATAGGCTATGTCGCACAGACACGCGTACGACACAACACGGTACGGACACAACATTGATTTTTGTGTGCGTTCTAGTGTTCTTTTTGAGTGTGTGTGTGCTGTGTCTGATACATGTTTGATAAAACGTTACGTGGAAATGGAAGTGCCTGTGTTTCCTAAGAAATAACCTTTCCTATTGCAAGCATTCTCAAGTTTGATAAAGTTCATTAGGAGATTGAAGGTCATTTATTCCCTTGATCCCCTCCATTTTTTTTATTCTTATTTTATGTTTTTACACAATTGATGGATTTTTGCATGAATTATGAATCTTTTAATGAACTACTTGAATTTTAGCCAAGGTTGTGTAGGTAACCAAGAAATTCATCAAAATGATACATTTTTGTTGGGCTATTGTACATCTATGTTGCCCGGATCTGGATACGACACAAGATGATACAGGCAAGTAAACTTATTTTGGCGTGTCCTACTGTATTTACGTGTTGAACACAATGCAAGACAGACATGACATCAGTTTTGCAGTGTTCACTTCCTAGTTGTACATGCATTGAAAACAAAAACAATAGGTTTTAAAACGGTAAGCGTGCATCAGTCTAGAATTAGCCTTGGATAGGTGTAATTGCACTTTGTAACTTTGGTCGATTTTTATCTTAAACCTAATGTTAGAGAGGAGATAGCCATTGACACAGCTGAATGGAAATAAGGACTCGAGCAACCAGGACCCAAGATTTTGGGATAAAGACGTTGTTGTTGTTGTTGTTGTTGTTGTTTATCACTTAAACCCATGTGAGATGCTCTTCAATTATATTCTGGTTTAAGTGTTTCTGACTGAAATCAAATCTTGACTTAAAAAAAAGCTAGAATGGGAATTGTTCACATGACATCAAAAATTTGCAAATACATACAACCAAAAAGGAAAAAAAACCAATGTCGCAGGACACGGCAAAATGGTGTCCGTATCTGTATCATGTCCGTACCTGTGTCTATATTCGTGTAACATAGGTAACTAATTCCATACCTATTTGAAAATATCTTTATCTTGTATCCGTATTTTGTCCGTATCTGTTTTTGTTCAACATACTGTGACTATGCAGTTCAAAACTGATTATCTTGTTGACATTACTTCCTAGTGTAGGTTATTATTGTTTCAATATTAAGATTTGATCAACCAATGTGATGACAATGGATGATGCAGGGTCTGTACAATGCAGGGGCTAGGAGGATTGCGTGCTTTGGGGTGGGGCCCCTCGGCTGCACTCCGAGGATCGTCTGGGAGGGTATGTGGGGCTCAAATGCTGGGAATTGCGTTGAGGAGGTGAACGAGATAGTGTCTGGTTACAATACCAAGTTAGCCACAAGGCTTCTGAAACTGAACTCTGAGCTCGCAGGGATACAGATAGTCTTCTGTGACATATATGCAGGGATGTCGGAGATCATCTCCAATGCTCAACTTCATGGTACTAAACCATTTGCTTCCTCCATATTGCTTTGCCTATTGTACACTGATGAAACATTATTTCAACTCCTGTTATTATTAACTAGTTTGGTTAAAAATAATATTGCTATAGAAACAAACTTGTGAAGAGTTACATATAACTCGTGTGACATGTAGGTTTCAGTAATGTAAGGGATGCATGCTGTGGAGTCGGTGTGTTTGGAGGGATGATGGGGTGCCTGACCCCAGAGATGGCTTGCAGTGACCCGTCAAGCCACGTATGGTGGGATTTCTACGGTGCTACAGAGGCAGTGAACATGCTGCTTGCCAACTGGTCCTGGTCCCCACCCGAGACCAGATTTCAGATTTGCAACCCGGTCACCCTTAAGCAATTGGTGTCCGCTCAGTAACTTACTGAGATTCTTCCAGGTGCACTCTTTTATCCTGTTCACGTGCTTGTCTGAAAAAGCATTGTGTATTTCCTTGCCTGGTAAGCAAATTTGTTATGCACCTAGGTATAGTTAGATATATCATTTAGCATGATATGTTATGATTTCACCATTTAGCATGATATGTTATGATTTCACCATAGTTACAACTTACAACAAATACAAGAGCAGAATTATCCCCCTCATTCATGCTGGACCTCACAGTGCCTAATGTGTGTATAACACAGTTGTGACCCAAGATCCCAGGCCGGGGATAATAAAGACTGTCCTTATTCTTAAAAGAAGGAAAAAAATAAGTTGTGATCCAAGCAAGATTTCTAATGCTGCTAATAGATTTAATATGTTTTGGGCATCTGAACTATAAAAAACTTAATTCCTTCAAGGAACCAATTATGCCGTAATGATCATTCATACTGCTAAAGGAGTAGTCATTAGTCAGCCCTAGATATGACATGAAATATGGCATCTTGAAATAAATTTGGCAGATAATGAATTATATATTGACGGAATAAATTCAAAGCAACTGTGATATCAAATAATCAAACAACGAACATCATGACACCTCAACCTTATTGCAGCTATAAGCTATGTAACATGTTAACACAGACATTATCTGCGTTAGTAAACGTGTTGAAACATTTATAGAAATATGGTATATTTTAAAGGTTACTTCCCCCCGTTATAGCTGAAAAGCACCATAAATATACTCTTACATACATTCAAGTTCTTCAGAAATTAGAATCTTTGTCTTTGTCCAATCACTTGTCTAACAATCTCAGCTGATACTTCTCTTTAACTTCACTGTTTTTGGATTCAATCACTTATCTCATTTTCAAATGCTCTCTGCTGCATCTCCTTCTGGAGCTGAATCCTGTATGTTTTTGTGCTTCAGAGGTTGTACACTGTACTTTGGAAAATTGGATAACTAGAAAGAGTTGTGTCAAATATTGGATTCAGCATGATCTTAATGAGTTGGAAGGTTGAAACATGATACAACAGAGGAACCGACTCAACGTGCTATCCTTGTCATGATTCGTAATATTAATAAATCAGGATCGGTGTATATTTCATTCTAGTAAAATCCATATGGATTCTTTGATTCTTTCTGAAGTGGAATTAGTTTACATCAACTTGTAAAGTACTTACTGGGCTTAGTCTAAGAACTTGCACTTTTGTTTTCATTTTCTCAGATGATATGTATGCTTGTGGAGCTCATTGTGGCTGGCTTAGTACCTAGGAACTTCTATCCGTCTAACTTTCCTTTTTGACAATGTTTGGTTCGCGGAATCATGGTCTTGAGAAAGGAAAGTCACTCCTTTCGCGAATGGAACGAGGAGGGAAGGAAAATGATTTCCAAAGAAAGGAAAAGTAGGAGGAAAAATGGTTCCTCCCATCCACCCAAGGATTTACATTGTGGATTCAATTTTACTTCCAATTTCCTTAGCTTTTCAAAGGAAAAGAAAGAACAAAAAATTGATTTACTTTTCTTTCCACAAACTAAACAAGGTTAATTAGTTGGAATATGGACTCAATATTATGTTGTAAGTTAGACTCAAACTTTAAACATTAATATCAAGGTCAATTTTCTTATATAGAGTAAGGACAACTTACGCTGTTGGCCCTCTCCCAAGTTTTTGACCTTTTCCTTTTCCTTTTCCTTTTTCAAGGGAGGTTCTCAACCATCACATGATTCTTCTTGCGTTCTGTAATTTTATTAAATTCTCTTTAATGAAACACTTGAAATGTCTCTCGTAAAGAAGATCATAGTTGTAGGTTGTAACTGTTGGCTCAAGTTTATCAAAAAAATTGTGTTTATCCCAGTTTTAAACAGATTGAGATTAGTTTGAAGTTTAGATTAATTTCTTGGTGGTTAAGAAAGATTTAATGGATATGATTCATTTTCTCTTTATTTTATGGTTTAGATTTTAGACTACAAATATGGGTAAGGATTATGAGAGTGCAACCCTTATTTGTTAATGATTTTGGGTTTTGCAAGCTAATTCTATTCTTTGATCATGTAGCCACCATGGGTGGTCCAACACTTGGAACTCTTGTCCGTTGATGAATCCTGGCCCCAACACAAAAATAAATAAATAATAAAATTCTTTGATTATGTTATTTTGTTTTTCTATTATCACGTTTTTGGTTGTAACGTCTATCATAAGAGTTACATTCTCTAAGACTCGCTTTGTCATATTATATAGCTGGTTATTTGGGTTGGTAGTGAATCTAAATCACACGTATTATGAACGATAATCTACCATATACTATACATCTTAATACCCACGCCCAGTGCACCCCAACAAACTTGGTTGACTCTACTGTTTTCGACGAGGGGGTTGGGGCGAATCATAGATTCATAATACAGCTCTGGACCAGTGGGAACAATCTACATGTTGTAAGTTAGAAATGTTCAAAAACTAACTACTCATGTTCGCACATTATTAAGCTATTAACCAAGGATTATAATGTTTTTTTCGACGGTTTCACATGCTCCGACCCTGTGATTTCGATCCGAAACATGTGAAAAGTATCTCGGTCAATCAGCCGATACTTAAAACCTTAGGTGGCACTGAACAACATAGTAGTCTACTCTACTGAGCTCAGTAGTGTAGTTATAATATCTAAGGCTAATTTGCAACTTGATACCCTCAACCGTCCATACTTTTCAACCTTGTCCTAAACTATTTTAATTACCAACGTAATATCCTGGAAAAAATATTTCTCCAAAATATGCTTTTCTTTTTTTTCCCACCCTCACCCCTGCTGTCCACCCCACCCCCATGTGGCCCTCCGGACTATCCCCTCCCTGCATGCCACCCCTCCTCCGCCACCCCTGCCTGCTGTCACCTCACCTCCTTTTTCTGTTGTGCGTGCGCTGCTGTTGCTTGAGCCGTCGCCATCGTCGGAGAGTAATGTGGACGTGGGGTGGGGTGGGGTGGGGTGGGGGGAGGGGGACATCGCCGGAAAGAGAGGGGGGAGGAGTGCAGCGACTGAGAGAGAGGAGGGAGGTAGGAGTATTTTTTATTTTATTTTATTTTTAGGATATTAAGTTGAAAATATTGAATAGTTGATGGTATCAAGTTGGTAATTAAAAAAAGGCAATTTATTCATATTTTGCTTGAGGGCCTCCCATATTTTTTTTAGTTTATTTATAAGTTTGACCTAAAATATTTTGCTTAAGGGCAGTCCATATTTTAATATAAAAGCCAATGAAAAAATAGATTCCAACTTCTCTCTTCTCCCCTTGCTCTCTTCTTCCTATGCTTCTTCCTTCTTCCAAAACATAATTTTTTCAAATTCTCAAAACCCTTCATTCTAATGCCTAAAATAGTTAGATAAACTAGGTTATAACTAATTTAGGGTTGATATACGAACTGATGAACCCTAAAAATCAACTTTAGGATTTTAAAAAATCGAACAGAGCCGACATTCAGACTTCAAACCTACAGTACTGTAGGCAAATTCTATAGTCTTATAATATATATAGGATTGTAAGAAAGCCTATATTAATGTAGGACTGTGGGACATCCTATAGTCCTATAGAAGATGTAGGACTGTAGGAAAGCCTATAGTCCTATAGTACTATAGGACTATAGGCTTTCCTACAGTCCTACATATACTATAGGACTATATGCTTTCCTATAGTACATATACAATACAGGACTATAGAATGTCCTACAGTCCTATATTACTATAGGACGATAGGCTTTCCTACAGTCCTATATATACTATAGGACTGTAGAATTTGCCTACAGTACTGTAGGTTTGAAGTCCGAATGTCGGCTTTGTTCGATTTTTTGAAACCCTAAGTTTGATTTTTAGGGTTCATCAGTTCGTATATCAACCCTAAATTAATTCTAAACTAATTTATCGAACTATTTTAGGCATTAGAATGAATGGTTGTGAGAATATGAAGAAATTAGGTTTTGGAAGAAGGAAGAAGCATAGGGAGAAGAGAGGGGGGGGGGGGGGGGGGGTTGGAAATTTGGAGCAGAGTAGAAATTTAGAATGAAGGATTTTGGAAATGTTTGGGGGGTTGGACTGTTCTGAGTAAATTTTGGACTGTCCTAATTAAAAGTTATAAAAATTTGGGTTGTCCTGAAGTAATGAGTTGTCCTAAGCAATATATGGAGTGCCTTTAGAATTAGTCTTAAAAAAGTTGAGGGTATCAAATTAAAATTTAGCCTAATATCTATAGGAGCCAACTAACCCACCTCGAATTATGGAAACAAAACTAAAGCTGCTTTTAATTGTTGGAAAACTCTTGACAGATCGAAGGGGGGACCGCTGGCCAGTCCGAAGGCCACGTGGCGTCCTCTCATTGGTCGAAAAAAAATGCCAATGCCAGTCCTCCTGTTAGTGTCAGCAATTTTTTTTGGACAATAGGAAGACATTATGTGGTCTTCGGACTGGCCCGCAGTCCCCGTTTGATCTGTGTAGAATTACTCTTATTTGTTTGTCCCTGTTTGTATTCCGATAGTCCGGTTTGAAGACTTGAATTCTGCAGCACAACTATCATAGATAGTGAAGGGGGACAACAATTTATGCTCAATTGAATAAGGCACGACTGAGATAAGTTGAAAGATTGAGTCGCTTACGAAGAATATATAGAGTAGAAATTAGGGGTGAGTATTATTTAGTTTTGGATCCAGAGCTGAACCGAATTAAAGATTCGATTCGGTTTGAAATTTTTTGATTTGATTTTGGTTTTAAAAATATAAAAAAATTTATTCAGTTTTGGATTTTGGTTCCGGTCTTGATCCAAAACCGAAAAATGGAATAACACTTATACAATTATATAACTACTCTTAATTTTATGCATTTTTATAATTAAAAATGCATGTATTTTTATGTATATTTTGAAAATAATAATTTTATGTATGTGTTTTAAAGTCCAATTTTGATATAGCTAGTCCAACTTTGAATCCAATTTTAATACAACAAATGTATGTATAAAAATTATATTTTTAATATAGTTTAACCACAATCCAACTTTGGGTCCGATATGTTAAACGATAAAAATAATCCAACCAAACAAATCTAATAAACTGAACCAATTATCAGTTTATTTTTTATTATAACTAATTTTATTTTAATTTCGATTTATTTCGATTAAAATTGAATAAACAGAACGGATTTTTTCGTTTTAAGTAATAATTTATTATATAATTATATAAAACGGGATAAGTTTCGGGGAATTGCGGGGGGGGGGGACCACTCGCCAACTCAGTTGGCGAGTTGCTGAGTTGGCGGGGCTCACTCCTCGAGGGCCCGCTCGCCAACTGAGTTGGCGGGCCGCATGCTGAGTTGGCTTAGACCCGTTGCACAACGCTCGTTTGCTCGCCAACTGAGTTGGCGAGTAAGGATCCGTTTCACAACCACTATTAACAACAACGGCTATTACAATCTCCCTCTATAAATTACCTATCTCAACCCATTCATCTCACACTCAATCTACTTCCTCTATTTTCTCTCTTCCCTCTAGCAAAGTCTCCAACACTCTCTCTGTCTCTCTGCCCGCAGCTAAAGTTCATTTGAGGTTTTCTGTAGCCAAAGTTCTCAACCGTCATGGATCGTAGCGTAAGAATTGTATGCTCGCACGGCGGTACAGTAAATGGGTTAAATTACGAAGGAGGAGAAAGTATAATTTTTTCAACTTATCCGAATATTAGTTTTGAAAATATACGTAATCATATTATTGAACGTTGTTCTATTCATTATGATTTTATTTTGAAGTCTATTTTTGGTTCTAATTGTTTTTTGATAGATAGTGAAGATGCATGGAATTATATTCTTGAGATTAATTCACAATCACGGTATATAAAAATATATGTTATTAAAGTGGCAGCAACCTTAGATAGTAGAAATAATGAATATTTTTCTGAATATCAGCATGTTAGTTCAGGTGCTAGTTCTTCTCAACAAATAGTTTCATTTATCCAAGAAGGTCATTCATCAGATGAATCTAACCATGATGATGATAGTGACAACGACGAAGGAAATAGTGATGATTTAGTTGAAAATGTAGATTATAGGGTAGATGATGATGTTGTAAAAGCTATCACTGATGAATTATTTAAGGGACAATCATTTCCTAGTCGTTCTCACTTTAGAAGCTTTATCAGTAATTTAGCAATTAAATATAATTTTAGTTGTTCAGCTAGTGATATGAATAATGCTCGTGGAATTATATATAGTTGTGATCAACCGAATTGTAATTGGAGAGTATATGTAAAATCTATTGGAAATGGCGATATAGTTAAAGTTAGTACATTAGAAAATCGTCATTCTTGTTTAGGAAGACTTAGTACAGGACGTCATCGACTAGCTACCGCTTCATGGATTAAGACCATGATAATTGACATTATTAGAGATAACCAGTCATACAGTCCATCACAAATTGTTAAAGATATATATAGGGAGCACCGTATACAAGTTAGTTATTCCAAAGCATGGAGAGCCCGAGAGACAGCATTAGCTGAAATTAATGGTAGTTATGATGAGGCATACGCTAGTCTTAGGAGTATTGTTATAGAATTATGGAGACAAATCCAGGTAGTACATGTTTTATTAAAACTACCGAAAATAATAGCTTCCAACGAATTTTTATTTGTTTTAAAGCATGTATTGATGGATTTTTAAGTGGATGTTTACCAATTATTAGTACTGATGCTACATTTCTTTCGTCAAAATATCAAGGTATCTTATTTATTGCTTGTGCTCACGATCCTAACTATCAATTATATCCTATAGCTTATGCTGTTGCTGAAGGTGAGAATAGTGATTATTGGTCTTGGTTTTTAAATTCTCTTAAAATATCTTTTGAAAGTTGTTTTAATGATTGGAGTTCAATTTCATTTATATCTGACAAGCAAAAGGGTTTAATAAATGCTGTTCGTGCTATTTTTCCTGCATCTTCTCATTTTTTTTGTATTCAACATTTTAAACGAAACATGAAAAAAGTTACAAAAGAACCAGTATTTCAACGCTTGTTAGACTCGCTTGCTAGATCATATAATAAAACGGATGCAGAGAGTGTGTTTGATATAATTAAAGCCGAAAACATAGTGTTGTACGATTGGCTTCTTGGTGTAAACGATGAAAGTCGTCGATTTGAACATTGGATAACAGCGTATGCTAGTTGTCCTAGATTAGATATTAACACTTCTAATCTTGCTGAATGTTTCAACAGCTGGATTAAGAAATTACGAGATAAGCCAATAACAACACTTCTCGATGGTATTAGAGCCAAGATTATTACACTTCATGACAATCGTAGAAAGTTTGCTGAAAATGTTGACACAGATTATTGTCCGAAGATGTTAAAAAATATGGCTTCTATTATCAAAGAGAAGAACCACCTAGAAATATTAGCTATTGATAGTTATAGGTTTGAAATAATAGACCGGGCAACAAGTAGAACCTATATTGTTAATCTAACTGACAGATCTTGTACATGTTTAAGATGGTACCATACTTATATACCATGTATACATGCATATTTTGTTTGTAGATATTGCAATATTAGTATTGATAGTTTTTATCCTGCAGTATTTTCGACGGCTACCTTGAGGAGTGTATACGCGCAAAATATGGAGCCAATTCCAGTTCCCTACGAGATCCAAGGTCCTTTGGTAAGAGGACAAATTGGGGTGCCAGATGTAAGACGCAAAGCCGGAAGACCAAAGAAGAACCGCATCAAACCCCGGGAATCATCGACAAGAGATCTACGATGCAGTAATTGTGGTGCTATGGGACACAACCGAAGAAGATGTACTAGTCAACCGAGAGAGTAAAATATAATTGTTCAATACCCAAATATTTATGTAAAAATCCATTACAAATCATACAAAAATTGCAATAATACAATGTTAAAAATTTTCTACTATTCCTCGTCCTGGTCTTGTTGAGTTTGGGTAGGCAGCGGTGCTGATGGAGTCAAAAAAAATTGTGTGAATATCTGGTAGCTTTCATCTCCAGCTGTCTCGTAACTCGGTCCGGCTCCAGGAGTCTCGTAACTCGGTCCCGCTCCAGGAGTCTCGTAAGTCGGGTAGGCTCCAGCATACTGGTAACTCGGGCCCGCTCCAGGATACTGGTAACTCGGGGTCGCTCCAGCATACTGGTAACTCGGGCCCGCTCCAGCAGTATCCCGTCGACGACGACGAGAGTGTCTCTGTCGTACTAAGCCGGTCGGATAGTCCGGTGGAAGACGGGATTGTACCGGAGGCATTTCCGGTTCCGGTCCAATACCCAGATGCCGAACACGAGTAACAAGCTCCCCCATAAGACGACGAGTCACATGTTCCTCCATATGAGGTTGTTGTAAATGTTGCTGGTATACCCCACTCTGAAATTTGAAACATGTAGATTAAAATATTTATCATATCTATGTATATGTATTTTTTAAAAGTATAATGAAGTTAAAGTATAATGAAGTCATACCAAATCATTAATTCCATCAATAAAAGCACGCATAGTAGAATCGTCTAGGGATCTAGTCTTGAACCTGGGCTCCTCATAGTGGTATACTCGGTTGCTCATAAGAGGGCATCCCCACCATTGTCTGTAGTCCAGGCTACCTATGTCTGCAAAATATAAACAAAATTTTAGCAAACTATTTACACTAAATCAATACGAATAATGAGTAACTTATAACTTACATTCCTCAGCAGAATTTAGTCTAGGAGACATGTCCCTCACACTATAATTCTCGAACCGATTATTCCAGTCAGCAACGAGACTAATGATTCGTTGGAATGCATTTGATGTCTGATAACCGACTGTCGGTGGAGCATCGGGAATTATTGGGGCCATTCCGAATTGCCGAAGAACACGGTCTGCCGGATGGTACATGGTGAACCGATCATATATAATATGACATCTGTGTAAACTAAATGCACATGATGTCATCTTGATTTCTGTAGCATCGGGTTCACATATGTACGGTAACCAGGTTACTTATTTCAAGATATTCTAAGAGATTAGATGTGATGTTTATCTACGATCAAAACTTAAATAATTTAAAGATATTTATTGCATATTTAAAAATTACCTCATTAGACCGCAGTGTATCAAATTGGCTTCGATATAGTGATACAGTCTTGTATTGGTAGTGTTGATAATCCACTACATCTGTAGGCCAGCGCATAGCAACTGGAAAT
Organism: Iris macrosiphon; assembly: GCA_036927795.1. Lineage (NCBI taxonomy): Eukaryota > Viridiplantae > Streptophyta > Magnoliopsida > Asparagales > Iridaceae > Iris > Iris macrosiphon. The sequence goes on from JAYESA010000020.1 coordinate 39,329,331, forward strand.
ACTCCAACATCACTGAGAACGCTGGTAACAGGCCTACCAATATAGAAGTGCTCGTAGGACCAGAACTATAAAACAAAAATATGACATTAGTACAAACAAAATTTGCGTATAAAATTACTCTAACTTTTTAAGGTCTTTCATTCATACCTGTATCAGTGAAATACATCCACAAATACTCTTGCGATTGCATCTCACAAATTCTGTCAGCTGGGCGTACAAAAATGCAAGAGTAGCAGCTCCCCACGCATGCTCGGTAGGTTTGGTCAGATCATCCAAGAATGGTAAAAGCTGCACATTTACCATATTTTCCGATGCATCGGGAAATAGAATTGCACCACATAAACAGAGCAGATACGCTCTAGTGCAACGAATGACCTGGATTTATTAAGTGTTAAACAAATTTATTAAATTGCACCACTAAATTAAGTAATAAACAAATTTACTAATTAAAATACATACCCGATTTTCATCTACATCAACCACCCCATCAATAGTTTGATGTAGGTCTATAAAGTTGCCACGGAGCCATGAAAATTTCACATAATTGCCATCTTTTAGACCAGGAGGAGGGCTAACACCGAGATAACTCTGGATCAGATCAGATCCCTTTAAGTGCGGATCAAAATATATAGCGTTATCTTTAATAGGTAACCCTAGTATATTCGCCACATCAAAAAGGGTGATCGTCATCTCGCCGAATGGGAGTTGAAAAGTGTTGCGTTCTGGCCACCAACGCTCCGCAAGGCTTACAACTAAATGAAGATCGTGAATTAAATATCTAACACGATCTATATAGTGGAATCCAAAGGATTCCACCAAAGCCTTTTGAGCTGGATTAAGCTCCCACGTACGATAATTCCTTTCAGACCGCCAATGTACGTGGATCCGGGTTCGTAAAGCATTATCATGGTCGTATAACTATAAAAATTATATGCATTAATAAAGTAAACATAGGCATTCTAAAAAATATATACATTAATAAAGTTAGCAACTTGTAATTTCAAAAAATACCTCGCCAGTAAAAATCTGAGTAGAAATGTGCTCTTCACGTTGCTTAAGAATAAGCTCGGTAGTCGGTCCGCCAGGAATACGACCGTCATTGCGGGTAGCCATCGCCAGTAAATATCAAGAGGAGGAGAATTTGGTGTAAGGAGTGTTTGGGGTAGGAGGAGAATGTGAATGTTGTGAGAGGAGTGTTGGGTGGGGGGGGGTGTTTATAGGAATGTGGGGATTATAGCCGTTGGCCAACGGCTGAAAATGCAACGTTGCATTGCTCGCCAACTCAGTTGGCGAGCGGCCCCTCGAGGAGGGTGCCCCGCCAACTCAGTTGGCGAGCCCCTCGCCAACTCAGCAACTCGCCAACTGAGTTGGCGAGTGATCCCCCCCGCAATTAACCATAACTTATCCCATTTTATATAATTATATAATAAATTATTACTTAAAACGAAAAAATCTCTAAACAGAATACTCCTCCCTAGTAGAAACTAAGTTCAAAGAACAATGATAAGTCAAAAGCCACTTCATAAAGTCATATCAGTAGAAGAAACATGTTTATTTGTAGAAAGAACAAACTCTCTGTGGGTAAGAATAATGATTGACAATAGAAATATATTTAACAAACATTTTAATTATAAATATAGAAACTAGTATAATTTTTTATTTATTTAAAAATTAACAAATGTCTCAAATTTTTTATATATAATATTTAAAATTTTAAGATATACCTTTGCTACTTTAACCAAAATTTTAATTATTTTACACATAATGAAATCATTTGCTAATTTTTTAAATAAAAAAAAATATATAGTAGTTGATTGTCAAGATCTAGACAATGTACTTCATAATGCTTTACTTCCACATCATCAATTATAAATAAAAATATTTATAAAAAAAGGAAGAAGTGAAAAAGTTGTTTTGAAAGTTAAAAATAATAATTTTTATTGTCTTCTCAATATCTTTGTATTAGAGAACATTTTTTTATCTCATTGTCTTGTGTAAATATAATCTTGCCACAGAAAACATATATTATTTTGTGCCTTATATCGTATAAGAATCACAACAAAAAACAAAACAATAGAGTTGAAGATGCTCTTAGTATAGATATTATTAATCATATTTGTTGCAGATAAATAAAATGTAGGTAATGTGGGTACTAGAGGGCTCTCTTGAATTGGCCCAGTGTGTGGCTCATCAGAACCCTCAAAGAGGTTGTCAGGTCAGGTGGGATAAACTGACCTTTGTAAGCATCCAAATTCTGCATGTTAATGTAGAGCTAATACTTAGGGCTGGTCGCAAATCTAGAGCATAGGAAAATTTGAACCAATTTTGTGAATTATAGTGTAAGGACATGCGCACCGAGCATTTAATTTCTTTACCACATGTGCATGTGTCGCAATGTGCTTTTAATTTCTTCAACCACTAAATGAGCACATGTGTCGCAATGTGCTTTTAATTTCTTCAACCACTAAATGAGCTTTTAATTTCTTCAACCACTAAATTTTGGTTCTTGATATCCCTTAGAAGCTAAGTCCCGAAAGGATTTACCGACTCGGACTCGAATCCTGGCTCAAGGACGCAAAGTAACGTTTTGTTGACACATTTTGCACTTAGCATTATCGAATAGCGCTAGTGCGCTCCTTTTATGCGCGAGTTGTATCCACGGTTGCTTGCTCAGACGCATGTTTCGTTTATGGCGGTCGAGGCGTTATGCGACCAGGGGCTATGCGGTTAGGCATTATGCGGTCAGGTGCTATGCGTCCATGGGCTATGCGTCCCAGCGCTATGCGGCCATGAGATATTCATCCAAGTGCTATGCGGTCAAGTCGCTATGAGGCAAGGTGCTATGTTTGATGTGGATGGGACATGATCTGTTGTTGTCGGCGTCATCATGCGGCGCAGGCAGCACGCGGCGGCGCGTGTTTTTCTGTGCAACGCTGCTGCTTTCCGCGCTGTCTGCTCTCAGCGACTACTTTCGGCGTTTGGCGGCGCATGCGCCGTGGTTTCTGGTCGGACAGCGCATATGGGACACGTGCTTTCTCGTGCCGCATATGTGCTTATTTTCTTTATATATAGATGAGCTACTCTTTTATTTGGGGAGTTGAAACATTTCAACTGTACCAGAAAAAACCAAAGAGCATTATACGGCACCAGTGAGCACCCTCCCACAAAGTATTTTTTGAGTGATTCGAAGGTGACCAAGAGCGTTCCAGAAGTTCTTGTGTGAACTTGCTGGATCCTGGAGACAGTTCGTCATATAGCGCAAATCTTACCTTGAGTACCGGTGGTTTTGATCACCTCAGCAGGAGTTCTTTTCTTTGTATTTTCTTCTTTTGCTCGTTCTTTCTCATTGTAGCGTCTACGAACGTAAAGAGAAGAACGTTTTATGTTTCTTTCTGTGTTTGCTTTCTCCTTTGTCAGTTTGTAACATGTTCGTAGTTTGTGCTGCTGTGGAGTTGTGTCACTGTAGAGGCGCCCTCGAGTGACTCATTGTGCACCAACTTTTGTAGAAAATGAACTCTTGTGTGAGTCTCTACTTTGTGGACCTCCTCTCTTTGATTTGGCTTAGGGACTAACATAAACAACATATAATAAAGTTCATGGTGTCTATTGGGCCGGCTCGGCCCAGAGCCCGATTTGACCAATTTCGGGTCGGGTCGGGCTTAGTTCGGAAGAGGAAGTGGACCGGATCGGCCATTTCCGGAAGGGAGAGGGGATAACGTAGCCCGGACCGAGACCCAGGTAGCTTCGGGCCGATCCGGGTTCGGACTTAATCAGCGCTGGGCCGAGCCTGGCCTGCGGGCTGAACAATTTTAAAAAAAAATCTAGTAGATTTTGTTATATGTTTATCTCATTAATGTGTTATGAATTGGAATTAGTGGTTAGAGGAGAACTCATAGGCGAAGTTTGTTCCTAGGGGTCTTGGTTTTGATTCCCACTCTTGCCATTTACAGAATTTTTGTTTTTAATGTATATAATTTAAACCAGATACCGGTTCACCCGAACCTAGATCGGGTCTGAACCGGGTCGGGGGACCGGTACGGGCCGGACCTTGTCAAGCGGGCTCACGGGGTTAAACCGGTTCGGACCGATTCTTGAACCGGGCCGGACTTTCGGACCAAAAATATAGATCCAGCCCGAACCCGCTATACATGTGGGCCGAGTTGCGCCGAGCCGTTGACCGAGTCCGGATCGGATCCATTCCGTCTGGCCCATTACACACCTTGAAATAAAGTGCTAGAAACGAAATGCTAACCCCAAACAAATGGGCAAACAAAAAGTACCGGTGCAAAAATAAAATACTTAATGCCACATGTGCATGTGTGGATTATTTACACTAGTTATTCCTATATTTTATGTTTATTATACAGATCTTTTCTATTTTTAAACTAGTTACTGTTGGTTTTGCTTTTCTTCAAAAACTCAAATTCCTCTTCCTATCTTTAGTCCCACATCGGATGGGGCAAAGCCCTCTTGTGTACATATATTACTTTCTCTTCTTTGCTCTATTAAGTTGTTGTGTGGGGAACCCCTTGGGCCACACGCGCGCGCCGCCGCCGCCGCCCGGCCCGGCTCGGCTCGGTTCGGCGCGCGTAACGGGTGCGGATACGTGCCCACATCTGCGGGCGCCGAATGCCGATCCGATTTCCTCTTCGAGTTCGGGCTGGGACCCTAAAATTCTTTTTGCTCCTCTTCTTTCTTTCATTTATTTTTCTTAACGTTGGAATTAATTTCTGAACGTTACAATTGTTTTGAACGTTACAATTTTTCATGTCCAGATTCATTCGTTTAATTCTCCTGTGTAACGGCTGAATTAATCGTAAATTAATTCTGACCGTTACACAATTGTATTATATATTCGTCTGTGTTCTTTGTAAATCGAATCAGAAAAAATTCCTTTACGAAAAATCTCTGTCGACATTCTGTTAGTTCTTCATCGTCTCCAAGCTCTGGGCAGAGCTAAGTTCTAGTCGTTCTCTTCAAGTCGTGTGCGACAACGAGATTCCGGTAGTGCGGAAGTTTTACCACTAGGAGTGTCGGGAACGTCTGCACACTTATCCCGAATAAACTCTTAGGGCAGTGCTTCGTGCACGACTTCCCCAGAGGTCGGTAACATCTAATTTTATTTTTTGTATTCTGAAATTTTTCAGTAAGTAAAAGACAATATATTCTAACAATCTAAGAGTTTATTCTTGTTAGAATTGTTTTAATACTTACTGTTAGAATTTTCTGTACTGTTACAATTGTTAGAAAATTTCAATAGTCACTGTTGTTATAAATAATTGATAGTTTAATTTCAATTTCAATAGTCACTGTTGTTAGAAAATAGTCACTGTAAACAATTTCAATACTTACTATTGATTTGCTTCTCACTGTTGTTATAAAGAATTGATACTTTAATTTGCTTTGATTTGCTTCTCACCGTAAAGAATTGATAGTTTAATTTTGATCAATTACTTCATATTCTAAAGAATTCTTAGTCTAAAGAATTTATAGTTACTTAGTGTTAGCTAATAGTTACTTCACTGTTTTCTAACAGTAAGAATACTTACTGTTGCAATTGACAATTTTTGTTTCAATTGTTTCAAAATACTTATTAGTTGCTGGATGCTGAAGCAAATTCTTTTGCTTAATTACTGTTAATACAATTTGCTTCTCACTATTTGCTTCTAATTGATAGTTAATACTGTTTCTGTAGCAAATTCAAGTTAACAATAGTTACCGTATTTGTTCACAATAGTTACTGTAGCAAATTCAAGTTAACAGTAGAAAACTTCTACAAATTTCAATTTGCTTAATATTTACCATAGCAAATTTCTTATTATTTGTTTACTTATCAAGTTGCTGACTATTCTGTCAAATTGCAAATTTGCTTAAAGTGTTTTAAAATTATTAGCACATTTGATAATTTTCTCAATTGCAATTTTTATCACATATTCACTTAGTATTTTTGAAAGCAATCTAGGACCAAAAGAAAATAGTTTAGTAAAAGGGAAATTGCAAATAAAATCTTCAAATCTAAAGTTTCAAAGTAGAGACAAACTCGGGCACAAGCCGAAAGGGTCCTTCTGTCAACCGGGTGTAAACAACCCTAAGCGACACGGTACTTAAGAGTCTTCGGACCACCGCTAGCTGGGAACCGGCCCCTACAGCTAACCTGAGTTGATCAACACTTGAAAAACTAAAGATTTTAATATTGATTAGCAAAGACCACCTAAACTATTATCTTGGACATTGTTATTAAATAATTTATATTTTTCAGACTGCAATCATGACTGGTAAGGAGGAATCCTCTACTGCTAAACCTGCTAAGTTTGATGGCTCATACTTCAAGAGATGGCAGAGCCAAATGAAATTTTGGCTCACGACCTTAGGACTTATTTCTGCTATTGATGGGTCCACACCCATCACAAATGATTCTGATGAAACTGAGTCTGACATAGCAGTGTCCATCTCATCGAAACCAAAAACTCCAAAAGAGATAGACTTCCATTGTTTTCATAGAATTCTAAGCGCACTATCTGAATCCTTGTATGATATATTTTTTGAATACAAGAGCGCTAAAGAACTGTGGAAAGCCTTGGAAGATGAATACGGCTGTGATGATGCCGGGATAGAAAGGTTTAATTCTTCAACCTTTAATAGGTATTTCATGGTAGATAGCAAACCAATGAATGACCAGCTCCATGAATTCCAAGAATACCTTAGACATATTCAAGCCAAAGGGACATCTTTCTCCAACGAACATAAAATAGCATGCCTAATAGACAAGCTACCTCCCTCTTGGTCTGATATGGCTAATGATCTTATCCATACACAAGGAGAACTTACCTACAATCAAGTCCTAAAGAAGATTAGAACCGAAGAACAAATTAGATTGAGGTCTAAGCCTAAGACTGAATCTAAAGCTAAGGTAAACCTTGTAGAAGGCCAAGGAAAACCCAAGTCTAATTTTCCTTATAAACCCAAAAGAATTTCTTCAAGAAGAAGAAAAACTTTCAGTCTAACCACCAAAACCATCATCACCAAAACCAAAAACCTAGAAACTTCAGTCAGACTCAGGATCAAAAGAGATTTTATTTTGTGTGTGGTAAAACAAACCATATGGCCATCAACTGCTACCATAGGAAGAAGGAAGCTGTCCAGACCTCCTACAAAGGAAAGGGCTCAGTTAGACCAGAAGCGAACATGCTTCACAAATGTTCTTCGAGTTCCTTCAGGTCTGTAAGCTTTCAACCCCTTATTAACCTCTCTTACCATTCTGATGATTGGTGGTTGGATTCTGGAGCTAATGTTCACGTTTCGTTTGATCGCTCCTGTTTTTCAAACTATCAGGAATTAAGTGGAGGAGGTGTGACCCTAGGAGATGGCTCAACGGCACAAATTATTGGAAGAGGAAAAGTTAACCTGAAGATGACATCAGGAAAAATCTTAACTCTTCATGATGTTCTTCATGTGCCGTCTGTCAGAAGAAACCTAGTTAGTGGATCCCTTCTTGTAGCCTCAGGATACAAAATTGTCATGGAGGCTAATAAAGTAGTTTTTTCTAAGCATGACTCTTTTATAGGAAAAGGCTTTGTAAAAGACGGTCTTTTTATTTTAAGTACAATGAATAAAATGTCTGATGGTTCTCTCATTGTCTCTAATATAGAATCTTCAAATGTTTGGCATGGCAGACTAGGTCATGTGAACCTAGGTTCTATTAAAAGGATGATGACCTTAGATCTTATTCCCAAGACTCCAATAGATGACAAACACAAATGTGAGATTTGTATTCAAGCCAAACACACTAGATTACCTTTTAAATCTGTAGAAAGAAATTCTGACCCTCTAGAACTTATTCATAGTGATGTATGTGACTCAAATAGGATTTTGACTAGAGGTGGTAGAAAATACTTTGTTACATTTATAGATGATTATTCAAAGTATTGTTATATCTACCTTCTCAAAACCAAAGATGAAGTTCTAGATAGATTTAAGGTCTACAAATCTGAAGCTGAGAATCAATTAGAAAGAAAGATTAAGATCCTTAGATCTGATCGTGGTGGAGAATATACCTCAAATGAAATGACTAACTTCTGTGAAGAACATGGAATAATTCATGAGGTAACTGCTCCATATCCACCTCAGTCTAATGGAGTTGCTGAACGCAAGAACCGCACTCTGTTAGATATGGTGAATGCCATGCTTCTCAGCTCTGGTGCTCCTGATAACTTATAGGGAGAAGCCCTTTTAACTGCCTGTTACATTCTTAATAGAATTCCTAGTAAGACAAAAGATAAGACTCCCTATGAGCTGTGGAAAGGTAGAGCATCTAGGACTAATTACCTTAGAGTTTGGGGATGCCTTGCTAAAGTCAGAATTCTCGAACCTAAAAAGAGGAAGATTGGTCCCAAGACTGTAGACGCTGTTTTCATAGGATATGCCTTAGACAGCTATGCCAATAGATTTCTAGTGACTCACTCAGAAGTAAATGAAATATCTAACAATACCATTATAGAGGCAAGAAATGCAGTTTACTTTGAAAATATATTTCCTTTTAAGGATAGAAGTTCAATCTCTTCCTCCATACCATCTACTAGTTCTCAAGTCCAAATACCTAGCTCTCAATCTGGACAAGACTTAGAACCAAGACGGAGTAAAAGGAATAGGATTGAGAAAAATTTAGGAGAAGGATTCTTCACCTTTTTGATAGAGGGTGATCCCTCAACTTATGAAGAAGCAATGTTGTCTCCTGATGCTCCCTTCTGGAAAGAAGCCATTAACATTGAATACAACTCCATCATGGAGAATAACACTTGGTTTCTAACAGATCTACCTTTAGGGAATAAACCAATAGGTTGTAAGTGGATTTTCAAGAAGAAACTCAGAGCTGATGGTACTATAGAGAAATACAAAGCTAGACTAGTTGCCAAGGGTTTTACCCAGAAGAAAGGGTTAGATTATTTTGATACCTACTCTCCTGTAGCTAGGATCACATCCATTAGAACTCTCTTGGCCTTAGCATCCATTCATGATATGCTAATCCATCAAATGGATGTAAAGACAATATTTTTGAATGGAGATCTAGAGGAAGAACTTTATATGGACCAACCTGAAGGTTTCATTGCTAAAGGTCAAGAAAATAAAGTCCGCAGACTAGTAAAATCCCTCTATGGCCTGAAACAAGCTCCCAAACAATGGCACAATAAACTTGACAAAGTAATTTGTGAATATGGTTTTTTGTCAAATGAGTATGACAAATGCATATACTCTAAAGGTACATGTAAAAGTTGTGTCATTTTATGCTTGTATGTAGATGACATTCTTATCCTAAGTTCATCACTGGAATTGATAAATATTACAAAGAACTATTTATCTAGCCAGTTTGATATGAAAGACCTAGGAGAAGCCAACTTAATTTTAGGAATGCAAGTGACCAAAGGCAAAGAGGGTTATACTCTATCTTTAGCACATTCAATTGAAAAAATGCTAAAAAGGTTTGAGTTATTTGATAAGAAATCTGTCCTTACTCCTTATGACAGCAGTATTGTACTGAAAAAGAATGAAGGACCACCTTTGGAACAACATAAATATTCACAGATGATAGGCTCCCTTATGTATATAACGAACAGGACAAGACCTGATATTGTATTTGCTATTGGGAGACTAAGCAGATATACCAGTAACCCAAATCAGTCTCATTGGACTGCCTTGGATAGGGTATTTAGATATCTCAAGGGCACCCTAGATTACAAACTTCATTTTACTAGGCACCCTGATATCATAGAAGGTTATTCAGATGCAAACTGGGTAACCGACTCACATGATATAAAATCTACTACTGGATATGTTTTTACTCTAGGAGGAGCTGCGATCTCCTGGAGCTCTTGCAAGCAAACTATCATAGCCAGGAGTACAATGGACTCCGAAATGATAGCTTTAGATACAACTTGCACAGAAGCTGAATGGCTTAAAAATCTTATTATGCATATACCTGTTTCTCTTAGTTCTGTTCCTGCAATTTCTATAAATTGTGATAATAAATCTGTTATTGAACTACTAAAGCATGATTCTGTGAATGCTAAGATGAACAGGCACCTGCAGCTGCGCTTCAAGTCAATAAAAAGCCTACTAGGCAAATATGTGGTTCTTGACTATATAAAGTCAGAAAAGAACCTTGCAGATCACTTGACGAAGGGTCTGTCTAGGACTTTGATCCTAGAATCATCGAGGGGGATGGGGTTAAGCCCATAAGTTAGTCACCAGCAGTGGCAACCCAACCGAGTCTGACTGGAGATCCCAAGAAGCCGGTTCAATGGGTAGAAACAAGCTGAACTTAGGTGACTTTATGGAACACTGACTCGAGATTAAAGTCTCATTAAAATAAAGTCCAAGTGGCTGTACATGTGTACAATGACTCCCCATCCCTATGGTGACAGTGTTCCTGTGTGATATGGTTAGGATGAGTTTAAACTCTTAATAGGTCCAAGCTGTAATGCTAGGTTGATTCATATCACCAACCATTAATGACTTACCTATATGAGAGGTCGTGAAGGCCGCGACTATGGGACAGGGCGATCCCAGACAACTCTCATGAATGTGGAAAGTGCGCATGGCCATTTAAAAGCGCCACCCGATAGATCAAGGACCTCTAGCGTACTATGTGTGCTATTTTTCTAAATCTGGTTCAAGAAGTCTGATTCAAGGCATAGTCCATCAAGCACTTCTTCAGATTAAGGCAATAGTCACTACGTGAGATTCAAGGATGTAGTCCATCTCATCTATGCATAGTATTTTACTGCCCAGATGCTCTCTCTCTCTCTATTTACTTCACGCTTATCTCTGTTTCGGAACTTGACTTTTTTGGGAGGGGATTGTTGGTTTTGCTTTTCTTCAAAAACTCAAATTCCTCTTCCTATCTTTAGTTCCACATCGGATGGGGCAAAGCCCTCTTGTGTACATATATTACTTTCTCTTCTTTGCTCTATTAAGTTGTTGTGTGGGGAACCCCTTGGGCCACACGCGCGCGCCGCCGCCGCCGCCCGGCCCGGCTCGGCTCGGCTCGGTTCGGTTCGGCGCGCGTAACGGGTGCGGGTACGTGCCCACATCTGCGGGCGCCGAATGCCGATCCGATTTTCTCTTCGAGTTCGGGCTGGGACCCTAAAATTCTTTTTGCTCCTCTTCTTTCTTTCATTTATTTTTCTTAACGTTGGAATTAATTTCTGAACGTTACAATTGTTTTGAACGTTACAATTTTTCATGTCCAGATTCATTCGTTTAATTCTCCTGTGTAATGGCTGAATTAATCGTAAATTAATTCTGACCGTTACACAATTGTATTATATATTCGTCTGTGTTCTTTGTAAATCGAATCAGAAAAAATTCCTTTACGAAAAATCTCTGTCGACATTCTGTTAGTTCTTCATCGTCTCCAAGCTCTGGGCAGAGCTAAGTTCTAGTCGTTCTCTCCAAGTCGTGTGCGGCAACGAGATTCCGGTAGTGCGGAGGTTTTACCACTAGGAGCGTCGGGAACGTCTGCACACAGATCCCGAATAAACTCTTAGGGCAGTGCTTCGTGCACGACTTCCCCAGAGGCCGGTAACATCTAATTTTATTTTTTGTATTCTGAAATTTTTCAGTAAGTAAAAGACAATATATTCTAACAGTTACAATGACTATTCCTACTTTTTTGATTTATTATACAGAGTACCCCCACTTTAAGATAAAAATAAAAAGTTATAACACTAATTATTTCTATTTCTATTTTTTATTTTCTAGAGTAATGGTAAGAAATGGTCAGTGTAATGAGTTAAAAAACAGGGGTACTATCCTCTCATACAGATTTTTTTTATTTTTTTTGAGACCCTGTCGTACCGTGTGGAATATCCTGCCTTATAATATTTCACCGGAGGCGCACGCGAGGGTTCTATGTTAAATGTACTACAGAAAATTGCCGATCATTTTCTATTGGTATCTTCACCATCGGCAGGACCTTTTAACATCAGCCTTTTATTAGAGAGGGTCCGTTCAACCGAACAAGAAACACGCTGGCAAAATGATTAGAACGTACAACACTACAACCCTACGACTGAGAAAAATGAAGATTCCATTGATGAAAATAGAGCAAAATGATGGTTGCACAGTATAGACAAATAACCTAAAATTAATATATATATATATATATATATATATATATATATATATAGTCAAAAGAGGACTTTTTTTTTATGTCGTTTTTCTCTCGAGTCACTTTCAACCATCTCTCTCTCTCTCTCTCTCTCTCTCTCTCTCTCTCTCGTGGTGCTATACCTCTTTCTTCTATACCTCTTTCTCCTATCGCGTCTGCCACTTCATTATTCATCATGTAACACTTGTAAATATATTTAATTTTTGTCCTAATTATTGTAAATGATTTATCTCCTAATTGCTTTATGTTCTAATTGATTTTGTTCTTCTTTGCTCTTAGATGACAAGGTTTAATTTGTTCCTAGATGGAATGAAATTGTTTGCTAGTATAACGTTTTTTGATTCAGAAAATATGATCAAAGTAAATTAGTGTTGAAAATAAAATATCTTTAGTTTTTTTTTCCTTGAAAGACAACAATATTTAATCAACATAAGACCCTAGAATGACATGGTTCATGACTAAAATTGTAGAATTCAAGTATAAATTTTAAGATACTAAATCTCCTCTATCAAAATTGATCAAAAAGATCTTGTATAACCTGACTAAAATGACATTAAAGTTTAAAATTATGATTATATTGAATTAGAAATGTGTAATTTAATGCCAATGATATTTTAAACTGAATGAAAATAAATAAGCAGCTACAATAGAAAATTTAGATTAGACGACCAAGCGTAGGTATTGAAAAGAAGATTTTGTGACTAATTTATGCAATTTTCCTTTGTATTTTTTATATTTTTTTTGATTAAAAATTTATTAGTCGATTTTGATCCCGTTGAACCGAAATTCTGGCTACGCCACTAGATTGCACTGATAAAAATATTGAAATGCATTAGAGGAAGAAAGAAGAGATGATGTCCCCTAGGGAGCAGCCTCGTGGTAAGGCTGTGGGACGTGGGTGTGCAGGTCGGGGGATCGAGCATCCTGAAAAGTGTGGGGGTTGGGGCCTTCACACTCAAAAAAAAAAAAAGAAGAAGAAGAAGAAGAAAAAGAAAGAAGAGATGACAATTACTGGTTTTACAACTGCAAATGACTTCAATCAATTCTTAAATTCTGGTGTTGTAGGTCCTTATTTACACTGGGGACTTAGTAAGACAGCGAGAAAAATCACAGAAAGAGGATTCAAATCGGTTTCAGACAACTAACTGGAAAGAAAAAAAAATGGAAAACATTCGACAACTGGTAATATTTTTTTATCAAATTTTATATAATTTGTTTTATACTTCATAGTAAACCAACTAAGAATCTGTTTGATTTACTGCAATGTAATTATAATTGTAATCGTAATGGAATCGAATTTGTAATATAATTGAGTTCAAATGAAATGGAATTATAATTACATTATTGGTTGACACACGTAATCAAACCATATAATATAATGTCAATTACATTCGAATGTTTGATTGAACATATAATTGAATTGAATAACAATTGTTATTTGTATTACTTTGACAAATATGTCCTTAATATATATATATATATATATATATATATATATATATATATATATATTAAATTTATCATTTATAATTAAGAAGAAAAAAAACATGAATTATTTTAAATTGATATTTTTAAACAATTATCGAAATTTTATTTTATTTTATTTCTCCATGTAATAAAACACAAGCAAACATAGGATATCGGTTTCATTTCAGAAAAAAAATCAATTAAACACGAAAGGGAGCCAATTATTGTGCACAACACTAAACCCTAAGGCCAAAAACCATCATATTTCCTAAGGGACTGCTTGGCAATTGTAAATGTAGCGGTCATGAGATATTTTTAGAATATCGGCGGTCCAGTTTTAATTGGTTTTAAGTAGCGACTTTTAAACTAGTCCAACCCTTGTTTGATAATTCATTAACGAGCGGTTCTGAAAATTTTATACTCGAATAAAATTACCTATATGTCGATATATAAATAAAATAATAGAAACACATAAATAATAGAAATATATGAAATAATAGAATGCATTGATGAAAGTTTGAGAGAAGTTTGGAAGAAGCAGAAGTCCATATTTGATCAAAATAATAAAAACTTATAAAATAATAGAAAGTGTCATAACTGCTATTATATTTATATTTATATTTATTTTATTTATTTACAAATTATTCTATTTTATTTGATATATATATATATATATATATATATATATATATATATATATATATATATATATATATATATATATATATAGGTTTATGCAAATATCAATTTACAATTTGACTTTATCAATACTTGGATGGTGAAGGGGGCTTCATGCATAAAACCCAAAACAATGGTGGTTGGGGGGGGGGGGGAGGGAGGGGAGGGGGGGGGGGTGGAGAGAAACCATCAGCATCTTCTCCTTGACTCACCACCCCTCTTTACACATGTAGTCTTCCTCCTCCTTCTTCATTTCCAATAGGAACACATGGTTCCATTTTCTTTCTCCTCCCTTTCCCAAGAGACCTAACCCCATCTATTAATGGCCTGACCAGCAGCCCATCTCCTTCCCATCTTCATCTTCTTCAACCCTTCCTCCCCTCTCCACCTTAAACCTACTGCTGCTGCTACTGTTTCTACTACTGCTGCTGCTACTGTGCTACTTCTATTGTTGTAGCTGCTGCTGCTTACCGTCGCCCGCTGCTGCCGCTGCCGGACCCGCGCCACCCGCCGCCGACCTCCGCGCCGCTGTCGCCGGACACCGCCGCCACTGGACCCACGTCACCCGTCGGACTTCTCCTCCCCTCATAATTCTACAACTCTTCCTCCTTCTTCCCAAACCTAGGTATTTCCTATTTCTTCTCCCAAATTTTCTTCTAATTGCAAATTCGAATATAGCTTAATTTCAAAACTTCTTGGAATAGAAAATTAGGGAGGAATCAAGTACCAATTTGGGAACTTTGGAAGAACCCTAGGTTGCTCAAGCAAAGGCAAGTCCCCATCTTCCCTTTTTAATTTAGTTATATTTATTAGTCTAAAATGTTATTTAATGTAGTTAAATTTGAGACTCATAATTCAGAATATTTATAGAAAAGAAGGATTTGTTCCTTAATAACCGATTCATATATTAGGACACGATACGAAATGCATTGACACTAGGAGATGATATTATGTGTGTTATGTATGTGTTGGGTTGTTTGAATAATCATGTTTGTATTTACATATCTAGGTATGAACATTTACATGGAAAATCATATAAACATAATTGTAGTATATAAATTGTATTATTACCTATTTATACTTGTGGGATTCAAGTTGTAATCGACTCGAAGAAGGAAGTATACAAGCTAAGGCACAAGAGTTTCAATTTTGGTTGGAGTTGTTTTGTATGATTTTGACTAGTCTAATTATTGACGAAGTGCGATACGGATTCTAGTATAGAACACAATATGGACAACAAATTAAGATTGGGTTTATAATCATTGGACATGTTAGAAATATTGATGATTCATGTGATATCATATGTATATGTATATGTATATTGGCTACACGGATGGATGAAGATTTTTAAAAGTAAAATAATTAGAGGAGTATATAGTTATTAGACGTGTATAGAAATTTACTTCTGTAAAGGCGTGTTAAAATAGAAGAAGTTAAATACCATCTCGATTTATGTACTTAATTACTAAATGAAAGGAATCTAGAATTGGATTATATACTTTATATTAATAATTGGTCATGAAATGAACTCAGAATTGAATTATACAGCTTGTATTATATGGTCAAGAAAATTGTAGAAAAATGGTTGATTGAAATTGCACTCCAATGCTTCACAAGTAAATTTAGCTATATATTGTGCTTTACCTTTAAGATAGAAACTTTAGACTCTAAGAAACATTTCTATTTACATAGAAAATATTATGTATATATATGATACTAGGATTAGTTTAATGATCAATGCCTTACTAGCAATGTTATTTATACTAAATCTTTACAAGAATGATATTGTCATCCTTTGAAAATAGAATTGTTATGTTTTCCAATGATTACATTGTGTTGTCTTGCAAATAGCTAGCAAATTGCGAAGCCAATGTGTATATATATATATATATATATATATATATATATATATATATATATATATATATATATATATATATATATATATATATATATATATATATATATATATATATATATATATATATATATATATATATATATATATATATATATACACATAGCTAATTACCAAGGTAAGAAGACTCTCTTACTTAAAGATATTAATTTTGTCTAAAAATATAAACTGCGTGTGTACCGGTGTGTAATCCCCCTGATTTTCAAACAGAATTTTAATTTGGATTTTTTCAATTTATCTGAAATTTTCTGGAATTATCTTGAAATTTTCTGTAATTAAATTCGTGTATTTTAATTATTAAAGAATTTTTAAATGATAATAAATATTATTAAATTATTATAAAAATAATAATTTATGGTGTAAAATAAAAAATCAGACATATGGTAATTTTTCGGGAATTTATTGGACCCCGGATGAATTTTAAAAGCCTAAATACTAATTTAATTATTAAACCCAAATAAACCAGGTTTATTTTAAAATAAACCGAACCAAACCAAATTGAACCGGACCGGGTTTTTATTTAAACCAAATTCCTTATCGGGTCGGATCCGGGTCCAACCCAGACCCGACCCGTTAACCCGAACCCGACCCGCCTATTGATTTTCGGATCGGGTCGGATCCGCTGAACCGACCCGACCCGTTGGACCCGAAACCCGACTGCAACAGTTCTCCCTCTTCCCCCGACCCTAACCCTTCCTCTCCGGCCGGCCAACCGCCGCCGCTTGGCTTCCCAGCGCCGCCTCGCCTGCCTGCTCGCCTCCGGCCGTTCCAGCAACCGCCGCCGCTCCCTCTTCCTCTCCCCCTCACCGGAAAACCCTCCGCCTCCTCCACCTCTCTATAAATCCCCCAACCACCGGCTGCTCATCCCCTCGCCGCCCTCACTGCACTCGTCCCCAGCCACCCGGAGCCGACGAACTCCTCTCGCCGTCCTCCGCCCTTCGATGACCTTGACGCCGCCTGAATCCCCTCCGCCGCCGCCCTTCTCGAGCTCCGCCTGACTTCGTCGAAGCTCCGACTCGACAGCAGCAGCACTCACAGCAGCCGCCGGCCGTCCCCGAGCGTTGCCTGAGCCGCCGCAGCCCTAGCCGACCTCGCCGCCTCCGGCCAAGTGCTCCACTGCCTCCCTCCGGTGAGTTTCAGAGGACACGGACACGGGCTGGACACGAACACAGGAAGACCCGGACACAGGGAAAACCCTAAACCCTAACTGAGACACGGCCGGACACAGTGTCCAGAACACGAGGACACGAGATATCTCCTGTTTCCAGGAGCCCTGTTTAGGTATTCATAACTTTGTGCTCGTAGCTCGGATTTCGATTCCGTAAATTTTATCGCGTAGCCTGTTTGACCCTCTCGGTGCCCGGACAAACCGCTCGGGGCATCGCGTCCTGTGGTGATCGCACACCGCGATCCAAAAACAGGAAAAACTTAGCCCTGTTTCACCCCGGTATTGAGTACGCCCCACCAAACGGGACGACTTGGTCGCGTGCGGTCTTCACAGATACGTGCGCGTCGTTGATACGGACGTGCGGGCTTTCGCAGAAGCTGATTCGGATGTGCGTGCACACCGGGATCAGTGCGTATCCGCGGACACCGCCCCGTATCCGTACTTTCTGTTTCTCGCTGTAGCTTAGTGTACACAAGTCAGATCGAGACAAAACTTGCGCCATTGGACTCGTAGCAATACGCTGGTCCTGTGAGCCAAGTTTGGTTCGATTCTGAGAACGTTGACAAAATCGTGTGTCGTGGGCCCCACAGGCTCCACCCGACGGGCGATTTTGAGAACGGCTCATCGGAATCCAATTCTGGAAGTTCCGTTGGGTTCGTTTCATCGTTCCTGACCTGTTGACACTAAGTTTGACTATTTTGAGACCTTTGACCCTGGCGCATTTTTCGGTGCAAAGCGGCCCACATCTGGACCCCGCCTTGACCCAAAAATGATGTTTCTGCCCTTGTCTCCAAATTGGACTCAAGGACAGGCGTTCCTAGTTGATTGATGTGTTCTGGACCTGATGGTGATGTTTGTTTCAGCAACCAGAGCAGTCCCTGCAAATCCAGCTATTGCCAGAGCCATACTTGGAGCTGAAAATCCAAGCAAGTGTACCTTGCCATAAAATGCAGTTATTGATTCAGTTTAATTCTCTGCTTTAATTTCTATGACTGTTGAACTTGCCCTATCAAGTAAATTAAACCCAGGACACCTGACACTAGGCATGATACAGAATCTTCCTGATTATTCAAGGGGGTTTGTATAAAATATAGATTTCATGACTTAAGCTTATTTCCTTAGAACATGATTGACTGCATTAGTTTTAATCTTGCGTAACATGAACATTGAGATCTGTGACGTGAGATTACATTGGGTGGGGAGAGTATTACCATATCAAGGCTGAATAAATATTATATATTGTTATCTGGATGTGTCCTAGTCTCTGACACAGAGCTTTGGCACCTGTACTGGCCCTTCGAGAAAACACTGCTATGGTTTCTTGTCACTGATCCTGTAGTAGTCTCAGCCTGAGTATGAATAATAACTCTCACTTGCATTATCACTTAGCTAGTTTAATTATTTACCCAGATTTGTTTGATAGCAACATCGGCATGCCACTGTCTTAGACTTAGTAATTTCTTGTGCTTCTCTTGTGTTTAACATCTTGGTTGACTTACATGTTCATTCACTGTATTTTGGCTCGTATTCTTCTGTACCTTGTTACGTCCCTCTGAGAACCTGGTTTTGTTCTCCAGTTATAGCAGACGAGATCTACCCTGAGGTGTACGGAACAGGGGCACTACTTGGAGCAGTACCTGAACCTGAGGACGAGGTGATCGCTGAGGACTTCTCCTGAACAATTGCTTCGCCCTGCTCAGTATTATGGCAAATAGACTTTAATTTCTGTTAATTTAAACTCTTTATTTCCTGTCTTTGAGAACTTGTGTAACCAGACTAATATCGGATTGTTCTCCGATTTTATTTACTTTGACTGTTGTTGTTTGATATTTCTTTTGATGTTATTGCTATCTTATATCTATGGATGAGAATAGTAAAACCTTGACTGATGTAATACAGCTTAAGTATGCCCGATGGATCCATTAAATTGGGTTTGTCCATCGGTGCATGCTGCTGGCCATAATCACGCATCCAGTCCCTCGGTATTTTGGGACTGGGGCGTGACATGGTTTTTGTGGTGGCCCATGCAGGTCAACGACTAAATTGTTCGGTTTTAACTTAGGGACCGAACAGGCCTGCAATAAGAATATGATCAGTTTTAAGATCTCATCCACTTGCTTGAATCGTTTTTGATATCTGTATCGTATTCATTTTGAATTGCATCTTGCCTTGACTCCTGTGCGCCTCTTATAGTTTATTGTTGATGCAGAGTAATGGATTCACGAGAAAACGATGGAACTCCAGCAAGAACACCAATAGGTGCTGAAACCACCTACGGAGAAGATGAAGTAACGCTGTTGAGTGGAGATCCCTCTACTCACCGAAGCAGACAAGCAGATCCGCAATCTTCTAGATTTCGGCGTGATGATATTCCACCTCCACCCCAATTTCCTCCACAGATGCCTGCCTTTCCACCAGGCCAAGCAATGGACGGACAGCAGATGTTCCAGATGTTCTACGCAATGATGCAAGCTCAGCAACAAGTTCAAACCGAAGCCCAACGTCGTGAGGCTGAGTACTTGAGGAACAGCCTAGTAAATGCACTGGAGCAGGCCAACCTACCAGCTAGAAGGCAACCGACGGGCTCTATCACAGACTTCCGCCAGCTAAAGCCCCGTACTTTCTCTGGCAAGGAGGGACCAACATAAGTGCATGAATGGCTCACCAATATTCGGCATCAATTAGAAGCAGCTGAACTACCAAGAGAACGTTGGATGACCGCCGTCAGAATGCAATTGACGGACAATGCTCATCACTGGTGGCTATCCGAAGAGACCAGGCTCGGACCAGACCGAGTTACTTGGGAAGAGTTCTCCAGACTCTTCCAGGAGATGTACATACCTGCTATCGCTCGATCTGAACTTCGGGACAAGTTCAATCGCCTCACTCAGGAAGCTATGACGGTGGAAGAGTACAACGCCGAGTTCATTCGTTTGAGTCGCTTCGCTCCTACCTTGATCCCGACAGAAGTAGAGAAGGCCGAGAAGTTTTTCGACGGACTCAACATCGAACTACAGAAACTGATTGGATCTGTCGCACCAACTTCGTACACGGACGTCCTTGCTGCAGCTAGACGCATGGAGCGCGTCACCAGGAGAGAAACCAGTCTGAAGAGGCCTTCCACATCAGTACCAGCCAGAGCAAACAATGGAGAAGCTGCCAAGAAACCTCATCTGCATCAAGCACCACAGGGATCTGCATCCAAAACCCTGACTCTTCCTACTTGTTATTACTGCGGCAAGATAGGCCATGTTGAGAAGGAGTGTAGACGTAAACACGGACTGTGCTTAGGTTGCGGATCCAGACAGCATGCAGTGAAGGATTGCCCTGAGCGTAGAGAAGCACCAAGAGCGAACCCACAAGCTCTACCAGCACCAGGAGGACATCAACCAAGGCCACCCTTGGCACATCAAGCAGCACCCTACCAGCAAGCCCAGCAACATCAGAGAGCACCACCTCAAGGACGCGGCCAAGTTTTTGCGATGACTGTGGGAGAAGCGCAGAAACATGGAGTTGCTAATGCGAGAAAGTCTTTATAGTTGTTCCATTTCTAGCATTGCTTTAGTTGTGCCTGCTGGTTCGTGACCCCAGACTTGACCTGATAAACTTAACCTAATAACTTTAAACCTGTTAATAATTGATAACCTAAGTGTTAACCTAGTAATTCTGAACTTGATAATAACCTAGAAATGTTAACCTGATAATTTTTGAAAGATAAACCTGGTTCTAAAACTGTAATTTTCTAGATTTCCCACATTTGGGAAATTGCATAACTTTTAATGCTTAGGAAAATAATTTTTCCTAGGTGCTTTTTGATTTTGATGTGGTTCGAACAATGGTTGTAACCGTGTCATCTCTGTTGACCGATTAATCTTTGATTGCGATGACGCAATCCTCTTAAGGGGGGTATATTGTAATCCCCCTGATTTTCAAACAGAATTTTAATTTGGATTTTTTCAATTTATCTGGAATTTTCTGGAATTATCTTGAATTTTTCTGTAATTAAATTCGTGCATTTTAATTATTAAAGGATTTTTAAATGATAATAAATATTATTAAATTATTATAAAAATAATAATTTATGGTGTAAAATAGAAAATCAGACATATGGTAATTTTCCTGGAATTTATTGGACCCCGGATGAATTTTAAAAGCCCTAAATACTAATTTAATTATTAAACCCAAATAAACCGGGTTTATTTTAAAATAAACCGAACCAAACCAAATTGAACCGGACCGGGTTTTTATTTAAACCAAATTCCTTATCGGGTCGGATCCGGGTCCAACCCAGACCCGACCCGTTAACCCGAACCCGACCCGCCTATTGATTTTCGGATCGGGTCGGATCCGCTGAACCGACCCGACCCGTTGGACCCGAAACCCGACTGCTACAGTTCTCCCTCTTCCCCCGACCCTAACCCTTCCTCTCCGGCCGGCCAACCGCCGCCGCTTGGCTTCCCAGCGCCGCCTCGCCTGCCTGCTCGCCTCCGGCCGTTCCAGCAACCGCCGCCGCTCCCTCTTCCTCTCCCCCTCACCGGAAAACCCTCCGCCTCCTCCACCTCTCTATAAATCCCCCAACCACCGGCTGCTCATCCCCTCGCCGCCCTCACTGCACTCGTCCCCAGCCACCCGGAGCCGACGAACTCCTCTCGCCGTCCTCCGCCCTTCGATGACCTTGACGCCGCCTGAATCCCCTCCGCCGTCGCCCTTCTCGAGCTCCGCCTGACTTCGTCGAAGCTCCGACTCGACAGCAGCAACACTCACAGCAGCCGCCGGCCGTCCCCGAGCGTTGCCTGAGCCGCCGCAGCCCTAGCCGACCTCGCCGCCTCCGGCCAAGTGCTCCACTGCCTCCCTCCGGTGAGTTTCAGAGGACACGGACACGGGCTGGACACGAACACAGGAAGACCCGGACACAGGGAAAACCCTAAACCCTAACTGAGACACGGCCGGACACAGTGTCCAGAACACGAGGACACGAGATATCTCCTGTTTCCAGGAGCCCTGTTTAGGTATTCATAACTTTGTGCTCGTAGCTCGGATTTCGATTCCGTAAATTTTATCGCGTAGCCTGTTTGACCCTCTCGGTGCCCGAACAAACCGCTCGGGGCATCGCGTCCTGTGGTGATCGCACACCGCGATCCAAAAACAGGAAAAACTTAGCCCTGTTTCACCCCGGTATCGAGTACGCCCCGCCAAACGGGACGACTTGGTCGCGTGCGGTCTTCACAGATACGTGCGCGTCGTTGATACGGACGTGCGGGCTTTCGCAGAAGCTGATTCGGATGTGCGTGCACACCGGGATCAGTGCGTATCCGCGGACACCGCCCCGTATCCGTACTTTCTGTTTCTCGCTGTAGCTTAGTGTACACAAGTCAGATCGAGACAAAACTTGCGCCATTGGACTCGTAGCAATACGCTGGTCCTGTGAGCCAAGTTTGGTTCGATTCTGAGAACGTTGACAAAATCGTGTGTCGTGGGCCCCACAGGCTCCACCCGACGGGCGATTTTGAGAACGGCTCATCGGAATCCAATTCTGGAAGTTCCGTTGGGTTCGTTTTATCGTTCCTGACCTGTTGACACTAAGTTTGACTATTTTGAGACCTTTGACCCTGGCGCATTTTTCGGTGCAAAGCGGCCCACATCTGGACCCCGCCTTGACCCAAAAATGACGTTTCTGCCCTTGTCTCCAAATTGGACTCAAGGACAGGCGTTCCTAGTTGATTGATGTGTTCTGGACCTGATGGTGATGTTTGTTTCAGCAACCGGAGCAGTCCCTGCAAATCCAGCTATTGCCAGAGCCATACTTGGAGCTGAAAATCCAAGCAAGTGTACCTTGCCATAAAATGCAGTTATTGATTCAGTTTAATTCTCTGCTTTAATTTCTATGACTGTTGAACTTGCCCTATCAAGTAAATTAAACCCAGGACACCTGACACAAGGCATGATACAGAATCTTCCTGATTATTCAAGGGGGTTTGTATAAAATATAGATTTCATGACTTAAGCTTATTTCCTTAGAATATGACTGACTGCATTAGTTTTAATCTTGCGTAACATGAACATTGAGATCTGTGACGTGAGATTACATTGGGTGGGGAGAGTATTACCATATCAAGGCTGAATACATATTATATATTGTTATCTGGATGTGTCCTAGTCTCTGACACAGAGCTTTGGCACCTGTACTGGCCCTTCGAGAAAATACTGCTATGGTTTCTTGTCACTGATCCTGTAGTAGTCTCAGCCTGAGTATGAATAATAACTCTCACTTGCATTATCACTTAGCTAGTTTAATTATTTACCCAGATTTGTTTGATAGCAACATCGGCATGCCACTGTCTTAGACTTAGTAATTTCTTGTGCTTCTCTTGTGTTTAACATCTTGGTTGACTTACATGTTCATTCACTATATTTTGGCTCGTATTCTTCTGTACCTTGTTACGTCCCTCTGAGAACCTGGTTTTGTTCTCCAGTTATAGCAGACGAGATCTACCCTGAGGTGTACGGAACAGGGGCACTACTCGGAGCAGTACCTGAACCTGAGGACGAGGTGATCGCTGAGGACTTCTCCTGAACAATTGCTTCGCCCTGCTCAGTATTATGGCAAATAGACTTTAATTCCTGTTAATTTAAACTCTTTATTTCCTGTCTTTGAGAACTTGTGTAACCAGACTAATATCGGATTGTTCTCCGATTTTATTTACTTTGACTGTTGTTGTTTGATATTTCTTTTGATGTTATTGCTATCTTATATCTGTGGATGAGAATAGTAAAACCTTGACTGATGTAATACAGCTTAAGTATGCCCGATGGATCCATTAAATTGGGTTTGTCCATCGGTGTATGCTGCTGGCCATAATCACGCATCCAGTTGTCACGACCCGCACCCGGAAATTCGGGCACGAGTACGTGGGTACGTCCAGCCTACGCCGTAGAGTCGGCGGTAGTACGCTGTCTAGGTCAATTCCAGGTTTACTAAACTAGCTCATTCACAAATAACATAGGCAAGATAATAATGAGAATTGAACTTAAGATTGCAACTAAAAATAAATGTGACAACAGATTCAAATGTTTTAGTACAGGAATTCAAAATGAAATCGGGGACAAACCCGATTAATAAGATAAGAATATAAATGAAAGATAGCTACTACTAGCTACTCTGCAGCAGGGGTCTCCTGGGTGGGTTCTGGCTCCTCATAGGTATCATCAGTCCCTTCATAGGGACCATAATAAGTAGGGGCAAGATCCTCATCATCGCCTAAATCAACAGATCCAGTCAGGAAAGGAGCAAAGTACACAGTGCACAACAAGGTTAAACTAAATATTTATGACAATTAAATATTGAATATCAAGTTAAGCTGCATAACAGAACATCACTATCTCAGAGTTAAAGCTGTAAACAGGAATACGAGAAATGCAGAAATAAATGAAACAGGAATTGAAACTACAACAGTCAGCAAGATATGTAACAAGACCAGAAACTATCTGTGTGAACTTGTGTTTGTTTTTAGAATACGTAGTAGGCATGTAGGGGTTTATAAGGCTAATCCGGCCGTCATGAACGGCTATTAAACAGGAGAAATCGAGATCCGGCTGAGGCACAGTCGTGTACCAACAGCTATTAAACATGACAAGGGGAAGGGTAAACTACATGCCTTCTAGGTATTCTCCCACCCGACATGAAAAACAAGACAGGAACTCCAATATTCAAGACATGAAATCCAGCATTTCTAACACTAGGTATAATCATCAAGGGTACATGTAAGGCAGGGAATTAATTATCACAATATATAAAGATTAACTTGAGGTGCAGGTACTTGCCTGTTGTTTGGATCTGATTAATATTGGCTCTCGGGGGAAAAATTCCAAAGATGAGTCCAAAAGCTGAAATAGACATTACCATCACGCTCAGAAGATGTCAAATAGCTAGAAATGCCTGTCCTTGGGTCCAATTTGGAGACAAGGGCAAAAACGGCAGTTTCGGGTCAAAACGGGGTCCGCCGGTGGGCCCGCTTTGCACCGAAAAACGTGTCCGGGTCAAAGGTCTCCAAATTCACCAAACTTAGTGTCAACAGGTCAGGAACGCTGATACGAACCCAACGGAACTTAGATTTGGATTCCGATGAGCCGAACACAAAATCGTCCGTCGAGCGGGGCCTGTGGGGCCCACGATACGCGATTTCGTCAACGTTCTCAGAATCGAACCAAACTTGACCCACAGGACCAGCGTATCGCTACGAGTCCGATGGCGTAAGTTTCGTCTCGATCTGACGTGTGTGCACGAAGTTAGGGTGAATTACAGAAAAGGCGGATACGGGGCGATGTCCGCGGATACGCGTTGATTCCGGTGTGCACGCACACCCGAATCAGCTTCCAAGAAAACTCACACGTCCGTATCGACGATGCGCACGTATCTGTGAAGACCGAACGCGACCAAGTCGTCCCGTTTGGCGGGGCGTACTCAGTTCCGGGGTGAAAACAGGGTCTGGTTTTTCCTGTTTTTGGATCGCGGTGTGCGATCACCACAGGACGCGATGTCCCGAACAGTTTGTCCGGACACCGAGAGGGTCATACAGGCTTCACAACACAATTTGCGGAATCGAAAACAGAGCTACGAGGCGAAAGTTACACGCACCTGAAGGGAACCTGAAAATCAGGGTCGAGTCGTGTCCGACTCGTGTCGGACACGCGAATCCGAAATTAGGGTTAGGGTTCAGGGCTTGGGGGCTCTCCGGCGGAGCTCCGGCGGCTCGACGGCTAGGGAGGCCGGCCGGAGGGAGCTGGGGGCAGCGCTGCACGGCGGGGGGACGCTCGGCCGGAGGCGGCGGTGCACCGGAACGGGCGGCTCGAGGAGGGCGGCTGCTCGGGGAGGCGTGGCGGAGGAGGAAGACAGGGCGGCCGGGGGTCTGGGGAGTCGGGGACGGAGCCGAGGGGGCTAGGCGGCTGGAGGGAGTGGGTGGAGGTTCGCCGGCGGGAGGGATGGCCGGAGTTAGGGCTCAGGCGGGTTAGGGGAATGAGGCGGAGGAGAAAGAGAGGGGAGGGTTTTATAGGGGTTCCGGGGCGGGGCTGGGTGGCCGGTTTAGGCGGGGCCGAGGGGTCGTGGCCCCGCTCCGGCGGAGGCGGCGGGGGCCACGGGCGGTTGGCCGGAAGACTCGGAATCGTGGGGGTGAGCGGGGAAGAACGGGTCGCCGGGTCAGTGGGCTGGCGGGTCGGGTTTGATCGACCCGACCCGACCCGGGTTGGCGGGCTGGGCTGGCTGTTGGGCTCGGCCCACTGGGCCGGGCCGGGCCCAAAGGAAAAAATAAAATAAAATAATAACAGTTTAAATAATTATTTAATAAAAAAAATAGTTTTGAGGCATTTAAAAATAGGTCTGAGGTCCAGAAAAATCCAGAAAAATTATCCTAAGTCCAGTTTTCCATTTTACACCCAAAAATATTATTTTCATGATATTTTAATATTATTTATTGCCAATTAAAAATCATTTATTAATTGAAAACCTTGATTTTAATTACAGAAAATTCCCAGAAAATTCCAGAAAATTGGGAAAAATCCAAAATTTAATAATTTGAAAATTCGGGGGTTTACAACCTACCCAACTTACAAAATTTCGTCCTCGAAATTTAAAAATAACAATGGGACAAAAGGAAAGGCCGGGAAAATTAAATATACCTCAGGGTTCAAAAAGATAGGGGTAGCGCTCTCTAATCTCGTCTTCTCGCTCCCAGGTGGATTCACCGGGAGAATGGTGCTTCCAAGCTACGCGAACCAGGGAAATGACCTGGTTCCGTAGAACTTTCTCCGAGCGATCCAGTATCTCCACGGGTTGCTCTTAGTAAGTCAAACTTGGGCCTACTTCGAGCTCTGAGTGATCCAAAATGTGGCTGGGGTCTGACACGTACTTTCTCAGCTGCGACACGTGGAAGACGTTATGGACTCCATCCAGAGAGGGTGGCAATGCCAGTCGGTATGCCACTTCTTCGATTTTCTCCTGAATGCCAAAAGGTCCAATAAATCTTGGGCTGAGTTTTCCACTCCTTCCGAACCTAATGGTGCCACGTGTCGGAGAAATCTTCAAGAATACCAGTTCTCCAACCTTTAACAAAGTCATAATCAAGTCTTAGTTCCATAATCAAAATGTTTAAATTGACTTGAATTTCATAAATTTAATTACCTCAAATTCCAAGGGCCTTCGGTGGCTATTTGCCCAATGTCGTTGCCGATCTTGGGCCACTCGAAGTCTGTCCCTTATTTGTTTTACCTTTTCAGCTGAATCGATCACCATCTCTGGTCCCAGCAGGGCTCTTTCTCCAACGTCGTCCCATGATAGCGGGGTACGACATCTTCGTCCATACAGAGCTTCAAATGGAGTCATCTCAATACTTGCTTGGTAACTGTTATTATAAGAGAACTCCACCAGATGTAGATAGTCTTCCCAGGATCCTCCAAAATCCAGAACACATGTACGGAGCATATCTTCAAGTGTCTGGATTGTACGTTCCGATTGTCCGTCGGTTTGGAGATGATAAGCTGTGCTGAATTTGAGTTGAGTCCCCAAGCTGGCTTGTAAGCTCTTCCAGAAGTGAGAGGTGAATCTTGAATCTCTGTCGGAGACAATACTTATTGGAACTCCATGCAGCCGGACAATGTGTCTGATATATAAATCTGCCAGCTTTTCTGTAGATATCCCCACTTTGAAAGGTAGAAAATGTGCAGACTTGGTCAGTCTATCTACTATCATCCAGATTGCATCCTTTCCACTAGGTGTCCTTGGAAGTCCGGTAACAAAATCCATTGTGATATGTTCCCACTTCCACTCCGGAATGGGTAGTGGTTGAAGCAATCCTCCAGGTCTTTGTCTTTCTGCCTTGACTTGCTGGCACAATAAACAACGAGATACGAACCTGGCCACTTCTCTTTTCATGCCATGCCACCAAACATGCGTCCTCAGGTCCTTGTAGATCTTGTTGGCTCCTGGATGTATAGAGTATTGCGATCTGTGCGCCTCTTGCATAACTTCTTCTCTTATGTCTCCTTGAGGTACACATAATCTATCTCCATGCCTCAGTGATCCATCTTCATGAATTCTGAAATCTTCCACTAATCCAGCTTGCACTTGTCCTCGGAGGCTTCGCAGGCCTTCGTCTTGAAACTGAGCCTCCTTGATCTTGTCTATTAGAGTAGACTGAATCTGCAAGTTCATCATTTGGCCTTCTTTTCCTGGGATGA
Source organism: Iris macrosiphon (assembly GCA_036927795.1). NCBI lineage: Eukaryota > Viridiplantae > Streptophyta > Magnoliopsida > Asparagales > Iridaceae > Iris > Iris macrosiphon. The sequence goes on from JAYESA010000020.1 coordinate 39,357,957, forward strand.
TTACTTCAATACCTAAACTTTTCAAGTCCTCTAGCAGGTGTCTGTCCATAGTCAAGTACATCGCCATAGGATACCTGCTTAGAGCATCCGCAACTACATTGGCCTTCCCAGGATGATATTGAAGGGTGATATCAAAGTCTTTCATTAGTTCCAGCCACCTTCTTTGCCTCATATTCAGCTCTTTCTGAGTGAAGATATATTTTAAACTTTTATGGTCTGTAAATATTTCTACCCTTTCTCCATAAAGATAATGCTTCCATAGTTTAAGAGCAAAAATGACAGCTGCCAATTCTAAATCATGAGTTGGATAGTTCTTTTCATGGGGTCGAAGCTGTCTAGAGGCATATGCTATTACTTTCTTGTTCTGCTCCAAAACACAACCTAGACCTTTTCCGGAAGCATCACTATAAATAGCGAAACCTCCGGTTCCAGAGGGTAAGGTCAGAATAGGGGCAGAAGTCAGTCTTTTCTTCAATTCCTCAAAAGCATGATGACATTCATCGGTCCAGGTGAACTCTTCGTCCTTCCTTGTTAATTTTGTCATGGGCTCCGCAATTCTTGCAAAGTCCTTCACAAACTTCCGATAGTAGCCAGCTAGTCCCAGGAAGCTTCTAATCTCTGCTATAGAGTCTGGAGTGGGCCAGGATTCTACTGCAGCTATCTTCTTAGGATCTACTGCTATTCCATCTCCAGTCACAACATGTCCCAAAAATTCTACTTTGTCTAGGAAGAAGGCACATTTAGATAATTTTTCATAAAGTTTTTCCTTCCTCAAAGTCTCCAATGCTAACCTCAAATGTTCTTCATGTTCTTCGGGGGTCTTGGAGTAGATCAAAATATCATCAATGAAGACCACTACAAATTTGTCCAGGTATGGCTGGAAAACTCTGTTCATTAAGTTCATAAAAACTGCTGGAGCATTCGTCAACCCGAACGGCATTACTAAGAATTCGTAGTGTCCGTTCCGGATATTGAAAGCAGTTTTAGGGATGTCTTCCTTCCTCACCCTTACTTGGTGGTAACCAGACCTCAAATCAATCTTTGAAAATACCCGAGCTCCACTCAACTGATCAAATAGGTCATCTATCCTGGGCAGGGGATACTTATTCTTAATTGTCAAGGCATTCAAGGCCCTATAGTCAATACACATTCGGGATGTTCCGTCCTTCTTGGGCACAAATAATACTGGAGCTCCCCAGGGTAAGACACTAGACCTAATGAAGCATTTGTCTCCCAGTTCTTTGATTTGCTCATTTAGTTCTATTATCTCCTTCTTGTTGATTCTGTAGGGATTTTGGGACACTGGTGCTGCTCCTGGCACTAAGTCAATGGAGAATTCAACTTCTCGGTCTGGAGGTAAGCCTGGGAGATCCTCAGGGAAGACATCAAGGTATTCAGAGATGATAGGTAGTGGTACTTCTTCTGTTATTAGGGCTCCACAAATTTTGTTATTACCCATTTCTCTAGAACCTCTAGCAAATTCAAATTCTGGCTTGTCAGGGGGCCTGAAGATTACACTACCTCTGTGGCAGTCTATAGTGGCATGGTGTTGACTTAACCAATCCATACCCAGTATAATGTCAAAACTGGGAACGGGCATTACAAGTAGTCTAGCATACAGTTCTCTTCCACACAATGTAATAGGACAATTGTTACAGGCATCACTAACCGGGATAATTCCTCCACCGGTAATGATCTTATAACAATTCCTAAGGGGTTTAGTGATTAAGCTATGCTTCATAAGGAAATCTACTGACATGAATGAATGTGAAGCTCCAGAGTCAAATAAAGTAATAGCTGGTATTGAATTTATAAGCACAGAACCTGTGATCACGTCTGCTGTGGCCTCAGCTTCTTCCAGAGTCATTGCATAAGCACGGCCTTGCTGCGGTGCACCCCTCTGTTGCTGCTGTTGGTGCTGAGCAAAGCGTTGTTGTTGTGTTGGAAGCGGGGGTCCCCTCTGTTGTACTGCTGGGGCCCTGGCCTGGGCTGGAGCCTTTGGTGCAGCGGTGCGTCCTTGAGCAGCTGGACAGTCCCTCATTTGATGCGCTGCTAAGCCGCAGTAGAGGCAGGCACCTAGCCTCTTCCTGCAGACTTGCCAAGTATGACCTGGTTTTTGGCAAAAGTTACAAGCAACAGCTTGTTGGTTCTGTCCTTGAGCCTGGTGTTGGGGTGCCGGAGCTCGAGGGAGAGGACGCTGAGTTTGCTGCGGGGCCCTCTGCTGTTGTTGTTGTTGTTGAAAAGGGCGTTTGTTGGGTCCCGCATTTCCTGTATCTCTTTCTCGTTTCAGTTTATGCCCCAAATCTCTTTCAACGCCTTGTGCCACGCTCAGGATTTCTTCATAGGTGCGAGCTCGGCTGGTGGTGACAGCAAGGCGAATATCCGGAGATAGCCCCTTCTTGAATCTACGGGCTCTGTCCTCCGGGGTACGAACCATGTACTCCGCAAAGTGGCTTAACCTGCTAAATTCAGCAATATATTCATCAACAGACAGGTTACCTTGTTCCAGTCTCTCGAATTGGCTTTCGAAAGCTTCCCGAGCCACTTCGGGGTAGAATTTCTCCTTGAATTGCCTCTTGAAGTCTTCCCAGGTGATGTCAGGAGCAGATAGTTGGGGTTCATCTCTGAACCAGGTTCGAGCAATGTTGAACAGTTGCAGGCTTGCAGACTCCACTTTGAGGTCATCAGGGACCCGAGCAGTCTTCAGGAGTCTCTCGACATTCTCTATCCACTCATCGGCATAGAGAATGCCCTCAGTTCCGTAAAATTCCAGGGGTCTTAGATTCTTGAAATCTTTGGCACTCCCTGGCCTCTTGAGTGACGACTCCTGGGACTTAAGAGCTTCTGAGAGGCTGGTCCGCAGAAGTGCAGTCTGTTCTTTCTGGGATTCCACCAATCCCTGGAACACTCCAAGTAGCTGTGCCCCATCCAGAGTAACTGTCGGAACAGATGGAGGCGGCGGAAGTGCAAGAGTCTCGGGCACATTCTGCTCAGCTGGTTCTGATGTGCCTCCTACTGTGTTCCTGGTCTGGACCATTCTGAAAGATTAAGGGATAGGAAGATCAGAATAGAATACTTGGAAATCAAAGGCGATAGGAAAAAATTGAGCAGCAAAGATATCAAGAATTGAAATAAGGACACTATACTGTGAATGAGCTTTTCCTAGAATCCTCAATTTTATTCCATACCCTGTCCTAGGGTATTACCCTATTTTAGGATAGGACCTGCATGGGCCACCATAAAAACGTGTCACGACCCGCACCCGGAAATTCGGGCACGAGTACGTGGGTACGTCCAGCCTACGCCGCAGAGTCGGCGGTAGTACGCTGTCTAGGTCAATTCCAGGTTTACTAAACTAGCTCATTCACAAATAACATAGGCAAGATAATAATAAGAATTGAACTTAAGATTGCAACTGAAAATAAATGTGACAACAGATTCAAATGTTTTAGTACATGAATTCAAAATGAAATCGGGGACAAACCCGATTAATAAGATAAGAATATAAATGAAAGATAGCTACTACTAGCTACTCTGCAGCAGGGGTCTCCTGGGTGGGTTCTGGCTCCTCATAGGTATCATCAGTCCCCTCATAGGGACCATAATAAGTAGGGGCAAGATCCTCATCATCGCCTAAATCAACAGATCCAGTCAGGAAAGGAGCAAAGTACACAGTGCACAACAAGGTTAAACTAAATATTTATGATAATTAAATATTGAATATCAAGTTAAGAACTGCATAACAGAACATCACTATCTCAGAGTTAAAGCTGTAAGCAGGAATACGAGAAATGCAGAAATAAATAAAACAGGAATTGAAACTACAACAGTCAGCAAGATATGTAACAAGACCAGAAACTATCTGTGTGAACTTGTGTTTGTTTTTAGAATACGTAGTAGGCATGTAGGGGTTTATAAGGCTAATCCGGCCGTCATGAACGGCTATTAAACAGGGGAAATCGAGATCCGGCTGAGGCACAGTCGTGTACCAACAGCTATTAAACATGACAAGGGGAAGGGTAAACTACATGCCTTCTAGGTATTCTCCCACCCGACATAAAAAACAAGACAGGAACTCCAATATTCAAGACATGAAATCCAGCATTTCTAACACTAGGTATAATCATCAAGGGTACATGTAAGGCAGGGAATTAATTATCACAATATATAAAGATTAACTTGAGGTGCAGGTACTTGCCTGTTGTTTGGATCTGATTAATATTGGCTCTCGGGGGAAAAATTCCAAAGATGAGTCCAAAAGCTGAAATAGACATTACCATCACGCTCAGAAGATGTCAAATAGCTAGAAACGCCTGTCCTTGGGTCCAATTTGGAGACAAGGGCAAAAACGGCAGTTTCGGGTCAAAACGGGGTCCGCCGGTGGGCCCGCTTTGCACCGAAAAACGTGTCCGGGTCAAAGGTCTCCAAATTCACCAAACTTAGTGTCAACAGGTCAGGAACGCTGATACGAACCCAACAGAACTTAGATTTGGATTCCGATGAGCCGAACACAAAATCGCCCGTCGAGCGGGGCCTGTGGGGCCCACGATACGCGATTTCGTCAACGTTCTCAGAATCGAACCAAACTTAACCCATAGGACCAACGTATCGCTACGAGTCCGATGGCGCAAGTTTCGTCTCGATCTGACGTGTGTGCACGAAGTTAGGGTAAATTGCAGAAAAGGCGGATACGGGGCGATGTCCGCGGATACGCGTTGATTCCGGTGTGCACGCACACCCGAATCAGCTTCCACGAAAACTCACACGTCCGTATCGATGATGCGCACGTATCTGTGAAGACCGCACGCGACCAAGTCGTCCCGTTTGGCGGGGCGTACTCAGTTCCGGGGTGAAAACAAGGTCTGGTTTTTTCCTGTTTTTGGATCGCGGTGTGCGATCACCATAGGACGCGATGCCCCGAACAGTTTGTCCGGACACCGAGAGGGTCATACAGGCTTCACAACGCAATTTGCGGAATCGAAAACAGAGCTACGAGGCGAAAGTTACACGCACCTGAAGGGGACCCAAAAATCAGGGTCGAGTCGTGTCCGACTCGTGTCGGACACGCGAATCCGAAATTAGGATTAGGGTTCAAGGCTTGGGGGCTCTCCGGCGGAGCTCCGACGGCTCGACGGCGGGGGAGGCCGGCCGGAGGGAGCTGGGGGCAGCGCTGCACGGCGGGGGGACGCTCGGCCGGAGGCGGCGGCGCACCGGAACGGGCGGCTCGAGGAGGGCGGCTGCTCGGGGAGGCGTGGCGGAGGAGGAAGACAGGGCGGCCGGGGGTCTGGGGAGTCGGGGACGGAGCCGAGGGGGCTAGGCGGCTGGAGGGAGTGGGTGGAGGTTCGCCGGCGGGAGGGATGGCCGGAGTTAGGGCTCAGGCGGGTTAGGGGAATGAGGCGGAGGAGAAAGAGAGGGGAGGGTTTTATAGGGGTTCCGGGGCGGGGCTGGGTGGCCGGTTTAGGCGGGGCCGAGGGGTCGTGGCCCCGCTCCGGCGGAGGCGGCGGGGGCCACGGGCGGTTGGCCGGAAGACTCGGAATCGTGGGGGTGAGCGGGGAAGAACGGGTCGCCGGGTCAGTGGGCTGGCGGGTCGGGTTTGATCGACCCGACCCGACCCGGGTTGGCTGGCTGGGCTGGCTGTTGGGCTCGGCCGGGCCGGGCCCAAAGGAAGAAAAAAAAATAACAGTTTAAATAATTATTTAATAAAAAAAATAGTTTTGAGGCATTTAAAAATAGGTCTGAGGTCCAGAAAAATTATCCTAAGTCCAGTTTTCCATTTTACACCCAAAAATATTATTTTCATGATATTTTAATATTATTTATTGCCAATTAAAAATTATTTATTAATTGAAAACCTTGATTTTAATTACAGAAAATTCCCAGAAAATTCCAGAAAATTGGAAAAAATCCAAGATTTAATAATTTGAAAATTCGGGGGTTTACACCAGTCCCTCGGTATTTTGGGACTGGGGCGTGACACGGTGTTCATGGTTGCTCCACCGAAGGGGTCGGCGAACCCGGGAATGCTACGAAGGGTTTCTCCGGGTCGTATATATAAACTGTTAAATTTTTGGAGCCCGAAATACAAAGGAGACATTGCCGAAATTTTTTAAGAATTTTGGGAGTTAACCAAATTTCGATATCCGGAAATGTTGCCGATATCCCCAACCCTAAACTTTAGTTGATATATATATATATATATAGCGACAGGCCACCGACAACTTTAATTGATTTAATCAGGGGATGATTAGCAAGCGTCCAGGACACGTAGGACACAGACACAAGTCACTCAACAAAAATTTAAAACATAGATTCCTGATAATCTGCTCTGTATAAATAATGTTCATGAAATTCGTGTTCTGATAACTTGACACCTGCATCCTGGATTATGAATGAGACGAAAAGCATGTATCTTGTTTTATCCTGAAAATGTATTTTTGCATATTAATAGTAAACGTGATATACAAAGCAGAGACTTAATACAAGATAATAGAATAAGGATTGTTTGTAGATTTATGCTAGAAAGCATTGGGCGGGAGAGAACAACATAAATACCACCTACGAAATTCCGCACCATAATAACAATATATAGCTGATCATTAGTTAAGCTTTTTCGTAAGGCCTTGCGAATTGAGTGTGTGAGGCTTAGCTCACTTTCCTGTTTAAGTCCGAGAGAGGTAGGGCCGGATTATAACCCCGTGCCATCCTGTTCAAGTCACCTGTACCTGAATATAAATACACCTACTTCGATTCAAAACCATCGAATGAGTGAATTAAAGAATTAATTGAGCCCATGAGGGCCGGGCCAGATTCTAAGCACCGTGCCACCAAGTCACAGCATGATCCCTGGTATACGAAATTGTTGGCGGAAAACTAGTTAAAGTGGTTATTTAAAGGTTGTTCTCCAAATGGCATCATCATTTAGAAAAATTGTTTGTGTATTGTGGTAATGACATAGGGATGGTATTGCTTGAATTATTAGACACTAGGAATACTAGTTTAGGAATTGTTCGAGTCGTAGACACAATTATATGATTCACCTCCTTATTTCCTATACAAATATTATTCCTTCCATGTCTTACTATCATATCTTTTATTTGCTTACCTTTCTTGACCGAAGACTTGCTGTCGTTCTCACGACCTAGTATTGTTCACTAGGGGAAGACGAAGTATATGAAAAACTGTTACCCCTTTATAACGTGGACGAGGTCGAGGAATAATCTTCAAGTGATTCCAGAAAGTACAGCACCAAACATTTTGTAGCTGAAACTATGTATATTAAGGAGATGTTATTGTAAAGACTTATTTAGTTGTATTTTAGTCGGAGTTGTATAACTTCAGTTGTATTAACTAAGTATTTTAGCATGACTTGCATTTTATTCTAAAGTTTTACAGGCGATAATCGCTGATACGGGTACGATAGTATTCTATGGGGCGTAGCCTGCAGATGTAGTTACGTACCCGGCTCACTGCATCTTGAGAAGCGGGGCGTGACAGAAACGTCGGGATGAAAGTAGAAAATAAAGATTTTAAGAACTTACTAAGGAAAGTACCCTAAGCTTGGAAGAAGTAAAAGAAAAACACAGATGAGAAACAAAAAATAGGATAATTTATTAGTAGTTATAATTATATATTTTTGACGAGGATATATAAATGTAATAAAATAATAAAATCTTTCAAAATCCATCGATTTGAGGTGTTTATAAAGACACAAAAATTACGTTACATTGATTTTGGAGAATTTTTGAGCTGATCAAAACTAATACCTCAAAAAAATTAATAAGTAGGAATTTTTAAAACATTTCATAAACTATCGATTAAAAAATATCCCAAAATCGATGAAAACGTTGTTACCAAGCAGACCCTAACTGACCTAACTTTCAAAATGCCAAAAGCAGTGTTCTAAAAAGCGCTAGGCGGAATTGGTGCGCCAAAGTGCCGCCTAGCGCCTAGGCGGTCGAACAGATTTTTTTTTTTTTTTTTTTGAAAATTTGAATTTTTAGTTTTAAATTTGTTTAAAAATTTTGAATTTTTTTTAATATTTAGATTTTTTTTCCTGATATTTTGAATTTTTATTGCATTTCTTTTAAATTTTTTTGAAATTTGAATTTTTTTTTGGAATTTGAACTTTTTTTTGAATATTTTTTGCAATTTCAAATCTGAAATTTGAAATTTCAAAATTTTGAAATTTGAAATTTTGAATTTTGAATTTTAAATTTTTTTTCCATGACCGAACTGGCCCGCCTAGGCCCGAACAGGTGCCTAGGAGGCCGAATTGGCCGAAATCGATGCGACGGGCGGCCGCCTAGCGCCTAGGCGCCGCCTAGCCCGATTTTTAGAACACTGGCCAAAAGTCATCAAATTGACCAATCCTAATGCCCAAAGACATCAAAAATTTCAATTTTTTGAACTCAAATCCCAGGTCGTCGACTTGTTTCCTCTCGAAGAGAGTAAGAATAGTAATACCAGTATTGAGTAAGTGGCTTGTTTCCTCTCGTAGAGCTTTAACTCGTCGTCTTCCTCTATCTCCAGGTCGCCCATGACGAAGGGGAGCAAAGGAAGGAGGAGACGGCAACGGAGGGGGCGTGCGTCGCCGCCGCCTGGAGAGAACGAAGAGGAGAGGGAGGCGGTAGGGAGGGGGTGTGAAAACTTTAGTTTTTTTTTTCGAGATTGGATTTTAGAAAGTTTGGAATTTGTTATAAGGACAAAATTATAATCTAGGATTTGACAATGTAATATAATTAGGATTACATATATTTTATGATGTAATTGATTTGAATAGAAAGTGATGTAATATAATCAAATTTTTAATTGCGACTACATTATATCTAGAAAAAATTTGTCCAATGAAATATTCAAATTAGGATTACTACATAATGACAATTATATTAGGTTGTCCATCCGGATAAATCAAACGGGCCTAATTTAGCGTTTGTGGGTGTTTTTTTTTTATAAATTTAGCTATTAATATACAAGTATATGCTACTTACCGGGTCATGTGCTAATTATTTGTTTCCAGAGCGCTGGAGAAAGTGAATACAAAAAAATGACTTTATTTGTCAAATGAACTTGAGATCAATGTTGTAGCTTTTGTTGGTTCCTACACAATCTACATTTTTTCCATGTATATTTATAATATGAATTATGTTAACGTGCCCAAAAAATACATAATAATACATGAATAAATATATATTTTATATGAATACTTTCATCATTATATTGATAAAATATATTTTATAGTAATATTTTAATTAAAAAATTGGTTTATTTAATACATTTGTGAGAGTACTCATTTTACCATTTATACACGTGTTAAGAGCATCCATACTCCAAATATTTAAAAATGATGTAAATTGTTATTTTGGGAGTATTTTTTTGATATCGACACACAATGATAAATTTTAAACAAATATTTCAAATTATCCTCCTCTTTTCTCTTTTTTTTCTCTTTTTTTTTTCTTTTTTGTTTGATAAGATTTTTTCCTCCCTTCCCTCTTTATTTTTTTTCCCCTACAATGCAAGCATTCAACAATAATTCTATTCGAGTCTCTTCTTTCCGTATAGTGCTTATTGTAAACTTCGTTAAAATGATGCCAAATTTTCGATTCAAACTCTTGTTGCGGTGCGGGTTGAGGTTGCTGATCTTGCGGTTGCTTTGGTGGTTGATAATTTTTCATGATATTGCCTTTTCACACTATATTGCTTCAAAATTTTGTAAGAGAGGATAGGAAACAAATTTTTTTTTTGGTAAATTTTCATGAAATATAACATATTTATATAATTTTTTGGATGTAAAATGACCCCTAATATTCCTAAAATATAGTTGTTATAGGAATATTTTGACAATTTTCTGCAAAATGACGAAAATATTCTTAAAACAGTAAAAAAATCCCACTAAAACGAGAGTATTTTGGTCAAAATACTCTCCCAACGACTATATTGAATTCAAAATATAAAAAAAATACCGGATCCTAACCGGTCTGACCGGATTTATCCGGACCGCACCCACAAAGAAGTCGGATCGGACTTTGTTAATCCCCCCCAAAATTTCTATTATTATTCTATATATATATATATATATATATATATATATATATATAAACTTTTTATATATAAAAAGAAAAAAGAAAAAAAGAAAAAAACAACCAAACAAAACAACAAGAAAACAACAAACCAACCCCATCCACCCACCCCCACACACACGTATCACTGGTTTCGGCTGGAGACTCCTTTTCAAATTTTGAATTCATGTACACATATCTCATTTAAGTCATTACTTATTAGAAATAATTTCTTGCTTATTTTCTCTTCTATTCATTGAATCCGACTCCTATTCTCTCCCATTTTTCTTTGAAAATTCCCAAGGATACTCCCTCCTCACCACTTCGACAGCCTCCCCACAACTGGACGAACACCCCCTGACATCTCCCGACCGTCGCCGGCCACCGCAGCGCCGCCGGAGCAGCGGCAGAACTGTCCGTACCCGACCCTCGCGTGACAGCAGGCCACCCGCTCAGCTCAAGTTGCGGGTAGTTTTCTCCCCCCGCGTTGATTTTTTTCGAACTGTTTTTCCGTATGCATTCACAATATGACTGTCTACAACTCCCTTCAAATATATATATATATATATATATATATATATATATATATATATTTACTATTACAAAACGTAAAAAGAATTGACTCAAAGTTGGACAAAAAGCTGTTTTTAAATAGTACATAAAATCAATCCAAAATGCCATATTTGTGACTTATTTTCTCCCAATATATTTATTAATTTAAAATTTTGTTTGAACAAACTTGTAGCCAATGTAACCGTGATTATTTTCCCTCAAAGAGTTTTAATTAATTAAATTTTAATATTCATTTAATTCGGTCTGAACTTGGCATAAAATCTTGTTTTCAAAACATAATTGTTTTTCGATACGGGATCCGTCCCACCAAACTGGACCACCTCGTCGCTTGCTTCTTGCATCGAAAGATGCGTACAACAAAAACAGACGTGTGGGATTCGACGAAACTCCATTTGGTCGTGCGTGCGCGAAGGAATCAACCCGTATTCATCAAAAAATACCGTATCGACCCTTTTCGAAATTTCTCCACTACTTCGTGCACACTCATCGTGTCGTCAAAAAAATTGTGCCATCGGATTTACAACGTTACGTTGGTTTGTGACCCTAGTTTAGTTCGATTCTGAGAACGTTGACCAGAACGTCGTTTTGTGGGCCACGCGGTCCGACTAAACGGACGATTTTGTGACCGGATTATTGTAGAAGCATGAAAAATCTAGATCCATGAGTCCAACAAACATGCGCCCCAAGATCGAGTCAGAAGAAATCATGCCGCATAATGACTATACGGCCCAGAAAAATAGTATCCATGCTGTTACGTCCCGATTTTCGTGGAACCGATAGTCGTCATCCGGACGTGATGCCGTGCGTGCCTAGGTTGCGCAACACGCAAGGCCAATGTATTTTATATAACGAGCACATATTCAGAGTGCGCAGATAATTGAACACAATATTGAAATAAAAAAAAGTTCTCTTTATTGATAATAAACATATTTTACAAACTCTTGAACGAGTACGAAATATTGCCGCAAAGGCTTACAAAAGGGGACGCAAAATGAGATAGCAGTTCCTTATATTATATCCTTTTACTAAAACTTCAAACACTATAGACACCTTCGGACGAAGCTATCACCTTGCCACATAGCTGCATAGGATATGTGCACGAGCTTCTGGAACTTCAAACATGCTTCAAAACGTCACGGACATGACGTGTCGGTAGGTGGACTGGATTGGAAAGACGCCTTAACTCCTTGCAGGTCGCCTTGGTGCGGAGAACCTATTGTAACGAGGGTCAGTACATAGAAATGTATTGGTGAAGGCGAGCTAACCCAACTATACCAATCAACACGTTGTTTATGTGAAGCATGCAAGTTATTATGTGGTCTTTCTATCTTGCCTTAGTTCAAGTTACAATCAAGCAATATATATGGAAAATTACTGAATTAAACATGCCACCGTCCGGTGACTTTTACCTGTCCGCCTGAACCACTTGCACAACACTTACCATGACCTTCCCTGCCACGAAGACACACTTAGCTTGCACAGTTTAAATATACGTGTGGATCATTGGCTTGATGCCATAGTGGACGAGTTATAGTCATTGACGAGGATAGTATGCAACGAAAGTACATGAGGCGCTACAAGCCATCCCGTTCAGCACATGAGACTAACATGAAGTTTCATCCGGATTGGATCGGTGCCAGTGCCCCAGCGACCGTCCGCAGGAACTAAGACCTTGTGCACAAGTTGTCCGTGATCAAGCGGCGTCTAATACTAAGTTATCAAATGATGCAGTACAAGGCAACAAGAGCACGAGACAAGTAACATTGAATAATCTGTTTTGCATAGTCTTCCTGATCATTTTATTGCATAGCAAAGTGTGTTCTATGAATAGCACAATAATAGAAGAAATATATATTCTAACTAGAATTGAAACATGATGAAAGAACATTCTAAGCGAACTAGCATTCAACAAGGTAACCGTTCACAAGTTGATTGACAAGCAATAAAGTAATCCAAGTCTATTTTTTTTCTTTATCTTGACATCTTTTAGTTATTATTGTATCGTTTGATCGGAACAATCAAGAAGAAAAAAATTTATATGTGAAGGCTTAGAAGAAGGATCAACTAATCGTGTCACGCCCCAATCCCTAAATACCGAGGGATTAGACACGTGGCAATAGCCAGCAGCACACACTAATGGACAAACCCAATTTAATGGACCCATTAGAGTATACTTAAGCTGTAAAACAACAATACAGTGGTCTACGATATATGTCAAATGAATAAAACTAATCTCATCCACAACAGATAAATCAATATCAAAATATCAACATATAAACCAACATCAAGTCTCAAATGAAATATATCGGGGAACAACCCGATAATGTGTTTGATACAATAGTTCAATAGACATGAAATAAAAGAGTCTAACAACAACAAAGACCGAGTATAGATAAAGCAGATACTCAGGTAAAATCCTCGGCCATCACCTCGTCCTCTGGTAACGGTACTGCTCCTGCTTCTGCTTCTGCTTCTGCTCCTGTCCCGTATACCTCGGGATAGATCTCCTCTGCTACACCTGGGGACATAATTCGGATCCAGGTCCTCAGAGGACATAACAAGGTACAAGAATAACTCAAGCCAAATAAATGCAGTATATAAAATGTATCAATAAGGCAACTATGTAACCAGCTATGTGATATGCAAGTAAGAGCATCACTAGTACTAAGGCTGAGACCACTACAAGCTCTGTGTCGGGGAGCCGGTAGAAGTAATATCACGTAATGTGCCTAGCTCTGATGTAGAGTCTATGGTCTCACAATAATAAATATATATATAAAATTAGCCTGTAGCCTGTGTGTCTCTCCCCACCCTTATGTCCACGATATCTCATGTCCATGTCACGCAAGATCATATCTAGTGCAACAAGACTTATGATAGCTATGGGAATATGTCACAAATCCTGTAGCATATACAGAATCACCATGAATGACTCAGGAAGATTCTGTCTCATGAATAGTATCAGGTGTCTTGTGGTATGACGTACTTGATAATGCAAGCACGAAAATGTATAGGGTCGCGATATCCATCTCTAGGTGACGTTACACAACTCCGCGTACGACGTTGGCACCCGAATATTATTCTGATGCTAAGCAATGTCATACGGTCCTAGGTTTAACATATATATCACAGAAATAGATCAAGAGAATAATATGAAATAATTTACTGTAAGTATGGCAATGTACACTTGCTTGGGGTTTGGATTCCAACAGTTGCTTTTGTATCCGGAAGATCTTCAAGTACTCCTCCGGTTGCTGAAATACACATTACCATCATATTCAGAAGATATGAAATAGCTAGGATTGCCTATCCATAAGTCCAATTTGGACATAGGGGCAAAATTGACAGTTTCTGGTCAAAATAGGGTCCACATGTGGCCCACTTCGCACCGAAAAATGTGCCAGAGACAAAGTTCTCCAAATTCGTCAAACTTAGTGTCTACAAGTCCAGAACGACGATTTGAATCCAATAAAATATCCAGAACTGGATTCCGATGAGCCGATCACAAAACCGCCCATCAAGTGGAGCCGTGGGGCCCACGATACGGGTGTAGAAGCATAAAAAATATGCTGCAGAGCTATACGCAGTATGCATAAGACCCACGTAAAGCAGAGTTTCAGTGCTGTGTGGCGTAAGAAACGACTTCAGAGCCATCGATGTACAGTAGAGCTTCATCGCTAGTGCAGCATAAAAACATAGCTCCAAAATAACCCTGCTTCGGCGTAAAAAGGTTGTTACATCGCCATTTTGGCGTAAAACCCGCTCACTTTTAATGCAGTGGGAGATTGTACGAGGAACTCTTCGTATTCCTCGAACGAACCTGTCAAATCATGCAGTGAACCTGACTCCTGACAAAGAGTACTGCACGACTATCCAGACGACGGCTGTAATGATGGTGCGGCACAGAGACCCAGACCGTCGTTTAGTGACATTTCCTTGATGTAAAGTACTTTTACGCATACAAGGGAATATGCTGCCTAGTTTTATACAGGTAGATGCGAGATTTTACGCTCAACAAAAGACAAAACGAACCGCTACGTCAAAAGCAGCTCTTCGTACAGAGCTCGAGGCATGTCCCTGCAGTTAATGCGCGTGATGGGGGTAGATCGCTGCATTTAATGCACGAGATTTGGTTCTACTTTCAAAGACTGGGTGAGCCATAATTACGGCTAATACGTCCACATCATCACCTCTGCATATTACGCCATCGGGCTATTTTCAGCTATAGGAGCACGCTGTACGCTATCTTCTTGAAATACGTCGACCTGACTATTTTTAACTATAGGAGTACGCCGTATGCTATCTCCTCGGAATACGCCAACTCAGATTATATTTGTATTGGTGCGTAATAAGGCTATTTGGTCCAGAATTCGCTCAAGATCTCAGTCAAGAAAGGAGGATCGACTATATTTTACGCTAGCTACCTATCCATGCATCAGGCTTCTACGCCTACTAAGCTTCCACGCCTACTTGGCTTCTACGCCAACTTGACAACTATTTGGCTTCTATGCCATGGTGACAGTTATTGGCTTCTACGCCAACCTTTTCTACGCGAGGGACAGTTACCTACGTGGCTTGCATGCCGTGATCTTCGCAGTAGTTATACGCATTACCTCATAATGGGATACACATCACACGCAGATTCAGAGGATCATTTATACGTGGGTGGCAGTTATTGTAACCGCCGCGTAAAAAGTGCCACACTCTCCACTGTCCGGCTTCTACGCCGACTGGACGGTTGCTGTCACCAAACCCTATAAATAGAGACCTCTATTGACAGAGGTCCAGGGTCGAAAGGTCGAAAAAGGTCGAAAGGGTCGAAGGGTCAAAAAAAGGTCAAAAACTCGGAGAACAAAGGTCGAAGATTTATTTCTTGAGAGAGAAGAACCCTGAGCACAGACAGAGAGTAGTGATCGACGATTTTGGCATCGAGCATCCACTCCCTCTTGCAACCTTTGAAGCTTCTCCTTCTTCTACAGCACTTCTTCATCATCGTGTGGTCCAAGGGATAAAGTGATCGACCGCAGATCAGACTCCTATAGCAATATTTATCCAGATTAAATTTTGTACTTGACATCCTCGTATAGGATTAATTGTATTTCTTGTTTGTAAACCAAAGAGAGGGTTTCGTATAAACCTGGTTTTATTTCTTTCGTTTATTATCAAACAACGAGATTTCGTCAATGTTCTCAGAATCGAACCAAACTTGGGTAATGCTACGAGTCCGATGGCGCAAGTTTTGTTGCGAAACGACGAGCACACATGAAGTTACAACGAGTTTCAGAACAGGCCCGATACGGGATATTTTCGACGGATACGCGTTGATTCCGGTGTGCACGCACATCCAAATCAACTTTCACAAAATCTCACACGTCCGTATTGACGATACGCACCTTTCGGTGTAAGTCGCACACGACGAAGTCACCTCGTTTACTGGGACGCACCCTGTTTCGAGAAATTTTGGGTTTTGGAAACCAAGTTTTTGGTCGATTTCACCCGCGAATAAAACACAACACAACAAATTAAAATAAACTAATTACAGGGTCTTAATCTTGGTTATGTTGTCTAATTAACTGTTCAAACAGAATCTAAAATTATTAAACAGGTTGGAAGAAAAATAGCCGTGAACATGGGGCTCTGGGACAGTTTCTGAAGTACATAATTATGTGTTTTTTCCTGTTTTGCGTCGCATTTTGCGACTGACACAGGGCACGATACCCCGAACTAGTTGTATAGAATTTCGAGAGGATCAAGTGGTCTTCGCATAGGATTCGACAGAACTAAATTCGAATCAATACACAAGGAGATACGAGAGCTAGACGAAGGGTACCTTGATGTTGTTCGAAATTGGACAATTACGCGGAGATGTTGGCGATCGTTTTCCGGCGGCGTGCGGCGGCGGGCGGCGGCCGGAGTTGCTCGGGGGAGATAGGAGAGTGAGGGGGTGTGGTTGGTTGTGTGAGAGATTGAGGGGGTGGGGGTTTATGTAAAGGAGAAGGGGGGTGACCGCGGTTCGCGCGAGGTGTCGTGGGGGGATTCTGTAAGTGGGGGCAGATTAGCGGGTAGGCAGGTAGCGGGTCGGCGGGTCGGGTCCGGATCCGACCCGCTAGGGCGGTTGGGTCCGGTTTGGGTTAGTTTGGGTTCGGTTCCGTTCGAGTTGGTTCAGTCCAGTTTAAATAAAATAATAGTTTTTAACTATTTAAAAATAGTTTTTGTGTCCAATAAATTCCAGAAAAATTATACAACCACCAATAATTAATTATACACCCAAAAATATAATGTTTGTAATATTATAATACTTAATTTAATACATAAAAGTATAATTTCTTTGAAGAACATTAATAATAAATAATTAAAAAATTTAGAAAAATCCTAAAAATTATTTTTAAAATTCTAGAAAAATCTGAGTGTTTACAATCTATCCACCTTAAAAGGATTGCGTTCTTCCAATCAAGAATTAACTACTAAGGATAACTAATCATGGTACTTATATGTAGTTCTTAGGTCATACCTGCATCTTCGAATAGTTGAGGATAACGCTGGCGTATGACATCCTCTCGTTCCTAAGTAGACTCTCCGGGGGAGTGATATTTCCAAGCTACCCGGACCAATCTAATCGTCTGACCCCGTAATATCTTCTCACTAATGTCAAGTATCCCAACCGGCTCTTCTTCATACCTCAAGCTAGGTCCCACTGAAATCTTAGAATGATCGACTACGTGAAATCTCAGAATGATCATAATATCTTCTCATCTAATCGTCACGTACCTCCGGTGGCGTATCGTCTTGCAAGACTCTCCGGACGATACGCCACCTCACCAATACACTCCAAATTATCAAATGGTCCAATGTACCTCGGGCTCAGCTTGCCTCTGCTCCCAAATCGAATAGTACCTCGAGTGGGTGAGATCCTCAAGAATACATGTTCTCCTTTCTTTAACTCCAAAGATCGTCGGTGTGCGTCAGCCCAATGCCTTTGTCTGTCCTGAGCTGCACAAAGATGACTCTGAATTTGCTTCACCTTCTCAACTGTCTGCATCACTAACTCCGGACCAAGTATCTGACGCTCGCCAACGTCACTCCAACATATCGGTGATATGCACTTCCTGCCGTACAATGTCTCGAAAGGTGCCATCTGGATGCTTGCCTGGTAGCTGTTATTGTAAGAGAACTTCACCAAGTACAAATGGTCTTCCCAAGACCCTCCAAAGTCTAACAAACACGACCTCAGCATATCCTCTAGGATCTGAATCGTGCGCTCCGACTGATCGTCTGTCTGTGGATGGTAAGCAGTGCTGAACTTGAGTCGGGTGCCAAGACTCTCCTGCATGCTTCGCCAAAAATGGGATGTGAATCTTGAGTCACGATCTGACATAATACTAACTGGCACTCCATGTAATCTTATGATCTGTCGTATATACATGTCAGCTAGCAACTCCGTGGACTATCCAACTCTGAATGGCAAAAAGTGTGCCGACTTAGTGAGTTGATCCACAATAACCCAGACTGCATCCTTCCCACTGGGGCTCCGTGGAAATCCTGTAACAAAATCTATAGTGATATATTTCCACTTCCATTCGGGTATGGAAAGCGGTTGTAACATACCAGCAGTTCTCTGATGCTCGGCCTTAACTTGCTGACCGACCAAATATTTTGCCACAAATCGTGCAATCTCCCTCTTCATCCCATGCCACCAATAGTACTGCCTCAAATCTCGGTACATCTTAGTACCTCCCGGATGGATAGAATACATGGAACTATGTGCTTCAGACATCAACTCATGTCTCAACTCCCCATTCGGAACATATAAGCAATTTCCGCACCTTAACGTCCCGTCCTCATGGATGCGAAGTCCCGTCTGCATGCTGGCTTCCGTCTTCTCTTTAAGTCTCCGGAACCTAGCATCGGTGGGCAATGCCGCCTTAATCCTCTCCACTAGTGATGGCTTAACTTCAAGATTCGCCAACAATCCACTCTATCTTGGCAAAATAACCCCTATCTTGAGCTCATATAGATCCTCTAATAGCTGGGGCTGCATCGTCAAGAAATAAGCTGTGGGCTTCCTGCTGAGTGCGTCTGCTACAACATTCGCCTTACCCGGATGGTACTGCAAATCTATATCAAAATTGACCATCAACTCCAACCAACGTCTCTGTCTCATATTGAGCTCTTTCTGAGTATAGACATACTTCAGACTCTTGTGATCAGTAAAGATTTCCACCCTCTCTCCGTAAAGATAGTGCCTCCATATCTTTAGTGCAAATATTACTGCAGCTAGCTCAAGATCGTGCGTCGGGTAGTTCTTCTCATGAACATTCAGTTGTCTCGATGCATAAGCGATAACTTTGCCATGTTGCATCAAAACACATCCTAGTCCACTGCCTGACGTATCACTATAAACAACGAAGCCTCCCGATCCTGAAGGAAGAGTTAAGACCAGTGCTGTTGTTAATCGCCTCTTCAACTCTTCAAAGGCCTTCTGACAATCTTCCGTCCATGCAAACTCCTGGTCCTTATGCGTCAACCGCGTCATAGGCTCCGCAATCCTTGAAAAATTCTCCACAAACCTCCGATAGTATCCAGCAAGTCCGAGAAAACTTTTCACTTCCGCAACTGATGTAGGGGTAGGCCAAGTTTCTATTGTAGCAACCTTCTCTGGATCAACTGAAAGTCCTTCTTCCGAGATGATATGTCCAAGGAAAGGCACCTTATCCATACAAAACTCATATTTACTGAGCTAGCATATAGCTTCTCCTGTCTCAGCGTCTCTAGCACGATTCTGAGATGCTCCTCGTGCTCTTCGTGGCTCTTGGAATATATCAAGATGTCATCAATAAATACAACCATAAATTTGTCCAAGTACTGATGAAAAACTCTATTCATCAAACTCATGAACACAGCTGGCGCGTTGGTTAAACCAAACGGCATAACTAAGAACTCATAGTGTCCATACTTGGTCCTGAAGGCTGTCTTCAGTATATCCTCTCTACGCACTCTAATCTGGTGATAACCGGATCTAAGATCGATCTTTGAGAATACACTCGCACCACTCAACTGATCGAATAGATCGTCAATACGTGACAAGGGATACATGTTCTTGATGGTTACGGCGTTCAGTGCTCTATAGTCAATACACAGGCGTATTGTCACATCCTTCTTCGGCACAAATAGTATGGGTGCTCCCCATGGTGAAATACTGGGCCGAATGAAACCCTTCTCCAGAAGATCATCAACTTGCTCCTTCAATTCTACCAACTCCTTATATACAAGCCGGTACACTGATGAAGAGATAGGCTCCGCTCCTGGAGTCAAGTCTATTGTGAATTCTATTTCCCGATCAGGTGGTAAGCCTGAAAGATTATCGGGAAATACATCCATAAATTCTGATATAACCTTTGGGTACTCGGACTCCCCTTCTGCAGAGAGTACCCTAAGTGTAGGCTGAACACCTTGCTTTATGGCTCCCCGAAGAAACTCAAACTCTGGATGGTCCAGGTGGTCTAAATATAACCCGTCCAAGCCGGCAATCTAGGGTCGCATGGTACTGACTCAACTAGTCCATATCAAGTACCACATCATAATCCAACATAGAAAAGATCAAGAATTGAGCTCGCATCTCTCTCCCACAGACTACTACCGAACAAGATCTACAAATGTCACTAACTGGGATAATTCCACCTCCCGTAAGAATTATCTTTGTCTTCGAAAGGGGTGCAGTAGCTACTCTATGTGTGGCTACGAAGCTAGCAGCTATGAATGAATGCGATGCTCCAGAATCAAATAAATCTACCGCAGGCGATGAAACTACTAATATAGTACCTGCTATGACCTCACGCGTACGGGTTACATATAAGGAGAGTGCAAAGGAGCCCAATTGTCTTACTTGTTGTTCTCTCCATCCTATGCTCTAAGCATGCCACATCCATGACACGATAAAACCTCTAAATAACTGCCAGGTCTACTAGCATACAAAGTTTCTATCAGCAGTCATCCCTTAACGCACGGCTCATACGTACAGGAGGCCAGACCTGTCACGCAGTCCGTGATCTATATGAGACTCACAACTCGTGTAACAACTGTGTCACAGCCAATAAAATATAGAATGCCTCATAATAATGGGGTGGTCTCATAAAGTAGGTCCAAAATATACAGAAATGAACATATGGTACGACGACATCGTCGTTGCACCCAAGTTTCATTGGACGCACAATTTATATAGCAATAATTAAACTAAATAAACAGAAATAAATATGCATGCATCATATGGAATGTAAATTCAGTTCAATGGCAAGGTATACCTGTCGAGCAAGGTTCTGTATAGTGCAAGTGTCCACAACAGTGTTAAGTTCAAGTAGTGAGTTTTAGGGTTTTGGGGTATATTGCATGGATATATATAGAGAATAAGAGGCGGTGGAAAAACTTAGTGTTTAAGAAAACTAAAACTACTGCCGCTGCTGTTTCTTTCTTTTCATTGGTTATGATTTCGGTTGAGGGGTGTTTAGTAATAATAGTGTTTAAGGAGTGGTGGAATGAGAAGCTTACACGTGTGGGAAAGCAAAGCAAAGTAAAATTGGGTTTTGCTTCTGCTGTTGATATTTTCTTCTCTCAATGGGTTGTGTTTTGGGTTTTACGTGCGGTGAAAGGAAGAATTTACGCGGGGGTGAACTGCTGCTGCTGAGAAGTTTTATGCGCGGAGAAAAATATAGGCAGTGGTTTTGTTACTGCTGCTGCTGTTTACGCGCGATGAAATATACGCGGGGTGATGAGCTGCTGCTGATTAACTCCTTACTTTACGCGGGAAGGGTGTTTAACGGTTTGCGGGTTTTGGGTTTTAAACACCCTTCTCGCGTAAAGTAAGGAGTTAATCAGCAGCAGCTCATCACCCCGCGTATATTTCACCGCACGTAAACATCAGCAACAGCAGTAACAAAACCACCGCCTATATTTTTCTCCGTGCGTAAAACTTCTCAGCAGCAGCAGTTCACCCCCGCATAAATTCTTTCTTTTACCGCGCATAAAACCCAAAACACAACCCATTGAGAGAAGAAAATATCAACAGCAGAAGCAAAACCCAATTTTACTTTGCTTTGCTTTCCCACACGTGTAAGCTTCTCATTCCATCACTCCTTAAACACTATTATTACTAAACATCCCTCAACCGAAACCATAACCAATGAAAAGAAAGAAACAACAACGACAGTAGTTTTAGTTTTCTTAAACACTAAGTTTCCCCACCGCCTCTTATTCTCTATATATATCCATGCAATACACCCTAAAACTCACTACTTGAACTTAACACTGTTGTGGACACTTGCACTATACAGAACCTTGCTCGGCAAGTATACCTTGCCATTGAACTGAATTTATATTCCATATGATGCATGCATGTTTATTTTTGTTTATTTAGTTCAATGAAACTTGGGTGCAACGACGATGTCGTCGTACCATATGTTCATTTCTGTAGATTTTGGACCTACTTTATGAGACTACCCCATTATTATGAGGCATTCTATGTTTTATTGGCTGTGACACAGTTGTTACACGAGTTATGAGTCTCATATAGATCACGGACTGCGTGATAGGTCTGGCCTCCTGTACGTATGAGCCGTGCGTTAAGGGATGACTGCTGATAGAAACTTTGTATGCTAGTAGACCTGACAGTTATTTAGAGGTTTTATCGTGTCATGGATGTAGCATGCTTAGAGCATAGGATGGGGAGAACAACAAGTAAGACAATTGGGCTCCTTTGCACTCTCCTTATATGTAACCCGTACGCGAGATGACCCCTATACTACTTGGCGGCCTCTGTCGTTCAAAAGACGACATGCTTTATAGGCCTCTGCTTCTCCGAGAGAATCATGCCAATCCCATTTATGGCCAGATAGTCCACATGTTGGAAAGTTGTTCTCAAATTGCATTCACTTAGACGGTTAGGCGACCCCTTGGATGTTTATATTTCAGTACTTTATTGGCATGTTTATATGTATCTTGTTACGTCCCTCTGAGGACCTGATCCCTTTCCAGATATGGACGAGCAGGAGTACCCACAGGAGTACGGACCTGGACCCGACTCTACATACCAGACTGAGGAGGTCTTACCCTCAGAGTAGCTATGACTTGTTTTTACTGTTTAGAGATTTTGTTACTATTTCAGTATAGTCGTTTTATAGTGAATTTGTTTCCACCCGACTATCAGACTTGATACATATCTTGATATTTAGTTATATTCCAGCTCCTTATTCCTACTTATTATTTGTACTGTGGATGAGATATAGATTGTGTATGACTTGTTGTGACAGTATATTACCACTGGTGGATTGCATATTCATTTACAGCGTACGTGTGTATATGATTTCCATATATCGGAGTTCGTATACATACGGCTGGGCGTGTTACGTACTCCTAGTCCTACGTATTTTGGGACTGGGGCGTGACACTCCTCCTGTTGCAATGTGTCTTGCAATAAGAGAACCATAATACAACTTACCAACTTACCATTTGTCCTTCCCTGTCCAAAGTAAATCAAGATAACCAACACATATACATAGTGAAACGAAGTAGCACATATGAAAACTTAGTTTGTCCCGGACGTGTCATTGCCTCAAACATGATGTGCTCGAACCATATAGTTTACCGTGCATCCATTCTCTAAATCGACAATGTGTTGTGCATCATTTACTTGCCTCAATGCAATGACTCACACGTGGATTTTCGCTTAGCGAGCTGACTTAATCTATATGAAATAGTCACTGGCACCCTAAGCCATTTGGACAATTGGCATTCAAAATTTTGCTACCTACACGAGTGGGAGCGGTTCATACTGATAGGCTTCGACTTACCTGGTATTACGTAGCTTCCATGATCGGTCGCACACCCATAACAAGTCACGCAATACCTTGATTCCTCCTAGGCCGGTACGATCCCGGTACCTCGGTGACCGTCCGAGGTATTCCATACCTCATGCACGAGTTGTCCGTGACCATGAAGTTCTCTTTCATCAAACTTAACGGGCTCCCAGAGCCATTCTATTTTCTCATACTTAACAGGATCCCAGAGCCATTCTCTTCCCTCTTACTTTCTTTCTTTCTATGTTTTATTATCATTATGCAGCTCTCGGTACGAGAACTGCCTTGGCAACCCAACGGTCCTGAATACTCTTCATGTTTTTATTACTTGGCTCAGAACAACTATTTTGGTAGTCTTCCTGCCTCAACTGAGTGAACCGTGTTCCATGAAACAGTAATAAATTCTACGTGACATACATTGAAACCGTGCGAAGATATATGAAACGTGGCATAAGAAACTCAAAATGGTAGTATTAGAAACTCTATGGCAGAAAATGAAACGTATAAGAAAACGACTATCTTTAAAAGCAAGTTATTATTTCCATGTTCTATGTCGAGTAACACAAGACGAAATTATTCCCTTAGGTAGGTTGGTTCAGTTCTTTTATTGGCATGCATCGGTGATTTTACCTAGCGGCTAGCATGTATCGTCCATATTTTAAGTGTGAAGGCTAGGCAAAGATAGGTTCATCGGAGCCACCTACTTTAGCGATGAATCGCATCGGCGGAGCGGAACTCCGAGTGCACATTTGGAAGTCTAACTCTGAACTTCTACTGAAGGGCTAATTCGAACGCATTTGCATCAAGTGAGTCATATTGCCGAGCTAGGAGGGACAAGTCGTTGCACTTGAGCCGTTTGAATCGTCTCTCCGATTTGAGCGGAGCGAGTCGTTACAGATACGACTTGGACAGTCTCATGGGGTGGGGAGGACATCTATTAGCGTAAGGGGGACTATTTGTTTACTTTCCTCTAGATGCCACTAGTGTCTCAGATGAGCGCTAGTGCGCCGTGCATTATTTTGGTTAGGAGAGCCTCTGCGTAGGAACGTTGTCCTCAATTGCATTCACATAGATGGTTAGGTGACCCCTTTACAACTTGGCTTGCAGTAGTTGTACCACACATTATTTGTATCTTGTTACGTCCCTCTGAGGACTTGGTATCCTTCCAGTTGTAGACGAGGAGCAGTATCCTGAGGAGTACGGACCTTGATCAGACCCTGCTTCCGGTGACGAGGAGGTTGCACCACCTGAGTTCATCTGATAGCTTTTAGTGGACTACCGTAGTTGTTTATCCTTATTTCATTTCGTGAGACTATTTATTTCCATGCTTTTATTTATAATAAGACCTGACTATTCTACGGTTCCTTTTATTATTGTTGTTTGGTAGTAGATTTGTCTCCACCCGGCTATCTCTACTTTTGCTGGATGGTTATTCTAGATTCTATTTCATTGCCGCTTCTGTTTAGTTATGATCTTATTTCTGTGGATGAGATTTGATAGATTGGTGATCCTTACATTGTGAAGTTGAGTTCAATTACAGCGTAAGCGTGTAGTCGTAAGTTCCATATATTAGAGCCGCCTTCGCATGCACGCTAGCTGGCTTAGTCATGCTCTAGTCCTACGTAGATTTTTGAGACCGAGACATGACAGGCTTGCGGGTCGAAAAACTGGACCCGGTCCAGACCCGCAGAGATGTTGGGCCGAGTCCGACCGGTCCGTTTACCGGGTCCGGCCCGGTCCAGACCTGCATTGACCGGGCCGGGCCGGATAACATATCGTCCATCCCATTATACACCTTGATTCTAGTGGGCACATATTTTGTTCTTTTACGCAAAAAGTTGGGAGAAAAAATACACCAACATTATGAACACAAGAGTTCTAATTTGACTGGTAATAGGAAAATAAAAATTGTGAAAACGAAACAAGCTTTTATAAATCATTTCTTAAAAGTAAGCTTTTTGTGAGAACTAAAGTGAGTTTTAGCAATCCCATGCAGCAAACAAAACTATAATAATCAATCAAATTGTTAACGTTTATGATGTCGATAAGCCGAGCTAAGCTGGTTAAGTGGAGAGAGAAAGAGAAATTAATTTTTTAGTTTATTTTTGTTCACCTACTAAAATTAATGGATTATTTTGTATAAAGATATCCGGTTTAGAATTTAATTAGATTTTGGATATTGGATTTATCCTTTGATGTGTTTCGATACTCAAAATTTTAGTGATATATTTAGTGACGAATATTTGTCATTAAAAGTCTCATTTTGTCACAAAAAATCTAATTTTGTTATTAAAATATGTTATTAAATTTTTTTTGAGTATCTAAATTCATCAGCGGACATAGTTTTTATTTTCATTTATTTATTTTAGAGAAAATTTGAGTTGTATTTCTACTTTATTTATCCATATTCAAAGTGTATCCTATATGATCACCATAATGTATAACGATTCTTATTTTTAACGGAAACTAACAGTCAACTGCATTGACCGTTAAATTTTGACCTAAATATTATTTTCCTCTTTTCAGTCTCCTCCTCTGCCGTGTACGAAGTGGAGATATTTTTGTCCAATTTTTTTTGTCAAAAGAGTTGACCGTTAGTTGGAGACGATTTCCGTTAAAAGTGGAAACCGTCATATATTATGGTAATCGTATGAGATGCATCTTGAATATCGATAAATAATGTGGGATGCAACTCAAATTTTCTCTTTATTTTATTATTTGTGGCCAGGCCAGCTCAAATATATTATTTTTTCAAAAAATTTGTTGTAGAGAAAATATTCTTAAATAAATTAACTAAAATGAAAGTATTTCAGAAAAAAATGAAATTACGAAAGCTTTCGCCATCACAGATGGCGAAATATGAAAAACATATATTTTTTTAACATTTTCACCAACTCTGTTGGCGAAAATATGACTATAGTTTTTTTTTTTTTTTTGGTTTTTTGGGGTTATTTTTTGGGATAGTTGGGTTTTATTTTGTGTGTGTTGGTTTTGAGGGGTTTTATTATTTTATTTATGAAAACCTTCGATTGTTTATGAAAATTTTTAAATTATTTTATTTTATTTATTCTTGTAAAAAAAACCTCCAAAACAGCTTGTTACCAAGCATGGATTGGATTGGTTTAAAATCCGCTACTTAAAACCATTCAAAATCGAACCCCTAATAACGGTTCATAACCGGTATTTTAAAAACACCTCATAACCGCTACTCCCACAATTGCCAAACAGACCCTTAAAATTTCTACCGTAATCGAATGTTAAATCGATCTTATTTCGATTAGTAAATTATTTTATAAATAGACAATTTAATCGTTAAAAAAATAAAATATATATTATCATCCCATTTTAAATCATTTTTACATTGATATATTATATGATAACATGTGAGGGTCCGGAGACACCAATTTTTACTCGTTAATATCGAATTACCGAAAAAAAATCGAAAATATAATTATTCAAAGTAAAATTTAGAGACCGAAATATCGTTTTTTTGCGATTCTAAAATTTTTCGAAGTCCGACAAACGGTAAAACGGTTTATCCTATAATACTTTTTTTTTGCGGTCATTTTGGCACAAATTAGACCTCGTTTCGATCTCTCGGTCAAAAGTTATGACACTTTAAAATTTTAAATTTTATACTTTTGCACATGTGCGTTTTGCTTCGGATGATTTTTTTTTACATGAATTGTGTTACTCCCGTTGAAAACATACAAATCGACTTATTGTTTGACGAAAAATGATTTCCGAACAAATAATTATGGCTGTTCGAAGTCTGCTCGACGGTAGACGTAATTTTCTTACGGTAAAAAAAGTTTTAATTTTTTGGATGCTAAATTTTATTTTTTTCTAATTTATTTAAAAAAGTTATTGTTACAAATTTTTTTTTTCAAAAGAACTAAACCTATATAAAACTAAATCAAACCACTCATTTTTCCCAATAAAAAAAAAATTAATTAAATAAAAAAACCAACACTCATCTAAACATTAAAACCGAATCAACCCTTACCCACCCACCCGCGAGTCAAAGTGCTAAACTTTTGTCAACTATGTTGATAAAAATTTAACACTCTTGATTTTCGCCATCCGTGATGGCGACATGAGTTCAAAATTTTCAAAAATATTATCCTTATAGTTAATCTAGTTAAAAATATTTTCTGTATAGTAAATTTTTTTTAACAGCCATTTCTTCATCACACATTATTTTTTGAAGCTCAGCACAGTAGAAGAAGGCATCACGACTCCAGAGAGGAACTTATTTAAGGCTCCTTATTTAAAGCGAGAGAGCGAGCTAGGGGTCCAAGGAACAGTGACATATAGAAGGCGAAGGAGAAGATGAAGGAAAGGCTTCTAGCGCAGCAGCAACACAAAGAGGGAGAGGGAGAGGGAGAGGGAGAGGAGGAATTGAAGTTTGGTGAGAAGCTATGGAGGGAGAACAAGAAGCTGTGGGTGGTTGCAGGTCCATCCATCTTCACCCGCTTCTCCACCTTCGGCATCATCGTCATCTCCCAGGCCTTCATCGGCCACATCGGCCCCACCGAGCTCGCCGGCTTCGCCCTCGTCTCCACCGTACTTGTCCGCTTCTCCAACGGTCTCCTGGTACCTACCTACCTACGTCTCTCCCTCCTGCAGTACTGCTCTTCTCATCTTTTGTTCTCACACTGTTTCTTGCGCCAGCCCAAAATATTGCATTATCAGAAATTGAAAGTTGGATAAGCTGCATTTTGGAATGCTTTAGGGTCTGCTTGGTAACGGTGTTTTCATCGGTTTTTTGTTATTTTTTATCCAACCGTTTATGAAAACATCTGTTTGTTAAAAAAAAATTTTGTGGCACTGATTTTGGTCGGCTCAAAATTGGTATAATGTAATTTTGAGTGGCTTTATAAACACCCCAAAACGACGGATTTAAGCAATTTTATTCCATTTATATTCTCACAAAAAAAATATAATTATAACTACTAATACTCTATCCTATTTTTTCTTTCTCATATGTGTTATAAATATTTATAATATAAATATAATATTTTTCAAAGAACAAGGAAAGTAAGAAATAAAATTGTTACCGGCCTCCGGGGAAGTCGTGCACGAAGCACTGCCCTAAGAGTTTATCCGAGGTCTATGTGCAGACGTTTCTCGGAAGCTCCTAGTGGTAAAACCCCCTGGCTACCGGGTTCTCTTCGTCGCACACAACTCAAAGAGAGAGACCGAACTTAGCTCTGCCCAGAACAAGGATTTGGAGATTAGAATGTCGTTTGAGAGAGGAGTGAAAGAGAGTTTTGACGTAGGAATATTTTCTGTGTCAAATGAAGGAGAAGGAGATCAAATAAATAGGCTGGAACTGTGGCAAGGTTCAATGAATCTGGCCACAGACAGGTACTTAATGGCTCATAAACAGGCCATTAAGTAACAAATAAAACGTGGGAGAGGCTGTCAAAAATGAGTTGTGGCAAGGCAAGGTTCAATGAATTTGGACAGTGTCCCAACATTCAAAATTTGAACGGTTCAAAAAGGAAGGAGGAGCAAAAAATATTTTTGGATCCCAGCCCGAACCCGAAGAGTAAATGGATCGGCATTCGGCGCCCGCAGGTGTGGGCACGTACCCGCACCCGTTACGCGCGCCGAACCGAGCCGAGCCGGGCCGGGCGGTGGCTGCGGCGTGCGCGTGTGGCCCAAGGGGTTCCCTACACAACAACTTTAAGAAAGCAATGAAGATAAAATAATATATACACACAAGGAGGGGTTGGCCCATCCGATGTGGGACTAAAGGAAAGAAGGAAATTGAGCTTTTGCTCAAGCAAAGCTAACAATCCCCCCCCCCCCCCCCCCAAAAAAAAAGGTTAAGTTCCGAAATAGACGTGACAAAGAAATTAAAAGGAAGAGTTTTTGGGCAGGTATATACTATGCATAGATGAGATGGACTACAGCCTTGAATCTCACTTAGTGACTATTATCTTTGTCTGAAGAAGTGCTTGATGGACTATGCCTTGAATCAGACTTCTTTCACCAGATTCAGAAAATAGCACACATAGTACGCTAGAGGTTCTGGGTCTAACAGGTGGCGCTTTTGGTTGGCCATGCGCACTAATCCAATTCATGAGAGTTGTCTAGGATCGCCCTGTCCCATAATCGCGGCCGTCACGACCTCTCATATAGATAAGTCCTTAAGGGTTGGTGATAGGTTTCAACCCCGCATATCAGCTTGGACCTATTAAGAGTTTTTTAAAACTCATCCTAACCATATCACTCAAGAACACTGTCACCATAGGGATGGGGAATCATTGTACGCATGTACAACCACTTGGGCATTATATGATGAGATTTTAATCTCGGGTCAGTGTTCCATAAAAGTCACCTAAGTCCAGCTTGTTCCTACCCATTGAACCGGCTTCTTGGGATCTCCAGTCAGACTCGGTTGGGTTGCCACTGCTGGTGACTT
This sequence comes from Iris macrosiphon, assembly GCA_036927795.1. Classification (NCBI taxonomy): domain Eukaryota; kingdom Viridiplantae; phylum Streptophyta; class Magnoliopsida; order Asparagales; family Iridaceae; genus Iris; species Iris macrosiphon. The sequence goes on from JAYESA010000020.1 coordinate 39,387,866, forward strand.
TACTTATGGGCTTAACCCCATCCCCCTCGATGATTCTAGGATCAAAGTCCTAGACAGACCCTTCGTCAAGTGGTCTACAAGATTCTTTTCTGACTTTATATAGTCAAGAACCACATATTTGCCCAATAGGCTCTTTATAGACTTGAAGCGCAGCTGCAGGTGCCTGTTCATCTTAGCATTCACAGAATCATGCTTTATTAGTTCCATAACAGATTTATTATCACAGTTTATAGAAATTGCAGGAACAAGATTAATAGAAACAGGTATATGCATAATAAGGTTTCTTAGCCATTCGGCTTCTGTGCATGTAGTGTCCAAGGCTATCATTTCAGAGTCCCTTGTACTCCTAGCAATGATAGTTTGTTTACATGAGCCCCAGGAGATTGCAGCTCCTCCTAGAGTGAAAACATATCCAGTAGTAGATTTTACATCATGCGAGTCAGTTACCCAGTTTGCGTCTGAATAACCTTATATGATATCAGGATGTCTAGTATAGTGCAACATATAATCTAGAGTACCCCTAAGATATCTAAATACTCTTTCTAATGCTATCCAGTGTAACTGATTTGGGTTACTAGTATATCTAGTTAGTCTCCCAATGGCAAATGCAATATCAGGTCTGGTCCTGTTTGATATATACATGAGAGAACCTATCATCTGAGAATATCTATGTTGTTCCATAGGAGAGCCCTCATTCTTCTTTAGAACAACACTACTGTCATAAGGAGTAAGGGTATGTTTCTTATAAACTCAAATTTTCTTAGCATTTTTTCGATAGAGTGTGCTAAGGATAGAGTATAGCCCTCCTTGTATTTGGACAGTTGCATGCCTAGAATCAAGTTGGCTTCACTTAGATCTTTTATATCAAACTGACTGGATAAATAGTCTTTGGTATTGGTAATCAATTCTAGTGATGATCCAAAAATAAAGATGTCATCTACATACAAACATAGGATGACACAAATTTCATCTAAAATTTTGGAGTATATACATTTGTCATACTCATTTGGCACGAAACCATATTCTGAGATGATTATGTCAAATTTGTTGTGCCATTGTTTGGGAGCCTGCTTTAGACAATAAAGAGATTTAACTAATCTGCAAACTTTATATTCTTGGCCTTTAGTAATAAACCTTCAGGTTGCTCCATGTAGATTTCTTCCTCTAGGTCCCCATTTAGAAATGCTGTCTTTACATCCATTTGATGGATTAGCATATTATGAATGGATGCTAAGGCTAGAAGGGTTCTGATAGAGGTGATCCTAGCTACTGGTGAGTAGGTATCAAAATAATGTAATCCCTTTTTCTGGGTAAAGCCTTTGGCTACTAATCTAGCATTGTATTTCTCTATGGTACCATCGGCTCTAAGTTTCTTTTTGAATATCCACTTACAACCTATGGGTTTACTACCTGAAGGTAGGTCTGCTAGAAACCAAGTATTGTTCTCCATGATGGAGTTATACTCACTGTTAATGGCTTCTTTCCAGAAAGGGGCATCTGGAGAAGATATTGCTTCTTCATAAGTTGAGGGATCATCCTCTATCAGAAAAGTGAAGAAACTTTCTCCTAAGTTCTTTTCAATTCTTTTCTTTTACTCCTTCTAGGTTCTATATTTTTTTTGGGTTGTGAACTAGATATTTGAACATAAGAGCTGGTGGACGGAGTAAGAGAGAGATTGGAGGGGGAGGAAGAAATTCTATCTTTAAAGGGATATATATTCTCAAAGTAAATGCATCTCTTGCTTCTATAATAGTATTGTTAGAGATTTTATTTACTTCTGAGTGAGTAACAAGAAATCTATTGGCATTGCTATCTAGGGCATATCCTATGAATACAGCATCTACAGTCTTAGGTCCAATCTTTCTCTTTTTAGGTTCAGGAATTCCTACTTTAGCCAGACATCCCCAAACTTTGAGATAATGGATCCTAGGAGCTCTATATTTCCATAATTCATAGGGAGTCTTATCATTAGACTTACTAGGAATCCTATTAAGGATGTAACAGGCCGATAATAATGCTTCTCCCCACAAATTATCAGGAGCACCTGAGCTGAGGAGCATGGCATTCACCATGTCTAACAGAGTGCGATTCTTTCTTTCAGCAACTCCGTTGGACTGTGGTGAATATTGAGCAGTTACCTCATGGATTATTCCGTGTTCTTCGCAGAAATTGGTCATATCATTTGATGTATACTCTCCACCACGATCTGATCTAAGAATCTTAATCTTTCTCTCTAACTGGTTCTCAGCTTCAGATTTATAGATCTTAAATCTATCTAGAACTTCATCTTTGGTTTTTAGTAGATATGTATAACAATACTTTGAATGATCATATATAAAGGTAACAAAGTATTTTCTACCACCTCGGGTCAAAACCCTATTTGAGTCACACACATCACTATGAACTAGCTCTAGAAGGTCAGAGTTTCTTTCTACAGATTTGAAAGGTAGTCTAGTATGTTTGGCTTGAACACAGATCTCACACTTGTGTTTGTCATCTATAAAAGTCTTAGGAATAAGTTCTAAGTTCATCATCCTTCTTAGGGAACCTAGATTCACATGAACTAATCTATTGTGCCACACATTTGAAGATTCTACATTTGAAACAACAAAAGAAGGATCGGAAATTTTATTCACGGTACTCAAAATAAAAAGACCATCTCTTACAAATCATTTTCCAATAAAAGAGTCATTCTTAGAAAATACTACTTTATTTGCTTTCATAACAATCTTGTACCCTGAAGCTACAAGGAGAGACCCACTAACTAAATTTCTTCTTATAGATGGCACATGTAACACATCATAAAGAGTCAGAGTTTTTCCTAATGTCATCTTTAGATCTATTCTTCCTCTTCCTATAATCTGTGCCGCTGAACCATCTCCTAGAGTTACACCTCCTCCACCTGATTCCTGATAGTTTGAAAAACAGGAGCGATCAAAGGAAACGTGAACATTAGCTCCAGAATCCAACCACCAATCGTCAGAATGGTAAAAAATGTTGACTAAGGGTTGATAGCTTACAGACCTGAAGGAACTAGAAGAGCCGTTGAGAAGCATGTTTGCTTCTGGTTTGGCAAGATGTTTCCCTTTGAAAGAAGTCTGGACAGCTTCCTTCTTCCTATGGAAACAGTTGGTGGCTATATGGGTTGTTTTACCACACACAAAAATCTCTTCTGATCCTGAGTTTGACCAAAGGTTCTTGGTTTATTGTGGTGATGGTTTTGGTGGTGAGGCTGAGAGTTCTGCTTCTTCTTGAAGAGGTTCCTTTTTGGTCTGTGGTGATGATGAGGCTTGGGTTTACCTTGGGGTTCTATAAGGTTTATCTTAGCTTTAGACTCAGACTTAGGGTTAGACCTTAGCCTAATTTGTTCTTCTGTTCTAATTTTCTTTAGGACTTGAGCAAAGGTAAGATCACCCTGAGTATGAATGGGGTCTTTCTTGACATCAGACCAAGAAGGAGGAAGCTTGTCTATTAAGCAGGCTATTTTATACCCAGTAGAGAAGAAAGTGCCTTTGGCTTGAATATGCCTAAGGTATTCTTGGAATTCATGTATTTGATCATTTATAGGTTTGTTATCTACCATAAAGTATCTGTTGAATGAGGATGAATTGAATCTTTCAATTCCAGCATCATCACAGCTATATTCATCTTCTAGGGCATCCCAAAGTTCTTTAGCACTTTTGTATTCAAAGAATATGTCATATAGTGATTCAGACAAAGCACTTAGAATTCTATGGAAGCAATGATAGTCTATTTCCTTAGGGGTCTTGGGTCTAGAAGAACCAGAGGACTTGGATACACCTATGTCAGACTCAGTGTCATCAGAGTCATTTGTGATTGGTGTGGAACCATCAATGGCTGAGATTAATCCTAAGGTAGTGAGCCAAAATTTCATCTGACTTTGCCATCTCTTAAAGAAAGTCCCGTTGAATTTTGCAGGTTTAGCAGTAAAAATCTCATCCTTGGCAGTCATGGTTGCAAATGAGGAAAGTCTGAAAGATACGAAATTACTCAATAACAATGTCCAATGATTTAGAATAATATTTCAAGTGATTTTGCTAATCAATCTTAAAATCTTGAGTCTATAAAGTGTCGATTGATTTGAGTTAGCTGTAGGGGCCGGTTCCCAGGTAGCGGTGGTCCAAAGACACTTAAATACCGTGTCGCTTAGGACTATTTACACTCGGTTGATAGAAGGACCCTTTCGGTTTGTTCCTAAATTGATCTTTACTTTTACAATCCAGACTCAAAGAGAATTGCAGTTTCACTTTAACTATTTATTTTGACCTAAATTGTTTAAAGGAATTGGAATTAACAATATGCCAAATAGAGTGAGCCAACAACACAATTTGTTATGTTAATACACAACCAAATATGCCTATAAACAAAATAAATAATAAACTTGCTTTAGCAATACAAATTAATAGTACTCTTGCTTTGACAATACAATTAAAAATTAAACTTGCTACAGTAACTTTATATTTATATCAGTTTGCTACCAACAATTAATATGTACTAAATTGCTACAATACTATTTTAACATCAAGTAATATGCTATCAGCAATTAAGAATCAATTTTGACAAGTATTTATTTAGAATGACAGCACTATAGATTATTTGGTATGTAGCAAAATGTGCTATAGTATGTTAGGAGGTTATAAATAATTCGCTAACAATCAAATATGCTAGTGTTTAACAGTTATGCTACAATATTAAAATGTGAACAAATTTGGTAGGAAATATGCTTTTATATTTGGTAACAAGTAATTCGTTTTGTTCTTTTGTTTGTAAAACAAATTTTTTTATATATGTACCTACAATAATCATAATTCGTTCTTGTTGTAATAAGCAGCAGTAGACAGAAATATCTTTTGAAAAATTAGAAGCAGTAGCTAAAAAGGATAAACTCTTAGATTGTTATAAATATTTATAATATAAATATAATATTTTTCAAAGAACAAGGAAAGTAAGAAATAAAATTGTTACCGGCCTCCGGGGAAGTCGTGCACGAAGCACTGCCCTAAGAGTTTATCCGAGGTCTATGTGCAGACGTTTCTCGGAAGCTCCTAGTGGTAAAACCCCCTGACTACCGGGTTCTCTTCGTCGAACACAACTCAGAGAGAGAGACCGAACTTAGCTCTGCCCAGAACAAGGATTTGGAGATTAGAATGTCGTTTGAGAGAGGAGTGAAAGAGAATTTTGACGTAGGAATATTTTCTGTGTCAAATGAAGGAGAAGGAGACCAAATAAATAGGCTGGAGCTGTGGCAAGGTTCAATGAATCTGGCCACAAACATGTACTTAATGGCTCATAAACAGGCCATTAAGTAACAAATAAAACGTGGGAGAAAGACTGTAAAAAATGAGCTGTGGCAAAGCAAGGTTCAATGAATCTGGACAGTGTCCCAACATTCAAAATTTGAATGGTTCAAAAAGGAGGAGCAAAAAATATTTTTGGATCCCAGCCCGAACCCGAAGAGTAAATGGATCGGCATTCGGCGCCCGCAGGTGTGGGCACGTACCCGCACCCGTTACGCGCCCCGAGCCGAACCGAGCCGAGCCGGGCCGGGCGGCGGCGGCGACGTGCTCGTGTGGCCCAAGGGGTTCCCTACACAACAACTTTAAGAAAGCAATGAAGAGGAAATAATATATATACACAAGGAGGGGTTGGCCATCCGATGTGGGACTAAAGGAAAGAAGGAAATTGAGCTTTTGCTCAAGCAAAGCTAACAATATGTGTTTCTCTTCCACTTCTTCCAAACTATGGCTATTTTTCCGGTAAGTTTTTAAATTTTGTATCTCCTACTTTTATCCAGTGGTTTCTATTATTGCATATGTTTTTATTATTTTGATCAAATATGAACTTCTACATCCTGATCGAGGCGTGAACTGAGTGGCGGTGCCCGCGCTCGGGACCATTTGTTTATATATGGACATATAGGTAATTTTATGTTGGATTGTATCTCGTTTCCGGTTGAGCACTCAGGTGACAATGGAGTTTGGTAATTTAGTCCCTCATCGTATAGGAGGTGGGATCATGAGGTATAGATAATTGTGATTGGTTCAGGCCTTACATGGGAATTCCCTTTTAAAGCATATGGGTCCAGTCTAATATCGCATCTCATGAGTCAACTCCGGTTCGGATCACACCGCGTTCCCAACATTTTATTCGTGTAAATAATTTTCAGAACCGCTCGTTAATGAATTACTAAGCATGAGTTAGACTGGTTTAGAAGTCGCTACTTAAAACCATCCAAAACCGGACTCCTCATAACCGTTCATAACCGCTACTCTAAAAACACCTTATAACCGCTACCCCTGTAATTGCCAAGCAGACCCTTATTGTTAAAGGTCATTCATTTCTCTCAAGCCAAACATGCCAAGAAATGTCCCTTGCAATGCAAGCATCAATGGCCATTGCATTTATTATTGGCCATTGGTAAAGTCACAACACAAACTGTTAGGGGTATCACAATCTTGGTAGTCCTCCAATTCATTAGAACTACCAAAATTTGATGGATAAAGAATTGCCAGATATCTCTGACTTTCTCGCAGTAAATGGTTGATGGATTCTTTATGTTCTTTACAAAATGGACATCAGTCCGGTCCTGATCCTGTCTTCTGCTGTTGGAGAAGATTAATTAAAAGTAAGAATTGGTTGATTGCAGGCTAACCACACAAAAGCTCCAACTTTATGAGAGGTTTTAATCTTGGACCACTCTATTGAATATAGGATTGCAAGCCCCTATTATCGAGAGAATTCAGATCGCTTTATTGTATATATAGGATTATGACACCTATTATTAAGAAACTTGTATAGGGATCTAGGTGGTGAAATCCCTCGTCCTTTCTCAACTTTAATCTTGGACCACACAAAATCCCTCGTCCTACTGGGTTATCAATGATGGTTTTCAATGTGCCAGAAATTGACAAGTTCTAAATGGTTTTTACGAGTTTGAAGCTGAAGGTTATGGGACCATTAAAATCGCGCTAAGGATCCAGACTTATCCTATGGATGAAGATGTTGTTTCTACTACCAACATGTAGCTAAATGGCGATGTACGTAGCAATAGAAACTTATATGTTGCTACCCAATGATGGATTCGTGACGGATTTGCGATGTACACTACATGGAACTAGTAGTCTTTCGCTGAGTTCGTTGCTTGGTAGCGGGTAACCCGTAGGAAACCCCGCGATGGAACAATGACGGAGTAGCGGCGGGTTAATCCATCATCAACAGTTTAGAGACGGATTTGTCCATTGCTAGTTGTCACTAGGGAAGAATAAGTCGTCACTGGGTCTTTCATTTTTTATTTTATTTGATAATTTTCCGCTCCCCCAAATTTTCTCTAGCCCGCACCCCCTTCTCCAGCAAACATTCATCTCTCCTCACAGGCGTCAGCGAGCCCTTACCCACGAATCGAGCCTCCTTCTCCTGTAAGCCGAGCTTACTGAGCAAACTCTGGCACATCCTCGAGCAGAGTTGGCCACACCGCAAGCAGAGTTGGCCACACCGCAAGCAGAGTCCTCTTATATTTCCTTTGTGACAGCGACGAACTTGGTCGCAGCTCGCCCCCTCCTTTTTCTTCGTTTTCAACGATCGGTATAATCCTCACCATATACTCCTTCAATTTAAATGGAATAATATGAATTATAGGGTTAGATAGGTTTAATTTATGATTAATTTGTGTGATTTTAGTTTATATATGATTAATTAATGTCAACTTAGAATTAAATATGTTATTATGTGCTAATTTTTGATTAATTTGTTTAGTAATTGTTTACTCACACGAATACAAATTTGAATTAGGGATAATTTAGGGTTCATTTAAAAATGTCACGACATATTGCATTCTTGAGAATTACCTAGTAGCGCAAGTCTTGTGCAATGGTGGTCCGATCGTGAGATATTGTGGTATTTGAATTGAGTATTGGCCATATTGGGTATTTTTGTCTGTATTTGCAGGTTTTATGATCGATATAAATAGGAGAAAATATGTCAAAATTTGGTCAGAGATGAGTGTCTTTGGTTGAAATCATATAAAGTGATAGAAGTTACTTTTATCACTTGCAATAAAACATGTAGTGAATAGGATAATGATTCGTACTACTAATTCCTTTACCATAGATTGAAAAGATAAGCTCGACATAGAGGATATAAGGATCAAAGGGTGCTCGTAAGTTCACTTTTATCACTAGCTTGCAGATAAACCCACACTAAATAGTAATAGTGGTCAACCTTAAATTATATTATGTCATTTAATTTAGCAAAAGTCAACCTTATTACACACGTATTTATTAGGTATAATCATCCACAACTAAAAAAACAATGAGTCGATACTTAGGTGATCATACATAGATGTATAAACGCCAACATGAGACGAAGATGGGCATCAGAGAAAAATTCAAGATCGTTGTTGAAGAAATTCTTAAGTATGCCACTAGCTGACCTAATTTCATGGATGCTAGAAAATTCAAGTGTCTTTGTGTCCTTTGTCATAATAGTCCATACCAAGAGGTGGATATTGTTAGGGAGCATCTATATCTCAAGGGTTTCGTAAGTAACTACAAGCAGTGGAGTTCCCAAGGAGAATGTTTCCGCAATCACAACATGCCTTTGATATAGACGTGAGGTAGCTTACGGAGATTATTCCGAACATCAGCAATGAAACCTACCACGAGAGGTGGTAGTGTTCGTTAGTTGTCGTGAAATGACCTAGTTTTAATCCGAATGACACAAATCATGAAGCAAAGGAGTTTATGATATGTTTGTGGATGCGTATACTCTGTTATACCATGGTTGTGATAACCATTCCGTATTGACTGTAGTGATGAGGTTGTTGAACATCAAGTTTGATTTCAACTTGTGACAAACGAAAATAGATGCTTGTCGCAATGACTACATGTTGTACCATAAGCAAAGCAAGGATAAAGACATACGCACTTTCTATCATCATGATTGCTACAGGTCAGGTTGGGGCAAAGAGAAGTAAACCAAAGAAGCGAAGCGGCGTTCTTACAGGTACATGTAGTTCTTCCCGGTGACAAAAATGTTGTACTACTCCGCAAATACAACCAAGCATATGACATGACATATGAAGCAAAAAAAAGGTTGGACAAAGAAGAATTCTCTCTCCCTCCCAACGAAGAGACGTGAAAGCATTTTGATAGGTGTCATCCAAATTTTGCTGCGGAGCCTAGAAATACCACACTCGTGCTATCTTTTGATGGATCTCAGTACTCTTGCTGGCCGATAATTCTGACACCTTAAAATATATTACCATGGATGTGATTGAAAACTGCGTAACCTTTTTTGGCACTCAACATATCCGGTCTTGAAAATCCTAAGAAGAACATCGATATCTACTTACATCCTTTGGTGGATGAGTTGAAGCAACAGTGGAAGGTCGACTACAAAGACATACGATATCTAGAAGAAGTAAAGCTTCTAGATAACAACTGCACTTACGTAGAATATCAATGATTTTCTAGATTAAGGGATATTATCGGGATGAAGTACTCATGGTACTAAATCTTGTCCGATAACATAGCTTGTAGGAAGATGTTCAGTCTCCAACATTGAGAAAAACTATATTTTTTTTTGTCACCGTCAGTTCCCTCCCTATAAACATCCTTGGAGAAATAACAAGGAGGTATTTACTGGTGGTAAATAAGAACAATCTCCTCCACCTTTGAGATTGATTAGAGACGCAGTTTGGAGGATTTGCTGACCGTGATATAAGAACCGAGATGAGACCATTATTGTGAAAGATTCGGACAAAGCCATAACGAAGTATCTCATGGGAGTTTCCTTATTGGAGTGATAATCTAATAACACATAATCTTGATGTTATGCATATCGAGAATAATGTGTTTGACTAAAAAAATGCCAAAAACAAGACAAGATTTGGCAGAAATATACAAGTGTCCAGAGCTAAATCTAAAAAAAGGAAATGGTGGACGGGCAAGCCTCCAACTCCATTAACATTGAACAGGGAATATAAAGGAATAATATGTAACTAAATAGTAGGTTAGAGATTCCCAATGGCTATGTGTCGAATATGGCGAGATGTTTCAATCTTAATGAACAAAAACTGACAGGGATGAAGAGTCATGAGTGACACGTATTCATAGAGAGATTACAGTCAATTTCTTAGGGAGATGTTGCCTTATCTTGTATGGACTACGTTGACCAAGTTATCTATGTTCTTTAGAGATATGTGTTCTAGCCCATGACCTGAACGTCCCAACAAGCGGTTCCTTGATAAATTGGATATGCTTACGTTTATTGTGCAAGAGTCCTCCTTCATCCATAACTTCTACTCCTGCCACAACTCTAGGCACTTCTTCTGGCACAACTCCTACTTCAACTCTTGCCACGACTCTTGTTGTCTCGGAGGATATGCGTGAGATGATGGATGCGTATCTCATGGATTTTTATCCTGGCAACAGTCATACACCGTTACCACCAGCACCTCAGCAGTAATTTATGTATCTTATTAGTGTTGTTACTATTTATTGTTGTAGTGTAGTATGTTTGGAAGTTATTTATCTTTGGATGATCAATGTGAACTTATATTAGTATCTCGTGAGATTATATTGTATTTTTATTATTGAGTGTCTGGATTATATTGGTATCTCTTGGATGATGTGGATCTTTGTTATTGTTTTATATATTGTTGTATTATGTGTATACATGTTCCATCTATTAGTTTTTAGTTATTTTTTAAAATTTTATCCCTTTAGCGATGGATCAATGAAGGAATAACGACACCAATGACACTAATCCTTTGCTAAAGGGATAAAATAGTATCAGAAAGTGTATCAAAAATCAAAGTTCATTACTAATTTTGTCATCGTCCGTTGTTACATTGTCGTAATACTCGTGGTTATGTTGACTATCTTGTGCTCGCAAAGAAAGTCGCTAATGTGTCGCTGAGAATAGTCCGTTCGGTAGGATGTTGCAATGTGGTTGCTAAAATTTCGTCGCTACTTAGTCGCTACAACGATGACCTAACAACGAATTTGGTTTAGCGACAATTGTAAATGCCGACACCCGTAATCCGTAGCTAATCCGTCGTTATTAGGGCTTAGCAACGAAAATAAGCAAAATAGCTGTATTTTAGTAGTGAGACCTTTGATAGGTTTCAGCTTGTTCTTATCAGTTTCAACAATTGCCTTAAAAGTGTCCCACTAACCACGAGGCTCTCCTTAGGTCAAGATCAAGATTAAGATTTATGGAGCCTTATCGCTACTGATGAAGAGGTTGCTTCTCTAATATTGATTTTAACATTGATGTAGAGCCTTATCCCTATTGATGGTACTTGGAGAGTTGGAGTATTCGTGCATTGTACCATTAAAAGTCTGTTTATTGCGTAGATTGTTGATAACTCATGTACGTGATTTGATGGAATATTTTAAAATGTCTATCCTCTTGTTTGGATTATGATATTACAAATTGAAAGGTGAAATTGACAACAGTAAATTACTCCTATTTTGTCTAGCCTTATTATGAATAGCTTACTCATCCTATCAATAAATGACTGCATCAATGTTTCTTATCCGTATAAGGGGAGTGCAGTGGTTGCTTAAAGGCCTTCGAATGTAATAGAATGAGTGTTGAGAAATAAGGCTCAACTCCTCGTTGGATATTTTATATAACAGGGTGAGTCTAGGCAATTTGGGACCAAAGAAGGAGTACACAAAGATACTAAGAATGGACATAGAATAGTAACTCTAACTACTCTAACACTCCCTGAGTTAGAGCATATATATTATGCATACCCACCTTAGTACATTAAGCAGATAACCTTATAGAAGCTAGTGGCTTTTTTAAAGATTTTAATATATAATGTTGACCCGTTCCTATCATCTCGAGCTTTTGTGAAATTGGTTAATTAACATGGTATCAAAGCAAAAGTTTTTGGGTTCGAATCCCCCCATCCACCAATTAAAATAGTTTATTTGCCTAATTTTCCACGCACAATCCTCTTTTGGTTGGGCTTTATCTCAAATGCACGATCTAGGTACATCAACATGCAAGTATTGGCCCGCACGTGAGGGGGTGGGTGTAGTTTAATATATAATGCCGATCCGTTCTTATCAGCTGGAGCTTTTGTGAACATTAATTAACTAACCTAAACGAATTGACAATCTCGTCTTTGGGATGAGTGAATGGATGCAAATTTGCTGCCCGTGATTGCGTCTTGTATGAAGTGTCAGACCCCTTCAATAGGCTTGATTCTCTTGTGGAAATCTTGATTGCTAAGGCTTATGAAGTTTAGACTGGATCGGGATCGATTATAATAGTTCTCTTACATCTTACTCCTTTTTATATATTATAACATCCGTAAAGAAGAACAGATGTATCCAGTTAAAAATGAGATTTCTTATATCTTGTATACTTCGGTACCATATTGAGAATAATGCTCAACTCCTAATTGGATGGTTTCATCGATGTGAACACATAATTATAGGATAGTGCAACAAACTTTAGTTCCCTGGCAACATGGGTCTAAAGATTGGGTACCTAATGATATTAAGAATGGATATACAAGAATAATGACTCTAACAATGCGAATGTTGAGTTAGGTTTAGCTTTCCAATATGGCTCATACTGCACATGAATCAACTTTTCATCTTATAGTCATAAACTAGATTCAGCTTGTTTAGTTTGCATATAATAGGGGTTGTGAAGTTTAGGTTGGATCCGGATTGATTGTAAGAAGTTCTTCTAAATGGTCAAGTCTTTTCTAATAGGCAAAGAAACATGTAAGTTCAAACATGACATATCAGATTCAGACTGCTTTTACATTTATTTGGTTGGGGCCACAGAGGACCTAGCAGGGTGGTAAAGGGCTTTGTTAGGTAACGGGAACTTCCATGTTTAACACCTACGAGGTCGGCTATTAGGCCTATGACCTGTCCTTAATTCTGAATAGATTGAATTTGTCAAGTGCAGTAGTTCAAGACTTGGAGATCCCTACAAAATGGTTTTATCCTTACCCAGACACATACTTAATAGATTGAGTTGGTCGACCATAGTATCAAGACTTCAGAAATCCTTATGAAGATAGTTTTGCCTTACCCTGCCTTCAAAATAGACATGCACCCAAAAGAAACACAAGATCCCACAGTCGCAGACACATCAAAGCAAGAAACCACTCTAGGCCTGAAACCCAAACAGATGAATGATCATCATGTTTTCTTTGCTCAGGCCTAATTATGTAACCTACATAATAAACTAGTTTTGCCAGTGTTGCCTTGCAAAAATTGGGCAACCATCCTACCAAGCTGAATAGTGTAGCTAATTTTGCTTGGGTATCAATGTTTTGTTGATGTATTTCCCTGGTATGAGCAATGCCATAGTCAATATTTAGTTCAATCTAGCACATACTGCTTGTATCATTATCATACTCAATTCATTACCCAACCTCTTATGTATTTCGCTGCAGTTGGGAATGGCAAGTGCACTGGAAACTCTTTGTGGGCAATCTTATGGTGCAAAACGATATAACATGTTAGGTATCTACCTTCAAAGATCTTGGATCATTTTGTTCATTAGCACGCTCATCATCCTTCCTCTCTTCATCTTTACAACCCCACTCCTCCGCCTACTTGGCCAAGATGAGTCCATTGCCGAGATGGCTGGCACAATCTCCAAGTGGTACATTCCGATTATGTTCTCCTTCATGTGGTCATTCACCCTCCAAATGTACCTTCAATCGCAGAGCAGGAACATCATCATCAGTTACCTAGCATTCGCAACGCTCACTATCCACGTTTTCCTCTGTTGGCTTTTGACCATAAAGCTCGGCCTTGGGCTTGCCGGCGTGATGATCTCGATGATACTGGCAATGTGGATCCCTGTCCTCGGTCAGCTTGGGTTTGTCCTTTTTGGTGGCTGCCCTATGACATGGACAGGGTTCTCTTCTAGTGCTTTTGAAGATCTCTGGGAAGTCATCAAACTCTCTCTATCATCTGGTGTCATGCTCTGGTATAGTTTCCTAATTTTTTGCTGTCCTACAATTAAAATTTATTCTCTTCTTTCTGTAACTGTGCACTCTCTTCAACAAAGTTCTAAGTGATTGAGAAGCAAATGAGAGGATTTCCATTCGTTTTGACATGAGTAGCCTTTCTGCAGTTTGGAACTTTGGTACAACACGATCTTGGTCCTTCTGACGGGGCACATGAAGGATGCCGAGATCGCTCTTGATGCACTCTCTATATGGTATTTAATTTGATTACTGAAGTTGATGATATATATATATATATATATATATATATATAGCAAGTTGTTATTAGATTTGAAATTAGACTTTTGTTCATTGGTCTTCATTTAATGCACCAGCCTCAACATCAATGGGTGGCAGATGATGATATCCGTTGGCTTCTTGTCAGCAGCAGGGTATTTTTCTAAACTCCTCTTGATTTGTTTAATCTTCTATAGTCAGATACATATATAAAAATGATTAGTTTTTAAGTGAGTGACTTGTACCTTTTCTTTTTGCTTCCACATTTGTCTTAAATTTTCACTTTGACCGGTTGCCAATGACTCACTTTAAGAGAAACATATATACTACAACAACATAGTCTTTATCCCAAAAAATTTAGGTCGGTTGCTTATATCCTTTTTTCTCATTTAGTTCTATCAAGGGTCATGTCATTTGTAACACTAACAAAACATATCATTCTTTAAAACTTCAATCCATTTCGTTTTGGCCTACCTTTAGTCCCAAGGGTTTCTTTAAATGCTATCTTATTGCTCCTTACTAGAGCATCTATTGATCTTCGTTGCACATGTCCAAACCACCTAAGGCAATTTTCTCTCATCTTGTCCTCAAGTGATGCTATATCTAATTTCATACAAATACACTCATTTTTTGTCCTATATTTTAATGTATTGCCACTTGTCCATATTAGAGTGCTACGCTAATTTTATGAACATGTTGTTTTTTAATTGCCTAGCACTCTGACTCATAAAGTATGGCTGGTTTTAAAGGTGTCTTGATCCTTCTCAATCTTTCCGTCACTATGATTGATTGATCCTACATACCAAAAATTATGACTCCTAGGTATCTGATGTTCATCTATATATACTTCCCCATTCCTCCATCTAGGGAAACACACATTTTTTTTTCATTATATATATATATATATATATATATATATATATATATATATATATATATATATATTGAGTAAGCCACTTAATTTAATGAATTAAGTTTTGGTAACATCAAGAGTTGAGCCTAGTGCCTGTTGGTCCAAGGGCATGCCGAGCCCTCCAGGCAGAAAATCTATGTTGCTGAAAGTGATCTACAGAAAGCTGAAGTACCTGGTAGTAAATGTTGTATTTGTAGTTTACTCCATAAATATTTCTTACTGTTCTAAAGATGATACTGGCAATAAAAAGTGGATCAGATTAGTACCATTGAGTGTGGAAGTTATATAAGTTAAAAAATTTAACCATGATGAAATTATCCTTACAATAAAACTAAGATGTATGTTTGGAATCTTTGGATTAAAATGCTTTTCATTCAGTCTGAATGTCATTTATAAAGAATTCCCAAAACTTATAGTATATTATGTTTGAAGGCTATTTCATGTTATACTCTTACAAAGGCTAGATTCTCTGATAAAATCTGAAGAGATTTTCTTAAGAAGGGCATAAGGAAATTGTGCCTTACAATTGTTTTTTGAATGGAAGCTGTATTTGCGGACGCAAAAGAGAAGGTCATGGGGTCTCTAAGTTGAGAAAATTTAATATTTTTCTGCAAGGCAAATAGAGATGGTAGCTTATGTGTGATTTAGGGTTTTCTTGGTGCAGTTGTGTTAAATTCTTCTATTACTCAAAAATTGATGTTTGGATTACATGGAGTCAAGTAGTCAAGGCTTTGACTCTTCTTTTAGGGGAGGGTTTCTTTAAGGCAGAGGCAGGGTCACCTGACCTTATGGGGTCCAAGGTGAACTTTCAAAATGGCCCCCATGCATAATGTAAAAAAAATAAAAATTAAGAAACTAAAATAAAAGTAGATATAACAAACAAATTATTGTTGTCACCAAGAACCTCTAGAGTGCAAATCTAACATAATAACCACTACACCACAACTGTTAAGAGTGGCCTATGATACATACTACTTCTATTTTAGATACATCCATATTTGTGTCCCTTTAATCTTTGTGCCTTGGGCCGTTGCCCAGCCTGCCCTGGCCAGGGCTTCCTCTGAGCAGTGGCTTTCGTGAGAGACGACATTATTATCAAATGTGGGTAAGTCACTATTGTCGAATTTTGGAGATAGATTGGGTGTGGGATGTATGGATTTTGCTTCATTATGTCCTAAAGACATCATTATTATCAAATATGGGTAAGCCACTATTGTCGAATTTTGAAGAGAGATTTGGTGTGCCGTTGCCATTGATCATAGTAACTGTTTCGATTCAAGGAACTTAGAGGGTTGGTGGTTGGGCATGGTTCCCAAATTTAGAAGTGTCAAGACCGAGAGTTGTATAAAGAATTACAGACTTTCTCAGCATTATCTTGACATTTTTGTATCTTCAGAAGCTGGTGTAAAGAGATGGAAATAGTTTAGTGATGGTTCATATAATGTTAAATCTCTTTGTTAGGTAATCAACTAAATTTTCACAACTTGGTCACCATCAAATGGGATTTGGAAAGGTTTAGCACATCTGAAGGTAATGCATTTGATGGCTTTCAGCTAAAATAAACTACCATAGACAACTTGAAAAGAAGGATTTTGCCTCGACTAGAATTTGCATCTAGGAAACACGTCCCCTCCAAAAATCTAGGCTATAGGACATGTGGCCTTACCACCTCAGGAGCTTCCTTCAAAGGTTGTCGGTCAGTCTTGATCCAAAAGTTGGTGTCTTGCTGAGAGTTCTACGGATGTGAATCGGACTTCAGTCACTCGGAGTCGGATCTGTCGCGGGAAGGAGATGCACTGATGGCAGTGAATGAAAAGTGGATTCAACTCATGCAAAAGGAGATGATTCCCATGACTAAGGAGAGGACACGACGCAAAATTTTCAGAACTAAGCCTACTCGGTGTAGTGTCTACAATAAATAAGAGTTGTAATGCTGTTTTAGTCCTTTAAGAGTTATGAGTGTTATTTGGGATGTACTCAATGTAGGGTAGTAGGTAGTTGAGCCATGCTATATATATATATATATATATATGAAGAGGATATTTGCTCCAACCGGGATTCGAACACCGTCTCCGTATGTTTCCACTTGAGCTACGAAGTCTTGACTATATATATATATATATATATATATATATATATATATATATATATATATATATATATATATATATTAGAGTACGAGTAAATCCTGACCATTGCTCTCGGTCCCCTATCGTTCTAACCATTCATACTCTTTTCCTCACAGAACACGTAAAACCCTTGTTCCAAACCACCACCACCATGAGACGTTCCCTTTATAATCAGCTCACAAATGCAGAATGATTAGAGCAAAGAGTGAAATGAGGACGAGAGTAGATGCAAATGGAAGCTCATTGAAGACTTAGCAGTAAGGGTGCAAGGTTCAGAGGGGCACTTGAAGTATCAGATGTTCACTATCAGTGTGCAGCCCATGTTCGAGGCCAGTTAACTACCAGTCTTTTGCTGTCCTCCAGCTCACCAACTGCAGGACGAGTCATCAGCCAGCTGTGCGTGCCAATACTGTGCCAAGGCCGAGCTATCATCAGCCAGCTGTGCGTGCCACCTGGATGGAAGAACTGTAACTACCTGAGCCTCTGCAACAAAAGAAAACAACAAAGGAATTAGCCTATAAATAGGACAATGTCTGAAGAGGAATGTACGAAGAGAATTTGTGAGTTTAGTTTACTTAGCTTTAGATTGTAGTTTCCAGCCTTCCTTTAGCCAATGTATCTTCATTCTTGCCCTAATTTCTCAATAAGAATTTATGTTCTTCCCCAATTCCATCTTCTTCTTTGAATCAATGTCAAATTGTCATCAAATCACATCAATGTCCAGATATTTAGGTAAGGGGCCTAACAATTGGTATCAGAGCCAATTCGTTCCCTCTCAAGGAGCGTATGAACGGAGCTCGAGCTACCATGGATCATGGCAAGAAGCTCCATCGGGACTGCCACAGCCGCTTGATGTCGTTCTTGGAGCATATGGAGATCCGAG
The DNA here is from genome assembly GCA_036927795.1 of Iris macrosiphon. Classification (NCBI taxonomy): domain Eukaryota; kingdom Viridiplantae; phylum Streptophyta; class Magnoliopsida; order Asparagales; family Iridaceae; genus Iris; species Iris macrosiphon. The sequence goes on from JAYESA010000020.1 coordinate 39,406,042, forward strand.
CTCGATCTACTATGGCTCTCGGCAAGAAGTTCCACCGGAACCACCACCACAGCCACCAATCGCGGCGGAGGAGACAATTCCAATCTTGGGAAGATAAAATTCATCAACTCAATGACAAATTTGATTGGTTCTTGGAGCAATTGGTTAGGGAAAGGAAAGAAAGAGAATTTTAGCAGTCTAGGAATGCTTCTCTTCACAATTCTTGGGTTAATAAAAACCCTAATACCATGATTTCCAATTCTTGGTTTGATTAAAACCTTAATCCAATGGCAGTGCCTGTGTCAACACCACCTCCACCACCAATACAAAATCCTCGTACGTCTCAGCAAAACCCTCCTATGAATGTCTCTTTTCCCATTTCGATGGGAAATCAAAACCCTCCACCACTACAACCTATATAACCCGTCTTCCTCAGTCTCTCCATTTCAATATCCACAAACATCTATTTATCCCTGTTCTATTTTTTTTTGTTCTTGTTGTAACTCTTCTCATTTGATTTTGGATGTTGGTGCGAGCACCTTAAGTTTTATGTTTCTTTGTCCGTAGTCACTTTTGTGTATTTGTTGTTGCTTCTCTTAATGAAGCTATGTACTTTTAAATTGGTTGTACTACTAATTTTAGGAAGCCCCCTGTAGACACCTCTACTTCTTGCTCAATCCCTAGTGCTTGGTTGTCAACTCTCTCGCCAAGCAACACTTCTTACAACAAACATCGGCCTGCTGCCTCAACAACCTCCTCCTGTGGCTCGTCCTTTTATCTCGGTCAAGTGTCCTTGTGTGATGACAATTTGACTCTTAGTCCATTGTGTGTTCTCATGCACTGACCACTCAAACTCTTACTCCGTCATGCATCCTCTCTTAGTCAAGCACCCTCGTTTGCGAACTACTCTCTCAATCGAGTACCCTCATTTGCTGATAACTATCTCAGTCGAGTGCCTTTGTGAACTGAAAATTCTCAATTGAGCCCCCTCGTGTGCCAACACCAACTCTCGGTCAAGCGTCCCCGTTCATTGATATCTACATCTCTCTTTTGAGTTGTTTGTGCGCTGCCCTTCTGGACTCGCCGATGTTGCTATGTGTGTTTAGCTCTATTAATGTTTTTCTTGTGTTTTTACTTTATGAAACAAGTTGCACATGTTTCACATGCTCGAACTTGAGGGTGAGAGTTAGAATTAATGGGTGTGTTTGAGTGTGTGCATGTTTAGTCCCACAATGGGTGGACTTATATGAGAAACTGTCACCTTCTCTATATATGTAGTTAATGTTAGTCCCGAGGCTTAATCAAAGATGGTAGAACAGAGGCCATGAACAGAGGTTCACGTAATCCTCGCGGAATACCTTCTTTTGGATCCTGAAGTTGTAGTGGAGATCAGAGGTTCACACAAAAGTTCCCTCTCTGACTATCATCGATTCCAACGAAGAACAACTATAATATATCTTGATTACAACTTTTAGACTAGATTACAATAATCAGAAATCAAACTCTCGTTCTTCTTTGCAAAAACAGTTTGCAATTGGGACAGAACGTAAAATAACTTAAGTAGAAGAGAAGGAGAAGAAAACTAAAAGAACAACTCTCGCTGGGGTGATGAAGACCACTGTTGCTCAAAGCAAGATTTGCCCACATGATATGCTTCCAAGAACCAGCAAGTTCTGAATAGAACTACTGAAATGCTCGCCGTCACCTCTTTTGGAATTCGCACGAACTCCTGGACTCCAATGGTGGCAGCAGAACGATACTCTCTCCGTCTCTCAATTTTGAAATAAGTTCTTAAAGGGTCACGAAGAGAGTATTTATAGAGGAGGGTAAAAATACTAACCCTAATCCTGACCGCCAACTGATTACGGAAATATATGAACGAATTAAATTCAAATCCCACAAAAATCGGATCTGAATTAATGACCAAATCTTTTCATAACCGTTCAAATCCCGCAATCGGTGAAATCTTGTGCCTACTATGCTATCTGCGCATATGCGCCCAGCAGGTCAGCCACAACTACTACGCACATAAGCCAGCAGCGCATGCGCGCATACGCCCAACCATGCAGCAACGTATGCGAGCATACGCGTAAATGCGCATAGTTGCGCATACGCCCGCACATGCAACAATGCATGCAACTCGCGCATAAACCGAGCGCACGAGCGCAACTAATACGCACAAGCGCCGTGCGCCGATGCTAACGTGCTAAGTGCAAAGTGTGCCAACAAAGCGTCACTTTACGCCCTTGGGCCCGAGTCCGAGTCGCTAAGTCTCTTTGGGACTTAATTCCTAAGAAAAATTTTCCGAGTTACAAAAAGCATAAATATTTTCTTTAAGGAGTTAATCCTTTTTTTCTCTAGAAAAATACCCCCACATGGCATCCACATGCGCCCCACCACACTCCGTGTACACATCTCAACACAAGCAAAGCATTATATTGAGATAACCATTTGGAGGTGTAGCCAATGTGAGACTATTTTTACTAGTCCAAAGGCAAAACCTCCAACAATCCTCCATACATCTCAATATATATAGGTTGAATGTTCCCCACAGTGACTGCCCATAATATATTAGGATAGATGTCGCTTACTACTTGAATCTTCCTGCATGGGTTAAATAACAGTTGGATACAAGAATGTATCGAACTGTTATTTGGGTGCTATGCCGCTATGACATGACCCAAAGTCGAGGTTATACCCCATCATGGTGCTATACCACTGTAGCATGAGGACACAATCCTCTTTGTAGTACCATACTACCCAGCATGAAGCTTTGCACTTTCTTGAGGTGTCACGTCGTTGTGGCATGGCTCGCGTAGCCGATGCTTTATATTTTTTACCTCTTGGTAGTGTCACACCACTGTAATATGAGGTCACCGACCTCTTTGTAGTCCTGCCTATCGCTCTTCATTTTACAGCATTAGGCTACCTGCCTATGTGCGGTGCTATGCCGCTGTGATATGGCTCGCGAAGTCGAGGCTTTACTATATCGAGGTACCTCATCGTGGTGTCACCCACTGTAGCAAGGAGTCCTTACGCTCCTTTGTAGTGCTGCGCTCCTCGTGCTTCCTGTAAAGCACATCGGACATTCAAAATGTCCGAGAATTCATTAAGGCGTCTAAGCCATCCTTCCACAGAACTTGTTCTACACTAAGAAAAATAGTAGACAACAGTATTCTGGGTCCGTAATCCCTCAATGTCTCAAAGGACTACCTATCGTTCCTAATATTCTCCCAGTCAATGATCCTTCTTTGAACCAAAAACTAGTAACTAATAACATAAAACTTTATGGTAGAATTACAAAGACATAATATCAGAATATTTTCACGTCCATTTTGATTGCTGTGTCCTCGACCAGCTAGCGCGTGAGACATTTAGTGAACGGATTTGCCAGATTCTTCTGACTCTGAACATCAATTACGACAATGACTCCAGTCTTGATAAGAACATTTACTGCCTTGTGTCTTAGTCGCACAGTCCTCTTCTTACCATTGAAGAGATCATTTGATGCCACCGCTGCAGTCGCTTGGTTGTCGCAGTAGATCGGTACCGTCGGAATCTGCGCACCAACTAATGGAAGATCATACATGATCTTCCGAAACCATTATGCTTCAGTCGCCAGTGCATAGAAGACGTATCCTCCTGTGGTTCTTTTGCTCTCTGCTTTTGAACACCAGCTTGTATCACTGAAGCCTTCCACTACTGTCGGATAACCGATGTAGTGCAGTGCATACTTCTGAGTTCTCTTGAGATATCTTATTACTCTCTTCACAGCTTTTTAGTGCTCAACACCTGGATTGCTCGTGAACTGACTCAACATCCCCACGGCGAAAGTTATGTCAGGTCTTGTGGCAGTTGTTGCATACATCAAACTCCCGATGACGCTTGAGTACTCCAGCTGCCTGACGCTTACCCTTGGATTTGGTTTCAGGCTTCTTGTCACACTTGTACGGAGTATCGATCCCTGGAAGATCCTGATATCCATATTGTGTGAGCATCTTCTCAATATAATGAGATTGTGACGGCGCCACTCCAGTGTCCGTCCGGATAATCTTTATCCCCAGGATAACATCAGCTTCCCCCAAGTCCTTCATACTGAACTTTGATGAGAGAAAATTCTTTTTCTCAGTGACACGTGCTAGATCCGTACGTAGGATCAACATGTCGTCCACATACAGACAAACGATGACTTCTCTTCCGTCAGCGAACTTTGTGTAAACACACTTGTCTGTCTCATTGACCCTGTAGCCGTTTAATTTTATGACTTTATTAAACTTCTTATGCCACATCGACCGTAAAATAATTTCACCAACTTGCAGACTTTGTCTTCAAGCCCTTTGACAACAAATCCTTTTAGCTGTTGCATGTAAATCTCTTCGGTCAACTCTCCATTCAGTTATGCTGTTTTAACATCAATTTGATGTATTACTATCTTGTGAATTGTACTTAGAACAATCAACGTCTTGATAGTGGTCATCCGCACTATTGACGCATATGTGTCGAAGTAGTCGATTTCTTGCTTCTGAGAAAACCTCTTGGCTACCAATCTTGCCTTGAACTTGTCAACAGTTCCATCAGTCTTCATCTTCGTTTTGAAGATCCACTTGCATCCGATTGATTTAGCTCCTACAGGTAGATCGACCAACACCTAAGTATTATTGGAGGTTATTGAGTCATACTCATCATTAATAGCCTCCTTCCAGAAGACATCATCTCTGGTTTTCATTGCTTCATCATAGGTAAGCAGATTTGCTTCCACATGATAGGTGACGAAATTATCTCTGAAGTCCTTATGTCGCCTCTCTCGCTTAGTCACTGGTTCTGCGAGTTTTGGTTCGAACGTTATCTTTACAACGACAACTTCTTCTTGGACTACATCTTCATTAGAAGTGTCAGCCTCCTGTGCACCCACACTATTCTCCGGAATGTCCGCGAGAATGATGTTCTTGTGCCTTCCAAATTTATCTTCAAAGAATTATGCGTCACGAGATTCAATGATATGGTTGGATTTGGTATCAAGGAATCTCTGAGCATCACTCTTTTCAGCATATTCCAATAATATGGTCTTCCTAGTTCTCGTATCCAGCTTCTGAATCTTCAAGTTCGGAAGCTTCACATATGCCAGATACCCCTACACTCGAATGACATTCAAGTTGGGTCTTACTTTGAACTAGAGTTCATAAGGAGTGACATCGGAAGTTGCGTACGACACTCTGTTCAAAATAAAAGTAGCCGTGAGCGCAGCTTTTTTCAGAAACAGTTTAGAAGACCCGCAGTCAACAGTATTGAGTTCATCATCTCTGTCAACGTCCTGTTCTTCCTTTCTGCTACTCTATTTGATTGAGGAGAATACAGAGCAGTTGTCTCATTGACAATTCTATGTTCTCTGCAGAACGATGCGAATTCAAGAGATCTATACTCTCCGTCTCGATCACTTCTGTTGAGTTGTTGTCCAGTTTGACGCTCGGCTTCAGCCTTGAAGTCCTTGAACTTCTCGAACGCTTCATCCTTCGACTTGAGAAGATAGACGAACGCGTATTTTGAGAAGTCATCGATGAATGTAATGAAATACTTCATCCCGACCTTTTTAGAGAACTGTTTGAAGTCGCATATATCTTAGTGCACCAACTCCAGAAGATCTGTGCTTCGATTAACCTGCTTGAACAGTTTTATGGTGATCTTAGTCTGTGCATAGACTTCACACTTTTTCACCTCCTTACGCCTATATTTGGAGATAAGCCCTAGACTATACATTTTGTTTATTCTTTTACAATGAATATGTCCTAGTCTATTATGACACAACTCAAGAGAATAACCAGAAGAAGAGACTGTATTAACATTATCAGTCTGAGTTACAAGCTGAAGTTTAAACATCCATTCGGTACAAAAGGCTTTTTCGAAGTATGTTCATTTATATGACATCACCATCTGCACAGCATTGATGTCCATCCTCAAGCATGCGTTGCACAACAGGCTTCCTGAGACCAGGTTCTTGGCTATCACAAGTACGTGCTTAACTTCCTGAAACGTCGACGACTTTCCCGAAGTCAGATTCAGTACCACCGTTCCGATCCCAAGTACTTCAGCTTGTGCCTGGTTTGCCACCATCACCTTCTCATACGTAGGCTTGTATGTGGTGAACAATTTTCGCTTAGAGCAAACATGGCAGGATGCACCATTGTCCACCCACCAGTCAGTGTCAATACCCGTTGAGACCACCTGCGCAATCATAACAATCTTGTTAGGCTCACCTTGCTCAGTTTGTTTAGGCTTGGATCTACAGTCCTTCCGGTAATGGCCCTTATTGTCATAGTTGAAACAAGCCTATCATTCTTGGGCTTTGACTTGAACGAAGTTGACTTCACCTTTAAATGGTTGAAGTTCTTCTTGTTGCAAGAAATCTTCTGCTTCCCCCTAGAGTCTCTAGCGTGCACCATGTTGACCTTGGCCAATTGTTTGGACAGAGAGTCCACTTAGTTGAGCCCTCAACTCGTCTTCAACATGGATCCAGTGCAGGAGGCGCTCAAGATCAACCTCCATCTTCTTACAGTGCATGTCCACAATGAAGTTGCTTCACCTGGGCGGGAGCTTGGCAACAATACCCCCAACAATGAAAGCATCGACTAAGGGCATGCCATCATCCTCAAGTTTTTTATGTAACTTCAGAAATTCCTTGACTTGAGATAACATCGTCTTGTCATCCTCAAATCGCATTTTCCATACCTTCTCTGTCACATGGATCTTGTTTCTGTTTTCATCAGACTTGTAGTGCTTCTCCAGAGACTCCCAGGCGTCATTTGCCTGGACCGTCTTGCTGTACGACTCCGCCAAAGAATCTACCCAGGAGTTCAAAATCAGCAGTTGTCTCTCCTCCACTTCGTCCTTAAAGCAGTGGTCGCAGCAACCCTCCGAGTATCATCCAAAATGGTAGGCTCAGGTTCTGTCAACACGTAATCAACGTTCACGAGTTGAAGGTTGAGGCTGACCTTCCTCTTCCAGATGCTAAAGTGCTCACCGTCAAACTTCTTAAGTTTGTTAAAACTTGTGTCGAGTAGACTTGCACGGTTGTTCTCCATCTTACTCGGATCTTGCTTTAAGATTGTTAGTCCCGAGGCTTAATCAAAGATGGAGAACAGAGGCTAGGAATAGAGGTTCACGTAATTCTCTCGAAATACCCTTTGTTGGATTCTGAAGTTGTAGTCGAGATCAGAGGTTCACACAAAAGTTTTCTCTCTGACTATCCTCGATTCCAACAAAGAACAACTATAATATATCTCGATTACAACTTGCAGAGTAGATTACAATAATCAGAAATCAAACTCTCGTTCTTCCTTGCAAATACAATTTGCAATTGAGACAGAACGTAAAACAACTTAAGCAGAAGAGAAGGAGAAGAAAACTAGAAGAACAACTCTCGCTGGGGTGATGAAGATCACCGTTGTGCAAAGCAAGATTTGTCCATACGATCAGCTCCCAGAAACCAGCAAGTTCTGAATAGAACAACTGGAACGCTCGCCGTTACCTCTTCTGGAACTCGCACTAACTCCTAGACTCAAATGACGACAACATGACGATACTCTTTCCGTCTCTCAATTTCGAAGTAAGTTCTCAAAGGGGCACGAAAATAGTATTTATAGAGGAGGGTGAAAACCTTAACCCTAATCCTGACCGCCAACTGATTACGGAAAGATATGAACGAATTAAATTCAAATCCCACGAAAATCGATTATGAATTAATGACACAATCTTTCCGTATCCTTTCAAATCCCGCAATAAGTGAAATCTTGCGCCTACTATGCTATCTGTGCATATGCGCCCAACAACACAGCCGCAACTGCTCCTGTGCGCATAAGCCAGCAAAACAGCAGCACATGCGCAGCGTACAACAACGCATGCGCACACATGCGTAAATGTGCATAGCCACGTACAGCCTGTGCATGCGTCCGCTCATGCTCCGGCGCATAAAACGAACGCACGAACGCAACTAATGCGCACAAGCGCCATGCGCCGATGCTAAGTGCAAAGTGCGCCAACAAAGTGCCACTTTGCATCCGAGTCTGAGTCCTAGTCCGAGTCGCTAAGTCCTTTTGGGACTTAGCTCCTAAGGGAATTTTCTTAAGAAAGTGACACAAAGCATAAATGCTTTCTTTGAGGAGTTAATCATTTTTTTCTCCTAGGAAAACACCCCCACATGGCACTCACATGTGCCCCACCATACCCCTTGTGCCCACCTCAACACAAGCAAAACATTATATTGAGATACCCACTTAGAGGTGTAGCCAATGTGGGACTATTTTTTACCAGTCCAAAGGCAAAACCTCATACAGTTAATGTGTTCAAAGCTATGAACAATTTTTTTCCCAATATTATCCCCAATGTAGCCCCCAATGTAGCGGTTAATTTCTATACTTAGTTTCACGAAGTCTGATAAAACCATTAAAACTATGACCTCTGACTGGTCATTATCCATGAATAAAGACAATGCTCATACAATTTTTATGAGAGTTAGGTTCCTAAGCAAAGCAATTGTTTTTATCGTTTGTAAAGTTTTCTGCAAAATGTATAATTTTTTGTAGGAAATTCTTTAAATTTTCATGGTTCTTGATAGTGCTTTTGCTAAACTTTGCAGAGTAAGAGTGGCAAACGAACTAGGTGCAGGGAGTTCAAAACGTGCAAAATTTGCTATTCTGAATGTGGCGCTGACCTCTTTGGTCATTGGAACTGTGTTCTTTATATTTTTCCTTCTATTCCGGGGCAACCTTGCATATGTATTCACGAACAGCTTGAAAGTGGCCAGGGCAGTTGCTGATTTGTCTCCTCTTTTGGCTTTCTCTATACTTCTCAACAGTATTCAACCAGTGCTTTCAGGTTAGTCTTCTTGAAAACCTATGATCATGGTTGTATGATGATATCGACTATGTAAGACGGAAGACATGATGCCACAAGTAGCACAACGTTTTTGTCATGATTGTCGTAGAATGTGGTCGACTATAGTATATATGAAAACCCCACAGAGCAATTTGCAGTTTTATGTTGGCTGTCAACCTAACGTCAACCTTCAGTGCTATTGTTAAATTCCTGGCCAACGTGGCTATGAGCAAGGGAAAAAGGCCTTGCAATAAAACCTTTTTAGTTATACAGTATAAGTTCATGCAGTCAAAGACCACCTGAATAGGAAACTCTGACATAGAAGTTGAATACAACTCCCTCAATCATGAAAATTGAAGGCGTCTCGTATCAGTGAAATATGTTGTATATACTAACATTGATTAGAGAATCTGACCAAGTCGTCGCTCTACAATGAACAAAAGTAACAAAATATATATACTTTTGGATAAGAATATAGTTGTCTTATAGGAATTGCTTTACCACGAGGCAAACTGCAGGACAGAGAACCTAGTGCAAAGAAATTCTCACTCTGATAATAACGCAGTTTTAACATGGTTAGAGCGTCACAGAAACTTGTAACTTGTCTCCTTGTCGTCTCTCGATTTTTTTACAGGAGTTGCCATAGGTGCTGGTTGGCAGAGTGTGGTTGCATATGTAAACGTAACATGCTACTACTTGATAGGCCTTCCACTTGGTGCTGTGCTAGGTTATGCTCTTGGATTCCATGTGAAGGTTGGCAGACAACTTGCTATTCCTCTTGTTCTTTGATTGATATTAATAGGCAACTCTTTCTCACCTATTAGATAAAAAATCATATAAATAAATTTTCTTCCTTGTAGGGGATTTGGATCGGAATGCTACTTGGCACTGGTGTTCAAACTCTTGTACTCATCTACATTACTAAAAGAACAGACTGGGATAAGCAGGTATGTACTGCTGAACCACAGCTGTATAGTGACATCTTTAATGTAAATTAGTAATACCTGTAGTGGGAAAACGATCTATACCTGCATGCTTTAGGAAATTGACTTTTCCAATATAAAATGCTGAAAACAATTATTTTGGTTTCGGACTTTTGTCAACAAGCACGCATGCTCTAGGGCGTACTTGCATGTTGCATTCTCGGGTTTGTCCTTTTGAAGAGAAATTTTCTTGGTGCTGCTTGGTGTAGAAGTCTTAACTTGAGAGTACTAATTCCTAAAAATCAGGGAATTGGAAGATTTTCCCGTCATTTTCAAATTCCAAAGCCAGACTCTTCAAACCGAAACATTCATTCCTCCTTATTTTATGGCAAAATATAGTTTGAAATGAGACTTCAAGAATATCCAGCAGTCTTGAAATACATTGATTAGTGCACACACACACACACACACACACACATGCAACAACAACAAAGAAAAAGATTTAAAGTGTAATTTTGTATAAGATTTTAAATTAATTCATCTCAAACCTACTAAACTCTTTGCTTCAGAGGGGGCTGGCTCTGTTTGGCTTACCAAACTATATATCCAGATACAGTTGCATGCATGAGCTACTATTTGTATGACGGAAATATGAAGTTGCTCACAACTTAGAGGTCTTTATCTTTTGGATCAACGTGCCACCTAGGATACCTCTTCCCCTTGTATTCGATTGGTTAAGGTGTTCAGACCACCATGAGATCTAATATAAGTCCATCGCCTATCACACACAGTGATCAGATGGCAAGGTCATGGATTGTGAATCTGTGCTGATTAGCGTAGAGTCGTGTCGAAGACCCCTTTTCAAGAATAGTTCGTATATTGATGATATAAAATCAGTGAAAAGTTGTATCAGTTTTTTTTTTCTTTTCTTTTTTAATTGAGACTAAAGATCTCTAGTTGAAGGTGGGTTTGCACTTGTGACATATGTATATTACTGCTGCAATCTTTGGTTTCGAGAACCCTAAACTTTACTTGCAAGCTTTTATATCCATCCCAATTTTCTTCAGATAAACAAATGAATCCCAATTTTCTTCAGAACAAATGCATATTATTCTTAGAATTATTTGCAGGTAGCTGTTGCTCAAGCTCGCATAAACAAGTGGTACAAGGTGCGGTCTGCGTCTGATAACAACACACAGCAGCTTGCCTAAATTCCACTTCAAATTTTCTGCTCCATAAATAATTGGTTGAAGCATGGAAAAGTGCTGCAGTAAGACAAAGAAGTCTCTAGTCTAAATAAATGCAATCCCGTCGTGAAACCCTAACCCAGTCGCGGTTGTGCCTTGAATATTTTTCCTGGTATGTTTGTTGTAATTGGCATTGAACTCCGATAAATTATTCAGTGAGCCGGGTTCACCATGTGGTAGTGACGAGCCTTTATTCTCCTCCAATAGTGCATTAACAAATTAGAGGAAAAATAATTGTTGTGGCACAACGGAAATAGATCCAAGAAATCAGAAAACAATTTAGAGAAAATTCATAACTGTAAAGATAAGAATTTATCTGGTTCGGCTAAGATGTCTATACTAATGGACAAGGGTGATTAAGTTCTACTATGAAGAAGAAAATGAATTACATGAGAATTTACATAGTTCAGTTAAGATGTCTATATCCACGAACGAGGGTGATTCAGTTCTTATGAAGAAGAAAATGAATTATAATACCTCTCTTAACACTTCTCTTCTTATAATACCTCTCTTAACTCTTAACTCTAGTCTTGAACTTATTGATGAACTCAAATTGAACACAACTAAGATATCTCAAAAATAACATTTAGACTTCTTTATATAGCATGTCATGTGCTATAGGTTCATATTTCTACATTAGTCAATGTACATGTGGACCAATAAGAATGAAGTGTACTATGAATCCATTTATATTGGTCCACATGTGTATGGTTCATATAGAAATATGAGTCTACGGCTCATATCCCGTTTACCATATATATATATATATATATATATATATATATATATATATATATATATATGAAAATCTAATTCTTTATATGCTCAAAGTAAAAAATGGTGATGTGTCTATTATTTTATCTAACATTTTTCTTTAAAAAACAGAGTGGCGTGACAATGCACTGTTGGAAGGACATCCAAGCTCACCACTGTGGGTTTATTTTTCAATTGACAAACCTGCTGAAGATTTGAACTATTATTTATAAGAAGAATTTTTCACTAAATAGATGATTATTATTAAATTATTCGATAATTATTTTTTAAAATAGGAGAATGGCGTGGTACCAGTCGGCGTCCGAACCGTTGTTCTATAAGCCTAGAGATATTCACCCAGCTTCTCATTCCAGTCGTGCTTATTGGACAACACAAAATTTTTGAGTAGCTTTATGATGGTCTTGTTGAATGCTTCTGCCAGACCATTTGCTGTTGGGTTATAGGAAGTTAAGGCCACATTCTGGATTCGATTTTTCTCACAAAACCTGTTGTAGAAGCATGAAAATTACGCTGGAGAAATTATACGCATAATCCGCGTAACGCAGAGTTTCAGTGCTGGGCAGCGTAAAGCATGACTTCAGAGCCATTGGCGTAACATCAGAGCTTCAACGCTATACAGCGTAAAATATAGCTTCAGAACAACCAGCGTAATGCAGTATCTTCAGACTGCTTCAGCGTAAAGAGGTTGCTACATCGCCACTTTTGCGTAAAACCTATTTGCTTTTAATACAACGAGAAGTTATACGAGGAACGCCTCGTATCCCTCGAACGAGCTGTACGAGGAATGCTTCGAATTCCTCGAATGAACCTGTCAGACAGTGCAATGAACCTGACTCCTGACAAAGAGTACAGCACGACGATCAAGACGACGGATGTAATGATGATTCGGCACAGAGCCCCAGACAGTCGTTAGTGACAAAGCCTTGATTTAAGTCGTCGTTTACGCAGTCAAGGAATACGCTGCTTAGTTTTACACTGGCAGCGATGTATTTTTACGCTCGGGATGAGATAAAGCTGACCGCCACGTCAAAAGCTGTGCTTCGTACAGAATTCGAGGCACGTCTCTGCCATTAATACGCGAGACGGGGGCAGATCTCTGCATTAAATGCATGAGATTTGGTTCTACTTTTAATGACTGAGTGAGCCATAATTATGACTAATACGTCCACATCACCATCCCTGCATATTACGCCATCAGGCTATTTTCAGCTATAGGAGTACGCCGCATGCTGTCACGCCCCAGTCCCAAAATACGTAGAATTAGGACACGTAAGCATGCCAGCCGCATGGATATGGCAACTCCAATATATGGAAACCAAATCCATACGTACGCTGTAATATGAATATCAAATCCATAAGTGGTATAAAATGTAATACAAGTCACAGGGTAAAATCTAAATCTCATCCACCAAAATCATATAGAAATAAATAACCAGTATCTATGAAACTAGATCTCAATAAGAAGTATCTAAGGATGATAGTTGGATGGAAACAAATCCACTACCAACTCGAATGGAAAAGTACAACACAACAAATACAATATAGGAATGCCAGCTAACGACCATGGTCTCGAAGAGAAGACATCCTCGGATCACATGTCACCATCCAAATTTGTGCTCCTGCAAATACTCAAGAACAGATACACCTGGCAGAGGACCAGGTCCTCAGAGGGACGTAACAAGATACAAAAAATATGAGCCAATTTGAATACAGTAAACATGCATATTATTTGAAAATAATAAGTACGTTGTACAAGACAATCTATATGAATGCAAATGAGGACAATTTTTTGACGTATGGGCAAGGGTAGGCTACTCGATCTACCTCACAACTCACACACACGTCAATGGACATCAGAAATCGACATACCGCGAGGGTAGCGACCAACGAGACTCCAGAAATCGACATACCGCGGGGGGTAGCGACCAGCGCGACACACGCCCGTAATGCGAACTATATACTACGGTTTAGCAGAGTGGTCAAAAGCCCATACGCCTAATGATTGTCCTCTCATGATACTAAGTGCCATGTGTGTGTCAACATATCTAATATATAGTATGACTGAAAGAAACTACACATGCAATAAATAAACAGAAATGCAATAAATATAAATAAATATACTAAGCATGCAAAATACTGTAAGCAATTTGGCAAGGTATCTTGCCTCAAATAGCCTATGTATTACAAATTTATCACGTCAAAAGATAATTTATTTTAATTTATTTAATTCTGGAATAATTACTCTAAAATTCTATTTTAATCTTATTATTCTGATTTTTATGTTAATTCCTAAATTTTGTCCAAAGAAACTGAATTTTATCAACTCGAGACTCATGGCACGCAAATCGAGGCGATCTGTTGACCGAAAAGTCAACCGACACAAACTCAACTTTCATGCATGATTTCCTATAGATTTCAGCGTCAAAAATATGCTGGAATTTACGGCTCGTCCGAATTCAAATTCGTTTGGGAATTATGGCACATACAAATTTTGTATTGTGCACCGATGGTTATATTCTAACCTAGAAGTTCTACAGAATTAAAAGTATATAAATACTTCGAATTAAATTCTGGAAAAAAACATATGTCAATGATCTCGACATTAGCTTTCCGAAACTTTAAACGGTTCATGATTCTAATTCCTGGTTCTCCCGAAATCGCAAAAATATTAAAATACGTCTATTTTCGGACATGCTATGCTATACGATTTTTCCAGAATATAATACTCATAATTTCGTAAAATAAATTATATAATAAGAAATCTAACCTCAATATATTTCTAACGCAAGAAACTAGGCCTCGTTTGGAGTCCGGAGCTATGCGCAATGGCTTGTGAAAGATGAAGGAACCATAGATGGCAATTCTCTAAAATCTCTCTCTCTAAAATAATGGGATAATTAGGGTTATAATAATAATAATAATAATAATAATAATATATATATATATATATATATATATATATATATAGGGATGTACCTGCGGCTGAATGGATATTTATAGGCTGACACGTGTCAGAATCTGATTGGATGATTTTTGTTATATTATTTGTTTTTGATTTGCCTTTATCAAAACATTATTTAAGTCATTTTAAATCTAAACAACTCCAAATAAATATTAAAAATAATCATAAAAATCTGAAAAAATTACATAAAATATATTTTGAATCTATAAACCCTAGAAAAATATTTGGGATAATTTTATATTCATAAGTTTACTACTATAATTAGGAGAAGCTCTAAATATTAGTTTTATCCATTTAACTAAAAATAAATACTAACATTATTCCAAAAATTTTAAAATAATTCCAGAAAATATATAATAATATTATAAATCCTAGAAAATAACTTGGGTCCATTCTATATTCCTGAGCTTGCACAATAAATTCTACAAGTCCTAAAAATTAGTTATTAGTCTAAATAACTCCCAATAAATACTAAAAGTATTCAGAAAATTTCCAGAAAATTCTAGAAAATATATTTGACTATTTAGAAACTAAAATAAAATTTTGGAATATTTTTAATTAAGTTTGAACATAAAATAAATTCTTCAAAGTCCTAGAAAATTAGTGTTACTAGTTTTTAATTAACTAAAAATTATGGAAAAATCTCAATAATCTAAAATAGCCTAAAAATAATTCTAAATAAATATTTATATAAGTAAATATACTATTAGAAAATTTATTTTCTAATTAACTAAGAGAATACTCTAAATAAATTCAACATCTATAATAAATATAATAATATAAAATATACACAAAATACCTATTTTGGGTGAGGGAGTTTACAATCTACCCAACTTAAAACAATTTTGTCCTCGAAATTAAAATAAGGCATAATTTGTTAAATCCTTCACATTCGTACATAAGGTACGTCAATCGCAATCTCTTCCAAAATTTAAATAACAAAATCTATTCAAATCTATCGCGATCACTTCAAAATTAAGATAACCACTGTTTAAATCAAAATTCAACCTGTCGTAATCTCTTCTCGATTTTTTTAAATAATCAACATTCAAATCTAACTCAAGTCTATATGACATCCCACATCAAAATTTATATCACCATTTCCAACTATCATAATCTCCTCTAGACTTTGAACAATAAACAATTCTAATCAAATCTTATTCCTATTCTCAAATTAAGAATTTTGTACTCTTCAAATATTTAAACTCAATTTACATCCTCAATATTTCAAATAGGTGACCCAATAATCAAAATTGAACTTTTAATTCAAATCATCAAATTGTAAAATTTAAATCTAATTCACCAATTGTTCAAGTCTAAAATTCTATATTTATCCTCAAAATTTAAATCGATGATTCATCCTTCAATATTCAAAATTTAAATCATGTGCTCAAAGTATAAATATTTGGTCCGCAATATCAAGATTTTAAAATTCGTTAAATCCTCATTATCTTAATCCTTCTTTTAGAATTTCTCAAAATTAAAATGACTTGAATCTCCCAATCTAATCTTACTTGATCACAATCTAAAAGAAATTCCTCTCAAGTTGGCAATGCACTGCTACCCAACTTAGAATTTACCCATCTATCACAGAAGGCTATATACTTTAAGAAAAATATTCCTTAATTTATTTACTCATGTCATTCAATTCTCAAAACTTCAATGCCGATTATATCATATATGATATGTCCTTAATTACAAAAGAATAATCCTCAAGTATGTGATCGGCCTACGGGGTATATCTAGTACTCTCTGTGTATCAAACTTATACCAAGCACGAGGTTTCGTCTTTCCGAAATAAGAGAAGACGGAGATCAATAATAAAGAGTTCAAGGGCGAGGTAATAGAATAGAAGTATTGGGATCAAGGCGTTTAAAGAATTCAAATGGGAATTGTTAAAGTAGTTGTGGATTAAAATCCTATTTTGGTAATTCTTTGTTCGCATGCTCGTATTAGTACAGTTATGTAACCGATACGATCCGCTCAGACATATCTAGGGGCAAGTATATTCGTCTACCAATCACTACATATCTCAATCCACGTAAAGTAGTATTACGAAGGGCGAATCAAGCGCACTAAGGTTAGCTAGACCTTAATACACTAATTCTGAAATGTATTAGTAGGCGTCCCCAATAATACATATCTCATGATCAAGATCGATAAAAGAGTAAGCTTGCAAAACTAGGCTATAATAGCAGCATAAGTCAAGGTAGTGCAGCAAATATAAGTACGCTAGATGATGATGAAATAAGGTATAAATTAATTCAAGTTCACAAAACAAAACAACTAAGCAACAATAATAAAAGACTCTACAATCCCTACAGTTATCATACAACCTCCTTGTCTATGTCGCTAGTCGACCAAATGTGGGCAAGGACCTATAACTTCTATTGTCTGAATAACCACTGTCGTCTTATGCTAGTATACAATTAATGTTGTTCAATCACACTTCAATAATAGGTCAAAAGACTATGTGATACTAGGTTGTGAGGTATACTACCCAACTTAAAACAATAAACTAATACTGTGATAGTCTTAAGGGTACCGTAGAAGCTCCTGTTAAGGTCTTCGAGAAGGGGTCTTGGTACTTGTTAGGGTATCCTCTTATATTACATAGGTCATGGTCGTCTTAACTCTTAGTCATAGTGCAAGTGTCAATAGTAAGAATGGGACAGTTACTGGCCTCAAGGGAAAGGGAATATAACTCGTATTGAGGTGTGGTACAAGTTACGCAATTTAAAACTAAGGGATAAGCACCAGGTCTCAATCTACAAGAATAACTTAACTATCAAGTTCTAACTACTAAGCACACAATTTCAAAATTCAAGATTACAACTATAATCCTAGCAAACTATGTGTCCTTAACAAAGAAATAAATTACTTGGCCTACTATCAGAAGTGTCAGGTGGCACGAGTTGAAAGATAAAGAAAAAAAGAACGAAATTTTGGTCGTCGCACAATTAGCGAACGTTAAGGTCACAGAGGAACAATATGTGAAATAGAGGGGCTCTAGGTAGCATCATGGTTTTTCAAGGGGGAGTGGTATACTAGTTGAATGTTCGAGGTATGATCACGGAAGAAGTGTTGATTGCATTCCTCTAGGCTTCCTAGGGTGCTGTCTACTAATAACAAGACAATGATATAAGTTTATAGTTCTCCAATACTATCTAACTATGAGGGTTAGGTTCAGTCCTAATATTCTCTTTTGGTTTTCTATTGGTTCCTCCATACTAGGGTCAAACATTATGGTAAGCTTCTAACTTACTCTAGTGGTATCTATACTACTCTTAATTCTTCATAATACATCAAGGGATAATGGTAAACCAATCTATAGATAAGGAATTCTAGGTTCACTAGATATTCTAAACTTAGTGGTGTGTCTATATCCTCGTTGTAATCTTAATAGGTATGCTACTCTAATTATCATCATAATAACATGGGTTCCTATATTCTCAGCAGAAGGCTATACTCAAAAAACTATTAGGGAAGCACATGAATCAAGCAGGATACAATTGTTCAAATAGAACAGATAGGAGGAAGATGAATCATAGTCAATTGTGGATGAGATCCTATACTCTAGTCCTAGGTGCAGGCTTGCTCGGTACAGTAACGTAACCGAGACAATATGCTCTCGACCTGCATGGGCCACCACAAAAATATGTCACGCCCCAGTCCCAAAATACGTAGGATTAGGACACGTAAGTATGCCAGCCGCATGGATATGGCAACTCCAATATATGGAAACCAAATCCATATGTACGCTGTAATATGAATATCAAATCCACAAGTGGTATAAAATGTAATACAAGTCACAGGATAAAATCTAAATCTCATCCACCAAAATCATATAGAAATAAATAACCAGTATCTATGAAACTAGATCTCAATAAGAAGTATCTAAGGATGATAGTTGGATGAAAACAAATCCACTACCAACTCGAATAAAAAAGTACAACACAACAAATACAATATAGGAATTCCAACTAACGACCATGGTCTCGAAGAGAAGACATCCTCGGATCACATGTCACCATCCAAATCTGTGCTCCTGCAAATACTCAAGAACAGATACACCTGGCAGAGGACCAGGTCCTCAAAGGGACGTAACAAGATACAAAAAATACGAGCCAATTTGAATACAGTAAACATGCATATTATTTGAAAATAATAAGTACGCTGTACAAGAAAATCTATATGAATGCAATTGAGGACAACTTTTCGACGTATGGGCAAGGGTAGGCTACTAGATCTACCTCACAACTCACACACACGTCAATGGACATCAGAAATCGACATACTGTGGGGGTAGCGACCAGCGAAACTCCAGAAATCGACATACCGCGGGGGTAGCGACCAGCGCGACACACGTCCGTAGTGCAAACTATATACTACAGTTTACCAGAGTGGTCAAAAGCCCACACGCCTAATGATTGTCCTCTCATGATACTAAGTGCCATGTGTGTGTCAACATATCTAATATATAGTATGACTGAAAGAAACTACACATGCAATAAATAAACAGAAATGCAATAAATATAAAGAAATATACTAAGCATATAAAATACTATAAGCAATTTGGCAAGGTATCTTACCTGGGGTCCTGCTGCTGGTATGAATCAGAGTCCAAGTCACAGTCCAAATAGCCTATGTATTACAAATTTATCACGTCAAAAGATAATTTATTTTAATTTATTTAATTCTGGAATAATTACTCTAAAATCTTATTTTAATCTTATTATTCTGATTTTTATGTTAATTCCTAAATTTTGTCCAAAAAAACTGAATTTTATCAACTCGAGACTCATGGCACGCAAATCGAGGCGATCTGTTGACCGAAAAGTCAACCGACACAAACTCAACTTTCATGCATGATTTCCTATAGATTTCAGCGTCAAAAATATGCTAGAATTTACGGCTCATCCGAATTCAAATTCGTTTGGGAATTATGGCACATACAAATTTTGTATTGTGCACCGATGGTTATATTCTAACCTAGAAGTTCTACAGAATTAACAGTATATAAATACTTCGAATTAAATTCTGGGAAAAACATATGTCAATGATCTCGATATTAGCTTTCCGAAACTTTAAACGGTTCATGATTCTGATTCCTGGTTCTCCCGAAATCGGAAAATATTGAAATACGTCTATTTTCGGATATGTTGTGCTCTACGAATTTTCTAGAATTTAATACTCATAATTTCATAAAATAAATTATATAATAAGAAAGCTAATCTCAATATCTTTCTAACGCAAGAAACTAGGTCTCGTTTGGAGTCCGGAGCTATGCGCAATGGCTTGTGGAAGATGAAGGAACCCTAGATGACAATTTCCAAAATCTCTCTCTCTCTAAAATAATGGGATAATTAGGGTTATAATAATATATATATATATAGGGATCTACCTACGGCTGAATGGATATTTATAGGCTGACACGTGTCAAAATCTGATTGGATGGTTTTTGTTATATTATTTGTTTTTGATTTGCCTTTATCAAAATATTATTTAAGTCATTTTAAATCTAAAAAACTCCAAATAAATATTAAAAATAATCATAAAAATCTGGAAAAATTACATAAAATATAATTTGAACCTATAAACCCTAGAAAAATATTTGGGATAATTTTATATTCATAAGTTTACTACTATAATTAGGAGAAGCTCTAAACATTAGTTTTATCCATTTAACTAAAAATAAATACTAACATTATTCCAAAAATTCTGAAATAATTCCAGAAAATATATAATAATATTATAAATCCTAGAAAATAACGTGGGTCCATTCTATATTCCTGAGCTTGTACAATAAATTCTACAAGTCCTAAAAATTAGTTATTAGTCTAAATAACTCCCAATAAATACTAAAAGTATTCAGAAAATTTCCAAAAAATTCTAGAAAATATATTTGACTATTTAGAACCTAAAATAAAATTTTGGAATATTTTAAATTAAGTTTGAACATAAAATAAATTCTTCAAAGTCCTAGAAAATTAGTATTACTAGTTTTTAATTAACTAAAAATTATGGAAAAATCTCAATAATCTAAAATAGCCTAAAAATAATTCTAAATAAATATTTATATAAGTAAATATACTATTAGAAAATTTATTTTCTAATTAACTAAGAGAATACTCTAAATAAATTTAACATCTATAATAAATATAATAATATAAAATATACACAAAATACCTATTTTGGGTGAGGGAGTTTACACATGCTATCTCCTTGAAATACGCCAACTCAGGCTATATTGGCAAAGGTACGTGAACAGGCTATCTGGTCCAGAATACGCTCAAGACCTCAGTCAAAGGAGGATAACTGGCTATCTCTATGCCGGCCACCTATCTACGCCTACTTGGCTTCTACGCCAACCTGACAACTATTGGACTTTTACGCCTATATGTCAGCTATTGGCCTTCTACGCCTACTTGGCTTTTACGCCATCAGAACAGCTATTTATTTTTTATGCCAACGAGACAGTTATTTGGCTTATACGCCAATCATCTCTACGCGAGGGGCAGTTACCTACGTGGTTTGCATGTCGTGATCTTCGCAACAATTATACGCATTATCTCTTAATGGGACACGCGTCACACGCTTATTCAGAAGATCATTTATACATGGGTAGCAGTTATGATAACCGCCGCGTAAAAGGTGCGGTTCTCTCTGATGTTCAGTTTCTACGCCTATAAATAGAGACCTCTGTCCATGGAGGTCAAAGGTCGGGGAAAAATCGAAGAGAGAAGAGCACAGACAGAGAGTAGTGATCGACGATTTTGGCATCGAGCATCCACTCCCTCTCGCAATGTTTGAAGCTATTCCTTTTTCTACAGCACTTCTTCATCATCGTGTGGTCCAAGGGACAAAGTGATCGACCGCAGATCAGACTCCTATAGCAATATTTATCCAGATTAAATTTTTGTACTTAACATCCTCAAATAGGATTAATAGTACTTCTTGTTTGTAAACCTAAGAAAGGGTTTCGTATAAACCTATTTTCATTTTCTTTCGTTTATTATCAAACACCTGTAAAAAGCGTGACTGGCAAAATGTGGACCATTGTTATGGATGATCCTTTCTGGCAAGTCTAAGCGGTATATGACGTGATGCTTGACAAAGCTGATCACATTTGAGGTCTTGACTTCAGCGAGTGGAACAGTTTTCACCTATTTGGAGAAGTAGTCAGTGATAGCTGTAATCACCTAAAATTTTAAGAATTTTTGAATTTAAAATTTCTGGAATTAATTAGTATTTTCTGTGAATTTTTAAACCTATAAATTAAAGCAGTCTAATTTAAAATAAATTTTTTAAAAGAAATTAAATAATATTAAAATATGATAGTAATTATATTTTCAAGTGTAAAATTAAAAACTGAGCATGGGGTATTTTTTCGGGAATTTATTGGACCCCGCATGAATTTTTAAAGCATTAAAAACTATTGTTAAAATTAACTATTTAATTAAACTAAATTAATTAATAAATCGAACCAACCCAGTGATTAACCCGGACCGGACCGGTCGGTCTGACTGAACCAAACCCGGCCCAACTCCTTAGCGGGTCAGATCCGGGTCAGACCCGACCCGCCAGGATCCGACCCGAACTTTCATCTCCCCCAAACCTCTCCTCTGCCCGACTTCTCACCTCCCCGTCGCCGGTAACGTCCGCCGCCGCCGCCGCTTGGCCTCCGCCGCTGCCCAGACCCCTCCGTTCGTCTTCCCCGGAACTCCCGACCTCTCCTCTTCGGTTTCCGACTAACTCCAGGCTATTCCCATCCCTATAATTCCCCTATAAATACCTAGCTACCCGACTGGAAATTCCCTTCAGATCCGACGCCACCTCGCCGCAGCTTCACGCCGGACCCATCCGCCGGACCACCAGCAACTTCCCGTCGCACCTCCAGTCAGTCGCCCTTCCCAGTCCGGCGATCCCTCAGCCTCCAACACCCGCAGAACCACGCCGAGCCCAATCTCTCCTCCGTCCAGGCGAATCCGGCCACCCACAGCGCCGGAACAAACCGCCAGACTGTCGACGACCACCCCTCGGCTGCCCAGCAAGCCATCAGCCACCGGACACGCCCTGCCTGGCCACCGGAGTTCCAGAACCTTGAAACCTAGGGTGGACACAGGACTCGACTCAGGACACGAGGACACAAGGACTCGGATTTTTCGGACAAGTTCAGGTAACCAAAACTTTTTACTCGTAGCTCCGATTTTAATTCCGTGAATTGTATCGCGTAGCCTATAAGACCCTCTCGGTGTCCGGACAAACCGCTCGGGGCATCGCGTCCTGTGGTGATCGCACACCGCGATCCAAAAATAGGAAAAACTTAGCCCTGTTCCACCCCGGAATTAAGTACGCCTCGCCAAACGGGACGACTTGGTCGCGTGCGGTCTTCACAGATACGTGCGCGTCGTAGATACGGACGTGCGGGATTTCGCAGAAGCTGATTCGGGTGTGCGTGCACATTGGAATCAACGCGTATCCGCGGACAACGTCCCGTATCCGACTTCTCTGTAATTCGCTGTAACTTAGTGTATACACATCGGATTGAGACGAAACTTGTGCCATCGGACTCGTAGTAATACGATGGTCCTGTGGGTCAAGTTTGGTTCGATTCTGAGAACATTGGAAAATCGCGTGTCGTGGGCCCCACAGGCTCCACCTGACGGGCGATTTTGAGAACGGCTCATCGGAATCCAATTCTGGAAGTTTTGTTGGGTTCGTATAATTGTTCCTGACTTGTTGGCACTAAGTTGGACTGATTTGGAGACCTTTGACCCTGACTCAGATTTCGGTGCAAAGCGGCCCACATATGGACCCGCTATGGCCCAGAAATGTCGTTTTTGACCTTGTGTCCAAACTGGACTTAAGGACAGGCGTTTCTAACTATTTCTTATGTTCTGAGACTGTTGGTAATGTTTATTTCAGCTTTTGGAGGAGTTATTGCTGAACCCACTGTTACAAGGACCGCTACTGGAATTCCAATCCCAGGCAAGTGTACCTTGCCATAAATTGCAGTTTATTAGTTTATTTTGTTCTCTTGCTCTATTTTCTGGGACCAGTGTGCATGATATAACCTAGGACCGTATGACCTACTTAGCGTCTTATCACAGTCGGGTGCCAACCCCGTAAGCGGAGTTGTGTACGTCATTAGTGTTGGACATTCGAGACCCTTTATATTCTCGTACTTGTTATCAAGTACACTACAACCTAGGACACTTGACACCATACATTGACAGAATCTTCCTGACATATTCAAGGTGATTCTGTATAGGATACAGGATGGACATAGTTATTATACTCTTAGATTATGACTGTTGCATTAGCTCTGATCTCACGTGACATGGACATGAGACGTGTGGTTACATTGGGTGGGGAGAGACACACAGGCTACAGGCTGTTATATATATATATACTACTATTGTGAGGTTGTAGACTCTCGAGCAGAGCTAGACCACTACTAGACATTGCTGCTACCGGCTCCCCGACACAGAGCTTGTAGCAGTCTCAGCCTGAGTACTAGTGTTGCTCTCAGTTGCATTTTTCACATAGATGGTTATGTAGTTACCCTGCTTATTTCATTCTCTATTTCACTGTATTACTTTTGGCTTGTGATTTCTGTACCTTGCTATGTCCCCTGAGGACCTGGAATGGATGATGTCCCCAGGTTTAGCAGAAGAACAATATCCCGAGGTTTACGGGACAGGAGTTGAAGCTGTACCAGGAGCTGTTGCTGAAGGAGAACCTAACATAGAAGCAGAGGTGATGGCTGAAGACTTTACTTGAGATTATGATATTTGTACTCTTCAGATACTCTATTTTTGGACTCTTTTGTTCTGGTCTGATGAACCAGTGTTTTAGACTCTTATCGGGTTGTTCCCCGACATACTCTGCTGAGACTGGACTTTGATGTACTTTCTTTATTTGCTGATGTTCTTATTATTCTGTGTGTGGATAAGATTAGATTTTGGACTTATTGTTGTAGACCTATATTACAGCTTAAGTATGTCTGATGGATCCATTAAATTGGGTTTGTCCATTGGTACATGCTGCTGGCCATTGCCACGTGTCCAGACCCTCTGTATTTTGGGACTGGGGCGTGACATGGTTTTTGTGGTGGCCCATGCAGGTCTACGACAATTTGTTTGGTCTCAACTTAGGGGCCAAACAAACCTGTAAAGGATAGGATAGGCTTAGGATCTCATCCATTTGTTGAAACATTTTTGAAACTCTATATCGCATTCGAATTAAGTACTTGATTATGCATCCTGCTTGATTCTACTAAACGTTCTCATAAAGTTCATTTTGGATGCAGAAAGATGGATCCGAGAAATGGAGAAGAAGTTCCTTTTACACCACAAGACGCTGTGGTTACCTATGGAGATGGAGTTACACCAGAGAACAGGGGTCAATCCTCTCAAAGTGGACAAGATGAGCAGCATAACTCAAGGTTCAGGCGCGATGATATTCCACCACCGCCGTAGTTCAATCCACAGATGCCTGCCTTCCCACCAGTGCAAGCAATGGACGGGCAGCAAATGTTCCAGATGTTCTATGCCATGATGCAAGCTCAACAACAAGTTCAACAGGAGGCGCAGCGTCAAGAGACAGAGAACCTGAGAAACAGCCTAGTAAATGCATTAGAGCAGGCAAACCCGCAAGCTAGGCGACCAGCTACGGGATCTATCACTGATTTCCGTCAACTCAAGTCCCGTACCTTCTCGGGCAAGGAAGGACCAACTGAAGTGCATGAGTGGCTCACAAATACACAACATCAGTTGGAAGCAGCTGAACTTCCGCGGGAGAGATGGATGACTGCTGTCCGAATGCAACTGACGGACAACGCGCACCACTGGTGGCTAGCTGAAGAGAGGAGGCTCGGACATGACCGAGTTACTTGGGAGGAGTTCTCCAGACTCTTCCAAGAGATGTATATCCCAGCCGTTGCTAGATCAGAACTCCGAGATAAGTTCAACCGCCTCATCCAGGGCAACATGACGGTGGAGGAGTATAATGCTGAATTCATTCGCCTGAGTCGTTTCGCCCCTTCTCTAATTCCTACCGAAGAAGAGAAGGCGGAGAAATTCTTTGATGGACTCAGGTTCGAGCTTCAGAGGTTGATTGGGTCTGTTGCCCCTACATCGTACAACGACGTCCTTGCTGCAGTACGACGCATGGAGCGCGTCACCAGGAGGGAGTCAAGCCTGAAGCGACCATTTTCCTCAGCACTATCCAAGGCAGCACAAAGGGATTCTGCAAAGCGACTCCAGAGGAATCTACCGCAGAGAGCAGCACCAAGAACTCTACTTACTTGTCATTTCTGCGGCAAGTTGGGTCACATTGAAAAGGAGTGCAGACGCAAATTGGGACTGTGCCTGGTTTGCGGCTCCAACCAACATTTATCCAGGGACTGCACAGCACGCCGAGAGAAAGCACCACGACCAGCTCTACCTGCACCAAGGCCAGATTATCCAGCAGTGGGAGCACAGCAGACGGGAGTTGGAGGAGTCAGACCACCAGCTCCAGGAGGATATCAGCCAAGACCTCCATTGCCACCTCAAGCAGCACTATTCCAACAGGCTCGTCAGCAGAGGGGTCCAGCTCAGGGACGAGGTCAGGCTTTTGCATTGGCTGTTCAGGAAGAAGCTATTGCTGGAGAAGTTATAGCAGGTACCATTTTAGTAGCTTCATTACCTGCTGTAGCTTTATTTGATTCTGGGGCATCGCACTCATTTATAGCTGCTAGCTTCGTGGCCACCCATAGAGTAGCTACTGCACCCCTTCCGAAGACTAAGAGAATTCTTATGGGAGGTGGAATTATACCTGTTAGTGATATCTGTAGATCATGTTCAGTAGTAGTCTGCGGAAGAGAGATGCGAGCCTAATTTCTGATCTTTTCTATGCCTGACTATGATATTGTACTTGGTATGGACTGGTTAAGTCAGTATCATGCTACTCTTGATTGTCGGCTTGGAAAAGTTATATTCAGACCACCTGGACACTCAGAGTTTGAATTTCTTCGAGGAGCTGTAGAACAAGGTGTGCAGCCAACTCTTAGGGTATTAACTGTAGAAGGGGAGTCAAGTTACCCAAGAGTTATATCAGAGTTTGTGGATATATTTCCCGATGATCTTCCAGGTCTACCACCTGATCGGGAAATAGAATTCACCATAGACTTAACTCCAGGTGCTGAACCTATCACTTCATCGGTTTATAGACTAGCACCTAAGGAGTTAGTTGAGTTAAAGAAGCAAGTTGATAAACTTTTGGAGAAAGGTTTCATCCGGCCCAGTGTTTCACCTTGGGGAGCACCTATACTTTTTGTATCGAAGAAGGATGGAACAGTTCGCCTGTGCATTGATTACAGGGCGTTAAACGCTGTGACTATTAAGAACCGGTATCCCTTGCCCCGCATTGATGACTTATTTGATCAATTGAGTGGAGCTAGGGTATTTTCGAAGATTGACCTTAGATCCGGTTATCACCAGATTAGGGTGAGGAAGGAAGATATCCCGAAGACAGCCTTTAGAACCAAGTATGGACACTATGAGTTCTTAGTAATGCCGTTTGGTTTAACCAACGCACCTGCTGTGTTCATGAGCTTGATGAACAGAGTCTTCCATCAATACTTGGATAAATTTGTGGTGGTATTTATCGATGACATTCTGGTATATTCCAAAAGCCACGAAGAGCACGAGGAGCATCTCAGAATCGTGCTAGAAACGTTGAGGCAGGAGAAGCTTTATGCTAAGATCAGTAAATGTGAGTTTTGCATGGATAATGTGCCATTCTTGGGGCATATTATCTCAGAAGAAGGACTGTCAGTTGATCCAGAGAAGGTTGCTGCTATTGAGACTTGGCCTACACCGACATCAGTTGCCGAGGTGAGGAGTTTTCTAGGACTTGCTGGATATTACAGAAGGTTCGTAGAAAATTTCTCAAGGATTGCAGAGCCAATGACGAAGTTGACACGGAAAGATCAGGACTTTGCATGGACAGAAGAATGTCAGATGGCCTTTGAAGAATTGAAGAGGCGTCTAACAACAGCACCAGTCTTGACTCTTCCTTCAGGGTCAGGCGGTTTTATTGTTTATAGCGATGCATCAGGTAGTGGCCTAGGATGTGTTTTGATGCAACACGGCAAAGTTATTGCTTATGCATCGAGACAGTTGAAGGTCCATGAGAAGAACTACCCAACGCATGATCTGGAGCTAGCTGCTGTAATATTTGTACTAAAAATTTGGAGGCATTATCTTTATGGTTAGAAGGTGGAGATCTTTACTGATCACAAAAGTCTAAAGTATGTATATACCCAGAAGGAACTTAACATGAGGCAAAGACGCTGGCTGGAGTTGATGGTGGACTTTGATATAGATCTGCAGTACCATCCAGGGAAGGCAAATGTAGTAGCAGACGCACTCAGCAGGAAGCCTACAGCTTATTACTTGACGGTGCAGCCTGAGCTATTGAAAGATCTACAGGAGTTTTAGATAGAGGTTATTCTACCAAGGCAGAGTGGCTTGCTGGCTAATCTGGAAGTGAAGTCATCGCTCGTGGAAAGGATTAAGGAAGCTCTGCCTACTGATACAAGGTTTCGAAGACTCAAAGAGAAGACCGAAGCAGGCTTGCAGACGGGACTTCGCATACATGAGGATGGTACATTAAGGTGCGGGGATCGTCTATATGTTCCAAATGGAGAACTGAGACAAGAGCTAATGACTGAAGCCCATAGCTCCATATACTCAGTTCATCCAGGAGGAACAAAGATGTATCGAGATCTAAGGCAGTATTATTGGTGGCATGGAATGAAGAGAGAGATTGCCAGATTTGTAGCGAAATGCTTAGTCTGCCAACAAGTGAAAGCCGAGCATCAGAGGACTGCAGGAATGTTGCAGCCGCTTCCCATATCAGAATGGAAATAGGAACATATCACCATGGACTTCGTCACAGGATTCCCAAGGAGCCCCAGTGGAAAAGATGCGGTATGGGTTATCGTGGATCGACTCACTAAGTCTGCGCACTTCTTGCCATTTAGAGTTGGACAGTCCACGGAGATACTAGCCGACATGTATATGCGACAAATAGTAAGATTGCATGGAGTGCCGGTTAGTATTGTATCAGATCGAGATTCGAGATTCACTTCACATTTCTGGCGAAGTATGCAAGAGAGTCTTGGCACCAGACTAAAATTCAGCATTGCCTATCATCCCCAAACAGATTGTCAATCAGAACGTACAATCCAGATTTTAGAGGATTTGCTGCGATCCCGCATGCTAGACTTTGGAGGGTCTTGGGAAGATCATCTGCATTTGGTAGAGTTCTCATATAACAACAGTTATCAGGCAAGCATCAAGATGGCACCTTTCGAGGCATTATACGGTAGGAAGTGCAGATCGCCAATATGCTGGAGTGACGTCGGAGAGCGTCAAATCTTAGGACCAGAGTTGGTGATGCAAACTGTGGAGAAGGTTAAACAAATCCAGAATCATCTTCGGGCTGCTCAGGACAGGCAAAAGCATTGGGCTGATACACACCGACGTCCACTAGAGTTCAAGGAAGGAGAACATGTATTCCTGAGGATTTCACCTACTCGAGGAACCATTCGCTTTGGGAGCAGAGGCAAGTTGAGTCCAAGGTACATTGGGCCCTTTGATATTCTGGAGCGCATTGGTGAGGTGGCGTATCGTCTTGCATTACCTCCATCTTTAGAGGAAGTGCATGATGTATTCCATGTCTCACAGTTGAGAAGGTATGTGACTGACCCAAGTCACATAGTGGATCATTCTGAGATCGCCGTAGGCCCAAGCCTGAGATATGAAGAACAACCAGTGGGTATACTTGGAACCAGTGAGAAGACACTGAGAGGGCATACAATTAAACTGGTTCGCGTGGCATGGAAGCAACACTCACCTGGTGAATCTACTTGGGAGAGGGAAGATATCATGCGTCAGAAATACCCCCACTTATTCGAGGATGCAGGTATATCTTAAGTAAATTTTAAATCCTGTAGTTCTGTTCTACTAGTAGTTTAATCTTTAAATTGCGAGGACGCAATTTTCTTAAGGGGAGTAGATTGTAATCACCTGAAATTTTAAGAATTTTTGAATTTAAATTTTCTGGAATTAATTAGTATTTTCTGTGAATTTTTAAACCTATAAATTAAAGCAGTCTAATTTAAAATTAATTTTTTAAAAGAAATTAAATAATATTAAAATGTAATAGAAATTATATTTTCAAGTGTAAAATTAAAAACTGAGCATGGGGTATTTTTTCGGGAATTTATTGGACCCCGGATGAATTTTTAAAGCATTAAAAACTATTGTTAAAATTAACTATTTAATTAAACTAAATTAATTAATAAACCGAACCAACCCAGTGATTAACCCGGACCGGACCGGTCGGTCTGACTGAACCGAACTCGGCCCAACTCCTTAGCGGGTCGGATCCGGGTCAGACCCGACCCGCCAGGATCCGACCCGAACTTTCATCTCCCCCAAACCTCTCCTCTGCCCGACTTCTCACCTCCCCGTCGCCGGTAACGTCCGCCGCCGCCGCCGCTTGGCCTCCGCCGCTGCCCAGACCCCTCCGTTCGTCTTCCCCGGAACTCCCGACCTCTCCCCTTCGATTTTCGACTAACTCCAGGCTATTCCCATCCCTATAATTCCCCTATAAATACCTAGCTACCCGACCGAAAATTCCCTTCAGATCCGACGCCACCTCGCCGCAGCTTCACGCCGGACCCATCCGCCGGACCACCAGCAACTTCCCGCCGCACCTCCAGTCAGTCGCCCTTCCCAGTCCGGCGATCCCTCAGCCTCCAACACCC
The DNA here is from genome assembly GCA_036927795.1 of Iris macrosiphon. Taxonomy (NCBI): domain Eukaryota; kingdom Viridiplantae; phylum Streptophyta; class Magnoliopsida; order Asparagales; family Iridaceae; genus Iris; species Iris macrosiphon. The sequence continues at coordinate 39,436,621 of JAYESA010000020.1, forward strand.
ACAGAACCACGCCGAGCCCAATCTCTCCTCCGTCCAGGCGAATCCGGCCACCCACAGCGCCGGAACCGACCGCCAGACTGTCGACGACCACCCCTCGGCTGCCCAGTGAGCCATCAGCCACCGGACACACCCTGCCTGGCCACCGGAGTTCCAGAACCTTGAAACCTAGGGTGGACACAGGACTCGACTCAGGACACGAGGACACAAGGACTCGGATTTTTCGGACAAGTTCAGGTAACCAAAACTTTTTACTCGTAGCTCCGATTTTAATTCCGTGAATTGTATCGCGTAGCCTATAAGACCCTCTCGGTGCCCGGACAAACCGCTCGGGGCATCGCGTCCTGTGGTGATCGCACACCGCGATCCAAAAACAGGAAAAACTTAGCCCTGTTCCACCCCGGAATCAAGTATGCCTCGCCAAACGGGACGACTTGGTCGTGTGCGGTCTTCACAGATACGTGCGCGTCGTAGATACGGACGTGCGGGATTTCACAGAAGCTGATTCGGGTGTACGTGCACACCGGAATCAACGCGTATCCGCGGACAACGCCCCGTATCCGACTTTTCTGTAATTCGCTGTAACTTAGTGTATACACATCGGATTGAGACAAAACTTGCGCCATCGGACTCGTAGCAATACGATGGTCCTGTGGGTCAAGTTTAGTTCGATTATGAGAACGTTGGAAAATCGCGTGTCGTGGGCCCCACAGGCTCCACCTGACGGGCGATTTTGAGAACGGCTCATCGGAATCCAATTCTGGAAGTTTCGTTGGGTTCGTATCAATATTCCTGACTTGTTGGCACTAAGTTGGACTGATTTGGAGACCTTTGACCCTGACTCAGTTTTCGGTGCAAAGCGGCCCACATATGGACCCGCTATGGCCCAGAAATGTCATTTTTGACCTTGTGTCCAAACTGGACTTAAGGACAGGCGTTTCTAACTATTTCTTATGTTCTGAGACTGTTGGTAATGTTCATTTCAGCTTTTGGAGGAGTTATTGCTGAATCCACTGTTACAAGGACCGCTACTGGAATTCCAATCCCAGACAAGTGTACATTGCCATAAATTGCAGTTTATTAGTTTATTTTGTTCTCTTGCTCTATTTTTTGTGACCAGTGTGCATGATATAACCTAGGACCGTATGACCTACTTAGCGTCCGATCATAGTCGGGTGCCAACCCCGTAAGCGGAGTTGTGTACGTCATTAGTGTTGGACATTCGAGACCCTTTATGTTCTCGTGCTTGTTATCAAGTACACTACAACCTAGGACACTTGACACCATACATTGACAGAATCTTCCTGACATATTCAAGGTGATTCTGTATAGGATACAGGATGGACATAGTTATTATACTCTTAGATTATGACTGTTGCATTAGCTCTGATCTCACGTGACATGGACATGAGACGTGTGGTTACATTGGGTGGGGAGAGACACACAGGCTACAGGCTGTTCTATTTATATATACTACTATTGTGAGGTTGTAGACTCTCGAGCAGAGCTAGACTACTACTAGACATTGCTGCTACCGGCTCCCCGACACAGAGCTTGTAGCAGTCTCAGCCTGAGTACTAGTGTTGCTCTCAGTTGCATTTTTCACATAGATGGTTATGTAGTTACCCTGCTTATTTCATTCTCTATTTCACTGCATTACTTTTGGCTTGTGATTTCTGTACCTTGCTATGTCCCCTGAGGACCTGGAATGGATGATGTCCCTAGGTTTAGCAGAAGAACAATATCCCGAGGTTTACGGGACAGGAGTTGAAGCTGTACCAGGAGCTGTTGCTGAAGGAGAACCTAACATAGAAGCAGAGGTGATGGCTGAAGACTTTACTTGAGATTATGATATTTGTACTCTTCAGATACTCTATTTTTGGACTCTTTTGTTCTGGTCTGATGAACCAGTGTTTTAGACTCTTATCGGGTTGTTCTCCGACATACTCTGCTGAGACTGGACTTTGATGTACTTTCTTTATTTGCTGATGTTCTTATTATTCTGTGTGTGGATGAGATTAGATTTTGGACTTATTGTTGTAGACCTATATTACAGCTTAAGTATGTCTGATGGATCCATTAAATTGGGTTTGTCCATTGGTACATGCTGCTGGCCATTGCCACGTGTCCAGACCCTCTTTATTTTGGGACTGGGACGTGACAATAGCCAAGATGAACCGATGTCCCTTAGAAGAAGGTGGACTAATTGGCCCGATAATTTTCATTCTCCACGCTTCAAACGGCTAAGATCATACCGTTGGGTATAGAAATTCTGAGGGCTGGTTAAAGTCTGCGTGGATTTGGCACGCTTGACACTTCCTCGCATAGTTAATGGCCTCCGCTACTATGTTCGGCCAATAGTAACCTATTATCCAGAGACGGCCCTGTAGCTTAGGTCCGGGCTGATGGGTACCGCATACCCCGTCGTGAGCCTCGCTGAGATCCTGCTTCACTTTTGTATTCGGTAGGCATCGTAGCAGAATACCGTCTTAGGAACGGTGATACAATATTTTGGTAGTCGTATCATAATAGAACTGAGGGAACGTCTTCTGATGGAAGTGACTTCCTTTGGGTTCTCGGGGAGAATTCCATAACTACGTAGTCGATGAATCAGATTCTCCAGTCTTGAGAGTCGATACTTGTCAATACTGAGTAGCTCATGCACAGACAAAGATTGTTCTTCGGGCAAACCAGTTCTTGACCGACCACGGTGATCAATTCATGAGTATTGACTGGAACAACTAAAGAGGCTGCAAGGCCAGCCAGGGCTCCAGCCTCGATATTTTGCAGTTGAGGGACGTTCTCTATGAAGAAGTCCTCGATGGTAGAGATAATGCCGAGCGCGACTTGGTGGTAGGGAATCAAGTCTTCATTTCGGACTTTGTACTCGCCTCAGACTTGATTGACTATCAATTTGGAGTCATCGTAGGCCTCTAAGTAGTCAACTCCCACGTGTTTAGCAATTTAGATCCCAATGACGAGAGCATTGTACTCTGCCACATTGTTGGAGCATGGCTCTGTGAGGGAGTAAGCGCGATTGATAACCAGATCGTGTGGAGAAATCAGTACTATCCAAACGCCAGCGACAATATCGCCTTTGGGCCCCTTCTTGAAGCACCGTCAAAGTACATTCGCCAAACGGCTTCTGCGCTTGCGGTCATGTTTGAGTTCGCTATTTTATCTGGGATCTCCTCGTAGAGCTTTGAGGTTTTCGGTACAGAGTGGGCTGCAAGAAAAACTTTTAATGTTTGTCCTTTGACTGTCTTTTGTGGGACAAATATCATGTCGTATGGTGACAACAGTATTGCCCATATGGCCATGCAAGAGTTGAGTGCTCCGGGTTTAGTCATAAGGACCCTGAAAGGATTAACTCGAAAGATCACATGGATAGTCTGTCCTGCCACGTAAAGCCGAGTCTTCTGAATGGCGAAGACTAGAGCAAGACACTCCTTCTCGATGGGGTTGTACATGTGCTCTACGCCGACCATCATTATACTGAGATAATAGATGGCTTGTTCGTAACTTGTATCGCTTGTCTGGGTTAGTAGAGCTCCGAGAGAGTGATCTATTGCTCGCACATATAGTAAGAAGGGTCTTCCCACAACGGAAGCCACCAATACTGAGGGATTCATTAGATACTCCTTGGTGTCGTCGAAGGGGCGCTGGAATTCTTTGTTCCAGACAAAGGAGACTCCCTTTTTCATAAGCTGAGTGAACGGTTCAAAACGTCCAGAAACTTGAAGGCCACAAAGTTCTCTGAGGTTCTTCGGTGGGCGCATTTCAAGGATTGCTTTAGTCTTGTCGGTGTCTACGTGGATACCCTTCGAAGTTATGACAAAACCCAGAAACTTGTTGCTGGAGACTCCTAGAAAGGACTTCGTAGGATTCATGTTGAGCTAGTGCGTACGCATGAGGTCGAACACAACCTTCAAGTCTCGGAGGTAATCATATATAGAGCGGCTCTTGACAGCGATGTTATCAACGTAACACCCTACTGTCTTGCGTAGATGCTCATAGAAGATTATGCTCATAGCTCACTGGTATATAGCACATGCATTATTCATACCGAAGGGTATAACTGTGTAGTAGTATACTTCTATCGGAGTTCGAAATGATGTGTGCTTCTCGTTGTCATGAAATATCTTGATTTGCTTGTAGCATGAGAATCCGTCCATGAAAGACATGCGCTTGAAGCCGCAAGTATTGTCGATCATTATATTTGTGATCGGAAGGGAAAACTAGTCCTTAGGATAGACCGCATTTAGATCAAGGAAGTCAATGCATATACGGATTTTCTTGTTCTTTTTTATGACGGGCATGATATTGGCTACCCAATCCGGATGTTATTCTTCGTGGACGAAGCCACTAGCTATCAGTTTTTTGACTTCAGCTTCAATGGCGTTCATGATGTCCGACCGGAATCGCCGTTGCATTTGCTTGACCGGCTTAGCATTCGACAAGATGTTGAGTTTGTGGACCGCATTTTGGGGTTCGGTCCCGGCATGTCTTCGTAACTCTAGACAAAGACATCGATGTATTCCCTGACGAGCTGTAGCAGAGATTCCCGATCCCCATAGGATAGAATCTTGCTGATGAAGATCGGTTTAGGAAAGGATTTGTTAACCAGATCAATTTGTATGACTTCGTCCTCAGTGGGTTGTAATGCCCCGCTTCGCGTCGGCATTATGTATCAAGGTGAGTGGACAGAACTTCGTTCTCTGATTCTTGCACGCCTTAATAATAATCTGAGTTTTTGCTTACAATATTTTTATAAAAGAATGATAGAACCTGCCTTGCATGTTAATGAACAAACTAGCATGCAATATGTAACCGTTCCCAAGTTTGTTGACAAGCAATATAATCTAAGTCTATTTCCTTTTTATCTTGAAGTCTTTTAGTTATTATTTGGTATCGTCTGATCGGGCAAACTGTCACGACCCGCACTCGAATATTTGGGCACGAGTACGTGGGTACATCCAGCCTACGCCGCAGTGTCGGCGGTAGTACGCTGTCTAGGGCATAATCACAGGTAATATAAAATCTAGCTCATTCACAATAATTAAATAGGCAAGAAAAATAACAGGAAAAGAATGCTAAGATTTCATAAACTGAAAGTGACAACAAATCCAGAGTTTATTACAGAATCCGAAAATTAAATCGGGGACAAACCCGATTACTAAGATGAAAGGAAAATAAATATCTACTGCTAACTATTCCGCAGGAGTAGTCTCCTGTGTGGGAACCGGCTCCGCAACTGTATCACCTGCTGCCTCATAGGGGCCATAATAGGTGGGGGCAAGGTTCTCATCATCGCCTAAATCAACGGATCCAGTCAGGAAAGGAGCAAAGTACACAATGCACAACAAAATTTAAACTAAATATTTGTGACAGGTAGAAAATAACTGACTAAGCATCATGTTGAGAAATATGCATAAGTAAGTAGTAAAATTAACTGAAAACTAATGCTATAAATCAAGACTAGAAGTAAAATATGATTAATTGCTATAACCAGAAATGTGAGTAAACAGGAATAAAATGTGACAGGAAAATGTAACTGCAACTAGACAACAAGAACTGCAACACGACAAGAACTATGTGCGTGAACTTGTGTATTTAGAATACATAGTTGGCATGTAGGGGTTTATAAGGCTAATAAGGCACGCCATAGGCGGCTAGCAGTCAGGAATAATAAGTATAAGGCTGAGGGTACAGTCGCGTACCCACAGCTAGCAGTCACGGCAAGGGGGAAGGGTAAACTACATGCCTCCTAGTATTCTCCCACCCGACATGAAAAGCAAGACATGAAAAACTAGTATTCAAGACATGAAATCCAGTATTCAAGACATGAAATCCAGTGTTCTAACACTACGTGTAAACATCAATGTTACTAGTAGAGCAAGGAAATTAATTTTCACAATATAAAGATTAAACTTGAAGTGCAGGTACTTGCCTGATGTTTGGATCCAATTACAATTTTGTATCTCAGGGAAATTTTCAGAAATGTATCCAGATGCTGAAATAAATATTACCATCATGCTCAGAAGATATCAAATAGCTAGAAACGCCTATCCTTGGGTCCAATTTGGAGACAAGGGCAAAAAAAACTGTATTTTCGGGTCAAAACGGGGTCCGCATGTGGGCCCGCTTTGCACCGAAAAATGTGTCAGGGTCAAAGGTATCCAAGTTCACCAAACTTAGTGTCAACAGGTCAGGAACAATGATACGAACCCAACGGAACTTCCAGAATTGGATTCCGATGAGCCGATCACAAAATCGCCCGTCGAGCGGGGCCGGTGGTGCCCACGACACGCAATTTCGTCAACGTTCTCAGAATCGAACCAAACTTGGGTCACAGGACCAGCGTATCGCTATGAGTCCGATGGCGCAAGTTTCATTTTGATCCGACGTGTGTACTCAAAGTTAGGGTGAATTGCAGAAAAGTCGGATACGGGGCGATGTCCGCGGATACGCGTTGATTCCGGTATGCACGCACACCCGAATCAGCTTTCCCGAAATCCCACACGTCCGTATCAACGACGCGCATGTATCTGTGAAGACCGTATGCGACCAAGTCATCCCGTTTGGCGGGGCGTACTCAGTTCCGGGGTGAATAGGATCGATATTTTTCCTGTTTTTGGATCGCGGTGTGCGATCACCACAGGACGCGATGCCCCGAGCGGTTTATCCGGGCACCGAGAGGGTCATACAGGCTTCACAACGCAATTTACGGAATTGAAAACGGAGATACGGGGTGCGAGATACGAGTACCTGAACTGGGCTCTTCGAAACAGGGTTTCTCGTGTCCGTGTCGTGTCCGACACGACACAGGCTGTCTGACACGAAGAATTAGGGTTAGGGTTTGGGTTCTGAACTCCGGCGAGGGGAGCCCGGTCGGAGGAGGGCGGCGCTGCTGCGGGGGAGGCCGGCCGTGGTGTCACGACCCGCACCCGAATATTCGGGCACGAGTACGTGGGTACGTCCAGCCTACGCCGCAGTGTCGGCGGTAGTACGCTGTCTAGGGCATATCCACAGTTAATATAATCTAGCTCATTCACAATAATTAAATAGGCAAGGAAAAATGACAGAAAAAGAATGCTAAGATTTTATAACTGAATGTGACAACAGATCCAGAGTTTTATTACAGAAATCAGAAGTTAAATCGGGGACAAACCCGATTACTAAGATGAAAGGAAATAAATAACTACTGTTGGCTACTCCGCAGGAGTAGTCTCCTGTGTGGGAACCGGCTCCGCAACTGTATCACCTGCTGCCTCCTAGGGGCCATAATAGGTGGGGGCAAGGTTCTCATCATCGCCTAAATCAACGAATCCAGTCAGAAAAGGAGCAAAGTACACAATGCACAACAAGATTTAAACTAAATATTTGTGACAGGTAGAAAATAACTGACTAAGCATCATGTTGAGAATATGCGTAAGTAAGTAATGAGATTAACAGAGAAATAATGCTATAAATCAGGACTAGAAGTAAAATATGGTTAATTATTACAACCAGAAATATGAGTAAAACAGGAATAAATGTGACAGAAAATGTAACTGTAACAAGACAACAAGAACTACAACAAGGCAAGAACTATGTGCGTGAACTTGTGTTTATTTTAGAATACATAGTTGGCATGTAGGGGTTTATAAGGCTAATAAGACCGTCATAGACGACTAGCAGTCAGGAATAAACAAGTATAAGGCTGCTGGTACAGTCACGTACCAACAGCTAGCAGTCACGACAGGGGGAAGGGTAAACTACATGCCTCCTAGTATTCTCCCATCCGACACGAAAAGCAAGACATGAAATCCAATATTCAAGACATAAAATCCAGTGTTCTAACTCTACGTGTAATCATCAATGGTACTAATAAAGCAGAGAATTTATTTATCATAATATAAAGATTAAACTTGAAGTGCAGGTACTTGCCTGATGTTTGGATCCAATTACAGTTATGTTATCGGGGAAATTTCCAGAAATGACTCCGGATGCTGAAATAAACATTGCCATCGTGCTCAGAAGATATCAAATAGCTAAAAATGCCCGTCCTTGGGTCCAATTTGGAGACAAGGGCAAAAACGGCAGTTTCGGATCAAAACGGGGTCCGCATGTGGGCCCGCTTTGCACCGAAAAATGTGTCAGGGTCAAAGGTCTCCAAATTCACCAAACTTAGTGTCAACAGGTCAGGAACGATGATACGAACCCAACGGAACTTCCAGAATTGGATTCCGATGAGCCGATCACAAAATCGCCCGTCGAGCGGGGCCTGTGGGGCCCACGACACGCGATTTTGTCAACGTTCTCAGAATCGAACCAAACTTGACCCACAGGACCAGCGTATCGCTACGAGTCCGATGGCACAAGTTTCGTCTCGATCTGACGTGTGTACAGGAAGTTAGGGCTTGATTCAGAAAAGGCAGATACGGGACGGTGTTCGCGGATACGCGTTGATTCCGGTGTGCACGCACACCCGAATCGACTTCCACAAAATCCCACACATCCGTATCAACGCTGCGCATGTATCTGTGAAGACCGTGCGCGACCAAGTCATCCCGTTTGGCGGGGCGTACCCAGTTCCGGGGTGAATCGGGTCGATATTTTTCTTGTTTTTGGATCGCGGTGTGCGATCACCACAGGGCGCGATGCCCCGAGCGGTTTGTCCGGGCACCGAGAGGGTCATACAGGCTTCACAACGCAATTTACGAAATTGAAAACGGGACAGCGAGGAGAAAGATATGAGTACCTGAACAGGGCTTTGAAAACCGGATTTTTCGTGTCTGTGTCGTGTCCGATACGCCGACACGAGGATTCGGGAATCTAGGGTTCACTGGCCGTGGACGGCGGGGGCCGGCCGGAGGCGTGCCGGTGAGGGCTGGGGACTGCTCGCCGGGGCGAGGCGGAGGCGCTGGCGGCCGGGCGGCGCCGGAGTCCGGGCGGAGGCGGTGTCCGCTGCTGCTGCTGCTGCTGAAGTCGGGGACGGCTGCGGCCGCTGCTGCCGGTGGGGTGGCGGTGCTGGAGGGGAGGAGGACGGCGACGGCGGAGCTGGGGGAGAGGAGGACGGCGGCGGCGGAGCTGGGGTGGTCGACGGTGGCCGGGGAAGAAAGGGGGGAGGGATTTTATAGGGAGGAGCGAGGGAGAGGGGAGGCCGAGCAAGGCGGAGGGGCCGGGGATCGTGGCGGCGTGGGTGGGTGGTTCGGCGCGAGGCGGAAGGAGCGCCGGGCGGAGCGGCGCCGGAAGCGGAGGGGGGAACTGGGTCGTGGTGAGGGGACCGGGTCTCCGGGTCGGAGGCGGGTCGGGTCCGGGTAGACCCGACCCGACCCGGTAGGGGAGCGGGCTGGGCCTGGTACTGGGCTGGGCCGGGCCGGGCCGCTAAAATAATAAATAATAATAATAATAATAATAATAGTAGTAATAATAATAATACTAATAATAATTAATTAATTAATTAATAAATAGTTTTAGGTGTTTTAAATTAGCTCCGGGGCCCAATAAATTCCAGAAAAATTATCCTAAGTCCATTTTTCCATTTTACACCCAAAAATATTATTTTTATAATATTTTAATGTTATTTATTATTAATTAAAAATCATGTAATAATTCAAAACCCTGAATTTAATTACAGCAAATTTTCCAGAAAATTCCAGAAAATTGCGAAAATTTCAATTTTAATATTTTTTGAAAAATCAGGGGCTTACAATCTACCCAACTTATAAAAATTTTGTCCTCGAAATTTAAAATATGGTAGGGTTCTCTCTGTCCAATCTCACTTGATTACAGTCTAACTGGTTTCTCTCAGGTGAACATTGCGGTCGCTACCCAACTTAGAATTTTACCCATATATCCTCTAAGGCTATACAACTAGTAAAGCTAGGTCCCAACTTAATTAATCATGGTATTGAATCTTTAAGTCTTTAACACAAACACATCACCTATGGTATTCCCTTAGTCATAAAGGGTTATCATCAATTCGACCGGTTTGAGGGGTATGTCTAGCATTATCTATATATCAAACTTATACCAAGCACAGGATTTTGTCTTTCCGAAATAAGGGAAGACGAGGATCAAATAATAAAGAGTTCAAGGGCGAGGTGGTAGAACAGAGGTATAGGGATCAAGGCGTTTAAGGGATTTCTAATGGGAATTGTCAGGCGGTTATGGATTAAAATTCTATTCTGGTAATCATTTATTCGCATGTTCGTATTAGTACAGTTATGTAACTGATATGATATGCTCGGACATATTTAGGGGCAAGTATACTAGTCACTATATATCTCAATCCACGTAAAGTAGTCGTGCGAAGTGCGAATCAAAATACACTAAGGTTGATCAGACCGTAGTACACTGATTCTGAATAGACACTTGTATTAGTGGGGTTGATCAGGCCTCAATAATACATGTGTCATGAACAAGCCCGATAAATGTAAACACCCTAAATTTTTGAGAATAATTTTAAATGAAGTTATTTCGTTTTGGGAATTTTTGGAAACTTAAAACCAGGATGAGTGTGATTTAAAGAAATAATTTTAAGTGTGGCTAGATGGGGTTAAAATATTCTGGAAGTGAAAATTTATTGTGTATGATGGAGAACCGGACGCATGGCATTTTTCGGTGAATTAATCGGACACCGGAGCAACGTATCGAGGACCAAAAGCAATTGGATTGTAAACCGAACCCAAACGGAATCCGAACCAAACCAATCCGACCCAAGCCAACCCGAAACCCGCAGGGAAACCCTAGCTACCGGAGTTCCTGTAGCAGCTATAAGGGGGCTGCCTCGACATCCGTGTTGCCCCCATCCCCAACTACCAGCCGCCACCGAAACCCTAGTTTGATCCCCCGCCGCCGACTTCATCCATCCCTCACGGACGAGCAACCCCTAAACCCTAACCTCCCGCCGCCATCAAGCTAGCCGTCGACCACCTAGCTACCCCGCCGACAGCTGATCAACGGCGCCGCCGCTTCCCATCGCCTGTAACCCCGCCGTTCGATCACCCCTCACCGCCCATCTCATCGCCGCCGTCCACGGGTAGCTGATCCCCCGGGCGAGTTCGACCCTGTCGACCGACTCCGATCCCGAACACCCCGACCCTCTTCAGTCTCCGGCCCACCGACCCCTCACGACAGCCCCTTGTCGACCACCACCACCCGACTATGCCGCCAGTTCACCAACCCCGCTGAATCGATTCCCCGCTGCTCTCGGCTTCGCCGCCGTCCGCGAGGATTCTCCGCTCGCTACGACAGCTACCGCAGATCCCTAGGCCGGCCACCCGCCGATCTAGTCCCGACTCAGCGGACCCGGTCAACCTCGGAACCGGGACAGCAGACCCCGGACGCGAGGAGACAAGAGATCAACCAGGACACGAACAGTACTCACGGACACGCAGATTTCAGCATTCACGGAGCCCTGTTCAGGTACTGTTTTCACCCTAATCGCAACTCCGATTCCGTTTCTGTAAATTGCTATGCGTAGACTGTATAACCCTCTCGGTGCCCGTGCAATTCGCTCGGAGCATCGCGTCCTGTGGTGATCGCACACCGCGATCCAAAAACAGGAAAAATAACACCCCGTTTCACCCCGGAACTGAGTCCGCCCCGCCAATCGGGACGACTTGGTCGCACGCGGTCTTTACCAAACTGTGCGCGACGTTGATACGGTCGTGTAGGATTTCGCAGAAGTCGATTCAGAGGTGCGTGCACCCCGGAATCAACGCGTATCCGCCGACGACACACCGTATCCGTCCTTTCTGGAACGCGCTGTAACTTCGTGTACACACGTCGGATCGAGACGAAACTTGCGCCATCGGACTCGTAGCAATACGCTGGTCCTGTGAGCCAAGTTTGGTTCGATTCTGAGGACGTTGACAAAACCACGTATCGTGGGCCCCACAGGCTCCACTTGACCGGTGATTTTGTGATCGGCTCATCGGAATCCAATTCTGGAAGTTCCGTTGGGTTCGTATCATCGTTCCTGACTTGTAGGCACTGAGTTTGACTAATTTGGAGACCTTTGACCCTGACACGCTTTTCGGTGCAAAGTGGCCCACAAGTGGAACCCGCTTTGGTCCGGAAATGACCATTTTGCCCCTGTGTCCAAATTGGACGTAAGGACAGGCATTTCTAGCAGTTTGATACCTTCTGAGACTGTTGGTGATATTTATTACAGCATCTGGAGTAGCCCCTACCGGTTCCACAGATCCCAGGACGACAGTTGATATTCGGACATCAGGCAAGTGTACCTTGCCAAACTCTGCAGCTTAGTTATTTATTTTCCTTGCTATATATATATTACTGTGCATGCTCAACCTAGGACCGTTTGACATACTTAGCGTCCGATTATCAGTCGGGTGCCAACATCGTACGCGGTGTTGGGTAATGTCATCTAGATATGGACATACGTGACACTTTATCTTCTCGTACTGGTCATACCAAGTACACTTGACCCAGGACACTGGACACTGATCATGAGACAGGATCTTCCCGAGATATTCGTGGTGATCCTGTATAGGTTGCAGGACTTATAGAGATACTATATTCTAGATACATTATGACTTGTGCATTAGTTATGACCCCGCGGACATGGACGTGAGACGTTATGTTCATGATTTGTGTGGTTACATTGGGTGGGGAGAGACACACAGACTACAGGCTGATTATATATATACACCCCTATTACCGTGAGGCACAAGACTCTATAGCCGAGCTTGGCCCATTACTCATATTTACTGCTGCTACCGGCTCCCCTACACAGAGCTTGTAGTATGCTTCAGCCTGAGTTCTAGTGCTGCTCTTATCTTGCATATCACTTAGCTGGTTATTTTAGTATTCCCTTATTGTTCCATCTATTGCTGGATAGATTCACAGGCTACAAGTTGATATTATTATGTCGGCTACTCAGTCTCCCGCTGAGCTAGACCACCCCATGATACCCCTGCTACCGGCTCCCCTACACAGAGCTTGTAGAGGTTCAACCTGAGTACTTTTGATATTCTCTCTTGCATCATACAGATGTTACATACTTACCCTGCTTATCTCATTATTGCTGCACTGTTTATATTCTGGCTTGTTTTATTTCCTGTACCTTGCTATGTCCCCTGAGGACCTGGATATGGATTTTGTCCCCAGATTTTGCAGAACAGGTTTACCCCGAGGTTTACGGGACTGCAGCAGGAGGAGCCGATCCAGGAGCTGTACCACTATCTGATGGCGAGGTCTTAGCTGAAGACTTCTCTTGAGCATCCATGTTCATGCTCAGTTTTTATTTATTATTTCAGTCTTTTCTTTTCTGGTCTGTAGAACCATTGTACTAGATATTTATCGGGTTGTTCCCCGAAGTGCTTAGTGAGACTTGCTGATGATTTACATTCCTCATTTATTATGTGGATCTAATTTTATATCTTGTGTGGATGAGATTAGTTGTGCCATGATTGTCGTAGACTTGTTTTACAGCTTAAGTATGCCCTGATGGATCCATTATATTGAGTTGGTCCATCGGTGCGTACTGCTGGCCATTATCACGCGTCCGATCCCTCGGTAGTTTGGGACTGGGGTTTGACATGGTTTTTGTGGTGGCCCATGCAGGTCTACGACTAAATAGTTCGGTTTCAACTTAGGGACCGGACCAGCCTGCCCTAAGGATAGTATAAACTATAGGATCTCATCCATTATTTAACCATTTGTTGAACTCTATATCGAACTCGAAATTTTTACTTGAACTGCATCCTGTATTGATTCCTCTGAGCGTTCTCATAGTTTATCTTTTGATTTCAGAGCAATGGATTCCGAGAACAGAGATGATATTCCTTTGGAGACACCACACGACGCTGTGATTACTTATGGAGATGGAGTGACCCCTGGAAGTGGAGGACAAGCATCGCAGAGCGATCAAACCGGTCAGCCTAATCCAAGGTTCCGGAGAGATGACATCCCACCTCCACCACAGTTCACTCCCCAGATGCCAGCTTTCCCACCAGGACAAGCCATGGATGGGCAACAAATGTTTCAGATGATGTATGCTATGATGCAAGCACAGCAGCAGATTCAGCAAGAGGCCCATCGGCAGGAGGCCGAGTATCTGAGGACCAGCCTGGTATCCGCATTGGAGCAGGCTAATCCAGCAGCGAGGCGAACATCGACGGGATCTATCACCGACTTCCGTCATCTCAAGCCTCGCACATTTTCTGGTAAAGAAGGGCCAACGGAAGTTCATGAGTGGCTCACAAACATTCAGCATCAGCTGGAAGCCGCTGAACTTCCAAGAGAGAGATGGATGACTGCAGTCAGAATGCAGTTAACTGATAATGCGCACCACTGGTGGTTAGCAGAAGAAAGGAGACTTGGACAGGACAGAGTCACATGGGAAGAGTTCTCCAGACTCTTCCAAGAGATGTACATCCCGGCAGTTGCAAGGTCAGAGCTCAGGGACAAGTTCAACCGCCTCATCCAGGGCAGCATGACAGTAGAAGAATACAATTCTGAATTTATTCGCCTGAGCCGCTTTGCTCCAACATTGATTTCGACAGAGGAGGAGAAAGCGGAAAAGTTCTTTGACGGGTTGAAGTTCGAACTCCAAAGATTGATTGGCTCAGTGGCACCTACAAATTATACTGATGTTCTAGCAGCAGCGCGACGCATGGAGCGCGTCACTAGAAGGGAATCGAATCTGAAGAGGCCAAACACCTCCGCACCAACCAAGGCAGCACATGGAGATTCTGTAAAACGATTCCAGAGGAGTACGCCAGATAGAGCAGCGCACAGGGCCATATCCCTTCCTACTTGTCATCACTGCGGCAAGGTAGGACACATTGAGAGAGAATGCCGACGCAAGTTGGGACTCTGCCTAGCTTGCGGGTCCAACCAGCAGGCAGGAGTTGGTGGAGTCAGACCACCAGCCCCAGGAGGGAATCAGCAGAGACCACCCCTAGTACCGCAGGCAGCTTTATTTCAGCAGGCTCAGCAGCAGCGAGGCCAAGCCCAGGGCCGAGGACAGGCATTCACCTTAGCTATTGAGGAGGAGGCTACAGCAGGCGAGGTCATCGCAGGTACTATTTTAGTAGCTTCATTACCTGCAGTAGCATTATTTGATTCTGGAGCATCACATTCATTTATAGCAGCTAGCTTTGTAGCCACCCATAGAGTAGCTACCGCACCCCTCCCGAAGATGAAGAGGATTCTTACGGGAGGCGGTATTATTCCAGTTAGTGATGTCTGTAGATCATGTTCTGTAGTCGTATGTGGCCGAGAAATGCGAGCACAGTTTCTGATATTTTCTATGCCGGATTATGACGTCGTACTTGGTATGGACTGGTTAAGTCAGTACCATGCGACTCTTGATTGCCGAATTGGGCGGGTTATATTTAGACCGCCTGGACATCCAGAATTTGAGTTTCTCCGAGGAGCAGTAGAGCAAGGAGTTCAGCCTACTCTTAGGGTACTATCTGTAGAAGGGGAGACAGGTTACCCGAGAGTCATATCAGAATTTGTGGATGTATTTCCTGATGATCTTCCAGGTTTACCGCCTGATCGGGAAATAGAATTCATAATAGACTTAACTCCAGGAGCAGAGCCAATCACTTCAACAGTTTATCGACTAGCACCCAAGGAGTTAGTTGAGTTGAAAGCACAGGTTGATGATCTTTTGGAGAAGGGTTTCATTCGGTCCAGTGTTTCACCTTGGGGGGCACCCATATTATTTGTGCCGAAGAAGGATGGAACAGTACGGTTATGCATTGATTACCGGGCACTCAATGCTGTAACCATCAAGAACAGGTATCCCCTACCCCGCATTGATGATCTATTCGATCAATTGAGTGGTGCAAGGGTATTTTCGAAGATTGACCTTCGATCCGGCTATCATCAGATCAAGGTAAGGAAGGAAGACATCCCGAAGACAGCTTTCAGGACAAAGTATGGGCATTATGAGTTCTTGGTGATGCCGTTTGGCTTAACCAACGCACCAGCAGTGTTTATGAGCTTAATGAACAGGGTCTTTCATCAGTTCTTGGATAAATTCGTAGTGGTATTCATTGACGACATCCTCATATATTCCAAGAGCCCTGAAGAGCACGAGGAACATCTTAGAATCGTGTTAGAGACCTTGAGACAGGAGAAGTTATATGCCAAGCTTAGTAAGTGTGAGTTCTGTATGGACAAAGTACCTTTCTTGGGACACATCATATCAGGAGAAGGACTTTCCGTAGATCCAGAGAAGGTGGCAGCAATAGAGACTTGGCCTACACCCACATCAGTCGCAGAGGTGAGAAGTTTTCTCGGACTTGCGGGATATTACCGAAGGTTCGTAGAAAATTTCTCAAGGATTGCAGAACCAATGACGAAGCTGACACGGAAGGACCAGGAGTTTATATGGACAGAAGACTGCCAGAAGGCTTTTGAAGAACTGAAGAGAAGATTAACAACAGCACCTGTCTTGACTCTTCCTTCGGGGTCGGAAGGTTTTGTTGTTTACAGTGATGCATCAGGCAGTGGACTAGGATGTGTTTTGATGCAACATGGCAAGGTCATTGCTTATGCGTCGAGACAGTTGAAGGACCACGAGAAGAACTACCCAACACATGATCTGGAATTAGCAGCAGTGATATTTGCATTGAAGATATGGAGGCACTATCTTTATGGAGAGAGGGTAGAAATCTTCACCGATCACAAGAGTCTGAAGTATGTATATACTCAGAAGGAGCTAAACATGAGGCAGAGACGCTGGCTGGAACTGATGGTAGATTTTAACATCGATCTGCAGTATCATCCGGGGAAGGCGAATGTTGTTGCAGACGCACTGAGCAGGAAGCCTATGGCCTATTTCTTGACGGTGCAGCCCGAGTTATTGAGAGATTTGCAGGAGTTACAGATAGAGGTCGTCTTACCGGGACAGAATGGATTGATGGCTAATCTTGAGATTCAGTCATCCCTCGTGGAGAAGATTAAGGAGGCATTGCCCACCGATGCTAGATTCCGAAGACTCAAAGAAAGGACAGAAGCCGGCATTCAGACAGGACTTCGCATCCACGAAGACGGGACCTTGAGGTTTGGAAATCGCCTGTATGTTCCAAACGGAGAATTGAGACAGGAGTTGATGACGGAAGCACATAGCTCTATGTACTCTGTTCACCCGGGAGGAACTAAGATGTACAGGGACTTGAGACAGTATTACTGGTGGCATGGAATGAAGAGAGAGATCGCAAGGTTTGTGGCTAGATGCTTAGTCTGCCAGCAGGTAAAGGCCGAGCATCAGAGGACCGCATGGATGTTACAGCCGCTTCCGATACCGGAATGGAAGTGGGAGCACATCACGATGGACTTTGTCACAGGATTTCCGAAGAGCCCCAGCGGAAGAGACGCAGTATGGGTGATCGTGGATCGACTCACTAAATCGGCACACTTCTTGCCATTTAGAGTTGGACAGACCACAGAGGTACTAGCTGACATGTATATGCGACAAATCGTCAAATTACATGGAGTACCTGTTAGTATTGTATCGGATCGAGATTCGAGATTTACATCTCATTTCTGGAGAAGCATGCAAGAGAGTCTCGGCACCAGACTCAAGTTCAGCACGGCATACCACCCGCAGACAGATGGCCAATCGGAACGCACCATTCAGATATTGGAGGACATGTTGCGATCATGTATGCTAGACTTTGGAGGATCTTGGGAAGATCATTTGCATTTAGTAGAGTTCTCCTACAATAACAGTTATCAGGCCAGCATTCAGATGGCACCCTTCGAAGCTTTATACGGAAGGAAGTGCAGGTCACCTATATGCTGGAGTGACGTCGGTGAACGTCAGATACTGGGACCAGAATTGGTCACACAGACAGTGGAGAAGGTGAAGCAGATTCAGAATCATCTACGGGCAGCTCAGGACCGACAGAAGCATTGGGCAGACACGCACAGACGTCCCCTAGAGTTCAAAGAAGGGGATCACGTATTCTTGAGGATTTCGCCCACTCGGGGTACTATCAGATTCGGGAGCAGAGGCAAGCTGAGCCCAAGGTATATTGGGCCATTTGACATTCTAGAGCGCGTTGGTGAGGTGGCTTATCGTCTTGCATTACCTCCATCCTTAGAGGGAGTGCATGACGTATTCCACGTCTCACAGCTGCGAAGGTACGTGACCGACCCAAGTCACGTAGTCGATCATTCAGAGATCGCAGTAGGCCCGAGCTTGAGGTATGAGGAACAACCAGTTGGCATCCTCGACGTCAGTGAGAAGACATTGCGGGGACAGACAATCAGACTGGTCCGAGTAGCATGGAAACATCATTCACCAGGCGAATCGACTTGGGAACGAGAAGATAGTATGCGTCAACGATATCCCCATTTGTTCGAGGAGGCAGTTGTAAACTAGGTCACCTTGTATTTCCATAACCCTTCTTTAGTAACTTATTCTTTGATTGCGAGGACGCAATCCTTTTAAGGAGGGAAGATTGTAAACACCCTAAATTTTTGAGAATAATTTTAAATGAAGTTATTTCGTTTTGGGAATTTTTGGAAACTTAAAACCAGGATGAGTGTGATTTAAAGAAATAATTTTAAGTGTGGCTAGATGGGGTTAAAATATTCTGGAAGTGAAAATTTATTGTGTATGATGGAGAACCGGACGCATGGCATTTTTCGGTGAATTAATCGGACACCGGAGCAACGTATCGAGGACCAAAAGCAATTGGATTGTAAACCGAACCCAAACGGAATCCGAACCAAACCAATCCGACCCAAGCCAACCCGAAACCCGCAGGGAAACCCTAGCTACCGGAGTTCCTGTAGCAGCTATAAGGGGGCTGCCTCGACATCCGTGTTGCCCCCATCCCCAACTACCAGCCGCCACCGAAACCCTAGTTTGATCCCCCGCCGCCGACTTCATCCATCCCTCACGGACGAGCAACCCCTAAACCCTAACCTCCCGCCGCCATCAAGCTAGCCGTCGACCACCTAGCTACCCCGCCGGCAGCTGATCAACGGCGCCGCCGCTTCCCATCGCCTGTAACCCCGTCGTTCGATCACCCCTCACCGCCCATCTCATCGCCGCCGTCCACGGGTAGCTGATCCCCCGGGCGAGTTCGACCCTGTCGACCGACTCCGATCCCGAACACCCCGACCCTCTTCAGTCTCCGGCCCACCGACCCCTCACGACAGCCCCTTGTCGACCACCACCACCCGACTATGCCGCCAGTTCACCAACCCCGCTGAATCGATTCCCCGCTGCTCTCGGCTTCGCCGCCGTCCGCGAGGATTCTCCGCTCGCTACGACAGCTACCGCAGATCCCTAGGCCGGCCACCCGCCGATCTAGTCCCGACTCAGCGGACCCGGTCAACCTCGGAACCGGGACAGCAGACCCCGGACGCGAGGAGACAAGAGATCAACCAGGACACGAACAGTACTCACGGACACGCAGATTTCAGCATTCACGGAGCCCTGTTCAGGTACTGTTTTCACCCTAATCGCAACTCCGATTCCGTTTCTGTAAATTGCTATGCGTAGACTGTATAACCCTCTCGGTGCCCGTGCAATTCGCTCGGAGCATCGCGTCCTGTGGTGATCGCACACCGCGATCCAAAAACAGGAAAAATAACACCCCGTTTCACCCCGGAACTGAGTCCGCCCCGCCAATCGGGACGACTTGGTCGCACGCGGTCTTTACCAAACTGTGCGCGACGTTGATACGGTCGTGTAAGATTTCGCAGAAGTCGATTCAGAGGTGCGTGCACCCCGGAATCAACGCGTATCCGCCGACGACACACCGTATCCGTCCTTTCTGGAATGCGCTGTAACTTCGTGTACACACGTCGGATCGAGACGAAACTTGCGCCATCGGACTCGTAGCAATACGCTGGTCCTGTGAGCCAAGTTTGGTTCGATTCTGAGGACGTTGACAAAACCACGTATCGTGGGCCCCACAGGCTCCACTTGACCGGTGATTTTGTGATCGGCTCATCGGAATCCAATTCTGGAAGTTCCGTTGGGTTCGTATCATCGTTCCTGACTTGTAGGCACTGAGTTTGACTAATTTGGAGACCTTTGACCCTGACACGCTTTTCGGTGCAAAGTGGCCCACAAGTGGAACCCGCTTTGGTCCGGAAATGACCATTTTGCCCCTGTGTCCAAATTGGACGTAAGGACAGGCATTTCTAGCAGTTTGATACCTTCTGAGACTGTTGGTGATATTTATTACAGCATCTGGAGTAGCCCCTACCGGTTCCACAGATCCCAGGACGACAGTTGATATTCGGACATCAGGCAAGTGTACCTTGCCAAACTCTGCAGCTTAGTTATTTATTTTCCTTGCTATATATATATTACTGTGCATGCTCAACCTAGGACCGTTTGACATACTTAGCGTCCGATTATCAGTCGGGTGCCAACATCGTACGCGGTGTTGGGTAATGTCATCTAGATATGGACATACGTGACACTTTATCTTCTCGTACTGGTCATACCAAGTACACTTGACCCAGGACACTGGACACTGATCATGAGACAGGATCTTCCCGAGATATTCGTGGTGATCCTGTATAGGTTGCAGGACTTATAGAGATACTATATTCTAGATACATTATGACTTGTGCATTAGTTATGACCCCGCGGACATGGACGTGAGACGTTATGTTCATGATTTGTGT
Source organism: Iris macrosiphon (assembly GCA_036927795.1). Taxonomy (NCBI): domain Eukaryota; kingdom Viridiplantae; phylum Streptophyta; class Magnoliopsida; order Asparagales; family Iridaceae; genus Iris; species Iris macrosiphon. The sequence continues at coordinate 39,457,246 of JAYESA010000020.1, forward strand.
GGTTACATTGGGTGGGGAGAGACACACAGACTACAGGCTGATTATATATATACACCCCTATTACCGTGAGGCACAAGACTCTATAGCCGAGCTTGGCCCATTACTCATATTTACTGCTGCTACCGGCTCCCCTACACAGAGCTTGTAGTATGCTTCAGCCTGAGTTCTAGTGCTGCTCTTATCTTGCATATCACTTAGCTGGTTATTTTAGTATTCCCTTATTGTTCCATCTATTGCTGGATAGATTCACAGGCTACAAGTTGATATTATTATGTCGGCTACTCAGTCTCCCGCTGAGCTAGACCACCCCATGATACCCCTGCTACCGGCTCCCCTACACAGAGCTTGTAGAGGTTCAACCTGAGTACTTTTGATATTCTCTCTTGCATCATACAGATGTTACATACTTACCCTGCTTATCTCATTATTGCTGCACTGTTTATATTCTGGCTTATTTTATTTCCTGTACCTTGCTATGTCCCCTGAGGACCTGGATATGGATTTTGTCCCCAGATTTTGCAGAACAGGTTTACCCCGAGGTTTACGGGACTGCAGCAGGAGGAGCCGATCCAGGAGCTGTACCACTATCTGATGGCGAGGTCTTAGCTGAAGACTTCTCTTGAGCATCCATGTTCATGCTCAGTTTTTATTTATTATTTCAGTCTTTTCTTTTCTGGTCTGTAGAACCATTGTACTAGATATTTATCGGGTTGTTCCCCGAAGTGCTTAGTGAGACTTGCTGATGATTTACATTCCTTATTTATTATGTGGATCTAATTTTATATCTTGTGTGGATGAGATTAGTTATGCCATGATTGTCGTAGACTTGTTTTACAGCTTAAGTATGCCCTGATGGATCCATTATATTGAGTTGGTCCATCGGTGCGTACTGCTGGCCATTATCACGCGTCCGATCCCTCGGTAGTTTGGGACTGGGGCGTGACAATAAAGGATAAGCTTGCAAAACTAGGCTATAAAATAGCAGCATAAGTCGAGTTCAGCAAAATTAAGTGCGCTAGATGATGATGAAAAGGAGGTACAAATTATTGAAGTTCACAAAATAACACAAAATAAGCACAATAGCAAAGCCTCTAAAATCTCTACAGTTATCAAATTTAAAAGCATACCAGGTTATTTAGCAAGTTTAAAATTACTAGGTTGGGGCTGAGGTCACGAACCAATAGGCATGAGCTAAATACTAAAAAAGGCAGCTAAAAAATCACTTACGCGCATTAGCTACTCCCAGAGTCTGCACGTTCTCCACGGTCATCACGTAAGCTTGTCCGCGTCCTGGAGCAGCGGGACAGTCCCTCACTTGATATTCTGTTGATCCACAATATAGACAGGCACCCAGTCTCTTCCTACAAACTTGCCAGGTGTGACCTTGTTTTTGACAAAAGCCACAAGTGGGAACTCGTTGATTCTGTCCTTGAGCTTGGTGTTGGGGTGTTGTGGCTCGAGGGAGAGGACGCTGGGTTTGCTGCGGGGACCTCTGCTGTGGTTGTTGTTGGAACGGGCGTTTGTGGGGTCACATACTTCCAGTATCTCTTTCCCGTTTTAGTTTATGCCCTATGTCTCTCTCAACACCTTGTGCCACGCTCAAGATTTCCTCGTATAAACGAGCTCGGATAGTGGTGACAGCAAGGCGAATATCAGGAGACAACCCCTTCTTAAATCTATGGGCTTTGTCCTCCGGGGTACGAACCATGTACTCTGCAAAGTGGCTCAACCTGCTAAATTCAGCAGTGTACCCATCAACAGAAAGGTTACCTTGTTCCAGCCTCTCGAATTGGCTTTCGAGAGCTTCCCGAGCCACTTCGGGATAGAATTTCTCCTTGAACAGCCTCTTGAAGTCCTCCCAAGTGAGATCAGGAGCAGATAGTTGGGGTTCATCTCTAAACCAGGTCCGAGCTATGTCGAACAGTTGCAGGCTTGCAGACTCCACTTTGAGATCATCAGGGACCCGAGCAGTCTTCAGGAGTCGCTCCACATTCTCTATCCATTCATCGGCATAGAGAATGCCTTCAGTTCCATAGAATTCCAGGGGTTTAAGGTTCTTGAAGTCTTTGGCACTTCCTGGCCTCTTTTGGGGTGACTCCTGGGACCGAAGAGCTTCTGAAAGGCTAGTCCGTAGCAGGGCAGTCTGTTCTTTCTGGGATTCTACTAGTCCCTGGAACACTCCAAGTAGCTGTGCCCCATCCAGAGTAACTGACGGAGTAGTTGGAGGCGGAGGGAGTGCAAGAGTTTCAGGCACAGTCTGCTCAGCGGGTTCTGATGTGCCTCCTACTGTATTCCTGGTCTGAACCATTCTGGAAGATTAAGGGATAGGAAGATTAGAATAGATTACTTGGAAATCAAGGGCAATAGGAAAAATTGACTAGGACCGATATCAAGATTGAAAATAAAAGATCCTATTCTGTGAATGAGCTTTATCCTAACATCCTCAATCTTGTTGCAGGCCTGTTCGGTCCCTAAGTTGGAACCGAACGATTTAGTCATTTGAAATGCATGGGCCACCACAAAAATGTGTCACGATCCGCACCCGGATATTCGGGCACGAGTATGTGGGTACGTCCAGCCTACGCCGCAGTGTCGGCGGTAGTACGTTGTCTAGGGCATATCCACAGTTAATATAATCTAGCTCATTCACAATAATTAAATAGGCAAGAAAAAATGACAGGAAAAGAATGCTAAGATTTCATAACTGAATGTGACAACAGATCCAGAGTTTTATTACAGAAATCAGAAGTTAAATCGGGGACAAACCTGATTACTAAGATGAAAGGAAATAAATAACTACTGCTGGCTACTCCGCAGGAGTAGTCTCCTGTGTGGGAACCGGCTCCGCAACTGTATCACCTGCTGCCTCATAGGGGCCATAATAGGTGGGGGCAAGGTTCTCATCATCGTCTAAATCAACGGATCCAGTCAGGAAAGGAGCAAAGTACACAATGCACAACAAGATTTAAACTAAATATTTGTGACAGGTAGAAAATAACTGACTAAGCATCATGTTGAGAATATGCGTAAGTAAGTAATGAGATTAACAGAGAAATAATGCTATAAATCAGGACTAGAAGTAAATTATGGTTAATTGTTACAACCAGAAATATGAGTAAAACAGGAATAAATGTGACAGGAAATGTAACTGTAACAAGACAACAAGAACTACAACAAGGCAAGAACTATGTGCGTGAACTTGTGTTTATTTTAGAATACATAGTTGGCATGTAGGGGTTTATAAGGCTAATAAGGCCATCATAGACGACTAGGAGTCAGGAATAAACAAGTATAAGGCTGATGGTACAGTCACGTACCAACAGCTAGCAGTCACGACAGGGGGAAGGGTAAACTACATGCCTCCTAGTATTCTCCCACCTGACACGAAAAGCAAGACATGAAATCCAGTATTCAAGACATAAAATCTAGTGTTCTAACTCTACGTGTAATCATCAATGGTACTAATAAAGCAGGGAATTTATTTATCACAATATAAAGATTAAACTTGAAGTGCAGGTACTTGCCTGATGTTTGGATCCAATTACAGTTATGTTCTCAGGGAAATTTCTAGAAATGACTCCGGATGCTGAAATAAACATTGCCATCGTGCTCAGAAGATATCAAATAGCTAGAAACGCCTGTCCTTGAGTCCAATTTGGAGACAAGGGCAAAAACGGCAGTTTCGGGTCAAAACGGGGTCCGTATGTGGGCCCGCTTTGCACCGAAAATCGTGTCAGGGTCAAAGGTCTCCAAATTTACCAAACTTAGTGTCAACAGGTCAGAAACGATAATACGAACCCAACGGAACTTCCAGAATTAGATTTTGATGAGCCGATCATAAAATTGCCCGTCGAGCGGGGCCTGTGGGGCCCACGACACGCGATTTCGTCAACGTTCTCAGAATCGAACCAAACTTGACCCACAGGACCAGCGTATTGCTACGAGTCCGATGGCACAAGTTTCGTCTCGATCTGACGTGTGTACAGGAAGTTAGGGCTTGATTCAGAAAAGGCAGATACGGGGCGGTGTCCGCGGATACGCGTTGATCCCGGTGTGCACGCACACCCGAATCAACTTCCGCGAAATCCCACACGTCCGTATCAACGCTGCGCACGTATCTGTGAAGACCGCGCTCGACCAAGTCGTCCCGTTTGGCGGGGCGTACCCAGTTCCGGGGTGAATCGGGTCGATATTTTTCCTGTTTTTGGATCGCGGAGTGCGATCACCACAGGGCGCGATGCCCCGAGCGGTTTGTCCGGGCACCGAGAGGGTCATACAGGCTTCATAACGCAATTTACGAAATTGAAAACGGGGCAGCAAGGAGAAAGATATGAGTACCTGAACAGGGCTCTGAAAACCGGATTTTTCGTGTCTGTGTCGTGTCCGACACGCCGACACGAGGATTCGGGAATCTAGGGTTCACTGAGGCGCGCCGGGGAGGGCTGGGTACGGCTTGCCGGGGCGAGGCGGAGGCGCTAGCGGCCGGGCGGCGCCGGAGTCCGGCGGAGGCGGTGTCCGCTGCTGCTGCTGAAGTCGGGGACGGCTGCGGCCGCTGCTGCCGGTGGGGTGGCGGTGCTGGAGGGGAGGAGGACGGCGGCGGCGGAGCTGGGGGAGAGGAGGACGGCGGCGGCGGAGCTGGGGTGGTCGACGGTGGCCGGGGAAGAAAGGGGGGAGGGATTTTATAGGGAGGAGCGAGGGAGAGGGGAGGCCGAGCAAGGCGGAGGGGCCGGGGGTCGTGGCGGCGTGGGCGGGCGGTTCGGCGCGAGGCGGGCGGAGCGCCGGGCGGAGCGGCGCCGGAAGCGGAGGGGGGAACTGGGTCGTGGGGAGGGTGAGGGGACCGGGTCTCCGGGTCGGAGGCGGGTCGGGTCCGGGCAGACCCGACCCGACCCGGTAGGGGAGCGGGCTGGGCCTGGTACTGGGCTGGGCCGGGCTCGGCCCAATGGGCCGGGTCGCTAAAATAATAAATAATAATAATAATAATAGTAATAATAATAATAATACTAATAATAATTAATTAATTAATAAATAAATAGTTTTAGGTGTTTTAAATTAGGTCCGGGGCCCAATAAATTCCAGAAAAATTACCCTAAGTCCAATTTTCCATTTTACACCCAAAAATATTATTTTTATAATATTTTAATGTTATTTATTATCAATTAAAAATCATGTAATAATTTAAAACCCTGAATTTAATTACAGAAAATTTCCCAGAAAATTCCAGAAAATTGCGAAAAATCCAATTTTAATATTTTTTGAAAAATCAGGGGCTTACACGTGGGTTGGGCGGGTGCTGCGTGGCCGTGGGCGGCGGCTGCCGGGGCGGCGCAGTCGCTGCTGCTGCTGATGCTGCTGCCGGGGTCGTGGGCCGCCGGGGGAGAGGGAAGAAGGAGGAGGAGGAGGAAGGTGGTCGCCGGCGAGGGCGGGTGGCGGTGGTGGCGTCGTGGCGGTGGTCGGGATGGTGGCAGCGGCGGAGGGAGAGAGGGGAAGAAAGAGGGAGGAGGCGGAGGGGATTCTTATAGGCTGAGGAGGAGGTCAGGGAGAGGGGATCGTGGCGGGCGGAGCGGAGGAGCGGCCGGGCGGAGCGACGGAGGAAGCGGGCAGCGCCGGGTGACGCGGACGACGTGGGTTCGTGCGGGGGCTGGGGAAGAAGCGGGTCTGCGGGCGGGCCGGGTTCGGTCGGGCGGACCCGACCCGACCCGATAGGGTGGGCTGGACCGACGTGCGGGTTGGGCTGGGCCGGGGTTCGCGGGCTGGGCTCGGTTTAGAATTAATAAAAATAATAATAATAATAATAATAATAATAATAATAATAATAATAATAATAGATGAATAAATAAATAAATAAATAAATGAATGAATGAATAATAATTGTTTTCAGGTGTTTTAAATTAGGTCCGAGGCCCGATAAATTCCAGAAAAATTACCCTAAGTCCATCTTTCCATTTTTCACCCAAAAATATTATTTTCATAATATTTTAATATTATTTATTAACAATTAAAAAATTATTCAATAATTAAGAACCCTGATTTTAATTACAGAAAATTCCCAGAAAATTCCAGAAAATTGTAAAAAATCCAAGTTTAATATTTTTTGAAAAATCAGGTGTTTACACAAACAAGAATACAAGATTTTAGGTATGAAGACTTGCAAGAAGGGCTAGCTAATCGGGATGGTAGCCACTTACTTAGTTTGTTGGAAGGAAGAAGAAAAGAGGTGCTTCAGGAGTCCGTTCGAACGTTGCCTACTGCTGGTTCACCTGCATTGCCACGAACAACTGATCAATACCTCTTCCACTCTTTTCATTATCGGAATTGAAGTGCAGTTCAACGAACGAAAATAATGAAATCCATCGAAACCGTTCAAGAAAACTCAAGCAAATCCGAAAACTAACTCAAGGCACGAAAGCAACAAGCGACAGCGAAATCTGAGGCAACAAAAGATGCAGCGGAGAGGTCCCTCCTGACTCTGCCGCTAAGTCGATCCTGAGGGCACGGTCCACTGAATATGGGAATTGATTCCGAAGAGACAAATCCATAACGAGGATGAGTTCTTGATTCAATCTATCCCGATCGAACGATACCGTCTTGTATTTCTTAGTCGCGCTCCCCGAATCGGAAAAATGGGACACCACATCCTACCCAACTAATTGGAAGTTTCATCCCGAAACTTAGGAATCGAACCTACCACTAGGGAATAATGAGGGGAACCTTTCCCTCATCTTGGATTCAAGCTCCCAAGTGGATTCTTCAACCGAATGATTCTGCCAAAGCACGCGCACGAGAGGAACCGAACGACTTCGAAGCAGATTTTCTTTCCTATCCAAAATTTGCACATGTTGTTCTACATACGTCAAGTCTGCCTGAAGGTTCAGCTGATCCAGATCTACTACGTGACTTGGGTCGTACACATACTTCCTAAGTTGGGAAACATGGAAAATATTGTGTACTTCGGATAAGGATGGCGGTAGGACAATCTGGTATACAACTGAGGCAACTCGCTTTAGTATTTCTAACGGACCGATAAATCTCGAACTTAGCTTCACCTTTTCTCCAAATCTGGTGACTCCTCGCATGGGCGAGACTTTGAGAAATACCCGATCGCCTTCTAGAAACTCAAGGGGTCGTCGATGTGTATTAGCATAGCTCTTTTGGCGGCTTTGAGCTATCTTTAGTCTTTACCGAATCAAGCGAATCTTTTGGACAGTCTGTTCGACGAGCTCAGGGCCAAGGATCTGCCGTTCACCAACTTTGTCCCAATAGATCGGAGATCTGCACTTCCGCCCATACAATGCCTCATACGGCGCCATCTGAATGCTGGATTGGAAACTGTTGATGTATGCAAATTCAACTAACGGTAGATGCTGGTCCCAACTTGTCTTCAAGTCCAAAGCGTAGAGTCGTAGCATGTCTTCGAGGATCTGGTTGACACGTTCTGTTTGGCCATCGGTCTGTGGATGGTAGGCAGAGCTAAACTTTAACTTCGTCCCCATTGCTAACTACAGGCTTTCACAGAAGCGCGATATGAATCGACCATCTCGATCGGAGACTATGGATACGGGCACGCCATGAAGCCAAATAATTTCGTTGAGGTAGATTTGAGCCAAGCGATCGGCGCTCCAAGTAGACTTGATAGGCAGAAAGTGAGCAGACTTGGTGAGGCGATCGACAATAACCCAAACGGCATCATTTCTCCGTTGCGTCTTTGGCAAGCCAACAATGAAATCCATTGTTATATGTTCCCATTTCCACTCCGGAATAGTGAGGTTCTGCAGCTCTCCGCCTGGTTTATGGTGCTCGGCCTTTACCCTCTGACAAGCCATGCAATGCGACACTAACAGTGCCATATCTCGTTTCAAGTCGTACCACCAAAACATCGTACGGAGATCTCGATACATCTTTGTGCTACCCGGATGAGAACTATAACTAGCATAATGTGCTTCAGTGAGTATCTCTTTTTTGAGGGCTGCATCGTCCGGAACGTACAGTCTTCCCTTCACTCGGATCATTCCGTCCTTGCCTACCGCAAAGTCGGATGCCTTCCCTGCTAAGATAAGAGCATGCATCTTTTGCAGGAACATGTCATCCTTTTGAGCGGTCTTGACTTTTTGTAACAAGTCAGGTTCGAGGCGCAGTTGTGCCAGTTGCGCCCACTTTTTGTATCTGATTTTTAGAGTAATGCCCAAGGATTCAAGATCCCGGCGCAGCTTATCATCAATGGCCAAACTTCCAACGAATACTCGACTCAGTACATCAGCTACTATATTTCCTTTGCCAAGTGTATATCTGATCATCAAGTCAAAATTGCTAAGGAGTTCGAGCCAGCGCCGCTGTCGAAGATTCAAATCCTTTTATGTATAGAGATACTTTAGGCTTTTATGATCCGTGTAGATCTTACACGGCACGCCATAAAGGTAGTGGTGCCACAGTTTTAGCTCGAAGGCTACTGACGCCATACTATTCTGTCACGCCCAGGGCCGGACCGCCGCTTCGCCTCGCTCGCCCCCGTAGCCGGGCCAGATTACACCGGACGCGAACCACCGCGTCTCGGCGCACCTGACGCGAATCACCACGCCTGTCCCGTGGGTGCAAGGAAGGAAAGACGTGTGGCCCGTTCAAATATATCAGGACGTGATGCCGTACGAGCCTGGGATTTCCCCCGCACAAGGCTTTATCGTTTAAGTTTGTTGGCTATCATCGCATCAATCGAGTAAGCAGCGGAAAGGGACATTATTGTAATGCAATGCATTTAGCTAACTGAGTATTCGGGACAATAGAGGGACTTGGGTTCCTTTATGCAAAGGCATTCGTTCCATACATTATGCCCCCTTATACGATAGCATCTCGGGGCACAATCGAAACATAGGATTCCGGGCCTTAGGGACTGAAGCACGCCTATCGCTCCCTCGGACGATCCAGTACCTGCAAGCAAGTAAACTGTTGGTGGGTCAGCACTTTTATAAGTACTGGTGAGATAAAATAACTGAACAGAAACAAACATTCACTAAAACCAACATTAAGTAATCATGTTATAAAATATTACATTACTAGTGATCTTTCTAGTTTTACCTATATTTATTTTATGCAATTCGCTAGCAGAGTCATATTACATTGTTTGGAAATATCTTTGGAAACAGAGTTTCATATGCAATAAGAAAGCAAGACAAGTCGTTCGTTCATGTTTCAGGGTGTGCGCAGCGTGTCCCGTGAGACTCCAGGGATAAATGCATAGCTAGACACACATGCACAATCTTAGGGGCAGTCAATCTATCCAAGCCAACACAATGACTTAGCTATATGCAGGACGGTACCCGAGTATCTCAGGATCGGCAGCTGTTGGTCCAACATACCAATGACTCATTCATTTGATGCTAATGGCAGCTGTGACTCATGGTTGCTTTTCACTATCATGGTAGCAGCCATGAAACATAAAGTTCAGCTCTCCACCAAAAGCCATTATCCGACCGATTCGAATGCATGGAACACTATCAAATAAACTCTAGTATGCAGACTAGACGAACCATTAGAACAGTTATCGTTGTTGTGGGGCAATCCGACTTTTCACTTGAACACATTCAGGCACAATATGGTTCTCTCGAAGCATAGACGATAGTGAACATGTTCATGCACTCTAGACAAGCGTTTCAGGATTCTCGTTAAGCAGACTTATCGTTTCAAAGATAAGCTTGGTGAGTTTGTTCATTAACATGCAAGGCAGGTTCTATCATTCTCTTATGAAAATATTGCAAGCAAAAACTCAGATTATTATTAAGGCGTGCAAGAATCAGAGAACGAAGTTCTGCCCACTCACCTTGATACATAATGCCGACGCGGAGCGGGGCATTGCGGGACCTCTAGAGGGCTTGCAACTCGACTAGGAAGGTGTACCTTAATGTCAAGGAATAATGTCCTTCATGGTACCGACAATACCGCTAATGACCTTCATATAGATAAAGCGTTGGTATGCTATGGATATATGAATCAAAAGTTGGATGAAGATCGTACACTTGGCCGTGTGCAAGGGTGGGCGCTTTGGGTTGCGTCTACCTTGCCTCGAGCAAGAGTATGTGCATCGATTATGTTAAGAGCCACAAATAAAGTGATGCAGTTCGACGCGTTTCAAGTATTACTTATACGATACAAGTATGGATTGATTAGTTAATGACGTGATCCGAATATAACATTCTTAGTTACCAAACGAGATTCGAGTATAACATGTTTGCTTACTTAAGTGATTCAATGTTAAAATGTGTACGTGCTTACGTACTTAAATCTTTACCATGCGAAACCTGCTTTACTACTTTTGATGCATGCCTTAATGAACTAAAATTCATCTAAGTTCTAATAGAAAGATTACTGTAAATATATATGCTTTTCATGATCACTTAGTTTCGGTTTCTGTCATGCCCCAGTCCCAAAATATCGAGGGTCTGGACACGTGGCAATGGCCAGCAGCACACACCGATGGACAAATCCAATTTAATGGATCCATCGGGGCGTACTTAAGCTGTAATACAACAGTCAGGTTATACTATTCTCATCCACAAAAAGAATATATCAAAATCAACAAAAGGAAATATATACATCATCAAGTCACAAGTATATAAATCGGGGAACAAACCCAATATAAGTCTGATACAACTGTCAGATACAAGAAATAAGATAACCACAGAAATACTGAGTATAGAAACAGTATATACTCAGAAGATACCGTAGATGTCACTCGACTACTGGATCTGGTACTGCTCCAGTGCCTGCTACTGTTCCTGCTTCTGCTCCTGCTAATGCTCCTGTCCTGTATATTTCTGGGTCAAACTCGTCTGCTAATCCTGGGGACATAATCCGGATCCAGTTCCTCAGGAGACATAGCAAGGTACAAGAAAGCTCATGCCAAAATAATACAGTGCAACAGATAATAAAATAAATAGGGTAAACTATATAACCATCTAAGTGATATGCAAGATAAGAGCAGCACTAGAACTCAGGCTGAAACTACTACAAGCTCTGTGTCGGGGAGCCGGTAGCAGTGATATCATGTGGTTTTCTAGCTCGTAGTGAGACTAAGACGCCGGCATAATATAAAATCAACCTGTAGTTGTGTGACTCTTCCCACCCAATGTAATTATGCATCTCATGTCCACGACGTCTCATGTCCATGCCATACAGGATCATAACTAATGCATCCAGTCATATAATATCTAAACAAAGGAATAAGTCGTAAAAACTGTATCCTATACAGAATCACCATGAATATCTCAGGACGATTCTGTATTATGAATAGTGTCAGGTGTCCTGAGTATAAAGTACTTGATAAGGCAAGTACGAGAAGTATAGGGTCTCGGTATCCATCTCTAGATGACTTTACATAACACCGCGTACGGTGTTGGCACCCGACTGTAATCGGACGCTAAGTAAGTCACAAGGTCATAGGTCAAGTATGTACAATAATGTATATATATTAAGGAAATAAATAGCAAAAACTGCAGAGATTGGCAAGGTACGCTTGTCTGGGTTTCCGGCTCCAATTGTAGCTCTGACTTCAGCAAGAATTGTAGGGACTGCTCCGGTTGCTGAAACAAACATCACCATCAGATCTAGAAAATATCAATCAGCTAAAAATGCCTGTCCTTGAGTCCAATTTGGAGACAAGGGCAAAAATGATATTTTCGGGTCAAGCGGGGTCCACATGTGGGCCACTTTGCACCAAAAAACGTGTCAGGATCAAAGGTCTCTAAATCAGTCCAACTTAGTATCAACAGGTCAGGAACGATGATACGAACTCAACGGAACTTCCAGAATTGGATTCCTATGAGCCATTCTCAAAATCGCCCGTCAAGTGGAGCCTGTAGGGCCCAAGACACGCGATTTTGTCAACGTTCTCAGAATCGAACCAAACTTGGCTCACAGGACTAGCGTATTGCTACGAGTCCGATGGCACAAGTTTTGTCTCGATCCGACGTGTGTACACTAAGTTACAGCGAGATTCAGAATGGTCAGATACGGGACGGTGTCCGCGGATACGTACGGATTCTGGTGTGTACGCATATTCGAATCAGCTTCTGCAAAATCCTGCACGTCCGTATCAACGACGCGCACGTATCTGTAAAGACCGCGCGCGACCAAGTCGTTCCGTTTGGCGGGACGTACTCAGTTCAGGGGTAAAATAGGGCGTTGGTTTTCCTATTTTTGGATCGTGGTTCACGATCACCACAGGACGCGATGCGCCGAGCGGATTGCACGGGCACCGAGGGGGTCATGCAGGCTACGCGATGCAACTGACGGAAAAGAAATCAGGGCTGCGAGGAGAAAGTTATGAGTACCTGAACAGGACTCCGAAAACTGGGGTTTTCGTGTCTGACACGTGTCAATGTACTGTTCAAGCTGTGTCCATGTCCAAGCTAGGGTTTGAGCTCTGCTGGCCGGAGCTGTGGCGGCCGGAGGGAGGCAGGGGAAGCGAAGGAGCACTTGGCCGGAGGAGGCGGCGCGCCGGAGCGGGCGAGGAACGGCAGCGCAGGGCTCGGGCGGCCGGACGGAGCGGAGCGGGCGGCGCTCGGGCTGCTGCTGCGGGCTGCTGGAGGGGAGGAGGAAGAAGGCGGAGCTGGCAGGGGACGGCGGCGCTCGAGGGCGGAGGGGTTCTGCAGTCAGGGGAGGCCGACGATGGTGGAGGATGGCCGGAGGCGGAGGTCGGGAAGGAAAACTCGGGCCGGCTGCGAGTTTATATAAGGCGGAGGAGGGTGGCGGTTATGAAAGAGGAAGAGGGGGAGAGGAGGAGCTGGGCGTCGGCGGCCGTTGCAAGGTTCCGGAGTGGTGCGGGGAGGCGAACAGGCGGCGGGTCAGCCGGCGGAGGGGAGGCCAACGGGCGGTTGAACGGTTGGGGAAGAAAGAGAGCGGGTCGGGTTGGTGGCGGGTCGGGTCGGGTCTAGCGGATCCGGCCCGATCCACTAACCAGGATGCGAGTTCGGGTCGGCTAATGGGTCAGGTCTGGGTTAGACCCGGATCCGACCCGCAAAGGATTTTGGTTTAAATAAACCGGTTTGGTTCAATTATTGGTTTGGTTTGGTTTATTTCAAATAAACCTGGTTTATTTTGGTTTAATTAATTAATTAGTATTTAGGGCTTTTAAAATCCATCCGGGGTCCAATAAATTCCCAAAAAATTACCCTATGTCTAATTTTTTATTTTACACCATAAATTATTATTTTCATAATATTTTAATATTATTTAATAACATTTAAAAATTATTTAATAATTAAAACACCTGATTTTAATTCCAGAAAAATCTCAAAAAATTCCAGAAAATTGGGGAAAATTCTAAATTTAAAAATTCTTAAAAATCAGGGGATTTACAATCTATCCCCCTTAAGAGGATTGCGTCCTCGCAATCAAAGAATAACCGGTCAACAGAGATGACACGGTTGCAAAATTTATTCGAAGCACATCAAGATTAAGAAAAGTCAAAGTTGTAGGTTTAACACATAGGAAAAATCATTTCCCTAAGCAATGAAAGTTATGCAATTTCCCAAATATAGGAAATCTAGAAGATTAGAAAACCAGATTTTATCCTTTAAAAACTTATCAGGTTATCATTTATAAAATATTCTAGATTATTTAGCAAGTTCAAGAATTACTTAGGTGATCACTAGGTTATCTATTATTAGCAAGTTAAGATGGTCAGGTAAAGTTTAGGGTCACGAACCAGCAGGCACGAACTACTAGGAACGAGATAACTACGAATCACTTACTCGCATTAGCTACTCCATTAATCTGTGCGTTCTCCAAGGTCATCGTCAGAGTTTGTCCGCGTCCTTGCAGTCGATTCCTCTGCTGCTGCTGAGCCTGCTGAAAGAGGAGTGCTTGGGGTATCAAAGGTGACCTCGGCTGATACCCTCCTGGAGCTGGTGATAGAACTTCTTGAACTTCCGTTTGTGGTGCTTCCAATGTTGGATAGGTTGGCCTCGGTACTGGTAACACTTGTTGGTTTACCGTTGATGCTACTTCTCTATGCTCAGGACATTCCTTCACTAAATGCTGACTGGATTCGCAAACTAAACATAATCTCCTTTTCTGTCTGCACTCGATCTCTTTATGGCCTCGCTTGCGATAATATGGACAGACAGGTATTGCTTGTGGAGATGTTTCTAGTGGCTGGTGACTGTGAAGTCTTTTTGTAACTTCTTCTTGTGGTGCTCCGGATGGTGCTGATGTGGATGACCTCTTCAGACTGGTCTCTCTCCTGATGACGCGCTCCATGCGTCGTGCTGCAGCAAGGACGTCCGGGTAAGATGTAGGCGCAACGAATCCAATCAGTTTCTGTAACTCGAATTTGAGTCCATCGAAAAACTTCTCGGCCTTCTCTTCTTCTGTTGGGATCAATGTTGGGGCGAAGGGACTTAGAAGAATGAATTCCGCATTGTACTCTTCCACTGTCATGTTGTCTTGAGTGAGGCGATTGAACTTGTCCCGAAGTTCTGATCGAACTATGGCTGGAATGTACATCTCCTGAAAGAGTCTAGAAAACTCTTCCCAAGTGACTCGGTCTGGTCCGAGCCGGGTCTCTTCAGATAGCCACCAGTGATGAGCATTGTTCGTCAATTGCATTCTGACTGCAGTCATCCAACATTCTCGTGGAATCTCAGCTGCTTCTAATTGATGTTGAGTGTTGGTGAGCCATTCATGAACTTATGTGGGCTCTTCTTTTCCTGAGAAGGTACGAGGCTTCAGCTGGTGAAAATCGGCGATAGAACCCGTCGTTGGCCATCGTGCTGGTAAATCTGCCTACTCTAGTACGATTACTATGCCGCTCCTCAAGTTCTCTGCCTCATGACGCAGAGCCTCTTGTTGAATTTATTATTGAGATTGCATCATTGCGTAGATTATTTATAATATCTGATGCCCGTCCATAGCCTGCCCTGGTGGAATTACGGGCATTGGTGGAGTAAATTGTGTCGATGGTGGAATGTCATCTTGCTGGATTTCCGAGGCATGCTGATTCGCTTGACTACGTTGTTGAGCAGATTGACCTTCTTCTACTGGTGTTACTTTCTCTTCATTGGTTACCAAAGCATCCCGTGGTGATATTGCAGGAGTCTCGTCGTTTGCTTGTGAATCCATAACTCTGCAACCAAAAAATAAACAATAAGAGGCGTACAAGAATCAAGGCAGGATGCAATTCAAGAAATTGATTCGAATCCGATACGGATATCAAAACGTTTCAAGCAAGTGGATGAGATCCTAAAACTTATCCTATCCTTATTGCAGTCCTGTTCGGTCCCTAAGTTGAAACCGAACAATTTAGTCGTTAACCTGCATGGGCCACCACAAAAACCATGTCACGCCCCAGTCCCAAAATATCGAGGATCTGGACACGTGGCAATGGCCAGCAGCACACACCGATAGACAAACCCAATTTAATGGATCCATCGGGGCGTACTTAAGCTGTAATACAACAGTCAGGTTATACTATTCTCATCCACAGAAAGAATATATCAAAATCAACAAAAGAAAATATATACATCATCAAGTCACAAGTATATAAATCGGGGAACAACCCCAATATAAGTCTGATACAACTGTCAGATACAAGAAATAAGATAACCACAGAAATACTGAGTATAGAAACAGTATATACTCAGAAGATACCGTAGATGTCACTCGACTATTGGATCTGGTACTGCTCCAGCGCCTGCTACTGTTCCTGCTTCTGCTCCTGCTAATGCTCCTGTCCTGTATATTTCTGGGTCGAACTCGTCTGCTAATCCTGGGGATATAATCCGGATCCAGGTCCTCAGGGGACATAGCAAGGTACAAGAAAGATCATGCCAAAATAATACAGTACAGCAGATAATGAAATAATAGGGTAAACTATATAACCATCTAAGTGATATGCAAGATAAGAGCAGCACTAGAACTCAGGCTGAAACTACTACAAGCTCTGTGTCGGGGAGCCGGGTAGCAGTGATATCATGTGGTTGTCTAGCTCGTAGTGAGACTAAGACGTCGGCATAATATAAAATCAACCTGTAGTTTTGTGACTCTTCCCACCCAATGTAATTATGCATCTCATGTCCACGACGTCTCATGTCCATGCCATACAGGATCATAACTAATGCATCCAGTCATATAATATCTAAACAAAGGAATAAGTCATGAAAACTGTAAACTCCCTCACCCAAAATAGATATTTTGTGTATATTTTATATTATTATATTTATTATATATGTTGAATTTATTTAGAATATGCTCTTAGTTATTTAGAAAATAAAGTTCTTGATATATTTACTTATATAAATATTCATTTAGAATTATTTTAGGTTATTTTAGATTTTTGGAGATTTTTCTAGAATTTTTGGTAATTAAAACTTAGAAAATATAAATTTCTAGGACTTCTATGATTTACTATACGACCATACTTGTATGTCGTTCCTACCAAATATTTATTTTAGTTTAAAATATTTAAATATATTTTTTTGTAAATTATTTAGAATTTTAAGAAATTTATTTAGATTTTAAAATTATTTAGGATTTATTTGGATATATATAGTCTTAATATTAGATAGATACTAATTTAGTGTTAATAGATATTAATAAGATTTTATAAATTATTTGTATTATCTTTAATTATATTTAAGATTATAAATTATTGAGATAAATTCAAACTCTATTTTAAATTAATTCAAATCCTGAACCTACTAGGAAATCAACTTCATGCATATCCTATCCTTATTTAAATTCATCATAATCCTATCCAAATTAACCAATCATATTCGTATTTAATTAAGTAGTGTCCACCATTATAAATACCTCATCCTTCATATTTTTCTTTCCCAAATTCCTCTCTTTTTCGTCCAAAAAAAATAGTCAAAATTCGTCATAAATTCAGCCTCATTTTCTACTAGTTATGACGAATTAAAAAGACGATATCTCCTAGCTCCGGACTCCAAACACGCTGCAGTTTTTTTGTTAGAACGATAATGAGGTTAGATTTCTGATAATATAAATTGTTTTTCTAAATTGTTAGTATTAAATTCTGGAAAATTCGTAGAGCACAGCATGTCCAAAAATAGACGTGTTTCGATATTTTTGCGATTCCGGGAGAACCAGGAATCAGAATCATGAACCGTTTAAAGTTTCGGAAAGCCGATGTCGAGATCATCGACATATATTTTTCCCAGAATTTATTTCAAAGTATTTACATACTGTTAATTCTGTAGAACTTTTAGGTTAGAATTTAACCATCGGTGCACAATACAAAATTTGTATGTGCCATAATTCCCAAACGAATTTGAATTCAAACGAGCTGTAAATTCCAGTATATTTTTGATGCTGAAATCTACAAGAAATCATGCATGAAAGTCAAGTTTGTATCGGTTGACTTTTTGGTCAACAGATCGCCTCGATTTGCGAGCCATGAGTCTCGAGTTGATAAAATTCAGTTTCCTTGGACAAAATTTAGGAATTAACATAAAAATTAGAATAATAAGATTAAAATAGAATTTTAGAGTAATTATTCCAGAATTAAATAAATTAAAATAAATTAATGGTTATATTATTATATAGTTATATGAATATATATGTAAGTAAATGCTAATTGATAATTATGACTAAATATTCAGACTGTATGACCCTAGGACATCGTGGACTATCCCATACTTACCTTGACCATGTTGACCCTAAGAAATTGTGAATTTGTCTGCCTTGCGTACACTAACGTACTGGCATAGACACCTGTCAGTTGACTGACTGATTTCGTACAGTACTTGAAGACGCGACACCCGCGTAATTCAATGCGTAATTGACCGTGTTAGATGACTAGTGTTACCCCTAGTATACCTCCTGATTCCAGTGTAAATGTGGTTGAGTATGTGCTAGTGTAATGACTAATAATTCTATTATATTATATTTATGTGTACATAGGATATTGGATTGTTCTGCGCGATTTCTGGAGCAGGTTATTGGTACATTACAGCTTCCTTGTCAGGCAAGTATACCTTGCCATTGTACTGTTATTTATATTCCATATGTTGCATGCATCTTTATTTTCTTTCTTTAGTTCATATATTTTAACTGTTATATAAAATGCGCGCGACGTTGACGTCGCAATATGTTTTTATTTATGTATTTACATTGACCTTGTTCATGAGACTACCCCATTATCATGTAGCACCATTAGGTTTATTGGCCGTGACACAGTGGTTACACGAGTGTGAGTCTCATATAGATCACGGACTGCGTGACAGGTCTGGCCTCCTGTACGTATGGGCCGTGCGTTAGGAATAACTGCTGTTAGAAACATTGCATGCTAGTAGAATTAGCAGTTATTAGAGGTCCAGGGACATAGCTTATTGTAGTACGGTGGTCCCATCCTTGTCCTTGTTTGGTTGCAGGATTGGGCTAGGGTACTAAGAATAGGCTATGGACCAAATCGTGTCATGGATGTGACATGCTTAGAGCATGGGGTGGGAAGAACAACAAGTACCGCATTTGAGCTCCTTTACACTTTTTCTATGAAGCCCGGATTTTTCGCTGGAGATACGGGTGATGATGACCCCTATATATTATGTACTATCAGGCGGGCCACCGGCGTTCAAAAGACGACGTGCCTTTTAGGCCCCTGGCTCTTCAAAAGAGAACCATGCCAAATCCCAGTTTTCAGCCAGATAGCTCACTTGTGGGGAAAGGTGTTCTTAACTGCATTCACATAGATGGTTAGGCGACCCTAATGGATGTTTATTTTCAGTACTTTATTGGCATGTGTTTAAGTATACTTGTTATGTCCCTCTGAGGACCTGGTCCGCTGCCAGGTGTACCTGTTCTTGAGTATTTGCAGGAGCACAGATTTGGAAGGAATAGATGCTTCGTGGATGTCTTCTCTTCGAGCCGTGATTGGTAGCTGGTACTTATTATTTGAGTGAGTTGTACTGATATTGTATTTACTTTTCCCATTCGAGTTGGTAGTGGATTTGTTTCCATCCAACTATCATCTTTAGATACTTTTTGTTGAGATCTAGTTTCATAGACATTGGTTATTTTATTTCTATATGATTTTGGTGGATGAGATTTAGATTATACCCTGTGACTTGTATTACATTTTATACCACTTGTGGATTTTATATTCATATTACAGCGTACGTATGGATTTGGTTTTCATATATTGGAGTTGCCATATCCATGCGGCTGGCATGCTTACGTGTCCTAAGTCCTACGTATTTTTGGGACTGGGGCGTGACATGTTTTTGTGGTGGCCCATGCAGGTCAAGAGCATATTGTCTCGGTTACGTTATTGTACCGAACAAGCCTGCACCTAGAACTAGAAAATAGGATCTCATCCACAATTGACTATGATTCATCTTCCTCCTCTCTGTTCTATTTTGAACAAATGCATCCTGCTTGATTCTTGTGCTTCCCTAATAGATCTTTAAGTATAGCCTTCTCCTAGAATATAGAAGTTCCTGTTGTTAGATGATAATTAGAGTAGCATACCTATTAAGAATACAACGAGAATATAGATACACCACTAAGTTTAGAATATCTAGTAAACCCTAGAATTCCTTACCTTTAGAATTGGTTTACCATTACCCATGATATATTATGAAGACTTAAGAGTAGTATAGACATTACTAGAGTTAGTTAGAAGTTTACCATAATGGTTGCCCCTAGCATTGAGGAACCCATAGAAAACAAAAACTTAATGTTTGGACTGAACCTAACCTTCATAGTTAGATGATATTGGAACTATAAACTTATATCATTGTCTTGCTATTAGTAGACAGCACCCTAGGAAGCCTAGAGGAATGTAATCAACACTTCTCCCTTGATCATACCCCGAACATAGCAACTAACACCCCGCTCCCCTTAGAGAACCATGATGCTATCTAGAGCCCTCTATCTTTATTTTATATATTGTTTCCCTGCGACCATAGCGCTCGCTATTTTGCGACGGCTAATTACGTTTCTTCTCTTCATCTTTCAACTCGTGCCATCTGACACTTCAGATAGTAGGCCAAGTAAATTTATTCTTTGTTAAGGGCTCATAGTTTGCTAGGATTATAGTTGTAGCCTTGAATGTGAAATTTTTTATGCTTGGTAGTTAGAACTTGATAGTTAAGTTATTCTTGTAGATTGAGACCTGGTGCTTATCCCTTAGTTTTAAATTGCGTAACTTGTACCACACCTCAATACGAGTTATATTTCCTTTCCCCTTAAATGGCCAGTAACTCTTCTATCCTTACTATTGACACATGTTCTATGAGCACTATGATTAAGACTTAGGATGACCATTACCTACATAAAAAGGATACCCTAATCAATACCAAGATTTTTCCTCATATACCCTAATAAAGAGTTTCTGTTTTATTTACATGTGCAAGATTATTGTGTAGGACCCTCTTAAGACTGTCACCGTATTAGTTTAATTTTTATAAGTTGGGTAGTATACCTCACCACCTAGTATTATATAGCCCTTGTGATCCATTGATGAAGTGTAACTGAATGGCATTAATTGTATGCTAACATAAGATGATAGTGTTTATTCAGACTATAGAACTTAGAGGCTCACATCCCTACTTTGTCGACTATCGACTTAGACAAGGAATTAATATGACAACTGTAGAAATTGTGTAGTCTTTCATTATTATTGCTTATTTTGCTTTTGTTTTTGTGAACTTGAATTGTTATGAACCTTCTTTCATCATAATCTAGCGTATTCATATTTGCTGTACTACCTTAATTTATGCTGCTATTATAGCCTAGTTTTTGCAAGCTTATTCTTTATCAAGCTTGTTCACTACATATGTATTAGTGGGCGCCCACAATAATGTATTTCAGAATCAGTGTATTAGGGTCTAGCTAACCTTAGTGCGCTTGGTTCGCCCTTCGCATAACTACTTTACGTGGATTGAGATATGTAGTGATTAGTAGACGAATATACTTACCCTCTAGATACGACAAAGCATATCATATCAAGTACATAACTGCACCGATGTGAGCATGCGAATAGGAAATTATCAAATTAAGATTTCAATCCACAACTGTCTTGACAATTCCCATTTGAATTCTTTAAACGCTTTGATTCCCATACTTTCATTCTATTACCCCTCCTTGAACTCTTTTCCGTTGCTTTCCGTCTTCCCTTGTTTCGGAAAGACGAAATCTCGTGCTTGGATATAAGTGATACACGGATAGTACAAGATATACCCCATAGGCCAATCACATTATTTGGTGACTATCTTTCATAATTGATTAAGGGCATATCACATATGATATAGTTGGTGTTAAAGTTTGAGGATTGAATGACATGAGAAAATAAATTGAGGAATATTTTTCTTAAGTGTAAGAGCCTTATGTGATAGATGGGTAAATTCTAAGTTGGGTAGAAATTGCAGTATTAAACTTGAGGAGAATTCTTTTAGATTGTGATCAAGTAGGATTAGATTGAGAGATTAAGTCCTTTTAAATGTGGAGAATTTTAAAAGAGGGATTAAGATAATGAGGATTTAATGAATTTTAAAAATCTTGATATTGAGGACCCAATATTTATACTTTGAGCACATGATTTAAATTTTGAATATTGAAGGATGAATCATCGATTTAAATTTTGAGGATAAATATAAAATTTTAGACTTGAACACTTGGTTAATTAGATTTAAATTTTACAATTTGATGATTTGAATTAAAAGTTCAATTTTAATTGTTGGGTCACCTATTTGAAATATTGAGGATGTAAATTGAGTTTAAATATTTGAATAGTACAAAATTCTTAAGTTAAGAATAGGAATAAGATTTGATTAGAATTGTTTATTGTTCAAAGTCTAGAGGAGATTATGATAGTTGGAAATTATGATATAAATTTTGATGTGGGATGTCATATAGACTTGAGTCAGATTTGGATGTTGATTATTTAAAAATCGAGAAGAGATTACGACATGTTGAATTTTGATTTAAACAGTGGTTATATTAATTTTGAAGTGATCGCGATAGATTCAATTAAATTTTGTTATTTAAATTTTTGGAAGAGATTGCGATTGACATACCTTATGTACGAATGTGAAAGATTTAACAAATTATGTCTTATTTTAATTTCGAGAACGAAATTATTTTAAGTTGGGTAGATTGTAAACTTCCTCACCCAAAATAGATATTTTGTGTATATTTTATATTATTATATTTATTAT
This sequence comes from Iris macrosiphon, assembly GCA_036927795.1. Classification (NCBI taxonomy): domain Eukaryota; kingdom Viridiplantae; phylum Streptophyta; class Magnoliopsida; order Asparagales; family Iridaceae; genus Iris; species Iris macrosiphon. Next base: position 39,479,412 of record JAYESA010000020.1, read on the forward strand.
ATATGTTGAATTTATTTAGAATATGCTCTTAGTTATTTAGAAAATAAAGTTCTTGATATATTTACTTATATAAATATTCATTTAGAATTATTTTAGATTATTTTAGATTTTTGGAGATTTTTCTAGAATTTTTGGTAATTAAAACTTAGAAAATATAAATTTCTATGACTTCTATGATTTACTATACGACCATACTTGCATGTCGTTCCTACCAAATATTTATTTTAGTTTAAAATATTTAAATATATTTTTTTGTAATTTATTTAGAATTTTAAGAAATTTATTTAGATTTTAAAATTATTTAGGATTTATTTGGATATATATAGTCTTAATATTAGATAGATACTAATTTAGTGTTAATAGATATTAATAAGATTTTATAAATTATTTGTATTATCTTTAATTATATTTAAGATTATAAATTATTGAGATAAATTCAAACTCTATTTTAAATTAATTCAAATCCTGAACCTACTAGGAAATCAACTTCATGCATATCCTATCCTTATTTAAATTCATCATAATCCTATCCAAATTAACCAATCCTATTCGTATTTAATTAAGTAGTGTCCACCATTATAAATACCTCATCCTTCATATTTTTCTTTCCCAAATTCCTCTCTTTTTCGTCCAAAAAAATAGTCAAAATTCGTCATAAATTCAGCCTCATTTTCTACTAGTTATGACGAATTAAAAAGACGATATCTCCTAGCTCCGGACTCCAAATATGCTGCAGTTTTTTTGTTAGAATGATAATGAGGTTAGATTTCTGATAATATAAATTGTTTTTCTAAACTGTTAGTATTAAATTCTAGAAAATTCGTAGAGCACAGCATGTCCGAAAATAGACGTGTTTCGATGTTTTCGTGATTCCGGGAGAACCAGGAATCAGAATCATGAACCGTTTAAAGTTTCGGAAAGATGATGTCGAGATCATCGACATATATTTTTCCCAGAATTTATTTCGAAGTATTTATATACTGTTAATTCTGTAGAACTTTTAGGTTAGAATTTAACCATCGGTGCACAATACAAAATTTGTATGTGCCATAATTCCCAAACGAATTTGAATTCAAACGAGCCATAAATTCCAGTATATTTTTGATGCTGAAATCTATAAGAAATCATGCATGAAAGTCGAGTTTGTATCGGTTGACTTTTTGGTCAACAGATCGCCTCGATTTGCGTGCCAAGAGTCTCGAGTTGATAAAATTCAGTTTCCTTGGACAAAATTTAGGAATTAACATAAAAATCAGAATAATAAGATTAAAATAGAATTTTAGAGTAATTATTCCAGAATTAAATAAATTAAAATAAATTAATGGTTATATTATTATATAGTTATATGAATATATATGTAAGTAAATGCTAATTGATAATTATGACTAAATATTCAGACTGTATGACCCTAGGACATCGTGGACTATCCCATACTTAACTTGACCATGTTGACCCTAAGAAATTATGAATTTGTCTGCCTTGCGTACACTAACGTACTGGCATAGACACCTGTCAGTTGACTGACTGATTTCGTACAGTACTTGAAGACGCGACACCCACGTAATTCAATGCGTAATTGACCGTGTTAGATGATTAGTGTTACCCCTAGTATACCCCCTGATTCCAGTGTAAATGTGGTTGAGTATGTGCTAGTGTAATGACTAATAATTATATTATATTATATTTATGTGTACATAGGATATTAGATTGTTCTGCACGATTTCTGGAGCAGGTTATTGGTACATTGCAGCTTCCTTGTCAGGCAAGTATACCTTGCCATTGTACTGTTATTTATATTCCATATGTTGCATGCATCTTTATTTTCTTTTTTTAGTTCATATATTTTAACTGTTATATAAAATGCGCGCGACGTTGACGTCGCAATATGTTTTTATTTATGTATTTGCATTAACCTTGTTCATAAGACTACCCCATTATCATGTAGCACCATTAGGTTCATTGGCCGTGACACAGTGGTTACACGAGTGTGAGTCTCATATAGATCATGGACTGCGTGACAGGTCTGGCCTCCTGTACGTATGGGCCGTGCGTTAGGAATAACTGCTGTTAGAAATATTGCATGCTAGTAGACTTGGCAGTTATTAGAGGTCCAGGGACATAGCTTATTGTAGTACGGTGGTCCCATCCTTGTCCTTGTTTGGTTGCAGGATTGGGCTAGGGTACTAAGAATAGGCTATGGACCAAATCGTGTCATGGATGTGACATGCTTAGAGCATGGGGTGGGGAGAACAACAAGTACCGCATTTGAGCTCCTTTACACTTTTTCTGTGAAGCCCGGATTCTTCGCTGGAGATACGGGTGATGATGACCCCTATATATTATGTACTATCAGGCGGGCCACCGGCGTTCAAAAGATGACGTACCTTTTAGGCCCCTGGCTCTTCAAAAGAGAACCATGCCAAATCCCAGTTTTCAGCCAGATAGCTCACTTGTGGGGAAAGGTGTTCTTAACTGCATTCACATAGATGGTTAGGCGACCCCAATGGATGTTTATTTTCAGTACTTTATTGGCATGTGTTTAAGTATACTTGTTATGTCCCTCTGAGGACCTGGTCCGCTGCCAGGTGTACCTGTTCTTGAGTATTTGCAGGAGCACAGATTTGGAAGGAATAGATGCTTCGTGGATGTCTTCTCTTCGAGCCGTGATTGGTAGCTGGTACTTATTGTTTGAGTGAGTTGTACTGATATTGTATTTACTTTTCCTATTCGAGTTGGTAGTGGATTTGTTTCCATCCAACTATCATCTTTAGATACTTCTTATTGAGATCTAGTTTCATAGACATTGGTTATTTTATTTCTATATGATTTTGGTGGATGAGATTTAGATTATACCCTGTGACTTGTATTATATTTTATACCACTTGTGGATTTTATATTCATATTACAGCGTACGTATGGATTTGGTTTCCATATATTGGAGTTGCCATATCCATGCGGCTGGCATGCTTACGTGTCCTAAGTCCTACGTATTTTTGGGACTGGGGCGTGACAAAAACTGTATCCTATACAGAATCACCATGAATATCTCAGGACGATTCTGTATCATGAATAGTGTCAGGTGTCCTGAGTATAAAGTACTTGATAAGGCAAGTTCGAGAAGTATAGGGTCTCGGTATCCATCTCTAGATGACTTTACACAACACCGCGTACGGTGTTGGCACCCGACTGTAATCGGACGCTAAGTAAGTCACACGGTCATAGGTCAAGCATGTACAATAATGTATATATATCAAAAAAATAAATAGTAAAAACTGCAGAGATTGGCAAGGTACACTTGCCTGGGTTTCCGGTTCCAATTGTAGCTCTGACTTCAGCAAGAATTGCAGGGACTGCTCCGGTTGCTGAAACAAAAATCACCATCAGATCTAGAAAATATCAATCAGCTAGAAACGCCTGTCCTTGAGTCCAATTTGGAGACAAGGGCAAAAATGACATTTTTGGGTCAAGCGGGGTCCACATGGTGGGCCACTTTGCACCGAAAAATGCGTCAGGGTCAAAGGTCTCCAAATTAGTCCAACTTAGTGTCAACAGGTCAGGAACGATGATACGAACCCAACGGAACTTCCAGAATTGGATTCCGATGAGCCGTTCTCAAAATCGTCCGTCAAGTGGAGCCTGTGGGGCCCATGACACGCAATTTTGTCAACGTTCTCAGAATCGAACCAAACTTGGCTCACAGGAACAGCGTATTGCTACGAGTCCGATGGCATAAGTTTCGTCTTGATCCGACGTGTGTACACGAAGTTACAGCGAGATTCAGAATGGTCGAATACGGGACGGTGTTCGCGGATACGCACTGATTCTGGTGTGCACGCACATCCGAATCTGCTTCTGCAAAATCCTGCACATCCGTATCAACGATGCACACGTATCTGTGAAGACCGCACGCGACCAAGTTGTCCCGTTTGGCGGGACGTACTCAGTTCCGGGGTAAAACAGAGTGTTCGTTTTCCTATTTTTGGATCATGGTTCACGATCACCACAGGACGCGATGCGCCGAGTGGGTTACACGGGCACTGAGGGGGTCATGCAGGCTACGCGATACAACTGACGGAAAAAAAATCGGGACTGCGAGGAGAAAGTTACGAGTACCTGAACAGGGCTCCAAAAACTGGGGTTTTCATGTCCGACACGTGTCAAGGTACTGTTCAAGCCGTGTCCGTGTCCAAGCTAGGGTTTGAGCTCTGCTGGCCGGAGTTGTGGCGGCCGGAGGGAGGCAGGGGCAGCGGAGGAGCACTTGGCCGGAGGAGGCGGCGCGCCGGAGCGGGCGGGGAACGGCAGCGCAGGGCTCGGACGGCCGGGCGGAGCGGAGCGGGCGGCGCTCGGGCTACTGCTGCGGACTGCTGGAGGGGAGGAGGAAGGAGGCGGAGCTGGCAGGGGACGGCGGCGCTCGAGGGAGGAAGGGTTCTGCAGTCAGGGGAGGCCGGCGACGGTGGAGGATGGCCGGAGGCGGAGGTCGGGAAGGAAAACTCGGGCCGGCTGCGAGTTTATATAAGGCGGAGGAGGGTGGCGGTTATGGAAGAGGAAGAGGGGGAGAGGAGGAGCTGGGCGTCGGCGGCCGTTGTAAGGTTCCGGAGCAGCGCGGGGAGGCGAACAGGCGGCGGGTCGGCCGGCTGAGGGGAGGCCAACGGGCGGTTGAACGGTTGGGGAAGAAAGAGAGCGGGTCGGGTTGGTGGCGGATCGGGTCGGGTCTAGCGGATCCGGCCCGATCCACTAACCAGGATGCGGGTTCGGGTCTGCTAATGGATCGGGTCTGGGTTAGACCCGGATCCGACCCGCTAAGGATTTTGGTTTAAATAAACCGGTTTGGTTCAACTATTGGTTTGGTTTGGTTTATTTCAAATAAACCTGATTTATTTTGGTTTAATTAATTAATTAGTTTTTAGGGCTTTTAAAATCCATCCGGGGTCCAATAAATTCCCAAAAAATTACCCTATGTCTAATTTTTCATTTTACATCATAAATTATTATTTTCATAATATTTTAATATTATTTAATAAAATTTAAAAATCATTTAATAATTAAAATACCTGATTTTAATTCCAGAAAAATCTCAGAAAATTCCAGAAAATTGGGGAAAATTCTAAATTTAAAAATTCTTAAAAATCTGGTGGTTTACAGTTTCGGCGACTAGGTTATTGCTCACTAGTACAAGTTGCTTACTGACCCACGTTTGTGGGCACCCTCTTTCAGTTCTCAAGTGTGAGACCTTAGCTTGGATATACGAAGATGTGATATATGGAACGGTAGAAATTCTTTGTAAGCAAGAGAGAGATCAATGAGTGTTGTAAGTCAACTTGGCATATTCAATGGGGCTATTCAAGCCTTTGTAACTGCTGCATTTATAAATAAAAGAGCTTCGCTTCGCATACCCTGTGTTTCATATGACTCTATAAATCTTCCGCTGCGACTTGGTATTTTCTATGAAAATTATTATGTTTTATCTTCTTGCCTTGTGCGTTGTACAACCTAGGCACGTACGGCATCACGTCTGGGGGACGATTATCGACTTTACGGAGTCGGGACGTGACACTTTACATGCTTGATTTTGACTTGTGTAACATAATATTTCTTGATGTTATCACTTATAATATTTAACTTGCTGCCGCAGTGGTATATTTCTATGCTATTGATATATCCTATCATACAGATTGTAACCGTGTTACTGAGTTATCATGTGGAACATAGTATTGCCACCTTAGACAGGAAGACTACAATTAGTCATTCCTGAATTCAAATATGGAAACATGGAAATACATTAGGACCGTTGGGTCGCCAAGGCAGTCCCTGGACCGAGAGATGCATAGAGATGGAAAATTGAGATAAATGTAATGGCTCGAGTCAACATGGAAAGTTTGAGTAGAGACTTGCATGGTCGCAGACAAATTGTGCACAAGGTTTGGTTCCTCGAATGCAATCGTTGGGACACTAGGATCGATTCGACCTAGGGGGAACCGGCATAGCTATGCTAGCTCAGTACTAGCACGGGTGATTCGGGAACTTGTAGCGGGGCTCGCTACTCGCCCGGCAAGGATCGCCGCCTAAACAAGCAATAGTCCAAAATGAATTGTGGTGCCAGTGACCCTCATATAAGCTAAGTAGGCATACTAGCAGCAATTCGCGTACATGCCATTAGTTGAACAAGATAATGGATGCACCGCACACTACATTTTTATGAGCATAGCATGTTTTTCGTAGAGATACGTTCGAGACACTCTGAGTTTACATTTGTGTTCCTTTGTTTCAATATATATATATGTTGGATATCTATTGATGTAACTTTTGGGAAGGAAGAATGGATGGTAAGTGTGGTAAGTTGAACCCAAGTTACTTGCACATTGCGTGACACATATTTCTCCGTCACAATTATATTATATTATCATATGACATAAAACTGATCCTAAGACAAGATTAGAAAGACAACATAATAATTGTGTGCACTCACATAATGGACGTGTTGGTTTTTTAGAGTGGGCGAGAGGCTTCCCTACCATTGGATTTTATGTACTGACAACCCACCAGACCTCTGCAGGTGTGGGAGTTTCCCTCGAGCGGGCTAAGACATTGTAGCTCATTCTGGCGCCTTGGAGCATTGTGGTCGGAGCTAAAATTTCTTGTATATGGGACATAATGTATGGAACATTATCCATTGTATTCATTCTCGAGTTGTAAGCCATATAGCAAGATTCTTTGCATTAAGAGAGAGAAAGAGAGAACTTGAGCGATTGTATTCTTGGCCTAGAACCTTTATGACTTATGTTTCAATATCAATAAAGAGAATCATTCTTTTGTATATCTTGTGTTATTCAACTATTCTGCTTGTTATCGGTGTTGCAATGACTCTGTAATTTAGTTCTCAATTGACCATTAATTTTAGTGCTTGCCTTGTGCGAGTACAACTTAGGCTCGCACGGCATCACGTCCGAGGGACGAGTATCAATTCTATGGAATCGGGACATGACATGTTTGATCGTGATCATCGGTCCATGCTATTTCAGGATTATGGTTGGATTAAAAAGGAGTTTCCTAACCATAATACCTATGCATGTCAATCCAAGGAGAGAGAATTCTCTAAGGTACAACACTACCAAAATAAGCCAAATTAACGACATTATCGACGACTCTAAAACCAAATGTTGCTAAATTCTATATATTTAGCAACTCCAAATAAATGCGTCGCTGAGTAGCAACTACAGTTAGTTACTACGGAAAGCAAAGTCTCTAAGAGTTATTACATGTTGCTAATATTTTAATAATGAAAATGTTTAGCGACGAATTGAACTAAATGTCGCTAAAAGTTTAATATTTGAAACGCTTACTTTGAAACATTGCTAAATATTTAATATTGTCAATCAAAATTCTTTTTTTCCTATTCTCTCGAAACCACTCTCAAAATTCTCATCCCCCGTCCCAACCCAATGCCCTAGCTGTAGTTCGACGTTCTAGCCCTAGTTTCCCTCTCCGTTACTCCAACACCTCTCCATCACAGCCACGACCGACCACCACCGCTTCGTTAGCTCATCGCTACTCCAACAGGTTAGTCACTCTCTCTCTCTACATATTTTGTTCGGTTTTGAAAAACTGATTTCTGGTAGTAGTGGTAGTAGGGCCGGCCACCTACTCATGAGGTCCATTTTTGTTTATTTTTTGGTTTGTTGGATAGATTGGATTTAGTTATGATAATTATTATCCATGGTTGATGCTCCATTCCGTTTCTTTGTCTACAGTAGATTCGTGCGGTCAAATGGCAAGAAGAAACCTATTGGAAACTGAATGGGGAGTATATGTGCAACTATAGAGCATATTAAATATTTTGCAAGGACCTTGTATCTTGTTTTGTGCTAAGAAAGGTCCTTGACAAATACTAGTTCTATTGTCGGTACAAAATTATTTATATATTTAAACAAAAAAAAAACTGGGCCCTCCTGGCCCATGGGGTCCTGGGCGGTCGTCATGTCAGTCCTGGGTCAGGGCCGGCCCTGGTCAATAAATACAAGGGTATAATTGGAAGAAAAAAGTTTTACGGTAAAACCAACTTTTGGCAGTATAGATATCAAAATTAGAGTCCAGTGGTAGAAGTAATGTCCCAAAATATCCTGAAGGTTAATCATAGAAATGCAAACCTGAAAGGCGAACATCTGAACCATCATTTTTCGAAGACCTAAACCACAAACCAAAGAAGTTGTCTTTGGATAGCTTTGATTACTTCCACAAGAGAGAAGCTGATATTTATTATAATAAAGGAATAAGAAAATATGAGAGAATATCTCTTATTAATATAATTTCATAGTGAAAGGTATTTATACAACCCAATTAAGGTGTAATACTAATCTCTAATCATTGTGGGACTAAAATACAAAGTGGAAATCTAACCCTTTAGTAACCCACGTTATAACACTTCCCCTTTGGATGACCACCATCTCTAAGCCTATTGCCTCGTTAAAACTTTATCAAAAAATCTATTAGGACAAAACATATGCGAAAGAAAAGAGTATAATCTTTAGGATGACTTAGATGGGTGTTGGACACACTTAATGTTGCCTCATTAAAACTTTGTCAAGAAAAATCCAATGGAAAAAAAATTCATGACTAAGAAAAAAGAGTACAATGCGTTATACTCCATACAAAATGTATTCCCCCTGAAAATAATCATTCCCCCTGATGATGTTGATCCTGAACAATCAGCTGATGAAGACGTCGCATTCCAATTCCATGAACTAGTTTCTGAAAAGTTGACTGTAGCAACGATTTGGTGAATAAGTCTGCAAAATTATCACTTGAGCGAACTTGTTGGACGTCAATATCAAAGTTCTTTCGAAGCTCATAAGTATAGAAAAACTTCGGTGAGATATGCTTGGTCATGTCTTATTTAATGAATTCACCTTGAATTTGTACAATACATGCTGCATTATCCTCATGAATAACAATTGGAGTATCTGTGGTAGAGAAAATGTGACAGGAGCTACGAATGTGTTGAATCAACGATCTCAGCCAAATACATTCTCTACTTGCTTCATGGAGAGCCAATATTTTTGAGTGATTTGAGGAGGTAGCAACCATTGTCTATTTTGTTGAACGCCAAAAAATAGCTGCATTGTTATTAAGAAACACATATCCAGTTTGTGAATGACCTTTATAGGGATCAGATAAATAACCTGAATCTGCCAAGCCAACTAGATTCGTGATGTCAGAAAAACTACAAGTATAAAGTAATCCCATGTTGGTAGTTCCATGTAGATATATCATCACATGTTTAATGTTATTCCAATGTCTACGAGTTGGCGCTGAGCTATATCTAGCCAACAGATTGACAGAGAATGCTATGTTTGGCCTTGTACATTGTGATAAATACACTAATGTCCCAATGGCACTAAGGTAAGATACTTCGGATCCTCGCATCATTTCATTGTCGTCCTTAAGACGATATGGATCTTTATTGATATCTAAAGATCGAACAACCATTGGAGTGCTAAGGGGATGAGCTTTATTCATATTGAACTATTTTAATAATTTTTTGTGTATTTGAATTGATGCACTAAAATTTCATTAGTGCAATGCTCAATTTGTAATCCAAGACAATATTTCGTGTCTCCGAGATCTTTCATCTCGAACTCATTTTTCAGATAATTTGCAGTCTTATTGATTTCATGTCTTGTCCCAATCAAGTTTATGTCATCGACATATACTGCAACTATAGCGAAACCCTCCTTAGATTTCTTTTTGAAAACACATGGGCATATAGGATTATTCTCATATCCCTCCCTTTTTATATATTCACTAAGACAGTTGTACCACATCCTTCCGGATTATTTTAAACCGTACAATGAACGTCTTAGTTCTATGGAATGAATGTTCTTAGCTTTTGAGCTGGGTAGGTTAAATCCATCTGGGATTTTCATATAGATATCGCTATCTAAATCACCATATAGATAGGCTATTACAACGTCCAAAAGTCTCATGTCCAGATTTTTCTCAACTGTCAGACTTATCAAATAACTGAACGTTGTTGCATCCATTACGGGAGAATACGTCTCTTCGTAATCAATCCCGGGTCTCTGACAAAACCCTTGTGCCACTAATCGTGCCTTAAATCGAGCAATTTTATTCTTTTTTATTTTGCTTTCTTACAAACACCTACTTGTAACCTACCGGTCTGACGTCTTTTGGTGTTTGTACTATAGGTCCGAACACTCCACGTTTATTAAGGGAATCCAATTCTGTTTCAATAGCATCCTTCCATTTTGGCCAATCTTTTCTTTGTCGACATTCATCGATGCTACATGGTTCAGTGTCACGACCCGCACCTGGAAATTCGGGCACGAGTGCGTGGGTACGTCCAGCCTACGCCGCAGAGTCGGCGGTAGTACGCTGTCTAGGTCAATTCCAGATTTACTAAACTAGCTCATTCACAATTAACATAGGCAAGATAATAATGAGAACAGAAACTTAAGATTGCAACTGAAATAAATACGATAACAGATTCAAATGTTTTAGTACAGAAATTCAGAATGAAATCGGGGACAAACCCGATTACTAAGATAAGAAACAGAAATAAAAGATAGCTACTGCTAGCTACTCTGCAGCAGGGGTTTCCTGGGTGGGATCTGGCTCCTCATAAGTATCATCTGTACCCTCATAGGGACCATAATAAGTAGGGGCAAGGTCCTCATCATCGCCTAAATCAACAGATCCAGTCAGGAAAGGAGCAAAGTACACAGTGCACAACAAGGTTAAACTAAATATTTATGACAATTAAATTGAATATCATGTTGAGAAACTGCATAAGAGAACATCAATATCTCAGAGTTAATGCTGTAAACAGGGACATGAGAAAGCAGAAAATAAATGAGACAGGAAATAAAACTACAACAGTCAGCAAGAAATATAACATGACCAGAAACTATCTGTGTGAACTTGTGTTTATTTTTAGAATACATAGTTGGCATGTAGGGGTTTATAAGGCTAATTCGGCCGTCATAAACGGCTATTAAACAGGGAAAATCAAGATCCGGCTGAGGTACAGTCGCGTACCAACAGCTATTAAACATGGTAGGGGAAAGGGTAAACTTTATGCCTTCTAGTATTCTCCCACCCGACATGAAATACAAGACATGAACTCCAATATTCAAGACAAAAAATCCAGCATTTCTAACAATAGGTGTAATCATCAAGGGTACTAGTAAAGCAGGAATATAATTATCACAATATAAAAATTTAACTTGAAGTGCAGGTACTTGCCTGTTGTTTGGATCTGATTAATTTGGTTCTTGGGGAAAATTTCCAGAGATGAGTCCAAAAGCTGAAATAGACATTACCATCACGCTCAGAAGATGCCAAATAGCTAGAAATGCCTGTCCTTGGGTCCAATTTGGAGACAAGGGCAAAAACGGCAGTTTCGGGTCAAAACGGGGTCCGCCGGTGGGCCCGCTTTGCACCGAAAAATGTGTCCGGGTCAAAGGTCTCCAAATTCACCAAACTTAGTGTCAACAGGTCAGGAACGCTGATACGAACCCAACAGAACTTCCAGATTTGGATTCTGATGAGCCGAACACAAAATCGCCCGTCGAGCGGGGCCTGTGGGGCCCACGACACGCGATTTCGACAACGTTCTCAGAATCGAACCAAACTTGACCCACGGGACCAGCGTATCGCTACGAGTCCGATGGCGTAAGTTTTGTCTCGATCTGACGAGTGTACAAGAAGTTAGGGCAAATTGCAGAAAAGTCAGATACGGGGCGATGTCCGCGGATACGCGTTGATTCCGGTGTGCACGCACACCTGAATCAGCTTCTGCAAAATCTCACAAGTCCGTATCGACGACGCGCACGTATCTGTGAAGACCGCACGTGACCAAGTCTTCCCGTTTGGCAGGGCGCACTCAGTTCCGGGGTAAAACAGGGTCTAGTTTTTCCTGTTTTTGGATCGCGGTGTACGATCACCACAGGACGCGATGCCCCGAACAGTTTGTCCGGGCACCGAGAGGGTCATACAGGCTTTACAACGCAATTTACGAAATTGAAAACGGAGCTACGAACAAAAAGTTACACGCACCTGAAGGGGACCCGAAAATCAAGGTCGAGTCGTGTCCGACTCGTGTCGGACACTTGAAGGAGAATTAGGGCTAGGGTTAGGGTTTGGGACGCTGTGGCGGTGGCCGGTGGTCAGCACGGCGGCGGGGAGGCCGACTAGGGCGGCTGGGGGTGCTGCGGCGGAGGGCGGCGCAGCACGGCGGCGCGCCGGGAGGCGGCGGAGGCGGCGCTGGCTGCTGCTGGTGCTGCTGCCTGAAACGGAGGAGGAAGGGGGAGGAGGCGGCGCCGAGGGAGGAGGACGGCGCTGGGCTGCGGGCGGTGGTCGACGGAGGCGCAGCGGCGTGGGGCTGGCTAGGGCGGTGGCTGAGGGTGGAGGCGTCGACGGGGAGGGGGAGCCTGTGGTCGGAGAGGTGAACGGAGAGGGCTGGGGGAGGGTTTATATAGGGCTGGCGCGGCCGGGATAGGCGGAGGAGGCGGCGGCCGGTGCGGAGGTGCGCGGAGCGGGCGGGGGAACGTGGCCGGCGTGGCACGGCGGCCGCGGGAGGCGGCGGCGGACGCGGAGCAGCGCGGGTCAGGCGGTCGTGGGGGGGGTGCTGGGGAGACCGGGTCGGCGGGCGGACGGGTCGGGTTCGGGCAGACCCGACCCGACCCGACCCGGTAAGGGAAGCGGGTTGGGCTGCTGGGCTGGGCCGGATCAGGCCCAATGGGCCAGAAAAATAAAAATAAAAAGAAAATAATAGAAATAATAATAATAATAATATAATTAATTAATTAATAAAATAGTTTTTAGGCATTTAAAAATAGGTCTGAGGTCCAGAAAAATCCAGAAAAATTACCCTAAGTCCAGTTTTCCATTTTACACCCAAAAATGTTATTTTCATGATATTTTAATATTATTTATTGCCAATTAAAAATCATTTATTAATTAAAAACCTTGATTTTAATTACAGAAAATTCCCAGAAAATTCCAGAAAATTGGAAAAAATCCAAGATTTAATAATTTTGAAAATTCAGGGGGTTTACATCAGTGTAATCAATGCCCTTAGATATTTCAGTAGCTACTAAGAATGAGAATATCTCATCTATTGTTATATCTTTGTGATCTCATACCTCTCTTGTATTTGTATAAAACATAGAGATCTCTTTGCTTTCAGGTACCTGATCCTCCTCTTGGGCTTGTATCTTTTCTACAACAATAACCTCTTCTGGGTTTTCAGAGAGTATGGATATGTCATTCATAACCTCTTCTTGAGCGTTATGTGTAACCTCCTTAAGAGCGTTATTTGGGCATTTTCTCTTGCAGTAGATTCATTAGCCACTCTGCTATTTTTCTCTACGAGAATATCAATTCGAGCTGGCGCATTTGCAGCAGGCACATGTGATTTAATCACTTTAGCTGCATCAGTAAATGCATCTGGAATTTATTTGCAATCTCATATAGATGCAATATTCTTCGTACCTCAGTTTCACATTGATTAGTACGAGAATTTAGCTGAGACAGAGTGGGATTATCCTACGATAATTTATGTCATTTATTTGTGGTGAATGGTTCTGTAAGAACATTCTTTTCTTTCTTATCTCCCCCTAATAACGGGAATTTAGTCTCATCAAAATGGCAGTCTACAAATCTAGCAGTAAAAATATCACCAGTTAAATGTTCCAAATATCTAATGATTGAGGGCGAATCAAAACTAATATAAATTCCTAAACGGCCACTACTAGAATAAGCGGGATTAGCGACGTTTTTTAGCGACTCCATGTAAAAACGTCGCTATTTAGCGACTCCATGTAAAAACGTCGCTAGCCGTCGGTAATTGGCGACATTTAGCGACGTTTAGCAACTTTTATTCAGTTTTTAAAATATTAGTCGCTATAAGTTCAATTTAGGTCGCTAAACGTCGCTAATATATTTTATTTAGCGACGTTTAGCGACGTTTTTAGCGACGTATATTTTTGGACATTTAGTGACGTTATTAGCGACGTCTAAGACGTCGCTAATTTAGCGACGTCATTATTGGCGTCGCTAAACGTCGCTAAAACGTCGCTAAATTCTAAATTAGCGACGTCATTATTGGCGTCGCTAAAACGTCACTAAATTGTTTACTTAGGGCTGATTCCCCCCATTTCCTTCGATCTCTCCCTCTCCCAAATTTTAAACCCTCTCTCGGTCTCTCCCGCTCCGGCTCCTCCTTCCTCCCTCTGGCGACCCCCCTCGGCCGCGTCCTCCCCCTCCGGCTCTCCTCCTCCCTCCGGCGCCCCCTCCTCCCTCCCGGCGACCCCCCTCCGTACATCGCCACCACTTCAACTCTGGTGGATCACTGCTTTTCGTTTTTAACCGTCAACTCACCTAGGTGACGCTAAAAGCTTCCCACCATCGAGTTTTTGGCCGAGATCGAGACTCAGGTCTGGTGCCAAGTCCTTACTCTTGTGTTGACGTGCGGAGTCGAGGAGTAGACGAGAGCATCGTACTTTATCGCAAGTTCATTCTAGCGATTAGTAAGTTCATTCTGCATTCGTTCCTCCACTTCTAGTTTTTCTTTGATTCAATTCTCTAGAAGCTTTGAGTACTCTAAGTTGATGATTCCTTGTATTTGTACGTCATATGCTCGCTGCAAGGTCTCAGAGGAGTATTCATACAGTAATTGATCAAGTCAGACACAAACATGATCGTACCCGACAGTTCTTGATCCTTTGACGCAGGTATAACCTTCTTGACCCCGATTCTCGAGTTTAGGTTGATGTCTGAATAACTGCCGTGTCCGTTCGCCACTAGAAACGTAGTCCTAATCAACACAGGGGTTACTCGTGTGCTCGATACATCTGGACACAGATAGCGTCTGTTTCCAGTATGATGTCCAATTTTGACCCATAGTTCTCAATTTTGAATTATTATTGAATAGTTGTTTCGGTGGATTTAATCGGATAATGAGTGGCTAACCTCTTGGATTTAAAATTGAATCCAGCGGCTTTAGATTGGTTTAGTAATGGATTAAGTATAGGACTTGGGTGGAAAATTCAATTTTAATATGGAAGAATTCATAGAGTAGACACTAACGAAGCTGAACATTAACACAGTGAGTAGAAGAGGGCTAGTGTAACTAAAGAGTTCAAGCCCAGGCTTTGGGCCAGATTGCAGACTGACCGGACCACTGGTTGGTTGGGTTCAGAAAATTATGAACTTGGGCTTGGAGCCAGAAGGCTCAATTAGAGTTTGGAACAAATAAAGGTCGAGTTAAGGGCCATATTTTGGGCTGGATCCATGGGTCAAAGTTCTGGGCTAGGCCCAATAATTTATAATTAATAGGTTAGTCCATTTGTTTAAGTAATTTAAGCATAACTGTAAGGCATCACTAACTTCGTCACATTTTTATGATTTGTGTTAAACAATTATGTTTTCTTTTGTTGTGCATTCCTTAGAAGCTAATTTTCCAAATTGCTATTTTTTCAACAGATAGTTCCAGCAGTCACCGAGCTTCTTGTTGCACAGCTTATGTGGTTAGATTATGACAACCCCTCCAAACCACTGTACTTGTACATAAATTCATCTGGAACACAAGTGAGTACTGTTCTTATCAAAATACATAAAAGCTTGAGGATCTTCTTTAATTCCTTGACTTCTTGTAATGGATAACTTAGATTGCATATAATATCACCATGTAACTAAACTGCAATGCACTTGCACACTAACATATCATTAACATGGTTGTTTGGTCCTCCAGAATGAGAAGAATGAGACCGTTGGATCAGAAACCGAGGCATATGCTATTGCTGATACCATAGCTGTAAGTACAATAACTTCATATGTCCTGTAACATCTTTCTGCTGTAAAGCTCATGTTAGAATTTGTTGGCTGTAGGTATTTCTTGTGGACAGAAATTTTATTGTTCTTTGGTTTTGTAGTTGTTAAAATACTATAAAATATATAACCCTCGTTAACACTAGAGTTTTTATGTAGTGGTTGGGAGTCTAGGGATTTTAACAATAATTAAGAAGTCTCTAATCCGCTACTAACATATTAATTTCCAAATAATTTTAGAATTACTTACAACTCCATCCATGACCTGGGTAGTGGAAATTTCCAAATAATTTTAGAATTACTTACAACTCCATCCACAACAAATTCGGCTCTCCTCCTCCTACCTTTTTGCTTATACTAATATACATAATTATTTACACCATATTACTGGAAAAATCTTATATTAAGGCCACAAAATGGGCAAAATCATTATTCTTTTTTTTTTTGTAAAATTAGCGATGTATTTAGCGACGTTTAGCGACGTTTATACACGTCGCTAAATACGTCGCTAATTAGCGACGTTAATAGACGTCGCTAAACATGTCGCTAAATACGTCGATGTACGTCGCAAATTGCTGACATGGCAGTACTGCCAGGTCATTAAAGACGTCGCTGTCACGTCGCTATATAAGTCGCTAATTAGTGACGTTTAGCGACATTTTTTACGTCGCTAATTAGTGACGCTACGTCACTAAACGTTGCTAATTTAGCGACATATTTAAAGTCGCTAAAAAATGTCGGTATAGCGACGTTTAGCGACGTTTTTCCTTTCAGCGACGTGATGATTTCCGACTTCTGTAAAACGTCGCTAATTACGTCGCTAAACGTGATTAGCGATATTTTATTGTCATTTAGCGACGTTTTTTGACGTCGCTAATTTGACTTTTTCTGGTAGTGGGCGTTGAGGTCCCATTTTAGAGCGTTGAGGAGGGAGAATAGGAACATAAACAGCACAACCAAATTTACGCAAATGAGAGATGCTATGTTGATGGTCTGTCACAAGTTGTGATGGTGAAAATTTATGATATGCAATTGTCCTAACAATGATCAATTTAGCAGCATTTAATACGGCATGTCCCCAAGCTAAAACGGGTAAATTTGATTGCATGAGTAAAGGCCTTGTTATGTGCTGAAAATGCTTAATCAAGTACTCTGTTAAACCATTTTTGGTATGAACATGAGGGATAAAATGTTCAACTTCTATTCCTACGGAAGCACAATAATCATCAAAAGTACGAGAAGTGGACTCAGCTGCATTATCAAGTCGAATCGTTCTAACATGTTGGTCAGGAAAATAAGTCTTAAGCTTAATCAACTGAGAAAGTAGCTTGGGGAAGGTAAAATTTTTAGATGAGAGTAAAAAATATTTGACCATCGACTAGAAGCATCTATTAGAACCATAAAATACATGAAAGTTTCGCTAGCAGGATCAATTGGTCCTCAAATATCACCTGGTATTCTCTAAAGGAATGGTGGTAATTCAGAAGCTATTTTGAGAAGTGAATGCCTTGTAATGAGTTTACCCTGTGAACAATCTACACACAAATGTTCAGTAGGAAAGGGAAGACTTTGGTATGATAAATTATGCCCATTGGTATTGTTGATGACCTTTCTCAACATAGTCGATCCTAGATGACCCAATCTGTCATGCCAAAGGATTAGATTCCTTGGATTCTTTAGCCTTTTGCTAGTGATGGGGTAAGATTCTACTATGTTCAGAGTAGTTTGATATAGCCCCGAGGAGATTAACTTGTACTTTTTCTAATGTAAGCTTATTTCTTCCAACATTAGAGGTGATACAAAGATACTATTTGCTATCATCGTTCATGGTTTCAACATGAAACCTGTTCGTTCGAATATCTTAAAAGTTGAGTAGATTTCTATTAGATCTACTAGAGAATAATGTATTTTGAATGACTAAGTATGTTCCATTTGGCAACACAACATCGGCCTTACCATAACCTTCTATAATCTGCACGGGTCCAGCAATGGTGGTCACGCAGTGTTTGAGGCATATGTTGTGAAAAACTTTCTAGTTTTCAATATAGTGTGATTTGTTGCACTATCTATCAAGCATATGCCATCATCATTGTCCATACCTTTCAAAAATAAAATTTAATAATATATTAATATGCTACTAAATAGTTAAACTTGGCATATTGTCAATTATTGTAACTTAATCTAAATCTAAATAAAACTGCTTCAAAGAAAGTAAACTACATAGACTATTGATCATATAATGACCAATTTATTCAAAGTGAAAATTAAATAAACTTATATAAGCATACAATAACTATTCATTGACTTCGCCTATCTAGACGTTGAACTGGTCTTCCGAAATTGTGTTTCCATCCTTATTTGGAAGAAATCATTAAAATCCATGTGTATTGTACCCTCCATAAGATTAGTCTATACACCCTTTGAGGCTTCATACTCGTCCACTTTCTTTTGTGAGGTGCGACAATTTCGCATTCAATGACCAACTCTTCCACAACGTTTGCAAATATCAGTTGGAGCAGCTGGATTAAAAATTTGGGCATTGTTTCTTCGAGGATTAAATCCTTTATTTTTGAACTGTGTATCATTCCTTGGACCCAAATTGTAGCCATTTCTTTGTCTTCCACGACGTCAATGCCCTCTACCTTTGTGATTTCCTTGACCCTAGTATTGGTCATATTTTTTTGAGCACTAGTCGCATTCACTTCAGCTGGAATTGGTGAAGACCCAGTTGGTCTACTAGTATGGTTTTTTAATTAATAACTCATTATTTTTTCGGCCACGAGTAAGACAGTAATGAGTTCGAAATACTTCTTAAAATTTCTCTCCCTATACGTCTATTGTAGGGTCATATTAGTCGCATGAAATGTAGTGAATATTTTCTCTAGTATGGAATGCTCTGTCACTTCTTCACCACATAACTTCAATTTTGAAGTAATCCTGAACATAGCTGAATTATAGGCTGCAACTGTCTTATAATCTTGAAAACGTAGAATGAGTCATTCATGGAGTGCACCTAGTAATATAACCATTTTCTGGTGATCATATGTCTCAGCTAGAGAATTCCATAGCACCAAGGGGTCCTTGACTGTTAAGTACTCAGCCTTGAGATCATCATGAATATGATGTCTTAGAAAAATTAAAGCCTTTGCTTTATCTTGTGCATATATTGGCTTATCAGCCATAATTGCGCCACCTAAGCTTTTGGCTTGAAGGTGCAATTCAATATCCAATCTCCAGTTGAGAAAGTTCTGGCCTTCTAAGTTTAGAGGCTTGAAATCATGCTTTGTGAGGCTTGACATATTGATGTATAAGATCAATAATAACAAGTTAACATAAGAACTTGGTAAATCACTAAATAATTCATGTTCATGGTGTATGCTTCAAACAATGATGTTTCAGAAGTCTATTTATACCAAACAAATCTTGTTCATGGTATGCTTCGAACAATGATGTTCCAGAAGTCATAGGTAAATACCAAACACTAGATGTTCATGGTATGCTTCGAACAATGATTATGTTCAAGAAAATTTTCAAAAATACCACATATAGTATGCTTCGAACAATGATGTTCCAGAAGTCTTATATATATATACCAAATAATTCATGTTCATGGTCATCAGATCCTTGATGGTTTTGATCTGAATATATTAACATATATAAAAGAAAGAAAGAAAAACTCCAGCGTTCTCTTCGAGAGATCTATATGCGATTAACATCGGAGTGCTATCAGAGTGAACTAAAAGAAATGAGATGAATGGATAAAAATTATTCTTTTTGCCTTAGCGGTATGCCAAGAGATGTATAAACATCAACATCAGACTGCGTCTAGGATATGCATATGGAGAAAAAAATAAACATAAATAACCATACCTATTACCGAAGTAGAAAATCCACAAATGACGGCTTTACAAAAATGCTCTTGCTTATTTTCTCCCGTTAGAGTTTCGTGTTGATAACTTGTTAGAAAAACGTAGAAGAAGGAAGAAGAAAATATAAGAGAAGATCTCTTATTAGTGTAATTTTATAGTGGAAGGCAAATGTCTTATTTATACAACCCAATTAAGATGTAATAGTAATCTCTAACCAATGTGGAACTAAAATACAAAGTGGAAATCTAACTCTTTAGTAACTCACGTTGTAACAATATCTGGCTTTTGAGTGGTTTATGAATGATAATAATGGCCCATATCTCTCGCATTCTAAATCTAAATCATCAACATCCAGACATCCAATAGAACCATATCATCATCAATTCTATAGATTCCTCTTTCAATTTTGTGGTGAACCTATTTATCTTTGAAGTTAGTAACTCTCCTTATATTATTGATTAGTGACACATGCTAATCTAATCCAAATATGCATGTCAAAGAAAATACAGATCCAGGATCTGCAACCCTTTTAGTAAGAGGACTGGTGTACTTTCCTTCTGGACAGAGATGACATATTATATTCGACCTGGAAATCAATCAATATAGTCACCGACATCTTGTTCAAATTGACTACAATATTTTTTATATTTTTGTTTTCTTGGTATATTGCATATTTGTGGTCTAAATTATGTTTCTCCAAATTATTCTTATCTTTTGTATTTGACTTATTTTGTTTTGGTCAATATTTCTGTTTAGATCAAGATTTCTAGGTGGTATCGGTTGAGATACATAAGTTTTCTCTTGCAAATTTAGATATATATGCTTAGAAGAGACCCACCTCACCTCTAGTCTTGTATCTTGTTAATTTTGAGTTTGGTGGAATCCCTGACTCGTTTTGGTTTTTCAAAACAAATTTTTTAAAGTTTTATAAGTTGTTTCAGCCTGAACGACATACCAGGCGGTATACCATTTTAGTGTGGTGAAACTTGATGTCTTTGTCCGGTATACCGCGGTATACCACATGTATATTGCCCAGATACCTCTTTTTGCATATTGATCCGATTGGTTTTGTTTGGCCAGATTTACTAGATGAGCCTTTTGTCGTATCTCCAAGTGGATGGCCCGCATGCTTAGATCCGCAGTCTCATTTCACGAGTGGATTTTTTTTGTACCACTAGTAGATCTTATTTTTATGATGTTTAGCTAGGACATGTATTAGCCATATTCTTTTGGAAACTGTTCCCACTGGCTTCGGTTAGCGTGGTTGTATATATTAGACCTAGACTGATATTATGATCATGTATTATTCATACTCTGTTAGTATAGCATTTGCCTACTAGATTCTTGATCGTATATGATATATATTTTGGAATATCTCTTTACTTTCATGCATGATATATTCTTTGGATTAAGATACTAGGATTTTTCAGCCTTAGAACAAACGTCATTTGCATACTAGGGTCCTCCTATTGGTCTTCTAGACAGCCGTGAGTACGAAGTAATGGCCTAGTCCATCCCCGTATTTCTCAGTATTCTGAGAGCGGGACATGACAAGAACGGTGGTATACCGCCGACATACCACGTCGAGAATGAAGGCCCAATTTAAGTGGTTTTTAATTAACGTTCCGGATTATCGATATTATGGATAGTTTAAATAGAAGTTTTCAAGCCCCCCTATGCATGACAATCTAAGGAGAGAGAATTCTCTATGGTAAAACTTTCAAGGGGAGAAGAAGAGATATGGAGCTTTTCAAGGGTTGTTTGAAAGGAGATCGTCTTAAGAAATTCTTCGATGGTTCTTCCTTGTCATCTCCTCTTCGGTAATCCTTTATTCTCAATGTAATCAGTTTATATCCTTTATTTGTGATGATCCATTTGGATTGGTGGAGAAGTTTATAAAGGAGTAAGTGCACTTTCTTTAATCCTTATTAGAGGTTTTTCGGTTTGACTCTAATCATCCATGATTTTTTTTCGTCAGAATTTTTCAGGTAAATATCATTGTGTTAATTTGTGTTGTGCTTTGTGTGATTTGAACTTTGGAATTGTGTTAGGGTTGTGTCTTTTCTTCGGTCCTCGATAGATTTTTTCTGTTTGGGGAACGATATTTCCATGTTCGTTCTCAACACTACTCTCTTCTTCCTTGTCTCGTTGCATTCAAAAACTTTCTTCTCACTTCTCCATTAGTTTTGAATTTCAAATCTAGTTTTTTTCTTGTTTATATTTAATATGTAATCAAAGTTTTTGTTATAATTTCGTAGCTGATATCCCACTAAGGCACTATTTCTGTAGTTTCAAACTTCATTAATGGAGATTCGAAGCTTCAGAATTGAAACAACCTCGTTTGGGACGACGGAGGACTGTCAAAATTTTGATAGTTCTAGATAAGCAAAGACTTCGAAAATTTTAATAGTCCTGAATAAGACAAGACTCCAAAATTTTGGCATTCCTCTGCCAAAATTTTAATAATCCTAGTTATGCTTAGAACTGCCAAAATTTTAACAATCCTAAAAAATTTAATACATAAGTTTGTGTTGTCCTTAAGATTTTTTAAAAGAGTAATTATGAATTAAAAAATTGGAAAATATTTGTGTACGCGTTATGTGTAAAAAGAGTAATAAGTTTGTATTTTTTAATAGTTCACGGAAATAGAGCGAAGTAAAAAATTCAGAAATGGAGGATTTGCGTACGCGTTCCGTATGTGCGTTATGCGTATGCATATTTTTTGAGTTCCTTCGTTTGGACGGTTGTTGAAGTGAGTTGGAAAGTGTAACTTTTTGTAGTTCCGACGTTTGGTTTGTAATGAAGTGGCAGTTGAGAAGTGGTAAGATTTTTCACTTTTGAATAGGTTGAGGTTACCCCCAACTAATAGTATTCATTATTTTTTGTATGAATTAAAATTTTAAAATTTAAATATTAAGTATTATTATTATTATTTGTTAATTACTTGATTATTTTTTATTATGTTCTAAAAAAATTAATGATTTTTAATTATTCAATCATAACATTTTATTATTATTACAACACTTTTTTTTACCCTAAAGAGTATCATTAATATTCCCTTTCCCTCGCCGTCGAGGAAGGAGCTCGCCACGCGGAGCTCGACTAGCCGTCGATGTCGCCGTCTCGCGGAGCTCTACGTCGACCGTGCTCGAGAAAGGAGCTCGACGCCAACCCCTTCGACCCACCTCCCTCGATATCCACATCTCTGTCCGGAGGTAACCCTGCCAACTCCTCCGGAAAGACATCAATGTACTCCTCTATCAGTGGATGTAGCAACCTCGGCTCTACCACCAGGGCTTCACAGAAGACTCCCTCGCTCTGCTCCGCTGCTCCTCTGGCAAACTAAAACTCTGGCTCACCCGGCGGACTAAACAATACTCTGCCTCCACGACAATCTATACTAGCACAATGCATACTCAACCAATCCATCCCGAGTACAATGTCGTAGCTCAGAAGTAGCATTACGAGTAGGCACACACTCAACTCCCGGCCTCCCAAGGTAACTCTCCGGTCTCTTCAGACATCACTGACTAGGATGATGCCACACCCTCGGTCGTGATCTTGCAGAGTCTAGCTAAAGGTTCAGCAACAAGATGGTGTCTAACAACAAAAGATACAGACACAAAGCTATGGGAAGCACCGAAATCAAATAAAGCAAGTGTTGGAATGGAATCAAGAAGAACAGAACCTGAGATCACATCACCAACGGGCTCGGCCTTGTCTACGGTCAGGGTAAAAGCTCGCCCTTGCTGTCCTCCTCGGTGCTGCTGCTGGTGCTGAGCAAACCTCTGCTGCTGAGTCAGCAAAGGCTGTCCTCTCTGCTGTGCTGCAGGTGCTCTGGCTGGTCCCCTCTGAGCGACTCTCCGTCCTGAGCTGTACGAGCAAGTGCTGAAGGATAATCCTTCATCTGGTGATCTGTTGTGCCACATAACAAATATCTGCCCAGCCTCTTCCTGTATATGTCCCATCCGTGCCCCGGCTTCCTACAAAAAGGGCAAATGATGGGCTTCCTCTGGCCCTGCTGCTGTCCCTGCCTCTGCTGCTGGGGCGCCTGCCGGAAGGGCGCACGACCCTGACCCTGGTGCTGTTGAGTCTGTTGGAACGGCCTCTTGGCTGGGCCTGCACTGCTGCCTGCTCCGGAAGCATCTCTACTCCTCTTGGTCTTCAGCTCCAAGTCGTCCTCAGCCCTCTGAGCGTCACTCACAATCTGCTCGAAGGTCGCCTCGCGGTCACTCCTAGTCAAGGACTTGACAGCCATGACCAAACCCTTGCGGAACTTCCGCGCCTTCGCTGCCTCGGTCAAACCCTCAACAAATATGCCCAGACGGCAGAACTCTGCTGCATACTCGTCCACCAGCATGCTCCCCTGGACGAGTGCCTCGAACTGGCTCTCCAAAGCACTGAGAGCCACATCCGGAAAGAACTTCTCCTTGAAAAGCTTCTTGAAAGCCTCCTAAGTCAGTCCCGGTACTGCTATCCTCGTATCTGTGTGGTACCAAGGAAGGGCAAGATCGAACATCTGGCTGCCCGCTGCCTCAATCTGTATACTGGCTGGGATCAGTACCAGCCTGAAGATACCCTCAATGTGCTCGATCCAGTCGTCCACGTACAGGATCCCCTCCGTACCCCGGAACTCCTTGGGCCGCATCCTCTGAAAGTCGATAATGGTGCCCGGCCTCGGATGCTGAGCCTGCTCTTCCTGTGGCTGGATCTGAGCCACTCTGTCCACCGCTTTCATAGCCACCTGATGAGCATTCTCAATGCCCATCCTCATAACGTCCACCTGGCGGTGCTGCGCGTCCATCATCTCTCTGAAGAACGCAAACAACTGCGTGGCATCAACTGGTGCAGGCGATGGTGGAGGTGGTACCACCGGAACAACTGGTGTAGCTCTCGGATCGATAGGAGTAAGAGGATCTCCGAGAGAAACGGATGCTCCCTCGACCGCAGGAGTGGCGAGTGGAGCGGTAGCGGCTGCCTGAAGTCGAGCAGGACGAGAGGTGGCAGACCTCTCGATGGCAGCTGCTGGAACGGTGCGCTGAGACCGTGTCTTCGGAGGCATCCTGAACACAGATCAAAAGAAGTCAATACGGTACAAGATATGATATCATCAAAGAGGGACAGTAATATTGCAAAAGAAAATAATTTTAGGAAAATTAAGGATGGCAAAAGAAATCAGGAAGGGTCCTAGTTGTGATTGAGCACACTCTCTCTCAGCCTATATCCTATATCCTATTACAGGTAAACCTAAAAACTAGACCTGCATGGGCTACCACCAAAAACGTGTCACGACCCGCACCCGAAAATCGGACATGAGTCGTGGGTACGTCCAGCCTACGCCGTAGAATCAGCAGTAGAACGCTGTAAAGGTTCGTTCTGGGTCACAATATCTATATCTCAAAAAACCTGTCAATAACCTCTCCAAAAGGAGGGCAACCACGCAATATATATATGACTCAATCACAATAACTAGGGGAAGAGTAAAAGCACGATAAGATATCACAACGAAACAAGAACCAAAGAGAGCAATACAATATCCAAAATATACAGTCCAAGTATAAAGTCTACGACATCTCACAGGCAACAAAATAATAAGTACAATCATCCAAAATAGCAACTGGGAACAACCCAGGAAAACCCACCTAGCTAACTAGGGTGCTAACGGTGTCTCCTCGCTGGGCTCCTCCTTAGTCTCGGGGTCGCAACACTCCTCGACGCCCGGCCCGTAGAATGTCGGGCAGATATCCTTAGGATCCTCTGAAAAAAATATGCCCAGTCAGGACTGGAGCGAAGTACATAACTCTGAAAGTAACTCCAAATACATGGTAAGGTGTATATGACTAGCAATAGAAAAGTATACAAGATGCACAGGAAAATAAATACATGATGGAGCAGAATAAGTAGCTGCAATGTAAACTGGAGAACAATACAAGTAGTGGAGAAGTAACTACATGTGAGAAAACAGGAATACTAGCTAAGTGCCTTGAGAACAAGTTCGTTATGTGATCGACTTAGGTTGCACATGAATAAACTACGATAAGTCCGTTATGCGTGAGTTGAACCGACATACACATGAATACTGTTTGGCTTTGATCACATAACCAACTCCTACTTCCCTCCTCCACTAATACTCTTAGATCCAACCACGACATGCTACATACATGATAAATAGCTCGCGTACATGAAGGCGAGAGCACAAGAAGCACATGATAGCACATGAGAATTAATACCCGAAGCACATGATAAAATACACGTGATAGAGTACCCGCTGAACACGGTAAGGGGGATAGCATCTCATGACAGGATCCACTAGTACCAGCTCGTGAAATAATGTGTCAGAATCAAGTATTACAGTTCTAGAACAGGTGATATAAACGCTATCATGAAATGGAAACTATCAGAGGTAGGTACTCGCCTGACGTCCTGAGCAACTGATGAGGATCGAGATTCGGACTGGAGTCGCAAGAACCTATTGCGAAAAGCAGAATTAAATAGGGTTCTAAAGAGTTAAACTGATATAAAATAACTAGAAATAAGGTTCTAGGGTTATTCTAGGTCGAACGGGTCAAACTGGTAAAATTTGGATCAAAAAAGTCAACCCGGATTCCAAAAAGTCAACTCTGGGTCAAAACTAGGTCAAACATTAACTTTTACGGTCAAGGAGGACAATTATGGTCAACGCTAGGTCAAACTAGGGTGCCCCTAAAATTCTAGGTCAAAACTAGCTCATTAAGCAAGTAAACCTACAAACTTGCCTCCTCGAGATACCGAGATACCCTCGGTATCCGATACCTCGACCTAGGCTACGCACCCCGCCTAAACTGCTAAAACCTATGCTAGCACGCGTAATTATATACACATATACATAAAAACCTATCTCTAAACTCAAACCTAGGCAATTGCTCAAAAATCCCGCTTCGATACTCAATACCTTGGGTATCTCAAGGTATTGAGATACCTTGATATCTCAAGGTATTGAGATATCCTCCAATACCTCACTAACTACCCCTCTAGCTAACTATCTATGAATATAGATATATACCTAGCTATAGGTATATGCTAATATATATATCTAACACATATATATATATACACCTACGTATCTATATATATACATATCCACACACACATATACACATATCCCATACTCATATATATATATATATATATATATATATATATATATATATATATATATATATATATATATATATAGCTATAACTATGCATCTATCTAGCTATATGTATATATATCTATACATATAGATATATAGATCTATCTATCTATCTATCTATCTATCTATCTATATATCTATTTATATACATAGATCTCTCCCTCACCCTCATAACCGATGCGCTACTGCCAATGCCTCGCCTAGCTATTGCTACTACGAATGCTGCATATGCTGCTGCTGCTACTAGTGCTGCAGATGATGTTGCTTCTGCTGCTGCTGCTGTGTGCAGTCCACCTCGCTGCGACACGCTGCACCCTTCATACCACACACACAAACACGCACACATATATATATACACACCAACATATATATATACATATATATATACACAACTATATATATATATACACACACACTTATACATATATACTTACACACACATATACACTTATGTATATAAGTACACACACACACATATATAAACACACACACATATATATATATATATAAGCACACATATTTATATATATATACTCATATATATATATACATACACACACACACACACACACACACACACACACACATATATATATATATATATATATATATATATATATATATATATATAAACTTATATACATATATACACACTCTAATACATAACACACACAACACACAACACAACACTCACAACACTCACCAACGCACGCCCAACGACCCCAACACACACAAACACACACACACACACACACACACACACACACACACATATATATATATATATATATATATATATATATATATATATATATATATATATATATATATAAAATATAACTCGAGAACTCTAGCACACACTCTCCGAAGCTAATCCAACGTGCGCACAAGCCTGAAACTAAGAAACCAAGTCGAAATGGCCATTCGGTCATTTCGACGAACACGCGGTGTGCGGTTCGCAAAACCTCCTGAAACACACACCAAACCAACTCGAAATCGGCCCAAAATTTATCCATGGGTTCTAAACGATGTCTAGATCCTAGAAAAAATACTAACTCGTCGATTCTAGGTCCGTGGCAAAAACGCGCACGCACATAGAACCGACGACGACGAAAATCCGCAAACACCTGAAACGCCCATTTCTCCGCGACACGACTTCACGTGTCCGAACGGAGACACGCACTAACCCTCAAGACACCCGACAACGTCTACCTAGGTCCGTCTAACCTAGGACATCACCCAAAATTGGACCAATCTCGGATTTCACCCGAAATTGACACAAAACCTAATGTCAAGGTCTCCAAACACAACCAAACTTGTTCCAACTTCCTCCCACGGGTAGCCTTAGGGTCTAGGAAGGTTCTAAACCACTAATTACACTATATTAGAGCAATTAGTAAGAGAAAAGTTAGGGTTTACCTCTTGGGAGTTAGAATCTCAAGGCCAAAGTCTCCCAAAACTCTTGAAATCACCTCCCTCAAGCTCCAAGCCTCCAAATCAAGCCTCCACACTAAGTCTAAGCTCTAAACACCTAGGTTAAGGGAAATCAAAAGGTTAGGGTTCACATCCATGGAGAATAGAAGAAGAAAGAGGAGAAATGGAGAACTTACTTGAAGTTGGAAGAAGGAAAGAAGAAGAAAGAGTGAAGAATGGAGAAGAAGAAGAAGAAGAAGAAGAAGAAGAAGTGAATGAATGAAGAGAATGGGGGAGGGGGCTGCTGTGTTCGGCTAGGAAAGGGGTTGGGGGAACCGGCCATGTGCATTAAAGGGTTTACATAATGCCCAAAAGACCAAAATGCCCTCTCCTAACTTGGGTTTTGGGTTCCAAAAGCACTCAAACTAACTCCCAATCTCTCCAACTAACTAAAATAAAATATAATAAATATTCTAAACCCAAAACTAGGTCTCACAAGGGTGTGCGTTGGGTCGGACATGGGTCCAGTAGGGTCTGACATGGGTCCAGGCTAGCCAAAAGCCTAAAATAATCAATAGAAAAATAATACAATCACTAATTAATTATAATTATAATTAATTATAAATAATACACAATTTATCAAGTAAAAAAATCCTATTTTCTAGAATCGGGTAGTGACACCTGCACCTCGCAGGTCCGATGGAGCTCGTCGATCCTCAACCTCGTCGTCGTCGTCGACCCTCTTCCTGACCACCGCAGCCTCCATGGCCTTCATTTCTGCCTCTCCCAACGCTGCATCGTCGACCCTCTTCCTAGTGCGTGGCAGCCGTCATCGGGGTTGGGCATGCAGGAGATATTGGTGACGCGCGAGGCAGCCGTCACCGACGTAGAGGGGTCGCAGTTACTCGTTGTCATTGGAAGGGGTGACCATTGATTTTTTTTTTTTTTCTCTTCACCACTTTCAGAGTTTTTTCCAGAAAATTTTGACGAAAATAAAAAGGAAATAAAAGGATGGGGACATGAACTACTCTCATGTCAAATAACCAAAAAATCACTTCAGATTAGTTCAACCAAACAACAGAAGTGCATGAAACTACTTTCACTTCCGAATTTTATCCACTTATGGAGTGCGCACTTCAGCCAACCAAACACTCCCTTATAAATAAAAAGAAATAAAGTGTAAAATTGGTCAGTTTCCACTTTCATACAAAGCAGTCCCCCAATTTCCTCCCAACTTACTTCACGGTTCAACGGTTCAACCAAAACCAAACTTTCTCTCTCTCTCTCTCTCTCTCTCTCTCTCTCCTGCCATAATTTGGTGTCATTCCTATAAACGCTAATCCTAACCCTAATCCCTACGTGATTACCTCCCTTATTTGATGGTTAGCTTCAAAGTCACTCAAAGCTTATTGCCTTTTTCTTGAACTTTCAATTGCTCTCTTTTCTTCCAACTTGAGTTATACCACGTCGCTTTCTTTGATGAGCCAACAAACACTTTTTAGGTATTTTGAGATGTGGATGTGGGTTTTGTTTGACTTTACATTTTATAATGTGGGTTTTTGCTAAATTGACCAGATTTGATCTCAATTGATGTATTATATTCTGAAATTTGGCGGGAAGTCATTCATTGGTATTATTATTTATTTTAATTTTTAATGTTGTACCGAACTAAAATATTTTTAGAGCGTCTCAATGTCCATTGTACCCCTATACATTAATTGAATTGTACCCAACACACAAATAGAAAAAATTGAGGGAAATGAACTATAAGTTTTTTTTTTTATTGATATCTAAATTGAGATTAATTTAAGGTCAACTGAGGTAGTGTTAACAATATATTATAACTTATATCTTTATGATATGGACATACACGCGCTTGTGTTTGTTCTAAGCTTCGGGTGCTAATGATTATAAGCAGGGACGGATCCAGAAACTGCAGTTGGGATGGACTACCATAATTTTGGGTGGACTAGAAGTGAGTTAACATATAGTACAAAAATAAAAATAAAAATTATATAGAAAAAAATTTTTTTTTTTTTTTTTTGTGGGCTCCAACCCACCCCACCCACCTCCTGTATCCGTCCTTGGCTATAAGTTAGATCATGTACTAATATATATATTTTTTGTAAGATCTAGTTAAAATACATGTTATATCATATTTGAATTTAGTTTGTTATGATATATCATGTTAAGTTTCAGATGACAATGGAATCTAAATCTCTTGTTATTTGAATCTTATGTTGCAAAAATCTGGTGTTGTTCTTTTCGAAGATTCCCATGTAAGTAGGAGTTTGTATGAGATTTTGGCATTTTTTTTTTAGAATTTCAGCGATACGCATTGGACTTTACGTACGCCGTGTTGCATACCATTTGGACATACTGTGTTGGTAACTTTCACTTGACTTTGGGAGTTTTAGTCCCACATTGGAAAACTACCCATGTGTATATCTTAATATATAGCTATGCTTAGTATTGGTATATGTCCATGGAGTGGAGGCTCATGTGGGTTGACTTTTTCTAGAGGGTTTAAATGAGGGTTTAAGTGTGAACTCCATTATGACAGTCTTTGTTTAGTCACCACCTTTGGAAAAAAAATTTTAGGAGCTAAGTCCTACAGGGGCTTAGCAATTCGAACTCGGACTCGGACCCGGACTAGTGCTCAAGGGCGCAAAGTGGCGCTTTGTTGACGCACTTTACACTTAGCACATCAGCATCGTCGCATGACGCTCATGCGCTCCTTTTATGCGCGAGTTACATGCACAGTGGCTTGCTCGGGGGATGCTTCATGGAGCCATGCTGCCTGGTGCGCATGCAGCTCGGTGCCTATGCGGCTTGGTGCCCATGCGGCCTATAGAGATTCTGACGTGGAGGGGACATGGCCTACTTCGACTTTTGGCGGCACTGTCTGCCTCGTGCAGAACAACGTATTAGGCAGCACGAGCGACTGTTTTGACATTTGGCGGCGTTATCTGCCTCGTGCAGTGCAACGTGACTTGCGGCGTTGACGGCTCTGACACCCAAATTTGGGGGATCTGGTCGTTCAGCGCTTATGCGGCCTGGAGTTTTCTCAGGCCGCATAGGTGCTATTTTCTTCTATTTATATTGAGAACCTCCTCTTTCATTTGAGAAGAGAGAATACAGATAAAAAATTGAGAACACAGATAAAGAATCGAGAACACCAGATCATATGTGGCCCAGAGTGTCTCCCTCTCACTTGGTGTTTCTGAGTGTTTTCGAAGGTGACTTTGAGCATTCCAGAAGTTCTTCTGTGAACTTGCTGGTTCCTGGGGGCAGATCGTCTGTACGACAAATCTTTCTTTGAGCAACGGTGGTTTTGACCACCCCAACAAGGTGCTTTTCTTCAGTTTTTCTTTTGCTTCGTTCTTTCTCATTGTAGCGTCTGCGAACGTAAACAGAAGAACATTTTACTTGTTGCTTGTTGTTATATTTATTTTCTTCGGAGCCAGTTTGTAACATGTTCTTGGTTCGTGCTTCGTTGGAATCGAGAAATATCATATAAGGAACTCTTCTGTGAATCTCTGATCTCGACGACAACTTGAGTTCCAATAGAGAGCGGACCTTCGGGTCTGGCTAGCAGCTCTGATATGGCCCGCGTTCTACCATTTTTGATCCGTCTCGGGACTAACAATTTCATGAGGAGCATAGTACTCCATGCTACCGTGGGGTGACACCACCATGAGGTACCTCGACAGGGTAAAGCCTCGGCTTCGGGCCATGTCACAACGGCAGTAGCACCGCTTATAGTCAAAGTCAAGCACTATAAATGAATGTACGTAGTACTCCATGTTACTGTGGGGTGACACCACTATGAGGTACCTCGACAGGGTAAAGCCTCGGCTGCAGGACATGTCACAGCGGTAGTAACACCGCACATAGTCAAGGACACAGCAGATATGGGCTTGGAGGACCTCTGGTATTGCGTCTCTACAATCCTACTATTTAGTTTTATGGTATTATTCAAAGAGAAATCTACCAGGCATCTAGCTATTGGTTCAAGGAAGGACCATTGACCAGGAGAATATCAGGTACAGTGGGTAGTCCTCAGGGACATTGTGGAATACGTACCCGGAACCACTGTGGTCTACTATTTTTCTTGATCAGAACATTTTCTGTGGGAGGATGACTTTAACGCCTTAATGAGTTCTCGGGCAGAGTGAATGCCCGGTATGCGTTACAGGAAGCATGAGTAATTTCAGCATTATAAGGGACTTGTATCGTATGCTATAGCGGTGTGACACCATACGAGGGAGTGAACCTCGGCTTCGGGCTATGTCACAGTAGCAGTAGCACCGCACATAGGCAGGTAACCTAATGCTGAAAGAAAATAGAGAGTGGTAGTACAGCACTTCAAAGAGGCATGTGACCTCATGCTACAGTGGGTGACACTACATGAGGGAGTGAACCTCGGCTTCGATCCATGTCACAGCGGCGTAGCACCACACGGAAGAGCAAGGCTTCATGCTGGGAGGTAGTACAACACTACTAAAAGGCCTGTGTCATGCTTCAGTGGGTGACACCACATGAGGGAGTGAACCTCGACTTTTAGTCCCACATTGAAAAACCACCGATGTGTATATCTCAATATATAACTATGCTTAGTATTGGTATATGCACATGGGGTGGAGGCCCATGTGAGTTGACTTTTCCTAATGGGTTTAAGTGTGAACTCCATTATGACAATCTTTATTTAGTCACCACCTTTGGAAAGTTTTCCTTAGGATCTAAGCCACGCAGGGGCTTAGCGACTCGGACTCGGACCCGGGCTCGTGCTCAAGGGCGCAAAGTGGAGCTTTGTTGGCACACTTTGCACTTAGCATGTCAGCATCGTCGCATGGCGCTAGTGCGCTCCTTTTATGCGTGAGTTACATGCACGATTGCTTGCTCGGACGCATGTTTCATGGAGCCATGCGGCCTAGTACGCATGCGGCTCGGTGCCCATGCGGCTAGGAGCGCATGTGGCTCAGTGCCCATGCGGCCTGTAGAGAGTCTGACGTGGAGGGGACACGACCTGCTTTCGGCGTTTGGCGGCGCTATTTGCCTCGTGCAGAACAACATGTCAGGCGGCGCGAACGGATGCTTTCGGCGTTTGGCGGTGATGTCTACCTCGTGCAGTGCAACGTGACTTACGGCGCTGACGGCTCTGACACCCGAATTTGGGGGATCTGGTGAGTCAGCGCTTATGCGGCCTGGAGTTTCCTCAGGCCGCACATGTTCTATTTTCTTCTATTTATATAGAGTACCTCCTCTTTCATTTGAGGAGAGAGAATACAGATGGAAAACCGAGAACACCAGATCATATGCGGCCCAGAGTGTCTCCCTCTCACATGGTATTTCTGAGTATTTTCGAAGGTGACTTTGAGCATTCCAGAAGTTCTTTTGTGAACTTGCTGGTTCCTGGGGGCAGGTCGTCTGTACGGCAAATCTTGCTTTGAGAAACGGTAATTTTGACTACCCCAGCAAGGAGCTTCTCTTCTGTTTTTTCTTTGCTTCGTTCTTTCTCGTTGTAGCGTCTGCGAACGTAAAGAGAAGAACGTTTTACTTGTTGCTTGTTGTAATCTTCATTTTCTTCGGAGCCAGTTTGTAACATGTTCTTGGTTCGTGCTTCGTTGGAATCGAGAAATATCAGATGAGGAACTCTTCTGTGAATCTATGATCTCGACGACAACTTGGATTCCAGTAGAGAGCGGACCTTCGGATCTCGCTAGCAGCTCTGCTATGGTCCGCGTTCTACCATCTTTGATCCGTCTAGGGACTAACAATCTCTAACATACTGCTCTCACATCTCTTCCGCGATTTGATCTCGAGACCTCTGTCCAGCCAGAAAAATTATAGCTCTTCTCACTAACCATAAGAGTCAGTTGAGTTTGGTAGAAGATTTTGACATTCAACCCATCTTACTTGCCTAAGAGTATTACTACGAGATTTGGTAGTAAATCGTTTTCATTCACTATTAGTGGACTTTCAGAATCTATATGCAGCTTCGAAAACAATGTGGGCCACACTTACTATCTAATCTCTCTTGTGTCGTCCACCACCCTCCTTACGATGGATATTCGTGGTTATTTCGACAGTCTCGTGGCCATGGCGACATTAGTAGTGACTGTCTAGTGTCCATAGTGCCATTACTTTTAGCAACCATTGTGCCCATAACGCCATTGTTGTTGGTGACTTGTATTTCCGTCGAAATTTTATGAAAGTTATTGCCCGTCGAAATTTTATGAAAGTTATTGCCCTGCCTCTAATATTATGAAACTATGTTATCTGGACGTAATTTTCTGTCAGATTTACGTATCAATATAATCTTTTTTGTAACATCTAGTTAAAATGCAGGTCAAATCAGATTTGGACCTAGTTTGTTCTGATATCATATTAAGTTCCAGATGATGATGGGATCAAAATATCTCGTTATCTGAATCTTGTGTTGTCAAAACTTTGGTGTTGTTAGATGCCTCCCATTTAAGTAGATATTCAACCTCTCTTAGAGCATCATTAGTAAGGTCTATTCCATATTCTATATTTTATATTTAAAATGTAGAAACTCATTTTGTGGAGTAGTAAGTTCTATTTCTAGTTTCAATTTTTAGATTTTCGGTCTCATTCCATCCATAGATGCTAAGGATTGGATCTCCCAATTTCTAGATTCTAAATTAAAGAAACTCATTTTGTAGAATAGTAAGTCCCAATTTGAAACTCAACTTTCCAGATTATAAATTTTATATTATTTTAATCCACATCAATTTTTTACCACACATTTTTTGGGTCCGGAACTCACTTTATCATTTCCTACTATTCTCATACAAATACAACCGAGTCTACATTTACCTTTTGTTTAAAAAAAATGGAGTTGAACGTTATTGTCATATAGTTCCGTATTAAAATATTTATGGAACGTCATTAAATAGCCTCAAACAACTCAGTAAATCATTAGCAATTAAATCATTATATGAGCTGTAATTTGGAAAAATTATTGTACGGACCGGCAGTGCACTATTTACATGCCAACTATTAGGTTGTCATGGAGATGTGTGTACGCACATATTTTTATGCAATCTAACGGTTGGAGAGTGAAATGGTACGAGTCCATTTTTGTTCACCCACAAATACTATGGTGTTTGTTCACCCTCCAATAGAAAATATACACGTGGCATCTTCATCCAAACAAAACCATCTTGCAAGTGGTTTTGTTCACCAACCAAGGTGGTTTTGACTTTGAAAATACTACGTGTGCATTTTCTATTGAAGGGTGAACAAACATCATAGTATTTGTGGGTGAACAAAAATGGACTCGAAATTGTATACTACACGCGTCGGGACCATACAATATTTTTTTCTGCATTTGAACTGATCCATTAAATGCTCCATTTAAATCTTTATTTTCCAATTACGAGACTTTCACTGTATAAATTGCATTTGAACTGCAGTTAAATGGGGCTTTATTTAAAACAATAATACTAAGTTTACACCACCTATATGGTCCCTCGCTTCTCCGATGGATATCGGTCATACGACGATTGTAACCTCTTTGGTTGTAAGAGGGTTATAGACATAGCAAAGTCCTATTTAAAATAGCATTTTCTTCGGTTAAATTTTCATTTTTCAATTATGAGTCTTTTCCAACAGTCAAATTTTTTTTTTAAAAAAATTAATGAATACAGGACACATTGACATTAACGTTCCATTTCATTTTCGTTCGGAATGCCATCGACAATGGTGCCTTTCCCCCATGTATAATACTTTCATAAAGTTTCTTTTTCGTACGAATTGAAATAATATTTTTTACTGTACATAAAATTTTCTAAGAATATATGATATGGCAATACCACGTTCCCTGTATTAATGAATTTACAAACAATGTAACGGCCATGGCTGGAACTGGAAGCAAGAGTGAGATCTTCAACATTAATTTTCTACTATTCAAGTAGGACTTATTTATTGGAAAATAAGGTGGCCAATTAAAGTTTCCACGTTCCTTTTTCTCTTTATATTCTAAAAGATTGTTCGGTAGCAAAATTTACGCTTGGAAAGTCTTTGATTTGTGCAGCTCAGCACTGTTGATTCTGACCTTCCGTGATTTCGTCGTCTCTGTGGAGTGGAGGGAAGGTGGGGTGTGGATCCACCTATATAAAGAGGAAGAGTGAGTCCTCCTTCCCTACCGACATCCAACGTCTCTACTTGTTTCAGTGTCACCGCTTAACAAAGGTCAGTAACTGTTCATTATTTTTCATTTATATTACTATTCTATATAAAATCGCATGTTCAGCATTATATTTTGCTATAAATTAGTGTAAAAAAACAAATTTTGCTCAAATTATGATAAGAGCATAAAAAGAGACTACAGAAGAATAATTTTATTGATTTGCTAAAAAATTGTCCTTCTGAATGATGAATTTATTAGACACTAATTATCTCAACCCTTTCTTTAATTGCATGTAAATAAAACGTTTTTCAGAATGACGTTTTTACTATCACAATAATTTCGTTAAATTTTTTTGATGTGTACTATAGTGTAGTTTACTAGTAAATAACTTGACAGATTTGGGTTGGCTGGCAGAGAGATTCGAGAGAGAGGGAGAAAAAATGGTGAAGATCTGCTGCATTGGTGCGGGTTATGTTGGTGGTCCGACCATGGCGGTGATCGCCCTGAAGTGCCCCTCCGTCGAGGTGGTCGTGGTCGACATATCCGCCCCCCGCATCGGCGCATGGAACAGCGACCAGCTCCCCATCTACGAGCCCGGGCTCGACGACGTCGTCAAGCAGTGCCGCGGCCGGAACCTCTTCTTCAGCACCGACGTCGAGCAGCACGTCCGCGAGGCCGACATCGTCTTCGTCTCCGTCAACACCCCCACCAAGACCCGCGGCCTCGGCGCCGGCAAGGCCGCCGACCTCACCTACTGGGAGTCCGCCGCAAGGATGATCGCCGACGTCTCCACGTCCGGCAAGATCGTCGTCGAGAAGTCCACGGTCCCGGTCAAGACCGCCGAGGCCATAGAGAAGATCCTCACCCACAACAGCAAGGGCGGCATCCGCTACCAGATCCTCTCCAACCCTGAGTTCCTCGCCGAGGGCACGGCGATTAAGGACCTCTTCGAGCCGGACCGCGTCCTTATCGGCGGTCGGGAGACGCCAGAGGGGCGGAAGGCCGTGGCGGCGTTGAGGTCGGTCTACGCCCACTGGGTCCCCGGGGACCGCATAATCACGACCAACCTTTGGTCCGCCGAGCTCTCCAAGCTCGCAGCCAACGCCTTCCTCGCGCAGAGGATCTCGTCCGTCAACGCCATATCGGCCCTCTGCGAGGCCACCGGTGCGGACGTCTCCGAGGTGGCATACGCCGTTGGCAAGGACGCCAGGATCGGGCACAGGTTCCTGAACGCCAGCGTCGGGTTCGGCGGGTCCTGCTTCCAGAAGGACATACTCAACCTCGTCTACATCTGCGAGTGCAACGGCCTCCCTCAGGCCGCCAACTACTGGAAGCAGGTGATTTAGATTCGTCTCAAGACATTTTATTTTATGGTGTCCTAAACATACCTCTAAATTGCTAATATTGTTGAGACAGGTGATCAAGATCAACGACTACCAGAAGAGCCGCTTCGTGAACCGGGTCGTGTCGTCCATGTTCAACACCGTGTCCGGCAAGAAGATCGCGGTGCTCGGGTTCGCGTTCAAGAAGGACACCGGCGACACCAGGGAGACCCCCGCGATCGACGTCTGCAAGGGGTTGTTGGGGGACAGGGCGACGGTCAGCGTCTACGATCCGCAGGTCACCCGGGAGCAGATCGGGAGGGACCTGGCAATGAACAAGTTCGACTGGGACCACCCGGCCCACCTGCAGCCGCCGATGAGCCCGACCGCAGAGAAGCAGCAGGTGAGCGTGGCCTGGGACGCGTACGAGGCGGCCAGGGGCGCGCACGGGGTGTGCATTCTGACCGAGTGGGACGAGTTCAGGACGCTGGACTACGAGAGGATCTACGGGAGCATGCAGAAGCCCGCGTTCGTCTTCGACGGGCGCAATGTGGTCGACGCTGCGAAGCTCAGGGAGATCGGGTTCATCGTGTACTCGATCGGGAAGCCACTCGATGAGTGGCTCAAGGACATGCCTGCCGTGGCCTAATGCCTAATGCCTAATGCTAATGGGGGAGCGAACAACTGCATATCAGATTTTATCATTCATATAATTTCTTCTTTAATTTTTACATGTTACGATGGTTTTACGATACTTTTGTCAAATCTACTACACTTCTACTATACTATGTATGATGCAGCAAAATGTTACCAAGTTGTTTTTCATATATGAACTTTTATTTTAATATTTTTTTTCACATTCTTACACTTCTTTCTCACATGTGGTACTTTTTCCAGCTGATAATTTTTTTTTTTGATGATTTTGTTGGAGTTTTTTCTTTGATGTGGGGAAGGTTTTCCTCTTGCATGACTAAAAAAAAAATAGTCCCATATTGAAAAATATTTCAATTGGGTATCTCAATATAATACAATGTGGGTGTTGAGAGATGCACGTGGGTGGTGGCCCAAGGGTGGGGGTCATGTGGGATGTTTTCCTAGGAGGATTAAGGCTAAACTCCTCAAAGAAAGCATTTAAGTTTTTTGTCACTCTCTTGGAAAAACCTTATTAGGAGCTATGACTCAGACTCGGACACAAAGTGGCATTTTGTTGGCGCACTTTGCACTTAGGGCTAGGCGCGGGCGATGCGCGGCTATCCGCCGGCAATGCGCGGGCTATGCGCGGGCTATGCGCAGCTATGCGTGCATGCACTGCTGCGCGTTGTCGTGCACGGGCCGCTGCGTTGTTGGCTTATGCGCACGGGA
Organism: Iris macrosiphon; assembly: GCA_036927795.1. Lineage (NCBI taxonomy): Eukaryota > Viridiplantae > Streptophyta > Magnoliopsida > Asparagales > Iridaceae > Iris > Iris macrosiphon. The sequence goes on from JAYESA010000020.1 coordinate 39,518,557, forward strand.
GCAGTTGTTGAGTTGCTGCGCGCATATGCGCAAAGAGCGTAGTTAGTGCATAATTCCACTGATTGCGGGATTTGGAATACCAATCCTTATTTTTGGGAGTTGGTATTTTAGTCCCACATCGGCTGGGAGTGGAGATAATTTTTCACCATTCTCTATAAATAGAGCCCCCCATACCTCCTTTTGGAGAGAGACTGAAAAGGCTCAAAGAGGAGTCCAGGGAGTCCGTTTGAGCCACACACAGAGGTGACTACGAGCGTTTCAAAAAAAAATTTGTGAACTTGCTGACTCCTAGGAGCAGATCGTCGATAGAGACGAATCTTGTTTTGACCAACGGTGGTCTTCACTACCCCAGCAAGAATAATTTTTATTATATCTTCTTATTCTCGTTGTAAACATTCTATCCAAATTGCAACTGTATTTGCAAGGAATAACGTGCTTTGGTTCTTGAGTTCTGTGATCCAGCAGTAGTTGTAATCGGCTATTATATTATATTATATTATATTATATTATATTATATTATATTATATATATATATATATATATATATATATATATATATATATATATATATATATATATATATATATATATATCTTCGTTGGCATCGAGTTCTTCAGAGGACAAACTTGTTTGCTAGAACTTCTGAGTCTCGATTACAACTTCAGGATTAAACAGAGGGTAGGCTGTAAAGTTTACTGGAACCTATGTCCTAGCCTAGTTCTGCCATCTTTTGATTAAGCCTCGGGACTAACAATCTCAAAGCAAGATCCGAGTAAGATAGAGAACTTTCGTTCAAGTCTTCTTTGGCACAAGTTTGCTCAAACTTGAGAAGATTGACGGGATACACTTCAATCATTTGGATGAGGAAGGAGTCATCTGTCAAATGATGGACGTGTGTAGACAGATCCTGGATCAACCATTCCTGAGGATGGAGGAGAATTTGCACTGGAGACGCACTGTCACTCTCCGTTTTCGATATAAGTATTTAGAACGTAGTATTTTTTGCTTGCATGATAATTAGGTTGCATGGAGACTAGACCCATTCTTTGGTTTTATTTGGTTCATGGTTTATTTATGTTGTTGGGTTTGGTCATGAGTTGAGCACATGGTTTAAACCTCAACCCTAACATATATAACCCAACATCTTTCTCTCTCTTCATTCATTCTTCACTTTTTTTCTCTTTCTTCTTCATTAAGACAAGTACATCTTGCATAAGAATAAAAAAACATGACATTTTCATTTCTTTGATTTTGCTTGTATAATATTAGTCTAATATGTGTACATTATGATTCTAAGCATGTTTAGTACTTGAGTTTTTGGTTTTGATGGATGCTTTTGATCTATTAAAACTTGGTATTTTAGAAAATCAGTTGTTCCTTGTGATAGAGCATTCAATTCTAGGTATTTTAGTTTTTGGTTCACTTGATTTGTAGTTAAAATAAAGATTTTATGAAGAAAATAAGTTTTTGGGTTCTTGAGCTTTTCTTATGGTGTTCTTGAGGTTCTGGGACAATGCAGTCTATGCACTGGGAGGCCATGCAGTAGAGATGCCATATGGCTGAAGCTCCCTCCGCAACCCCTTCGCAGCTTGCAGATCTCTTGTGATGCGCATGACTGTTTGCATGCGCACTCTGAGCCATGCGCCCAAACAAGCCAAGCAATAGATCTTACTTTGGGCCTGATCCTTATCACGCCCTGTAAAACCCCTAATTCTGAAAATCGTATTATTATTTATTTATGGTAATTATGAGCTAAGTAGAGAAAATAGATTTTATTCTCAGGTATGGAGCATTTAAAGGATTTATGAAGCTATTATAAATTATATTCCATGTAGAAGACTCTTTGGACAATTGCTACCTTAACCGTATACACCAATACCCTATCCATATTTTCTATAAATAAATAGGTGTATATATATATATATATATATATATATATATATATATATATATATATATATATATATATATATATATATATATATATATATATATAGTTTTTAATAAGAAAAAGAAAAGAATAGAAAATAGAATTTCCTATTGGATCAAACTCGCAACCCGTTAACCACACACCCGCGCGTAAAGTAAGGAAATAACAGTTCACCCCGCATAAACAGACAACAGCAACCCACTCACCCCACCGCGTATACTTTTCCGCGCGTAAACCGAAGCAGCAGTATCAAAACCATCGCTTATTTTATCCTGCGTAAATTCTTTCGTTCACCGCGCGTAAAACCCAAACCATAACCATTAGGGGAAGAAAATATCAGCAACAGAAGTAAAACCCAATTTTGCTTTTCTTTGCTTTCCTATACGTGTAAGTTTCTCATTCCACCACTCCTTAAAAATCTCCTCAACCGCACACCTAAACCAATAAAAGGAAAATAACAGTGGCAATAGTTTCTTAACCATTAAGTAAATTCCACCGCCTCCTTATTCCTATATATAATCACAAACTCTCAAAACCCTAACCCACTTCTTCTTACTACAACTTAACATTGTTGGAACGCTTGCACTATACAGGACTTTTGCTTGGCAAGTATACCTTGCCACTGTACAATTATTTACATTCAAGTTGATATATGCATGTTTAATTCTGCCTATATAGATATTTATTTTTGTAAATTTTGGACCTATTTATGAGACCACCCAGTTTTAGGGAGCATCAGTAGGTTCATTGGCCGTGACACAGTTGCTACACTATTTGTGAGTCTCATATAGACCTCGGACTACGTATCGGGTTGGCTTTCTGTACGTAAGTGTCGTGCGTTAGGGGTAACTGCTGATAGAAACTTTGTATGCTAGTAGATCTGGCAGTTATTTAAAGGATTTATCATGTCATGGATATGGCATGTTTAGAGCATGGGGTGGGAAGAACAATAAGTAAAGCATTTGGGCTCCTTTTCACTTTTTCCTGTACGTCCGGATTCTCCACCGGAGAAACGGGTGATGATGACCACTATATATTACTGGCGGCCTCTGCCGTTCAAAAGACGACATGCTTTGAGGCCCCTGATTCTCCGAGAGGGTCACGCCAATCCCATATTTTTAGCCAGATAGCCCACTTGGTGGAAAGTTGTTCTCAAACTGCATTCACTTAGACGGTTAGGCGAACCATTGGATGTTTATATTTTAGTACTTATTGACATATTTTTATGTATCTTGTTACGTCCTTCTGAGGACCTGGTCCCTTTCCATATATGGACGAGCAGGTGTACCCACAGGAGTACGGACCGGGACCTGACTCCACTTACCAGGATGAGGAGATCTTACCCTCAAAGTATCTGTGATTATTGTCACTGTTTAGAGATTTTGTTGCTACCCCTCGGGATAGTCATTTTGTAGTGTATTTGTTTCCACCCGATTATCCGACTTACTACACAACTTGGATATTCAGATGATATTTTTAGCTCTTATTTCCTACCGATTATTTGTGCTGTGGATGAGATATAGATTCTGTGAGACTTGTTGTGACAGTATATTACCACTGATGGATTGAATGTTCATATACAGCGTACGTGTGTATATGTCACGCCCCAATCCCAAAATACCGAGGGACTAGACACGTGGCAATGGCCAGCAGTACGCACCGATGGACAACCCAATTTAATGGATCCATCAGGGCATACTTAAGCTGTAAAATCAAGTCTACGATAATCATGGCACAACTAATCTCATCCACACATGGTATAAAATATGATCCACAGAATAAATAAGGAATGTAAATCATCAGCTAGTCTCAACAAAATGCTTCGGGGAACAACCCGATAAATATCTGATACAATTGTTCAACAGACCAGAAATAAATGACTGAAATAAGTAAATAAATACTGAGCATGAAACATGGATGCTCAGGAGAAGTCTTCATCTAACACCTCATCCTCGGATGGCGGTACAGCTCCTGAATCAGCTCCTGCAGCGGTCCCGTATACCTCGGGATAGGTCTCGTCCTCAAATCCTGGGGACATAATCCGGATCCAGGTCCTCAGGGGACATAGCAAGGTACAAGAAAGCTCATGCCAAAATAAATGCAGTGCAGAAAATAAATAGAATAAATAGGGCAAGTAAGTAACCATCTAAGTGAAAATACAAGTGAGAGCATCACGAGTACTCAGGCTGAGCCACTACAAGCTCTGTGTCGGAGAGCCGGTAGCGGTAATAACCAGTAGTGGGTCTAGCTCTGCTCCGAGAGTCTACGACCTCTCATTAATAGAAGATATATATATATAACAGCCTGTAGCCTGTGTGTCTCTCCCCACCCAATGTAACCACGCATATCATGACCACAACGTCTCATGTCCATGTCAAGCGGGATCATAGCTAATGCAACAAGTCATAATATATCTATGAATATAGTATCTCTGTCAAGTCCTGTATCCTATACAGAATCACCACGAATATCTCGGGAAGATCCTGTCTCATGAGGAGTGTCAAGTGTCCTGGGTCAAAGTGTACTTGGTAAGACAAGTACGAGAATATAAAGTGTCACGAATGTCCATCTCTAGATGACAGTACCCAACACCGCGTACAGTGTTGGCACCCGACTAATAATCGGACGCTAAGTACGTCACACGGTCCTAGGTTAAGCATGCACAGCAATATAATGAAGCAAGGAAAATATGTAACAATACTGCAGAGTTTGGCAAAGTACACTTGCCTGGGGTTCTGTTGCTGGTATGAATCAGAGTCCAAGTCACAGTCCAAATAGCCTATGTATTACAAATTTATCACGTCAAAAGATAATTTATTTTAATTTATTTAATTCTGGAATAATTACTCTAAAATTCTATTTTAATCTTATTATTCTGATTTTTATGTTAATTCCTAAATTTTGTCCAAAGAAACTAAATTTTATCAACTCGAGACTCATTGCACGCAAATCGAGGCGATATGTTGACCAAAAAGTCAACCATCACAAACTCGACTTTCATACATGATTTCCTGTAGATTTCAGCATCAAAAACATACTGGAATTTATGGCTCGTCCGAATTCAAATTCGTTTGGGAATTATGGCACATACAAATTTTGTATTGTGCACTGATGGTTAAATACTAACCTAGAAGTTCTACAGAATTAAAAGTATGTAAATACTTCAAAATAATTCTGGGAAAAATATATGTCAATTATATCGACATTATCTTTCCGAAACTTTAAACGGTTCATGATTCTGATTCTGGGTTCTCCCGAAATTACAAAAATATCGAAACACGTCTATTTTGGACATGCTGTGCTCTACGAATTTTCCAGAATTTAATAATCATAATTTTGTAAAAAAAATTATATAATCAGAAAGCTAACCTCAATATCGTTCTAACGCAAGAAACTATGCCTCGTTTGGAGTCCGGAGCTATGCGCAATGGCTTCTGGAAGATGAAGGAACCCTAGATGGCAATTCTCCAAAATCTCTCTCTAAAAAAATAATGGGATAATTAGGGTTATAATAATATATATATATATAGGGATGTTGATAGGGTGACACGTGTCATGATTTGATTGGATGATTTTTGTTATATTATTTGTTTTTTTTTATTTGCCTTTATCAAAATATTATTTAAGTCGTTTTAAATCTAAATAACTCAAAATAAACATTAAAAATAATCATTAAAATTTGAAAAAATTACAGAAAATATATTTTGAACCTAAAAACCCTAAAAAATATTTGGGATAATTATATATTCATAGATTTTCTACTATAATTAGGAGAAGCTCTAAAAATTAGTTTTGCCATAAAACTAAAAATAAATACTAACATTATTCCAAAAATTCTGAAATAATTTCAGAAAATATATAATAATATTATAAACCTTAAAAAATAACGTGGGTCCATTCTATGTTCCTGGGCTTGCACCATAAATTCTACAAGTCCTAAAAATTAGTTATTAGTCTAAATAACTCCCAATAAATACTAAAAATACTTAGAAAATTCCCAAAAACTTCTAGAAAATATATTTTATTATTTAGAACCTAAAATAAAAGTTTGGAATATTTTTAATTATATTTGAATCTAAAATAAATTCTTAAAAATCCTAGAAAATTACAGAAAATTATGAAAAATCCAAATTAAAATTTTCTGAAAAATCAGGGGGTTACAATCTACCCAACTTATAAAAATTTCGTCCTCGAAATTAAAACTAAGCCATGGTAGAAGTCAAGGATGGTATAAGATTTGTATTGGTTAAAATGTAAGGCTAGGTTTAACGGAGTGGACGATGTTGCACGTTGCACATTCCAAAAATCATGGAAGAAATTCATATGAGTGAAAATAGGTTTTTTCGTGTGTTATGTCCAATAGTGTGGACACCTAAATGCTATTTTGCATAAAAGCGCCCAACAATTGAAACGTTGCACAAAGATGAAAATTGGAGGATGGGCATGTCTAGGACAAGGTGTAGAATTTGTAGGAAGGCAGTGACTAGGGAAGTGCTCCAATTATCGAAGCAATGGTAAGACGCACCGAGGGATACCATGTTGTAAAACTAAATGAAAAATGTCGTGTTCTATTCCTAAGTGGATTCGAGCTAGCCTCAGTCTCACTATCTAAGCCAAGTAGGTCTACTTCTTAGGTGAGAGGGTTTCACAATCCAGCCAACTTAAGACAATGTCGTCCTCAAAATTAAAATAAGGCATAATTTGTTAATCCTTCATGTACATAAGGCAAGTCAATCGCAATCTCCTTGCGACAATTAAAATCCTAATCATATCCATAGCAATCACTCTAGGTTAAGATGACCACTGATCCAATCAAATTCAACCTATGGTTATCTCTTCTCGCTTTTTCAAATTATCCATATCCAAATTTAAATTAAATCCATATATCATCTTCAAGATTTAAATACGCATATCAATTTTATCTCACGATCTCCAATTATCATAATCTCCTCTAGAAGTAATTCGAGTCCATTATTATTCATATTTTCACTTATAAATTTTTGTATGCTTCAACTTCTTAAATTCCATTCACATCCTTAATATTTCAAATAGGTAGTCCAACCATCAAGTTTTTATTTTAACTCAAATCATCAAATTGAAAAAATAGTTTAAATGCAGTCCACCATTGTTCAAGTCTGAAATTCCATCTTTTTATCCTCTAAATTTCAAGTTGATGATTTTACCTTCATTGTTTAAATCATGTACTTAAGGTATAAATATCGGGTCCTCAATATCAATTCATTAATCCTCATCATCTTAGTCATTCTTCTAAAATTCTCAAAATTAAAATGGCTTGAACCTCTCCCAATTTAATCTTACTCGATCACAATCTAAAAAAATTTTCTCTCGAGTTGATAATGCACTACTACCCAACTTAGAATTTATCCATCTATCACATAAGGCTATATACCTTAAGAGATGTAAACCCCCTGAATTTTCAAATTATTAAATCTTGGATTTTTTCCCAATTTTCTAGAATTTTTTGAGAATTTTCTGAAATTAAAATCAAGGTTTTAATTAATAAATAATTTTTAATTGTTAATAAATAATATTAAAATGTCATGGAAATAAAATTTTTGGGTGTAAAATGAAAAACTGGACTTAGGGTAATTTTTCTAAATTTTTCTAGGCCTCAGACCTATTTTTAAATGCCTAAAAACTATATTTAATTAATTAATTAATTAACTGATTATTTATTATATTTATTTATTTATTTATTTATTTTTTCCCTTTGGGCCCGGCCCAGCCCAGTGGGCCGAGCCCAGCAGCCAGCCCGTTCCTTGCGGGTCGGGAGGGTCTGCCCAGACCCGTTAGCCGCCCGACCCGACCCGGAGGCCTCTCTCCCCCAGTCCCCTCTCCGCCCGCGTTCACCGCCGCCCTCCGCGCGCAGCGCCGCCCTCTCCGCACCACGCAACCCCCCTCACTCCGCCGTGCTCGGCCTCCCCCTAACCGCCTCCTCCCCTATTTAAACTCCCCCCTTCTTCTTCTTCCTCCTCCTTCACCCTAACCCTAACCCTAACTCCGGCGATCGGCTCCGGCCTCCTTCCCCGCGCCGGAACCCCATCCTCCTCCCTCAGCCTCCGTCGCCCTCCTCCAGCGCCTCGCCGCCCTCGCAGAACCCCGTCGCCGTCGCCTCCAGCCGCCTCCCCCTCTTCTTCCCCGACGACAGCAGCCGCAGCGCCGCCCTGGGCCGCCCCGCGCCGCCGCCTCCGCCCGAACGCTGCGCCGCCCTCCGCCGCAGCACCCTCGGCCTCTCCGCCGCCGTGCCGACCACCGGCCACCACCGCAGCGTCCCCAAAACCCTAACCCTAGCCCTAATTCTCCTTCCCGTGTCCGACACGAGTCGGATTCGACTCGACCCTAATTTTCGGGTCCCCTTCAGGTGCGTGTAACTTTTTGTTCGTAGCTCCATTTTCAATTCCGCAAATTGCGTTGTGAAGCCTGTATGACCCTCTCGGTGCCCGGATAAACCGTTCGGGGCATCGCGTCCTGTGGTGATCGCACACCGCGATCCTAAAACAGAAAAAACCAGACCCTGTTTTACCCCGGAACTGAGTGCGCCCCGCCAAACGGGACGACTTGGTCGTGTGCGGTCTTCACAGATACGTGCGCGTCATCGATACGGACGTGTGAGATTTTGTGGAAGCTGATTCGGGTGTGCGTGCACACCGGAATCAAAGCGTATCCGCGGACATCGTCCCGTATCCGACTTTTCGGCATTTTGTCCTAACTTCTTGTACACTCGTCAGATCGAGACGAAACTTGCACCATCGGACTCGTAGCGATACGCTGGTCCTGTGGGTCAAGTTTGGTTCGATTCTGAGAACGTTGACGAAATCGCGTGTCGTGGGCCCCACAGGCCCCGCTCGACGGGCGATTTTGTGTTCGGCTCATCGGAATCCAAATCTGGAAGTTCCGTTAGGTTCGTATCAGCGTTCCTGACCTGTTAACACTAAGTTTGGTGAATTTGGAGACCGTTGACCCGGACACATTTTTCGGTGCAAAGCGGGTCCACCGGCGGACCCCGTTTTGACCCGAAACTGTCGTTTTTGTCCTTGTCTCCAAATTGGACCCAAGGACAGGCGTTTCTAGCTATTTGACATCTTCTGAGCGTGATGGTAATATCTATTTCAGCTTTTGGACTCATCTCTGGAAATTTCTCCAAGAACCAATTTAATCAGATCCAAACAACAGGCAAGTACCTGCACTTCAAGTTAAATCTTTATATTGTGATAATTAATTCTCTGCTTTACTAGTACCCTTGATGATTACACCTAGTATTAGAAATGCTGGATTTTATGTCTTGAATATTGGAGTTCATGTCTTGTTTTTCATGTCGGGTGGGAGAATACTAGAAGGCATGTAGTTTACCCTTTCCCCTGCCATGTTTAATAGCTGTTGGTACGCGACTGTACCTCAGCCGGATCTGGATTTTCCCTGTTTAATAGCCGTTCATGACGGCCGGATTAGCCTTATAAACCCCTACATGCCAACTATGTATTCTAAAAACAAACACAAGTTCATACAGATAGTTTCTGGTCATGTTATATTTCTTGCTGACTGTTGTAGTTCACTTCCTGTCTTATTTATTTCTGTTTTCTCATATTCCTGTTTATAGCATTAACTCTGAGATATTGATGTTCTTTTATGCAGTTTCTCAACATGATATTCATTTTAATTGTCATAAATATTTAGTTCAATCTTGTTGTGCACTGTGTACTTTGCTCCTTTCCTGACTGGATCTGTTGATTTAGGCGATGATGAGGACCTTGCCCCTACATATTATGGTCCCTATGAGGGTACAGATGATACTTATGAGGAGCCAGATCCCACCCAGGAAACCCCTGCTGCAGAGTAGCTAGCAGTAGCTATCTTTTATTTCTGTTTCTTATCTTAGTAATCGGGTTTGTCCCCGATTTCATTCTGAATTTCTGTACTAAAATATTTGAATCTGTTGTCGTATTTATTTCAGTTGCAATCTTAAGTTTCTGTTCTCATTATTATCTTGCCTATGTTAATTTTGAATGAGCTAGTTTAGTAAATCTGAAATTGACCTAGACAGCGTACTACCGCCGACTCTGCGGCGTAGGCTGGACGTACCCACGCACTCGTGCCCGAATTTTTGGGTGCGGGTCGTGACAAGAGAATATTCCTTAATATGTTTACTCATGTCATTCAATCCTCGAACTTTAATGCCGACCATATCACATATGATATGTCCTTAATTACGAATAATGATCCTCAAGTATGTGATCGGCCTATGGGGTATATCTAGTATTCTCTGTGTATCAATTTATACCAAGCACGAGATTTCATCTTTCTGAAATAAGGGAAGACGGAGACCAATAATAAAGAGTTCAAGGGCAGCGTAATAGAATAAAAGTATTAGGATCAAGGCGTTTAAAGAATTCAATTGGGAATTGTCAAAGCAGTTGTGGATTAAAATTCTATTTTGGTAATCCTTTGTTCGCCTGCTCGTATTAGTACAGTTATGTAACCGATACGATATGTCAGACATGTCTAGGGCAAGTATATTCGTCTACTAATCACTACATATCTCAATCCACATAAGGTTTTATTGCGAGGGCGAATCAAGCGCACTATGGTTGATCAGACCGTAATACACTGATTCTGAAATGTATTATTGTGGGCCTCCCCAATAATACATGTCATGAACAAGCTCGATAAAGAATAATCTTGCAAAACTAGGCTATAAAATAGCACAATAAGTCAAGGTAGTATATAAAATATAAGCACACTAGATGATGATGAAAGGAGGTACAAATTATTCAAGTTCACAAAACGAACAAAATGAGCAACAATAATAAAAGACTCTACAATCTCTACAGTTATCATACAACCTCCTTGTCTAAGTTGCTAGTCGACCCAATAGGGCATGAACCTCTAAATTCTATTGTCTGAATAAACACTGTCATCTTATGCTAGCATACAATTATTGCCATTCAATTACACTATCTCGATGGGTCAAGTGGACTATGTGGTACTAGGTTGTGAAGCATACTACCTAACTTATAAGAATTAAACTACTACTGTGACAGTCTTAAGAGGATCCTGCAAATAACCTTGCACATATAAAATAGAATAGAAACTCTTATTAGGATATATGAGGAAAGATCTTGGTACTTATTAGGGTCTCCTATTGCATTATATAGGTAAGGGTCACCTTAAGTCTTAATCATAGTCCTCATAGAACATGTGTCAATAGCGAGAATGGAAAGGTTATTAGTCTCAAGGGAAAGGGAATATAACTTGTATCGAGGTGGGGGTACAAATTACGTGATTTAATACTAAGGGATAATCATCGGGTCACAATCTACAAGATTAACTCAAACTTATCGAACTCTAACTACCAAACACAAAATTTTCAAATTCAAGACTACAGCTATAATCCTAGCAAACTATGGGTCCTTAACAAGAAATAAAATTACTTGGCCTACTATTAGAAGTGTCAGGTGGCACGAATTGAAAGACGGAGAAAAGAAGAACATATTTTAGTCGTTGCGCATTAGCGAACGTTAAGGTCGCAGACGAACAACGTATGAAATTAAAATATGAGGCTCTAGATAATATCATAGTTTTCTAAGGTGAAGGTGGCGAGCAATTCTCCGTGTTTGAGGTATGATCTCATGGGGAATGTCATACTCGTTGCTCTGGGCTTCCTGAGGTACTGTCTGCTAATATCACGACAAGAACCTATATCCTAACACTATCTCACTATGCACACTAGGTTCTGTTCTAATATTCGATCTCAGATTTCTATTGGTTCCTCAAAACTGGGGTCAACCACTAGGGTCAAACATTAGGGTCCAATCTCTAACTAGCTCTTAGCAGTGCCTATACTACTCTTAGGTCATTCATGACTATAACAAGAAATAATGGTAAATTATTCTATAGGTAAGGGACGCTAGGGTTCATTAAGCGTTCTACTTAGGGGTGTGTCAATATCCTAGCTATACTTTTAGTAGGAAGGTTACCCTACCTATCATTCTATCAACCGGGACTTCTATATTCTAGGAGAAGGCTATACTTAAGGAACTAATGAGAAGGCACATGAATCAAGCATGATGCAATTATTCAACGGAATAGATTGGAAGGAGGATGAGTCATAGTCAGTTGTGGATAAGATCCTATACTCTAATCCTAGGTGTAGGCTTGCTCGGTTTCTAAGTTAAAACCGAATGATTTAGTCGTAGACCTGCATGGGCCACCACAAAAACCATGTCACGTCCCAGTCCCAAAATACCGAGGGACTAGACACGTGGCAATGGCCAGCAGTACGCACCGATGGACAACCCAATTTAATGGATCCATCAGGGCATACTTAAGCTGTAAAATCAAGTCTACGATAATCATGGCACAACTAATCTCATCCACACATGGTATAAAATATGATCCACAGAATAAATAAGGAATGTAAATCATAAGCTAGTCTCAACAAAATGCTTCGGAGAACAACCCGATAAATATCTGATACAATTGTTCAACAAACCAGAAATAAATGACTGAAATAAGTAAATAAATACTGAGCATGAAACATGGATGCTCAGGAGAAGTCTTCATCTAACACCTCATCCTCGGATGGCGGTACAGCTCCTGAATCAGCTCCTGCAGCGGTCTCGTATACCTCGGGATAGGTCTCGTCCTCAAATCCTGGGGACATAATCCGGATCCAGGTCCTCAGGGGACATAGCAAGGTACAAGAAAGCTCATGCCAAAATAAATGCAGTGCAGAAAATAAATAGAATAAATAGGGCAAGTAAGTAACCATCTAAGTGAAAATGCAAGTGAGAGCATCATGAGTACTCAGGCTGAGCCACTACAAGCTCTGTGTCGGGGAGCCGGTAGCGGTAATAACCGGTAGTGGGTCTAGCTCTGCTCCGAGAGTCTACGACCTCTCATTAATAGAAGATATATATATATAAAATAGCCTGTAGCCTGTGTGTCTTTTCTCACCCAATGTAACCACGCATATCATGACCACAACGTCTCATGTCCATGTCAAGCGGGATCATAGCTAATGTAACAAGTCATAATATATATATGAATATAGTATCTCTGTCAAGTCCTGTATCCTATACAGAATCACCACGAATATCTCGGGAAGATCCTGTCTCATGAGGAGTGTCAAGTGTCCTGGGTCAAAGTGTACTTGGTAAGACAAGTACGAGAATATAAAGTGTCACGAATGTCCATCTCTAGATGACAGTACCCAACACCGCGTACAGTGTTGGCACCCGACTAATAATCGGACGCTAAGTACGTCACACGGTCCTAGGTTAAGCATGCACAGCAATATAATGAAGCAAGGAAAATATGTAACAATACTGCAGAGTTTGGCAAGGTACACTTGCCTGGGTCCTGTTGCTGGTATGAATCAGAGTCCAAGTCACAGTCCAAATAGCCTATGTATTACAAATTTATCACGTCAAAAGATAATTTATTTTAATTTATTTAATTCCGAAAAAATTACTCTAAAATTCTATTTTAATCTTATTATTCTGATTTTTATGTTAATTCCTAAATTTTGTCCAAAGAAACTGAATTTTATCAACTCGAGACTCATTGCACGCAAATCGAGACGATATATTGACCAAAAAGTCAACCGACACAAACTCGACTTTCATGCATGATTTCCTATAGATTTCAGCATCAAAAACATACTAGAATTTATGGCTCGTCCGAATTCAAATTCGTTTGGGAATTATGGCACATACAAATTTTGTATTGTGCACCGATGGTTAAATACTAACCTAGAAGTTCTACAGAATTAAAAGTATGTAAATACTTCGAAATAATTTTGGGAAAAATATATGTCGATGATATCGACATTAGCTTTCCAAAACTTTAAACGGTTCATGATTCTGATTCCGGGTTCTCCCAAAATTGCGAAAATATCGAAATACGTCTATTTTCGGACATGCTGTGCTCTACGAATTTTCCAGAATTTAATAATCATAATTTTGTAAAAAAAATTATATAATCAGAAAGCTAAACTCAATATCGTTCTAACGCAAGAAACTAGGCCTCGTTTGGAGTCCGGAGCTATGCGCAATGGCTTCTGGAAGATGAAGGAACCCTAGATGGCAATTCTCCAAAATCTCTCTCTCTAAAAAAATAATGGGATAATTAGGGTTATAATAATAATATATATATATATATATATATATATATATATATATATATATATATATATATATATATATATAGGGATGTTGATAGGGTGACACGTGTCATGATTTGATTGGATGATTTTTGTTATATTATTTTTTTTTTTTGATTTGCCTTTATCAAAACATTATTTAAGTCATTTTAAATCTAAATAACTCAAAATAAACATTAAAAAATCATAAAAATCTGGAAAAATTACAGAAAATATATTTTGAACCTAAAAACCCTAAAAAATATTTGGGATAATTATATATTCATAGATTTTCTACTATAATTAGGAGAAGCTCTAAAAATTAGTTTTGCCATAAAACTAAAAATAAATACTAACATTATTCCAAAAATTCTGAAATAATTCCAGAAAATATATAATAATATTATAAACCTTAGAAAATAACGTGGGTCCATTCTATGTTCCTGGGCTTGCACCATAAATTCTACAAGTCCTAAAAATTAGTTATTAGTCTAAATAACTCCCAATAAATACTAAAAATACTCAGAAAATTCCCAAAAACTTCTAGAAAATATATTTTATTATTTATAACCTAAAATAAAAGTTTGGGATATTTTTAATTATATTTGAATCTAAAATAAATTCTTAAAAATCCTAGAAAATTACAGAAAATTGTGAAAAATCCAAATTAAAATTTTCAGAAAAATCAGGGGGTTACAGTATATGATTTCCAGATATTGGAGTTCGTATATATACGACTGGGCATGTTACGTATTCCTAGTCCTACGTATTTTGGGACTAGGGCGTGACATGTTTTTGGTGGTGGCCCATGCAGGTCGAAAATATATTGTCTTGGTTACGTAACTGTATCAAACAAGCCTGTGTTTAGGAATAGAGAATAAGGATCTCATCTACACTTGACTAAAACCTCATTCTTCTTTAAGTTTTACGCCAAAAACCCTTACCCATGTTGGCGTAAAAAGCCAAATGACTGTCTTGTTTGCATAAAAAGCCAAAGCTATGATTACCTACTTAAGTTACAGAAGATTTTCTATTTTACGCTGTAGTTATGTCTACTTTACGCTGCAGTTATAATAACTGCTAACCACGTTCCAATATTGTTTCTAAATTCTGCATAAAAGACGACATATAAGCTACATAGATAAATATCCAGCGTAAACCTAATGATTTCTGAAACCAGCGTAAATAGCTTGATTAGGCGTAGTGAGCGTATTATCACAGTCTTAGCTTTAGCTTTCTCAGTCATGACCAATTAAGAACCAAATCTCGTGCATTAAATGCAGAGATATGCCTCGAGTCCTGTGCAGAAATAGCTTTTTGACTTAGCGTCTGATTTTGTCTCATCTTGAGCGTAAAACTCATTCCTGTAGATAGCGTATGCAGAAGCCCCAACTTTTCTTCCTCATTGGAAGCGTAAAAACGACTTTGTATTAAAAATATATCGCTAAAACGACAAAACCTGGGTCTCTGTGCAAGTCATCATCACAGCCGTCCTCTCGATCATCGTACAGTACTTTTGTCAGATGTCAGGTGTCACCACCCCATTTTCAGATCCGGATATATTTTTTTATTTTTAATTTAGTTAATTGTGTATTATTTATATTTAATTATATTTATATTTAATTAGTGATTGTATTATATTTTTATTGATTGTTTTAGGACTTTGGCTAGCC
This sequence comes from Iris macrosiphon, assembly GCA_036927795.1. Classification (NCBI taxonomy): domain Eukaryota; kingdom Viridiplantae; phylum Streptophyta; class Magnoliopsida; order Asparagales; family Iridaceae; genus Iris; species Iris macrosiphon. The sequence continues at coordinate 39,534,320 of JAYESA010000020.1, forward strand.
TGGACCCATGTCAGACCCTAGTGGACCCATGTCTGACCCAGCCCACACCCTTGTGAGACTTATTTTTGGGTTTAGAATATTTATTATATTTTTAGTGGGTTAGTTGGAGAGAATTGGAGTTAGTTTGAGTGCTTTTGGAACCCCGAAACCCAAAACCTTAGTTATGAGGGCATTTTGGTCATTGGAGAATTAGGGAACCCTTATATTTGCTTGTGGCCAGTTCCCATTGTCCCAGACCCGTGCATTTCCAGCAAGCACAGCAACTCCCCTTCCCCCCACTCTTCTTCTTCACTTCTTCTTCTTCTTCTTCTCCACTCATTTTTCTTCTTCCTTTCTCCTTCCTACTTCAAGTAAGTTCACTTTTCTTCCTTCTTTCTTTCATTCCTTCTTCTTTATGTAACCCTAACCCTAGATCTTTCCCCAACCTAGGTGGGTAGAGCCTAGATTTGGTGTTGGAGCTTGGATTTGAGGCTTGGAGCTTGTAGGAGGTGAATTTGGAGACTTTGGCTTGGGATTCCAACTCCCAAGAGGTAAACCCTAAATTTCCCCTTGTAATTACTCTTTTATAGTGTAATTAATATTTTAGAACCTTTCTAGACCCTTAGGCTACCCGTGGGAGGAAGTTGGAACTAGTTGGGTAGTGTTTGGAGACTTTAACATTAGGTTTTGTGTCAATTTCGGGTGAAATCCGAATTTGGCCCAATTTTGGATGATGCCCTAGGTTAGACGGAGCTAGGTAGACGTTGTCGGATGTCGTGAGGGTGAGAGCGTGTCTCCGTTCGGACACGGGAAGCCGCGTCGCGGAGAAACGGGCATTTCGGGCGAAATTGGGGCTTTTCGTCGTCGTCGATTCTAAGTGCGTGTGCGTTTCCGCCACGGACCTAGAATCGACGCGGGAGCATATTTTCTAGGATCTAGACATCGTTTAGGATGCGTGGGTAAATTTTGGGCCGATTCCGAGTTCGTTTGGTGTGCGTTTCAGGAGGTTTTCCGAGCCGCGCACCGCGTGTTCGTCGAAATGACCGAACGGCCATTTCGACTTGGTTTCCTCGTTTCGGGCTTGTGCGTGCGTTGGGTTAGTATCGGGGAGTGTGTGCTAGAATTCTCGGGCTATATTTTATATATTTATAGGTGTTTGGGCGTGTCGGGGCCGTTGGGCGTGCGTTGGTGAGCGTTGTGGGCGTGGTGTGTGTTGTTGTGTGTTGTGTTGTGTTAGTGTTAGTGTCTATATATATATATTTATATATATATTTGTATGTGTGTTTATGTATATATATATATATATATGTGTGTGTGTGTGTGTATGGTTGTGTGTTTGTGAGTGTGTTAGTGAGTGCTTGTGTGAGTGTGCGCTAGTGCGTAGGTGAGTGTGTGTGTGTGTGAGTGAGTGCCTATATATATATATATGAGTTTGAGTTGTGAGTATATATGTATATATATTTGTATATATATGTATGAGGGTTTGTGTGTGAGGTTGTGTGTTTGTGAGAGAGTGTGCTAGTGTGTGTGAGAGTGTGTGTGTGAGGGGTGTGTGAGAGTGAGTGTGTGTGAGTGAGGATAGATATATATATATATAGATATATATATATGTTTATATATGTGTGTATATATATATAGATGTGTGTTTATATATGTATAGATATATGTGTGTGTGCTTATGTGTGTGTGTTGATAGTGTTGTGAGTGTGTGTGTATTAGTGCGTGTGTGTGCTAGTGTGTGTGTTAGAGTGTGTAGAGAGGTATATATATATATATATATATATTATATATAGATATCTAGTTATATATATATAGATGTGTATATATATGTATATATATATATGTATATATATATAGGGGTGTGTGTGTGTGTATGTGAGATGAGAGGGGGGGGTGCCCAGCTGAAACAGGGAGCAGCAGCAGCAAAATCAGCAGCAGCAGTAGAATAGCACAGCAGCAACAGCAACATTATGCAGCAGCAGCAGCAGCAAAGGCATAGCAGCAGCAGCAGCATCTTAGGCGAGCAGCAGCAGCATTCGCAGTAGCTAGTGAGGGCGAGAAAGAGTGATATATATATATAGATATATATATCTACAGTTAGCTATATATATAGATTGTTAGATAGATTATAGATAGATAGATAACTAGGTAGATAGATATAATAGCTAGATAAATAGATATATGAATAGATATATAAGTTAGATAGATAGATAGAGATATAGATATCTAGATAGGTATTAGATATATATCTATATCTATATGTATATATATGAATACATATAGTTAGATAGGTAGCTAGATAGATACTAGATAGGTAGATGGATAATTATATAGATAGATAGGTAATTGATAGGTAGATAGTTAGGTTTCTAGATACTAGATAGGTAGATAGCTAGATACTTAGATATATCTACCTAAGATATAGATATCTATATACCCATACTTATGTATATATATCCATAGATATCTTGATAGGTAATATATATATATGTTATGATTAGGTAAGGTAATGGGTATTTGGGTATATGTGTGTGGATATATATGTATATAGGTAGATACCTACTTAGATATATATAAATATGGTAGATATCTCTACTACCTAGCCTAGATTAATAACTATGTGCATAATCAATAGCTAGATAGCTAGTTAGAGGGTTTTAGAGCGAAACCTCAATACCTTGAGATACCGAGGTATCTCGATACCTTGAGATATTCAAGGTATTGAGTTTCGAGCGGGGTTTTTGAGCATTAGCCTAGGAAATATTTTGGAGTAATTTTTATATGCTTATGTGTATATATTTATGCGTGCTAGCATAGGTTTTAGCGGGTTTAGGCGGGGTATATAGCCTAGGTTGAGGTATCGGATACCGGGGGTATCCCGGTATCTCGATTAGGCGAGTTTGTGAGTTTTCTAGCTTAATGAGCTCGGTTTGACCTAGAATTTCAGGAGCACCCTAGTTTGACCCAGACTTGACCGTAGTTGACTCGGTTGACCGCCAAAGTCAACTTTTGACCTAGTTTTGACCCAGAGTTGACTTTTTGGACCCAGAGTTGACTTTTTGACCCAGATTTCACCGGTTTGACCCGTTTGACCTAGAACGACCCTAGAAGCCTATTTTTAATTATTTTATATCTGTTTAACTCATTAGAACCCTGTTTAACCTTGCTTTTCGTATTAGGTCCTTGCGACACCGGTTCGGATCGCCAGTTGCTCAGGACGTCAGGCGAGTATATTCTCTGATAGTTTTTATTATCTGATGATTATTATGATTCAGCTTCTAGTATAGTATCATCTGATTATTCTGGCACAACACGGGACACTGATTGATATTTCTGGATTCATTTACTTGCGACACGTACATTTCATGTTTCTGGCCTCTATTCTGGAATCACTACTGGCATCACCTACAGGCATCATTCATGTTCAGGCTGGACTCATCTTGATTTGCGTGTCGGGTCTTGGATCCACTTGTATTAGTCGGGGCAGGGAAATACTCGAGTAGACATGTAAACATTCCTATCTGGCATCATCAGGAATCACTCCCTCTGGTCTAATATGGAATGATAGCAGCCGCGCACCCAGTGCGCGGTGAGTCGTACTTACCCCTAGCCGTTTACATGTCGAAACAAGTATTTCAAAGACACCGAGTTTATTCTTTATAGTCTGGACTCTCATGCATTTCTTGACTTGTCTCACTTACATGTTTCTGGACTTGACTCACTACATGTTTTTCATGCTGGACTCACTACACGTTCATGTGCACAGACTTACTCTTAGTGTAGATTTCTTGTATCTTGCAGTTATTACTATCTTGCTCTGATATCCATGCATCTTTACCTTTATGCACCAGTTATACATATTTTCTTGTTTCATACTTGCTCCATTCTCTTGCTACTTGCTATAACTGTTTTATAGTTTTTATCATTTAAATGGAACTACTGTTAGAGATGTACTTGCTCCAGTCCTGACTGGACATATTTTTCAGAGTATCCGGAGGATTGGTGTCCGACGTTTTATGGACCTGAGCCTGTCGATGGTGCAGACAGGGACCCTCTAGTTTAGGAGTGATTTCCGGGTTGGTAGCCGGGATCACGGGGACTTTGTTGTTGTTTTTATTAGCTTTTAGCACCGGATTTGTCTCCGGTTTTAGATTGAGACCTTGTTTGTATATTATTTTGGATATTGTTGTATTATTATTTGATGTTGTGGTTGTTGTAGTAGTTGTTGTTGGTTAGACTTTATAGTTGTTAGATCTCTGTGTTATCTTATCGTGCTTAGATTCGTGATTGAGTATATTGTGATTATCATTTGTTATTTGCTCCTCCGTTTGGAGTTGAGATCTTGACAGGTTGATATATTGTTTGTGTGGTTGCCCTCCTTTTGGAGAGGTCATGCCCGATTTTTGTGTGAGATTATTATTTAGTTAGTTGACCTAGACAGCGTTCTACCGCCGATGCTGCGGCGTAGGCTGGACGTACCCACGACTCAGGCCCGATTTTCCGGGTGCGGGTCGTGACACGTTTTTGGTGGCGGCCCCATGCAGGTCTCGATTCGCAATTAGTGCGCTGTCGTGGTGGTACAACAACTTAGTTGTACTGCTGCGAGCCTGCTATAGGATCTAGGATCTAGGATGAGAGTGTACTCAATCACGACTAGGAACAATTCCAATCTAATTATTCTGAAATTGCTTCTTTTGAAATATTACTGTCCTTCTTTGATGATATCGTATCTTGTGCCGTATTGACTTCTTTTGATCTATGTTCAGGATGCCTCCGAAGACACGATCTTATCGTACCGCCCCAGCAGTTGAGCTGCTACCGCTCCACTCACCACTCCTGCGGTTGAGGGAGCATCTGCTTCTCTCGGGGATCCTCCTTCACCTGTCGATCCGAGGACTACCCCAGTCGTTCCGGTGGTTCCTCCACCACTTCCTGCTCCAGTAGATGCCGCACAGTTGTTTGCGTTCTTCAGGGAGATGATGGACGCGCAGCACCGTCAGGTGGATGTGATGAGGCTGGGCATTGAGAACGCCCACCAGGTGGCCATGACGGCAGTGGATAGGGTGGCACAGATTCAGCCACAGGCAGATCAGATTCAGCATCCGAGGCCAGGCAGTATTATCGACTTTCAGAGGATGCGGCCCAAGGAGTTCCGTGGTACAGAAGGTATCCTGTACGCGGATGACTGGATAGAGCAGATTGAGGGGATCTTCAGGCTGGCACAGATTCCAGACAGCATGCAGATAGAGGCAGAGGGCAGTCAGATGTTCGACCTCGCCTTGACATGGTATCGCACAGATACGAGGATTGCGGCGCCAGGGCTTACTTGGGAGGCTTTCAAGAGGCTTTTTAAGGAGAAGTTTTTCCCAGATGTGGCACTCAGTGTTTTGGAGAGCCAGTTCGAGGCACTCGTCCAGGGGAGCATGACGGTGGACGAGTACGCAGCGGAGTTCTGTCGTTTGGGCAGATTTGTAGATGGCTTGAGTGAGGCAGCTAAGGCGAGGAAGTTTCGCAAGGGCTTGGTTATGGCGGTCAAGTCTTTGACCAGGAGCGACCGCGAGGCGACTTTTAAGCAGATAGTAGGAGATGCTCAGAGAGCAGAGGATGACTTGGAGCTCAAGTCCAAGAGAGGCAGGGATGATTCAGGCAGTGCCAGTGGTAGTGCGGGACCAGCTAAGCGTCCCTATGCGCAGAAGGCAGCGCAGCAGAGTCAGGATCAGAGAGTGCCCACTTGTGCCTACTGCAGGAAGGCAGGACACACCTGGGATGTTTGTAGGAGGAGGCTGAAGGTGTGTTTGTTCTGTGGATCCGCTGCTCACCATATGCGAGATTGCCCTACTGCACCTCCATTAGGTGGAGCACAGGATCAGAGAGTTGGAGCTAGGCCATCTGTGGCACAGCATCATGCCCCGCACCAGCAGAGGGATACACCCCAGCAGGGCAGGGCTTATGCGTTGACGGTCGAGGAGGCCGATGCTACGGATGTCGGGTTAGCAGGTCTGTCTCTTGTTTCTTCTTCCTGTCCTTTTCCATTCCTTGTGTGCTTCATTAGTACCTGTTAGATTTTCTTGTGCTGTGGTAGATAGTGTAGTAACCCTGATTGAGACTGTGATAACACGACCAGTAGGACCCTGATCTTGTGTGTTGTTTAGGTAGAATTTCTTGACTGTGATTGTTGGGGGTTTGACCTAGAGGAGTGTGATTGACTTAAATTTCGAGGATAAAATTTTCTAAGGAGGATAGGCTTGTCACCACCCCATTTTCAGATCCGGATATTTTTTTTATTTTTAATTTAGTTAATTGTGTATTATTTATATTTAATTATATTTATATTTAATTAGTGATTGTATTATATTTTTATTGATTGTTTTAGGACTTTGGCTAGCCTGGACCCATGTCAGACCCTAGTGGACCCATGTTCGACCCAGCCCACACCCTTGTGAGACTTATTTTTGGGTTTAGAATATTTATTATATTTTTAGTGGGTTAGTTGGAGAGAATTGGAGTTAGTTTGAGTGCTTTTGGAACCCCGAAACCCAAAACCTTAGTTATGAGGGCATTTTGGTCATTGAAGAATTAGGGAACCCTTATATTTGCTTGTGGCCGGTTCCCATTGTCCCAGACCCGTGCATTTCCAGCAAGCACAGCAGCTCCCCTTCCCCCCACTCTTCTTCTTCACTTCTTCTTCTTCTCCACTCATTTTTCTTCTTCCTTTCTCCTTCCTACTTCAAGTAAGTTCACTTTTCTTCCTTCTTTCTTCCATTCCTTCTTCTTTATGTAACCCTAACCCTAGATCTTTCCCCAACCTAGGTGGGTAGAGCCTAGATTTGGTGTTGGAGCTTGGATTTGAGGCTTGGAGCTTGTAGGAGGTGAATTTGGAGAGATTTGGAGACTTTGGCTTGGGATTCCAACTCCCAAGAGGTAAACCCTAAATTTCCCCTTGTAATTACTCTTTTATAGTGTAATTAATATTTTAGAACCTTCCTAGACCCTTAGGCTACCCGTGGGAGGAAGTTGGAACTAGTTGGGTAGTGTTTGGAGACTTTAACATTAGGTTTTGTGTCAATTTCGGGTGAAATCCGAATTTGGCCCAATTTTGGGTGATGCCCTAGGTTAGACGGACCTAGGTAGATGTTGTCGGATGTCGTGAGGGTGAGAGCGTGTCTCCGTTCGGACACGGGAAGCCGCGTCGCGGAGAAACGGACATTTCGGGCGAAATTGGGGCTTTTCGTCGTCGCCGATTCTAAGTGCGTGTGCGTTTTCGCCACGGACCTAGAATCGACGCGGGAGCGCATTTTCTAGGATCTAGACATCGTTTAGGATGTGTGGGTAAATTTTGGGCCAATTCCGAGTTCGTTTGGTGTGCGTTTCAGGAGGTTTTCCGAGCCGCGCACCGCGTGTTCGTCGAAATGACCGAACGGCCATTTCGACTTGGTTTCCTCGTTTCCGGCTTGTGCGCGCGTTGGGTTAGTATCGGGGAGTGTGTGCTAGAATTCTCGGGCTATATTTTATATATTTATAGGTGTTTGGGCGTGTCGGGGCCGTTGGGCGTGCGTTGGTGAGCGTTGTGGGCGTGGTGTGTGTTGTTGTGTGTTGTGTTGTGTTAGTGTTAGTGTCTATATATATATATTTATATATATATTTGTATGTGTGTTTATGTATATATATATAGAGAATAAGGGAGGTGAGGTGGCACCTCACTCTCAAAACAAGGGTGGCGGTGACGTGGCACAATCTCAACCACACAAACGAGAGGAGGGGGTTAAGTACAAATTGCCAATTATGAAATGTGTGGTTGGGATTGTGCCATGTCACCGCCACCCTTGTTTTGAGAGTGAGGTGCCATCTCACCTCCCTTATTCTCTCTCTCTCTATATATATATATATATATATATATATATATATGTGTGTGTGTGTGTGTGTGGTTGTGTGTTTGTGAGTGTGTTAATGAGTGCTTGTGTGAGTGTGCGCTAGTGCGTAGGTGAGTGTGTGTGTGTGTGTGAGTGAGTGCCTATATATATATATATGAGTTTGAGTTGTGAGTATATATGTATATATATTTGTATATATATGTATGAGGGTTTGTGTGTGAGGTTGTGTGTTTGTGAGAGAGTGTGCTAGTGTGTGTGAGAGTGTGTGTGTGAGGGTGTGTGAGAGTGAGTGTGTGTGAGTGAGGATAGATATATATATATATAGATATATATATGTTTATATATGTATGTATATATATATAGATGTGTGTTTATATATATATAGATATATGTGTGTGTGCTTATGTGTGTGTGTTGATAGTGTTGTGAGTGTGTGTGTATTAGTGCGTGTGTGTGCTAGTGTGTGTGTTAGAGTGTGTAGAGAGGTATATATATATATATATATAGATATCTAGTTATATATATATAGATGTGTATATATATGTATATATATATATGTATATATATATAGGGGTGTGTGTGTGTGTATGTGAGATGAGAGGGGGGGGGGGGTGCCCAGCTGAAACAGGGAGCAGCAGCAGCAATGTGCAGCTGCAGCAGCAGCAAAATCAGCAGCAGCAGTAGCATAGCACAGCAGCAACAGCAACATTATGCAGCAGCAGCAGCAAAGGCATAGCAGCAGCAGCAGCGTCTTAGGCGAGCAGCAGCAGCATTCGCAGTAGCTAGTGAGGGCGAGAAAGAGTGATATATATATATATATATATATATATATATATATATATATATCTACAGTTAGCTATATATATAGATTGTTAGATAGATTATAGATAGATAGATAGATAACTAGGTAGATAGATATAATAGCTAGATAAATAGATATATGAATAGATATATAAGTTAGATAGATAGATAGAGATATAGATATCTAGATAGGTATTAGATATATATCTATATCTATATGTATATGTATATATATGAATACATATAGTTAGATAGGTAGCTAGATAGATACTAGATAGGTAGATGGATAATTATATAGATAGATAGGTAATTGATAGGTAGATAGTTAGGTTTCTAGATACTAGATAGGTAGATAGCTAGATACTTAGATATATCTACCTAAGATATAGATATCTATATACCCATACTTATGTATATATATCCATAGATATCTTGATAGGTAATATATATATATGTTATGATTAGGTAAGGTAATGGGTATTTGGGTATATGTGTGTGGATATATATGTATATAGGTAGATACCTACTTAGATATATATAAATATGGTAGATATCTCTACTACCTAGCCTAGATTAATAACTAGGTGCATAATCAATAGCTAGATAGCTAGTTAGAGGGTTTTAGAGCGAAACCTCAATACCTTGAGTTACCGAGGTATCTCGATACCTTGAGATATTCAAGGTATTGAGTTTCGAGCGGGGTTTTTGAGCATTAGCCTAGGAAATATTTTGGAGTAATTTTTATATGCTTATGTGTATATATTTAAGCGTGCTAGCATAGGTTTTAGCGGGTTTAGGCGGGGTATATAGCCTAGGTTGAGGTATCGGATACCGGGGGTATCCCGGTATCTCGATTAGGCGAGTTTGTGAGTTTTCTAGCTTAATGAGCTCGGTTTGACCTAGAATTTCAGGAGCACCCTAGTTTGACCCAAACTTGACCGTAGTTGACTCGGTTGACCGCCAAAGTCAACTTTTGACCTAGTTTTGACCCAGAGTTGACTTTTTGGACCCAGAGTTGACTTTTTGACCCAGATTTCACCGGTTTGACCCGTTTGACCTAGAACGACCCTAGAAGCCTATTTTTAATTATTTTATATCTGTTTAACTCATTAGAACCCTGTTTAACCTTACTTTTCGTATTAGGTCCTTGCGACACCGGTTCGGATCGCCAGTTGCTCAGGACGTCAGGCGAGTACATTCTCTGATAGTTTTCATTATCTGATGATTATTATGATTCAGCTTCTAGTATAGTATCATCTGATTATTCTGGCATAACACGGGACACTAATTGATATTTCTGGATTCATTTACTTGCGATACGTACATTTCATGTTTCTGGCCTCTATTCTGGAATCACTACTGGCATCACCTACAGGCATCACTACAGGCATCATTCATGTTCAGGCTGGACTCATCTTGATTTGCGTGTCGGGTCTTGGATCCACTTGTATTAGTCGGGGCGGGGAAATACTCGAGTAGACATGTAATCTGGCATCATCAGGAATCACTCCCTCTGGTCTAATCTGGAATGATAGCAGCCGCGTACCCAGTGCGCGGTGAGCCGTACTTACCCTTAGCCGTTTACATGTCGAAACAAGTATTTCAAAGACACCGAGTTCAATCTTTATAGTCTGGACTCTCATGCATTTCTTGACTTGTCTCACTTACATGTTTCTGGACTTGACTCACTACATGTTTTTCATGCTGGACTCACTACACGTTCATGTGCACAGACTTACTCTTAGTGTAGATTTCTTGTATCTTGCAGTTATTACTATCTTGCTCTGATATCCATGCATCTTTACCTTTATGCACCAGTTATACATATTTTCTTGTTTCATACTTGCTCCATTCTCTTGCTACTTGCTATAACTGTTTTATAGTTTTTATCATTTAAATGGAACTGCTGTTAGAGATGTACTTGCTCCAGTCCTGACTGGACATATTTTTCAGAGTATCCGGAGGATTGGTGTCCGACGTTTTATGGACCTGAGCCTGTCGATGGTGCAGACAGGGACCCTCTAGTTTAGGAGTGATTTCCGGGTTGGTAGCCGGGATCACGGGGACTTTGTTGTTGTTTTTATTAGCTTTTAGCACCGGATTTGTCTCCGGTTTTAGATTGAGACCTTGTTTGTATATTATTTTGGATATTGTTGTATTATTATTTGATGTTGTGGTTGTTGTAGTAGTTGTTGTTGGTTAGACTTTATAGTTGTTAGATCTCTGTGTTATCTTATCGTGCTTAGATTCGTGATTGAGTATATTGTGATTATTATTTGTTATTTGCTCCTCCGTTTGGAGTTGAGATCTTGACAGGTTGATATATTGTTTGTGTGGTTGCCCTCCTTTTGGAGAGGTCATGCCCGATTTTTGTGTGAGATTATTATTTAGTTAGTTGACCTAGACAGCGTTCTACCGCCGATGCTGCGGCGTAGGCTGGACGTACCCACGACTCAGGCCCAATTTTCCGGGTGCGGGTCGTGACATCAGGATCACTGATTTGACTGACAAATTCGTCCGAGGAAAAACAAAAAGATCCACGAACAACTTTACGCTACAACGTATGTTAGACTTTTACGCGCAGAGTTTATGCATCAGACTTTACGCACGAAAACTTTTACGCAGACTTTTCCCAGACAGTTTTGAAGCTCTATTTTACGTTGACTTCTTTGAATCTCTATTTTATACAGACAACCCTAAAACCTTACCTTACGCTTCTCTGCTTTACGCGGATATTTCTGAGACCATGTTTTACGCCAACAATTTTACATCTTTGTTTGATTCCTGTACTTCTTCTAAACGTGGTGTATATCACCTGCAGAGAGATGGATATGCAGAAGGGATGTACTATTGTCGATGATGACTCAACTCCTGGAGTCAATGGTCAGACTCAAGAAGGGACCTCAACGAACCCTAGATTTTCAGGACCAGATGGACAGATTCACAATCCAGTTCCATCTGACTTTCCTGTTCCACCAAACGGGAACCTTCCAGTATCATCGACACCGCAGGATGGCCAGGCAAAACTATTCCAATTTTTCCAGATGATGATACAAGAACAGAGACAACAAGCAGCCGAGCAGAGACAAGAATTTTTGGCAGCACTTGAAAGGATGGCTGCAAAGACTACTACACCAGCTCAAGCACTAGCTCTAGAACCTTGAGCTAGAGTTGGTTCGGTGAAAGACTTTGTACAGATGGGTCCAAGACCGTACAAAGGCATTGAGAGTCCAGAAGAAACTACCAACTGGATCACTCACACTCGGAAGATATTAGAAGCATCGCAGCTACCTACAGAGATGTGGATGACAGGTGTGAGGACGCTTTTAGATGGTAATACTCATCACTGGTGGGAATCCACGGAACGCCAGCTGGGTACATACCAGACTTGGGAGCAGTTCTTGGAGTGTTTTGAAAGGAAGTACTTTCCGGACACCGTCAGAGATGCATTATACGACCCGTTTCTCCACCTGGAGCAGGGGAATCAAACAGTGGACGAGTATGATGTTGAGTTTAGTCGCCTTAGTAAATATGGCACTGCCTTGATACCAGATGACTTGGCCAAAGCTAAGAGGTTTCATCGCGGACTGACTCAGGAGCTTCAACACTATACTAGCTCCCAGTCCCGAATCTCTTATGCCGAGTTACTGACAGAAGCCAGATTGCAAGAAACCATCAGCAAGGGAAAAGGAAGTCAGCTGAGGACGCAACAAGGACCGGCAAGGACATAACAAGGAGGACCTATTAGACATCTTTTATCTCAGCAACAGCAGTACCAACACAGAGCAGGACCATACTAGAATCCAGAGAAGCCTCAATGCAATTATTGTGGGAGACGTGGGCACATCTCAAGGGACTGTCGGGTCCATTTGGGATAATACATGAGATGTGGTTCCGGATAGCATATATTAAAAGACTATCCTATGCAACTAGCATTGACACTTCCACCAACAGCACAGAGACTAGCACTTCCAGCACCCAAGCCAGCTCAACAAATGATGAGACCAGGAGCACCTCGACCTCCAGCAGCAGGGGGATTTCAGCGAGGACCACCGCTACCTGCACAGGAGGATCAATTCACAAGGGCTAGACAGGGACAACCACAGAGGAACGGACAAGCTTTTGCAATGGAAGTGGATGATATAAATCAGGAGATTGATGTCATAGCAGGTATCACTCTTGCTTTTACTTTTCCTGCTATGACATTGTTTGATACTGGAGCCACCCACTCATTCATATCATCTAGTTTTATTTTCAAACACAATATTACCTCTACACCTTTACCTAGTTGTATTAGAATTCTTACCTGGGGAGGAGTTGTACCTATTAGTAGAATTTGTAGATCGTGTCCTATAGTGATATGTGGCAGAGAAATGAATGCCCGACTCTTAGTCCTTCCTATGCCTACTTTTGATATTGTGCTTGGAATGGACTGGCTAAGCAAGTACCACGCTTTCTTCGATTACTTTGGAGGAAGCATTCTTTTCAAGGTACTAGGCCAGCCTGAACTTAAGTTTGCACGAGGATCCACCGAAATCCTTGATGGTATGCAGCTCGCGATGGACGATGTTATCTATCATCCTATTATTTCAGAATTTCTAGACGTCTTTCCAGAAGAATTACCAGGACTACCCCCAGATAGAGACGTAGAATTCTCAATTGAATTAACACCGAGAGCAGCACCCATAGCATCACATGTTTATAGACTGGCGAAGAAGGAGATGGATGAACTAAAGACACAGTTGAAAGAACTAGAAAAAAAGGTTTCATCCGACCAAGTGCATCACCCTGGGGAGCACCAGTATTATTTATACCAAAGAAGGATGGGTCAGTGCGTATGTGCATTGACTATAGAGCCTTGAATGCAGTGACAGTGAAAACTAAATATCCACTACCACACATTGATGACCTATTTGATCAACTTAGTGGAGCCAAGATGTTCTCAAAGATAGATTTGAGATCGGGATATCACCAGGTGAAAGTACGGAAGGAGGACATCCCGAAGACCGTATTCCGAACAAGATATGGGCACTACGAGTTTTTGGTCATGCCATTTGGATTGACCAATGCTCCAGCTATCTTTATGGACTTAATGAATCGAGTATTCCATCAGCATTTGGACCAGATCTGTCACGCCCCAATCTCCCGCAAGCTCAATAGTCCCCGCTGAACATGAAATCACCACGTTGCAGCTCTCCCGCAGGACAATCGTTCTAATCGGGACGTGATGCCGTACGAGCCTGGAGTTGCGCTCGTACAAGGCGATGTTGTCAAACACCAAATGTTATCATTGAATCAACCAAGTTGCAGCGAAAGTCAAGTATTGTGTACCAAGCACACATCAGAGTGATACCCAGCGAAGCTCACGATAGGGTCCAAATAAAATGCCTCGAGACAATGCCACAAAGGCGATGCCACAAAGGCGATGAAATGCTCTTGCTCTTTTCTCTAGCCCACAAAGGTACTTACAGTTCATACATCTTGTTCCGTATATCCAAGCAGTGCCACTACGCCTGTGTACCTGAAATATTGCCCACAAACGTGGGTCAGTACACGACCGTACTGGTGAGCGGGGTAACCCACTCGTCTAAGCCGACACTAAGTAAAATAGTGAATGCAGCAGTTATATGGTGATCTTTCTAGTTGAATCCTAGATTCTTTTCATGGCATAGGAATGACATGTTAAGGAAAGCAGTAAAGCAGTTTAAGCATGCGAGCATTCAACTCAAACCAATCGACAAGCATTTATATATATAGCCGACCCGTCTAACTCAATGTCATCGCTTGCACGATAACATATCGAACCATCAGTCTCGCCTCAATATCCATTCTCAACCAAAGTTTATATCCCACTCTCGAGTGCACACTCTTGCCGAGGCAAGGTGTCCGCGCCTACACGATGCACAAACCAACCAAAGTAAAGCAAGCCAACTCTTATCTATATGAAGTCACTGGCAGAGCCATACAGGACATATCTCAAGCATTACGGTGCGCCCTATCAGCCCGGGTAGCAAGCCCCGCTGGAGGTCCCGCAATGCATCGCGGCTGAACGTGAATCAAATGTTTCCCTCCGGATCGAAATGGCTCCAGTGCCCCGGATAAAAACCGTTTTGGGGAAAGTGCCAAACCTTTGCACAAGTTGTCCGTGACATGCAGACACACGTAGGTATGACGAGAGGATCGAACATTCTCGCCCCACCAAGCGATCCTAGACTCGTTCCATCGATAAACCCAACCGAAGTATCCATAACCATTCTTCCAACATGTTCTTCCAAGAAGTCCAAATCTCGACCTCAATATATATATCCCAAGGCACCAAAAATACCCAGTATTTCACATTGCCGCTTTACAACAATGTATTCTGAAATGGTGCAACACCCATGCTCAAAGGCAACCCATGGCACAATGCCGTCTCAGTGGCACAATGCCCCATTCGTGGCACAATGCCCCATCAAGCGGTACCATACCTCGCTAATGCAGTTGTTCGGTTTCGAACCACAACTGCTCGCTTTGCAAGACAAAGCGACCCAGTGATACTCGTGCACGGATGCACGCTCGCTCACCCAAATTCCCGATATTCTCGATATTCCCATTTGCCTCAATGTATCATTCCAACTTGTATATTTCCAACCGTCCAAGCAAAATCCCAAATATCCAACCGATCGCCTCAAACGTATAATCCAACTATCGCACCAACTATCAAACGCGTAAAACCATTCAAGCCACAATCCTACCAAGCCAACGACGCACACTCTATGCACGCCTCAGTGTAGTGCTTCTCGATGTTTCAGCCCAAGTGTACAAGCCATTACGTGTTTTCCATATTATTAGGCATGAAGGAGTAGAGAAGAAGGGAAAGATCCCACTCACAATGTTCGAATCCGTTAGGCATCCTGTCCTGCCGATACGGCCAATCCCTTGAACCCGTGGTCCGATGCAAGCGCGATCTACTCAACTGGTATGACCGTGCGAGCAGGCCGTGCTCTCCAAATCATCTGACCGGTCGGATTAAGGAAGACGGCATTATCGCTTCCATCCAGCTATTCAGTACTGTTCTGAACGAACACCTGATTTCCATCGAACCCGCTAGCCATCTGCACATTGAAACCAACTCGATTAATCCTTCTTCCCAAAATCCAATATTTCAAATGTAACCAGCATTTGATTCATTCGATCCGACTCAGCGTAACGCTCCGAGCGATTGCGGGGCGTTACATAATATACCACTTAGAATCAGGTTCGTCCACGAACCGTGCTGGTACTCATTCCTTACTAGCATGCCACAATCCAATTCCATAGATCTGCTCTATGCAACTCTCATATTCACGATTCTGACTCCGCATCTCGTTCTGCTGAACGCTCGAATAAATTTTCATGAATTCCCACATCCTCCTTGCAGCTCAACACGAATTTCTCGTATCGCTTAGTTTTGGATCGTACACGTATTTAAGGCGTCCCTAAAATACATGCATTTCAGCCGAGCTTTGCGATAGCAAATTGGAACAAGTTACAAGGGTATCTTTATGTTCGAGGCGTCCATTTGCTTTGCTCCCAATTGAATCAATCCCGATTTCCATTCCAACATATTCGCTCGAGCGCTATTCTCAATTATGCAGATATTCCCACCGACTCAATCAGTTCGCGTTCCAGCTCAATCTATCCCACTATTTCTGAAATCAGTACTAGCAACATCTCCAAATATTATCTTGATCACCGAACGATAATCTCAACTGATCTACCCCAGCTACGCGACTTACCCAAATATCAACTTGCTTAGATCAGTTCAGTCCAACACATTATTCCTCAATCTCAATACCTCGCTGGGTGAACATCTATATTGAGGTTCGTGTGATCCACGAAGATCTTACCGCCACGCCAAAGGGATTTGTGTCACCACGATTTCAACGTGGACACACTCGCCACAATTCTTAGGTTGCGCATGAAATAGTTCTTCGCGCTGCTTCCACTGCCTCGAAGCATAGAATATCACCTTTGCCTTCCGAACGAGCACGCTTCCCAGAATAGTTCCGAGACATCTTATAAATCTGAAGCACGTCTGTCCCTTCCAGTATTCGCAAGGATTTGATCTGAACGAGCCGCCACAGTCGTCCATTCATATGAATGCTATTCCCTTCCAGGGCACGATGAGTCAGAGGCGATGCCATCGAGATAAAAATCTGTGACTCTGAATCTCATCAGTTGACTAGGCTACTTCCACCATTGCTTCGATCTTCTGGCTGCATCTTCAGCTGAAGACTATCCCAAGGGTCTCTCAAATCCAACACTCAGTCGATAAGCCAAATCTCATTGCTCACATCTGCCCTCGACGCATTCCCAAATACGCCTCCTCAAGGGTCGTTCTATGGGTCTACCATATTCATATCCGATTCAGCGGTCAAGTCGCTTAGGGTCAGCTGTCCCGAAGCTACGCTCGACAATTATAATTATCACGATGGACAGTTACTATAAACCATGATATATCTCATCTGCAAATCCGAATAAAAATCCAACCATTCACCCGAGCGAAGTTTTCGAATCTGAGAACCGCGCTCGTTGAAACCTTATTCCATCAATCCGCCGTTCTGTCCTGAATCCATCAAATTTTCGAATTGCATATTCGATTCTCGCACCATCAATTTCAACGATTCTCAAAGCTCGAGACTTGCTCAAATTCACATCTATTTGCCACGTCCCACCTTGCACTTCCAACTTACTCGAGCAGCACAGTGATTCGTTCCGACGTTGCTCCCACATTTAGCTATCTTCAGAAATCAATCCGCCAAAATCTTTTGCCTTCCCTTGTTGCCACAATCCGTCCACGTCTTTCCAAAGAATCTGTTTATCATCGTTGCACCATTTTGCCCAAAAATTCATCTCCGCTAAACCTGAGTCGACTTCTCGAGCAGCAATATTCATAATCTTTCAAGTTTGTGTGAATCTATCTCATTGTCCCTCCAGACCAATATCGTATTTCTTTGCTCAACCAACAACTCAAATGTGTTGCCCAAAATTATAGTTCGTGCTCGCTATCCTTCCGATAATCCCATCGCTTTGCTCAAGCATAACCCAAATGTTCGTTCCGGTTCCGCCCATCTCTTAAGCCCAATGATACTTCTATTTGCACGATTCCGTCCTTGAGTTCTCAAGTCTAATGTATCGAAGGATACCCGAGTCAAATTCCATTGCACTATATACCACATGGAAATATAGTTGCCCTCGTGCATAATCTGCGTCAACCAGCGTCTATCCCAAACCGACTATTCCGAGGTGATTCTGTCGAATTATAACTCAATATTCGCTTGCTCCATTTTCATTCTTTTCAACTCAGTCGATTTGCACCAACCGACTTGTATTCGTTATCCGAGTCCGTCCAGGCAATTCCCATAGATGTCCAACCAACATATTTCCAATGCCTTGCTTAACACGTTTGATCCCATATACCACTTCGAATCAAGTCGCTACTCACATTACGTTTCCTTTCACGAATCCAAAAATCCGTTCGAACCATCCCTTAGGTGTGATCATGCCATTCCCATCTTAAGTCTAACACAAAAACTTAGCCGATTCTTCAACCATCAATCTCGTTAGGCAACTCGTGCTATGTTCCATTCTCACTGCTCCCAGCTATTCTCAAATCGCCTGATACTTTCGCAACACGAGCAATCGTGCAACGATTGTATTCCAAGTAGTCCAACCCAATTCCCAATGGTTCCACATGTTTATTGCACGAGCAACTCATGCCAACTTATCTGATATTTCTCAAGCCAAACTCAAATCTGCCCAACCGATGCGCCACAGTCGAAATTTTAACTTCTATCCAACACAATCACTTGACGAGCAACTCGTGTAAGGATCCATTCTCATCGAATATTTCTACTCAGAACATGCCGCATAACCAAATCTCGTTAGCCAACCAACTGATCCATTGGGGCAATCAGAAACTCTCCGAACGATAAACCAAGCCAACCCAACGAAAGCCCACACTTGTTGCACAAATGCAACAACGCCAACCAACTTGCTGCACGAATGCAACAACGCCTAACGAGGCTAAGCGATCCTACAAAAACCAACCAAGGCAACCCAACAAAGAATAATATGCAGCCACAATAAGAAATAAATAGACTTATTGCATGAAACATCCAATGCGGTACCGAGTAGAGTCAAGAGCTAAACGACACGCGGAAGCTATTTAGAGTTTGTGATGAAGCGAAGGACCAAGTCCGAAGAAATGAACCGGGCGCTCTGATACCAATCTGTCACTCCCCAATCTCCCGCAAGCTCAATAGTCCCCGCTGAACGTGAAATTACCACGTTGCAGCTCTCCCGCGGGACAATCGTTCTAATCGGGACGAGATGTCGTACGAGCCTGGAGTTGCGCTCGTACAAGGCGATGTTGTCAAACACCAAATGTTATCATTGAATCAACCAAGTTGCAGCGGAAGTCAAGTATTGTGTACCAAGCACACATCAGAGTGATACGCAGCGAAGCTCACGATAGGGTCCAAATAAAATGCCCCGAGGCAATGCCACAAAGGCGATGCCACGAAGACGATGAAATGCTCTTGCTCTTTTCTCTAGCCCACAAAGGTACTTACAGTTCATACATCTTGTCCCGTATATCCAAGCAATGCCACTACGCCTGTGTACCTGAAATATTGCCCACAAACGTGGGTCAGTACACGACCGTACTGGTGAGCGGGGTAACCCACTCGTCTAAGCCGACACTAAGTAAAATAGTGAATGCAGCAGTTATATGGTGATCTTTCTAGTTGAATCCTAGATTCTTTTCATGGCATAGGAATGACATGTTAAGGAAAGCAGTAAAGCAGTTTAAGCATGCGAGCATTCAACTCAAACCAATCGACAAGCATTTATATATATAGCCGACCCGTCTAACTCAATGTCATCGCTTGCACGATAACATATCGAACCATCAGTCTCGCCTCAATATCCATTCTCAACCAAAGTTTATATCCCACTCTCGAGTGCACACTCTTGCCGAGGCAAGGTGGCCGCGCCTACACGATGCACAAACCAACCAAAGTAAAGCAAGCCAACTCTTATCTATATGAAGTCACTGGCAGAGCCATACAGGACATATCTCAAGCATTACGGCGCGCCCTATCAGCCCGGGTAGCAAGCCCCGCTGGAGGTCCCGCAATGCATCGCGGCTGAACGCGAATCAAATATTTCCCTCCGGATCGAAATGGCTCCAGTGCCCCGGATAAAAACCGTTTCGGGGAAAGTGCCAAACCTTTGCACAAGTTGTCCGTGACATGCAGACACACGTAGGTATGACGAGAGGATCGAACATTCTTGCCCCACCAAGCGATCCTAGACTCGTTCCATCGATAAACCCAACCGAAGTATCCATAACCATTCTTCCAACATGTTCTTCCAAGAAGTCCAAATCTCGACCTCAATATATATATCCCAAGGCACCAAAAATACCCAGTGTTTCACATTGCCGCTTTACAACAATGTATTCTGAAATGGTGCAACATCCATGCTCAAAGACAACCCATGGCATAATGCCGTCTCAGTGGCACAATGCCCCATCAAGCGGCATCATACCTCGCTGATGCAGTTGTTCGGTTTTGAACCACAACTGCTCGCTTTGCAAGACAAAGCGACCCAGTGATACTCGTGCACGGATGCACGCTCGCTCGCCCAAATTCCCGATATTCTCGATATTCCTATTTGCCTCAATGTATCATTCCAACTTGTATATTTCCAACCGTCCAAGCAAAATCCCAAGTATCCAACCGATCGCCTCAAACATATAATCTAACTATCGCACCAACTATCCAACGCGTAAAACCATTCAAGCCATAATCCTACCAAGCCAACGACGCACACTCTATGCACGCCTCAGTGTAGTGCTTCCCGATGTTTCAGCCCAAGTGTACAAGCCATTACGTGTTTTCCATATTATTAGGCATGAAGGAGTAGAGGAGAAGGGAAAGAGCCCACTCACAATGTTCGAATCCGTTAGACATCCTGTCCTGCCGATACGGCCAATCCCTTGAACCCGTGGTCCGATGCAAGCGCGATCTACTCAACTGGTATGACCGTGCGAGCAGGCCGTGCTCTCCAAATCATCCGACCGATCGGATTAAGGAAGACGGCATTATCGCTTCCATCCAGCTATTCAGTACTGTTCTGAACGAACACCTGATTTCCATCGAACCCGCTAGCCATCTGCACATTGAAACCAACTCGATTAATCCTTCTTCCCAAAATCTAATATTTCAAATGTAACCAGCATTTGATTCATTCGATCCGACTCAGCGTAACGCTCCGAGCGGTTACGGGGCGTTACAAGTTCGTGGTTGTCTTCATAGATGATATACTTGTCTATTCAAAGAGCCACGAGGAACACGAGAAGCACTTACGAATTATTCTAGAGACCTTGAGGAGGGAACAGTTATATGCGAAACTCAGTAAATACGAGTTCTTCTTGGACAAGATTTTATTTCTTGGGCATGTCATTACAGGAGATGGTATTTCTGTTGATCCAGAAAGATCTCGGTAGTTGAAACATGGCCTGTTCCTAAATCAGCAGCGGAAGTGAGAAGTTTTCTTGGACTTGCGGGATATTACCGACGGTTCGTGGAGAACTTCTCAAGGATAGCAACACCTATGACTCGGTTAACATGCAAAGATCAAGAGTTCATATGGACCAACGAATGTCAAGCCGCTTTCAAGAAATTAAAAAAGCGACTGGCTACAGCACCAGTATTAATTATTCCATCAGGATCAGGAAGCTATGTGATCTACAGTGACGCATCAGAAAAAGGTTTAGGATGCGTATTGATGCAGCATGACAAGGTGATTGCATATGCATCTAGGCAATTATGAGTACATGAGAAGAATTATCCAACTCATGACTTGGAACTTGCAGCCGTTGTATTTTCTCTAAAGTTATGGAGACATTACTTATATGGGGAACGAGTGGAAATATATACAGACCACAAAAGTCTCAAGTATGTCTTCACACAGAAGGAGTTAAATATGAGGCAACGTCGATGGCTCGAGTTGATGAAAGATTTCGAGATAGAGCTACATTATCATCCAGGCAAGGCTAACGTTGTAGCAGACGCATTAAGTCGAAAGCCAACAGTTTACTTCTTGACAACACAGAAAGAATTATTGAAGGACTTGCAATGTCTTGGCATTGAAGTGATATTACCCGGAGCAGACGGAACACTAGCCAATTTGCAAGTACAATCATCACTAGTAGAAAGAATCAAGACAGCATTGCCTACAGACGTCAGATTCAAAAGATTAAAAGAAAGGACAGAGGCCGGAGAGCAAACAGGACTGCGCATCCATGATGATGGGACATTACGATGTGGTGATCCTCTTTATGTTTCAAATAGAGAAATTCGATAAGAACTGATGGCAGAAGCTCATAGTTCGATATATTCTATTCATCTTGGAGGCACCAAGATGTATCGTGACTTACGACAGTATTTTTGGTGGCATAGAATGAAAAGAGAGATAGCTCGCTTTGTAGCTAAATATTTGGTGTGTCAACAAGTAAAGGCGAAGCATCAAAGACAGCAGGGTTATTACAACCTCTTCCAATTCCAGAATGGAAGTGGGAACACATCACCATGGACTTCGTCACAGGTTTTCCCAAGAGTCCCAATAATAAAGATGCAGTATGGGTAATAGTAGATCAACTCACCAAGTCAGCACATTTCTTACCTTTCAGAGTTGGTCAATCTACAGAAGCTTTGGCTGACTTATATATGAAACAGATTGTAAGATTGCACAGCGTACCTGTAGTGCCTCAAATCCCGATCCGACCGGGATGTGCACTATATAATTGGGCTTGTGGCTAGTCCGTCAGAGTATGCTTAGATCTTCGGTATCTTATTGCCACGGACGAAATGCGATGATCCTTTTCAACTCATGGAAAGGCCTCTATTGAAACGAGTCCAATAGTTTTCGTGTTTGGTTGCTTGGTTTTCTTGATTGCCGCTTTGGGATTTAATTTGGTGTTGCTTTCGAGTTGCTTGGTTTTCGCTGTTGGTTTTATTGATTGGAGCTTGAATTTTGGGGAGTTCAGCAAGGAAGGATAGGTAAGAATTCTAACTCGGTGCTCGTGCTGTTGCAGGTCCGCATAACTGACGTTTGATCGTCGCTAGGCGGAATTCCTTATTTCAGCAACTTTTTCCTTAACCAGTGAGTGGTTTGGTCCATTCTTTCCTACTTCTTCACGCCAACATCTCTAATGTTTCAAACGTTCACTCGATGATGCCCGATTGGACGCCTAGGAAATGCTTAGCCACAATGCATGCCAGCCACTAAGAAAGGAATATGAGAATTGTAGACTAATTTTACTATATGCTTGCACACCTTATAACTTGAGTTGGTTGGAATGGTAATTTTGTTGTTGGTTACGGCCTGGTGTCTCGGATAGAGTTTGGACCCATGGGATATCAAAATCGGAACACCGCATTGAGAAAATATGAACTGTTACATAAGATATATATTGCTGCTTTACTTCATCTATTTAATTCGATGCATTGTGTGAGATATAAAATATTCATGCATTTGCATGGTCTGGGACAACTTGTGCACAAGGTTTATCATTTCCTCGAAACGGCTTTCCGGGGCACTGGAACCGTATCGATCCGGAGGGAAATATTGATTCGTGTTCGTCACGATGCATTGCGGGACCTCCAGCGGGGCTTGCTACCCGGGCTGATAGGGCGCGCCGTTAATGCTTGGAATAAGTCCCTAAGGTGTCGATCACACCAATGACCGCATAGAATAGAACACATACTAATTTATTGTCTTATGCAGATGGTAAGTATACTTGTGTTTCGTTACAGGGAAGGCGTGCATCGGTTGAGTAAGCAATCGATGCACTGGTTGAATTCAATGCTATTTTCATTTCTATCAAAACATGCAATTGATATGAATTGAATTCACTTGCTTCTTTATAGAAGTCATCTTAATGCATGCTCGCCCCTAATAAGCTAGTGTCGATTTAGTCGAGTGGGTTCATCCCGCTCACCAGTACAAGTTGAGTACTGACCCACGTTGTGGGCAACTATTTCAGGCACTCAGACGGTGCAACGCTAGTGGATAGACGAAGAGGCGTTAGGAGCACCTCTATTTTGAAGTATAGTTGAAGTCAGATCATTTTGGAGGCTTGGACTTTCAACCTATACAAGGGCTTAATGTATGGACGATGGAGACTATCTGATGGAGCGCGCCCTGCATTTTAAGTTATCTTTTCTAATGTAATTCAAATAGCCGAGAAGGCGCATCAATATAGACTCTATGTAAATTACTCTGAATTATCAATGAAAAAGCATATTTCTTCCTGCACTTGTGTTCAATTATCTGTGAATGTGTTTTCTAAATTGTGTTTCAAAGTGGGTTCCTATAACTACAAGTTCTTGCCTTGTACGAGCGCAACTCCAGGCTCGTACGGCATCACGCCCCAGCGAGGACGAATCGATTCCGTGAAGGATCAGCGAGGACGATTGACCCTTTCGGGATCGGGGCGTGACATATTGGTATCAGAGCTTAGGCTTTACATCCTTGGGATTTCAAAAGATTATAAAGGAGTTTGATGCGCCTCTCGGTTGAGTTGCATTCGGCGTCCGCTGTATGAGATGAGTCGCCTATACAATGAGCCCATAGATACAAAAATCTATCATTTTTGAGGTGTTAACAAGCTACTCTCTTTTGTAGCAATGGCTAAGAAAAATACTGCCGCTGCAAGCAGTGCTCAGCCCGTCCAGAACGATCCGGCAAGTTCTGGAGAATCCGGAGGAGCGGGTTCAATGGATATATCCGAACGGCTTATGCATCTCATGGAGGTGCAGCAACAACAAGCCATCTCTCAACAGGCACAGTTTGCTGCTCAACAAAAGCAGATGGATACCATGATGCAACTGATTGCATCCTTGGTACCCAACAACGGGGGAGCTACAGTGACGCTTGCTACACCGCCGGTTGTGGCGGTAGAGGATGAGTCCGAAGAAACACAGCATCCAGCAAGGAACACCTGCCGTGCCGCAGAGTTCACAAAAATGCATCCAACAACGTTCAACGGACGAGCAAAACCGAACGTGGTGATGGGATGGATTGCAAAGCTGGAGGGACTCTTCAATCTGGTCGGCATTAGGGGATCCAAAAGAGTGGCTTGTGCATCAGTTCAACTGGAGCTGCGTGCGCATGATTGGTAGGAAGCCACTAAGCAAGGGATTTATGATGCCAATCCCAACTGCAAAATTACTTGGGAAATGTTCAAATCTGCCTTCATTGAACAATATATTCCCCAGGCTGTGCGGCAACAAAAAGAAGACGACTTCAGCAATCTGGTGCAAGAAAGTATGTCTGTCGACGATTATGACTCGGCGTTCGCTAAACTGGCTAAGTTTGCTGGGCACTTCTTGCCTAACCAGCAGGCGTGGTGCTACCGCTTTCAGAAGGGTTTGAATGACGATTTGCGTAGGGACGTCATCAACCAGAAGTGTCAAAAATACAGGGAATGTTATGAAGCTGCCCTGAACAGCGAGCGGATCTTTGGGCGCTGTCCACCAAAGGCCGATGTGCAAATCTCCCGTACCAACAATAATAAGCGACCTCAGGAAATGGGAGGGTCTGGAGCACAAAAGCGTCCACACACATCTGAGCATAGGGGCCCGTCCCGTGCACCATACTGTAATAGGTGCGGCAGGTTAGGGCATCGAGCGGAGGAATGCCGAGTTACTGGATGTTTTAAATGTGGTCGTCTGGACCACAAGCATTTCAACTGCCGTGAGCCAAAACCGAATCAGAACAATAGGAATCATAATAATGGGAATCAGCACTACAGGAATCAGAACCACGGGAATCACAAAAGGGGGCCTCCAGCAAGTGATGCCAATGCTGTGGCGTTGAACCCACAACGCCAGGGTACTCAAGGACGAGTCTATGCACTGACTCGGGATGAGGCATCCGTCTCTGAAACTGTCGTGACAGGTACATTACTTTTCAGAGATTTGCCCGCTAGAGTCTTATTCGATTCAGGTGCTACGCATAGTTTCATATCTGCTGATTTTACTATTGAGCATAAATTAGCTTCTACTCCCTTAAATATGAATCTTTGCGTGAGCACACCTTCGGGAGTCGACATGCCCGCCCATGCGATCTGTAAGGATGGTTATATTTGTATCAGAGACAGGAAGCTTTCCTTAGATGTCATTGTATTAGACATTAAGGATTATGATATTATTCTCGAAATGGATTGGTTGGGTGCTTGTCATGCAACAATTGAGTGCGCGAAGAAGCGAGTCGTATTCCGTCTACCCGGCGAGGCAGACTTTTACTATTCGTGCAGCGCTGCACCAAAGACGGCAATGATGATATCAGCAATTTCGGCTAGGCGTATGCTGCATTCGGGTTGTGAAGGGTACTTAGCTTCAGTTCGAGACACCCGGCAGAAAAGTGCAAATGCAGCTCAGGATGATGTTATAGCAGATTTCCTCGACGTGTTCCCGGACGAGCTGCCTGGAATGCCTCCTGATCGTGAGATCGAATTCAGCATCGACACATTTTCGGATGCGCGACCGATATCGAAGGTACCTTATCGAATGGCCCCAGCAGAGCTGAAGGAACTTAAGATTCAGTTACAAGATCTGTTGGACCGAGGATACATTCGTCCAAGCATTTCTCCGTGGGGCGCTCCGGTGCTGTTCGTGAAGAAAAAGGATGGATCCATGCGGCTATGTATTGACTACCGAGAACTAAATAAGGCAACCGTGCGAAACCAGTACCCATTGCCAAGGATAGATGACTTGTTTGATCAGCTGCAAGGTGCAACAGTTTTCTCTAAAATTGATCTCAGGTCAAGATATCACCAGTTGAAAATCAAACCAGATAATGTTCAAAAATCTGCATTCAGGACCCGATACGGACACTACAAATTTCTTGTGATGTCGTTCGGCTTGACGAACGCCCCTGCTGCTTTCATGGATCTGATGAACCGCGTGTTTCGGCCGTACGTAGACAAGTTTGTGGTCGTGTTCATCGACGACATTCTAATATATTCCAAGAACGAGGCGGAACACAAGGAACACCTAAAGATCGTGCTGCAGACATTACGAGAGCATCAGTTGTTCGCTAAGCTCAGCAAGTGTGAGTTCTGGTTGAACAGCGTGGCATTCCTGGGTCATGTTGTCTCGGCAGAAGGCATCGCCGTAGACCCGAAGAAAATAGAGGCGGTGGTGGATTGGAAGCAACCTACATCAGCCAGCGAAGTTCGAAGCTTTCTGGGCCTAGCGGGATACTACCGTAGGTTCGTGAAGGATTTTTCTAAACTGGCCTCGCCTTTGACTTGCCTCACTCAAAAAGGGATTGTATAAAAATGGAGTGATGACTGCGAAGCCAGCTTTCGAGAACTTAAGCAGCGTCTTGTTTCAGCTTCGATCCTTGCTCTTCCAAATGGGGTAGAGGAGTTTCAGATATACAGTGATGCATCAGGACTCGGTTTGGGATGTGTGCTCATGCAGAGGGATAAGGTAATATCGTACGCCTCCAGGCAACTGAAGCCGCACGAGAACTACCCGACGCACGACTTAGAATTGGCGGCAATTGTATTTGCACTGAAGTTGTGGAGGCATTATCTTTATGGTGTTGCTTGCAAAATCTTCACAGATCACAAGAGCCTCAAGTATCTATTCACACAACGAGAACTGAACCTCCGACAGCGGCGTTGGCTAGAACTGATTAAAGACTACGATCTGACGATCGCTTATACACCAGGCAAGGGAAACGTCATTGCTGATGCTCTGAGTCGGAAGCACATGGGCTCGTTATCCATAAACAACCATTTACTTCGAGATCTTGAGGCGATGGGCATCGAACTTCGGGTTCAGCATCAAGGAGTGCAGCTGGCATCATTCCATCTTGAACCGAGTTTGCGTGATAGAATCAAATCAGCTCAGGAGGGCGATCAGTTCCTAGCGAAGGTACGTGGACTGATTTCGACGGGGAAGACGTCTGACTTTGTGGCAGGCGAAGATGGGACCTTATAAATGAAAGGAAGGCTATATGTTCCTAACGACCCAGAACTCCGAAGGGAAATTATGGCGGAAGCACACTATGCAAAATATTCCTTGCATCCGGGGAGCACTAAGATGTACATGGACTTACGCAGAACCTTCTGGTGGCAAGGTATGAAGCGGGATGTGGCGACCTTTGTGTCACAGTGCATGGCCTGTCAACAGGTGAAAGCTGAACATCAGAGGCCCGACGGGGAGCTGCAGAACCTCGCTATTCCTGAGTGGAAATGGGACAACATCACTATGGATTTCATTGTGGGATTTTCGAAGACGCCACGGGGGCATGATGCGATTTGGGTCATAGTTGATCGTTTGACCAAATCAGCCCACTTTCTTCCTATAAAAGTTACTTGGGCGTCGATCGGTTAGCACAGATTTACATAGACGAGATTGTTCGATTACACGGAGTACCTGCCTCAATCGTCTCTGACCGTGACGGACGCTTCTTATCTCGTTTTTGGACAAGCCTACAGTCTGCTTTGGGAACCAAGCTACAGTTCAGTACTGCATACCACCCCCAGACTGTTGGCCAGACAGAAAGGACAAATCAGATACTTGAAGATATGTTACGGCTGTGTGCAATCGATTTGAAGACTAGTTGGGACACGCATCTCACGTTGGCGGAGTTTGCGTACAACAACAGCTACCAATCGAGCATCCAGATGGCACCGTACGAAGCACTTTATGGGCGCAAGTGTCGATCTCCAATTTGTTGGGACGAAGTCGGCGAGCGGCAAGTACTCGGGCCAGAGCTGGTAGAACAGGCAGTTGAGAAAGTACGCTTGATTCGGGAAAGACTCCGCACGGCGCAGAGTCGACAGAAAAGTTATGCCGATGCTCATCGTAGACCTTTGGAGTTCGTGGTCGGGGATCATGTATTCTTAAAAGTGACACCGATGCGTGGGGTGATGCGTTTCGGCGTGAAGGGCAAACTGAGTCCCAGGTTTGTCGACCCTTCGAGATACTGGAACGAGTGGCAGCTGTGGCATAAAGGATTGCACTACCTCCCGCCTTGGCTGAAGTGCATGACGTATTCCATATTTCTCAACTTCGGAAGTATGTGCATGACCCGAGTCATGTGGTTAGCTTCGAACAATTGGAACTGCGCACAGATTTATCATACTCAGAAGAACCGGTGCAGATTCTGGATCGTATGGAAAAAGTACTTCGCAACCGTACAATGTCCTTGGTTCGCGTGCTGTGGCGGAACCATTTAGTTGGAGAATCAACTTGGGAGATGGAATCGGAGATGAAGGAGAAATATCCTTCGTTGTTCATTCAGTCGAAGGAAGGGCTTTGTTCTTAAGTTTCAGGACGAAACTTTTTCTTAGTGGTATATTATGTAGTGCCTCAAATTCCGATCCGACCGGGATGTACACTATATTATTGGGCTTGTGGCTAGTCTGTCAGAGTATGCTTAGATCTTCGGCATCTTATTGCCACAAACGAAATACGATGATCCTTTCCAACTCATGGAAAGGCCTCTATTGAAACGAGTCCAATAATTTTCGTGTTTGGTTGCTTGGTTTTCTTGATTGCCGCTTTGGGATTTGATTTGGTGTTGCTTTCGAGTTGCTTGGTTTTCGCTGTTGGTTTTATTGATTGGAGCTTGAATTTTGGGGAGTTCAGCAAGGAAGGATAGGCAAGAATTCTAACTCGGTGCTCGTGCTGTTGCAGGTCCACGTAACTGACGTTTGATCGTCGCTAGGCGGGATTCCTTGTTTCAGCAACTTTTTCCTTAACCAGTGAGTGGTTTGGTCCCTTCTTTCCTACTTCTTCACGCCAACATCTCTAATGTTTCAAACGTTCTGTCACGCCCCAGTCCCAAAAATATACGGAACTAGGCCACGTGGCATTGGCCAGCTGACACGTCACTAAGGGAATACCCAATTTAATGGACCCAAAGTGATGTGCTACGCTGTCCTAAACTACTACAAGTCTAAATACAGGTAAATCTATCTCATCCACAAGAATAACAGGGAAAGTGCTGAATATAACTAGATGCTAAATCTGAAATGTCATATACAACCCAGATAAAGTCAGGTGGGAACAATCCCACTACAAAAGTAAGCAGGAGTGAAATAAGATAAACTAGCGTAACATCCTCAAAATATGTAGCTTCAACTCCAGGTGCACTCAGGTAGACTCTGACGGCATCTCTTCTAACTCCGTCTCTGAGGCATGTCCAGACTCCTATCCAGGTCCAGGTACTGTGGGGTGGAATATCTCAACTAAACCTGGCAGGGAACCAGGTCCTCAGAGGGACGTAACAAGATACAGGAAAATAACATGCCATGTATGTAAATACTGAATAAAAATTACTGAATAAAATAAATACAGGGTGCTAACCATCTAAGTGAAATGCAATTTGAGACAACCTAGTACGTATGGGAAATGTGTGGCTAGACATATGCTGACGTAATTCACCAATCTGTGGTGACTGGCTAGTATATGCCACATATGCCCCCGTTCAAGGGCACTATACAATTTTCCATCTACGATGAGAATGGTCACATGAATATATATATATATATCATCCGTATCACTCCGTCGAGTACGGCACATGGTAAAGAGGTGGGTGTCCCATACGTATTTTAGTCGTTCTCCCCTCCCAATGTAACTAAATGTCAAGTCGTATATTTTCTGAATTATTCTAATCCGTGATGCGGTCACACGTACTGGTAGCTAGTCAACTACGCAGCTCGCATCCCAATATGCATTGCAACCATGTTGCGTGTTCCCGTGATAGGGACTAGAAGAATATCAGGATATCCTCACAGTTGTTGGTAAGTCTGTAACTATTACGTTGATTTTCCTAAGTCAACGTATCTGTTGACTGTACCCAAGGCAATCTCAGATACATACGGTTATATGTAATTTCAGGAGCAGTATCATATGACAATAATTGAATTTTAAATAAGAATATTTAACAGTTAATATTTAAGCAGTAAAAACTTGGCAAGGTATACTTGCCTACTCCCTGATAATGTTGATAACCTGATCTCGCAGTCAGGTTTTGAGGTTGCTGGTGACAGGGGGTCACTGGTTGTGGTGAAGGTGTTTTCTGTTAAAACAGACAGGGTTCGTGAATATCAAGGCTGTAATATAAAGTATGTATATATACTTATATACACATATATAGTATAGATATATATGTAGTATGTATATATATAGATATAATATATATATAGCAGTATATGTAGTATATAAAGAACAGATAAATGCAGGTATATATATTAGTAGCAGGGTATATCCACTGCTATAGATATATATAATACAATATTATCAGGGTGTATCCACTGATGTATAATAATAATAGTCAGGGTATATCCACTGAGACATATATTATAATAGCAGGGTATATCCATTTATATATATATAAATAAATAAAAGACAGGGCAAAAAAGTAAATACATATGTATATTTATGTACTGTATTATCCAGTACAGTATAATATATGTAGATCATATATCTATATACATATATATATATATATATATATATATATATATATATATATATATATATATATATATATATATATATATATATATATATATAATAAATAGAAAAATGACAGTGCAGGAATTTAAATGTATATATAAATGTTGTACTTATTCAGCAATATAATATCAGGGTCTATATGTGACCACTGTTATATACAGTATAAATATTATCAGGGTCTATAGGTGACCACTGTTTATAGTAGTATATTTAACAGTGTATATATAACACTGATATATATATACATATAAAATAAAAGGAATACAATGCATATAAATAATGAAAAATAAAATGCATAGTATATATATATATACTGTGTATATTCACAGTAATATAATAATTATAATATAGGGTATACTATATATATATATATGATATATATATACATAGTATAAATACATAGATATAATAATTATTACATAACATTTATATAGTTATATATATTATATACCTATATATATACATAGTTGTACATATATAAGTATATATATAGAATGTAGATATATATATACATATACATATATTAATTATATATTAAAAATGAACAAAATATATATATATATAAGTAAATATATATACTATTTTTAGTAAATACTGTAATAATAATAATAATAATAATATATATATGATAACATATATATATTGATATACATACATATACATATATATACATGTATATATATATATATATATATATACATAGATATATACATATAATAACAATAGTAATAATAATAATAATAATAATAATAATACTTATACTTATATATATTTATACAGTATTTATATATTATATATTATATACTATAATATATATAGTATATATAACCATATATATATATATATATATATATATATATATATATATATATATATATATATACATATATACATACATATACATATATATATAAAAATACGTATATAATAGGGTATTTATACCTGACAAGGTGGCAGGTGGGGTCCACGGCGGGTCATCGGCGGGAGGTCGGCGGCGGAGTCGACGGCGGCCGGCCGGAGGAGCAACAGCAGTAACAGTAGCTGCTGGCAGCAGTAGCAGCAGCAGCAACTCGCGGCAGCTGCAAAGCCGCGTGCGGTGGCGGGGGCGGCGGTGCAGGCGGTCAGGGCGGTGGAGGAAGGAGCGGCGAAGAGATTGGTGGTGGTGGCGGAGGTCGGAGACTGCCGGAGTGGCGGTGGGGGACGGTCGGAGGTGAGGGAGGAGTTGCTGGCAGAGTGAGGCGGTGGGGGTTGCGGGGGAGCTGCCGGCGGCGGAGACCGTCGCGGGGCCGCGGGATGGTGGTGGGTCGGTAGGGGAGGTCGAGGCGGAGCGAGTGGGGGTGGTGGCAGTGGTCGGCGACGGCTAGGGCGACGGTGGTGGGCGGTCGGAGGTCGGGGAGCTGCTGTGGTGCAGTGAAGGAGAGGGTGCTGCGGTGGCTTGCCACGGCAGAGCAGGGCGGTGCTGGCGGTGAGGCTTGGCCGGAGGGAAGAGGGGGTCGAGGCGGAGGTCGTGCCGGAGTTGGGCGGCCGGTGGTGGCGGAGGGTGGCTGTGAGGGAGTGGGGATGAGAGAGGGGTGTGTGTGTTAGGGTTTTATATAGGATTAGGCCAATGGCATTTTCGTAATTAGGTAGAACTTTGGGGTTATTTTGGTAAATTTGGATTTTTGGGATATTTTCAGCAGATTTTTCTGTGGGTCCCATGCCACCTATTGTCTAGCCAATAGGGTAATGCCATCTAACATGCATTTTGCATAAAAACCCTAACTTTTCATAATTTGCATAAAAGTCCAGAAATTGGGAAATTGTGCAATTATGCAATTTGTCTGAAAAATCACCTGGTTCTAAAAATTACCAAAATTCACAGAATTGAGGGGAAATGCTGGGGAGAATGTTTTGGACTGTGTGGGGTGAGTCTGGGCAGATGCAGGGTCTTATTTCTTAGGTGATACGGGTCACCGTATTTATTATTTAATAAATACTGCGCACGGTATTCACTAATTATTTAAGGGCAGTTAGGGTCATAATTTTTCTACGGTGTCAATACGATAATTGTAATACAATTAGTGTAGAATATTATCGTATTTTTGGTTGGGCAAAACAGGTGCCTACTGGTCCTCAAATCTCTAGGGTACAGAGGTGGGTAAAGAGCAGAAAATTAAATAGGGATTAAATACGTACGTTTGTAACGATATTTGTACGGCTAAAACGAAGCACAAAACGAGGTTTCTGGGAGTTGCTAAAAATACAGAAAATATAGTCTAGCAAGTCTAGGGCAGGGATGTGAAATTAGTGTAGGGTTAACAGCTAGTGTGGTGCCCTATTTTATTGTGTAATAAACAGGTGCACAATCAATAGAATATATAATAAATAAATTTAAAAAGTTGCACTAATTCTAATTAACTAAAAATAATATTAAAATACTGAAATCTGGTCTAGGGAGTTTACACGTTCACTCGATGATGCCCGGTTGGACGCCTAGAAAATGCTTAGCCATAATGCATGCCAGCCATTAAGAAAGGAACATGGGAATTGTAGACTAATTTTACTATATGCTTGCACACCTTATAACTTGAGTTGGTTGGAATGGTAATTTTGTTGTTGGTTACGGCCTGGTGCCTCGGATAGAGTTTGGACCCATGGGATATCAAAATCGGAACACCGCATTGAGAAAATATGAACTGTTGCATAAGATATATATTGCTGCTTTACTTCATCTGTTTAATTCGATGCATTGTGTGAGATATAAAATGTTCATGCATTTGCATGGTCTGGGACAACTTGTGCACAAGGTTTATTATTTCCTCAAAACGGCTTTCCGGGGCACTAGAACCGTATCGATCCGGAGGGAAATATTGATTCGTGTTCGTCATGATGCATTGCGGGACCTCCAGCGGGGCTTGCTACCCGGGCTGATAGGGCGCGCCGTTAATGCTTGGAATAAGTCCCTAAGGTGTCGATCACACCAATGACCGTATAGAATAGAACACATACTAATTTATTGTCTTATGCAGATGATAAGTATACTTGTGTTTCGTTGCAGGGAAGGCGTGCATCGGTTGAGTAAGCAATCGATGCACTGGTTAGATTCAATGCTATTTTCATTTCTATCAAAACATGCAACTGATATGAATTGAATTCACTTGCTTCTTTATAGAAGTCATCTTAATGCATGCTCGCCCCTAATAAGCTAGTGTCGATTTAGTCGAGTGGGTTCATCCCGCTCACCAGTACAAGTTGAGTACTGACCCACGTTGTGGGCAACTATTTCAGGCACTCAGACGGTGCAACGCTAGTGGATAGACGAAGAGGCGTTAGGAGCACCTCTATTTTGAAGTATAGTTGAAGTCAGATCATTTTGGAGGCTTGGACTTTCAACCTATACAAGGGCGTAATGTATGGACGACGGGGACTATCTGATGGAGTGTGCCCTGCATTTTAAGTTATCTTTTCTAATGTAATTCAAGTAGCCGAGAAGGTGCATCAATGTAGACTCTATGTAAATTACTCTGAATTATCAATGAAAAAGCATATTTCTTCCTGCACTTGTGTTCAATTATCTGTGAATGTGTTTTCTAAATTGTATTTCAAAGTGGGTTCCTATAACTACAAGTTCTTGCCTTGTATGAGCGCAACTCCAGGCTCGTACGGCATCACGCCCCAGCGAGGACGAATCGGTTCCGTGAAGGATCCAGCGAGGACGATTGATCCTTTCGGGATCGGGGCATGACATACCAGTCAACATTGTGTCAGACAGAGATTCACGTTTTACATTACATTTTTGGAGAAGCATGCAAGAAAGCCTTGGAACTCGTCTAAAATTTAGTACATCTTATCACCCGCAAACAGATGGGCAATCAGAACGTACTATCCAGACATTAGAAGATATGTTGAGGGCTTGTATGTTGGACTTTGGAGGATCATGGAAGGACCACCTACATCTTGTAGAGTTTTCTTACAATAATAGCTATCAGGCAAGCATCCAGATGGCTCCATTTGAAGCATTGTATGGAAGAAAGTGTAGATCTCATGTGTATTAGAGTGATGTAGGAGAACGTCAGATTCTGGGACCAGAGTTAGTGGTCAACACCGTTGAGACAGTTAAGAAGATACAAGGACACTTGCGAGCAGCGCAAGACAGGCAGAAACAATGGGCAGACCTTTATCGTCGTCCCTTGGAGTTTAAAGAGGGAGATCATGTCTTCTTGAGGATATCACCTACCAGAGGCACCATCCGATTCGGAGGGCACGGCAAGTTGAGTCCAAGATATATTGGACCATTTGACGTGCTAGAGAGAGTGGGAGAAGTAGCATATCGACTTGCGCTACCACCTTCACTTGAGGGAGTACATGACGTATTCCATGTATCGCAGCTCAGGCGATATGTGGCAGACAGAAGTCATGTTCTCGACCATTTAGAAATCACCATTAGGCCGAGCTTATCATATCAAGAACAACCCGTGGGAATCCTTGATCATAGAGAGAAAGTATTGAGAAATCAGTCTATTCCCTTGGTCCGCGTAGCATGGAAGCATGGTTCGCCGGGAGAATCTACTTGGGAGCGCGAGGATGACATGCGCCAACGTTTTTCGACCCTATTCACAGACCAAGGTATAAATTTACTTTGTTAATATCTTATACCATTCTTGACTCCTATTATGGCTTAGTTTTAATTTCGAGGACGAAATTTTTATAAGTTTGGGAGAATGTAAAATCCCTAATTCTGAAAATCGTATTATTATTTATTTATGGTAATTATGTGCCAAGTAGAGAAATTAGATTTTATTCTGAGGTATTGAGCATTTAAAGGATTTATGAAGCTATTATAAATTCTATTTCATGTAGAAGACTCTTTGGACAGTTGCTACCTTAACCGTATACACCAATACCCTATCCAAATTTTCTATAAATAAATAGGTATATATATATATATATATATATATATATATATATATATATATATAGTTTTTAATAAGAAAAAGAAAAGAATAGTGTCACGACCCGCACCCAGTATAGGGGCACGAGAGCGTGGGTACGTCCAGCCTACGCCGCAGCATCGGCGGTAGAACGCTGTCTAGGTCACAGTAATACTAGATAACTAAACACCTGTCAATAATATACATCTCCATAATCTCACAATATAACTCAATCACCACAACTATAAGGCACGATAAAAGATAAAAGAAAATGACATAGTTAAACACCATGTCTCAAACATAAAGATACTCACAGTCTAGTTGTCCAACACAAGTCTCCAATTAAACTTAACATAGGACTAAACATAAACTGAAATATCCTCCATAAGTCTCAAGCATAAATAAATACTATCTAAATAGCTGTAGACAAAGTCTCATCTAGAAGCATAGTCTCCTCTAGGATCTCTGGTACATAGTCTGCTTCTATACCTGGTCCGTAATGCGTAGTACAAAAATCCTCAAGGTTCTCTGGAAAAAATATCCAGTCAGGATTGGAACAAAAATACACCTCTAACAGCAGTTCCACATATATTGACAAAAACTATAACACGGTGTAAAGAAATACAAGACAGATATGAAATAACTGGAAATAAGAAATACTGGAATAAAGAATGCTGGAATAAAGAATGCTGGAATAAAGTACTGGAACATCATCATCAATAGCATCTGACATGGAATAGAACTACAAGTGTACGCAAGTACAAAGAACTGGTATGTTAGTGTATGTAAGAACAACAACTAGAACATGTGGAAATACAATATCAATCTATCAAGATACATGTCAAGAATCATCTAACTAAGTGTGTGAAACATCAGTATATCATGTGATCGGCTTGGGTTATATGACTCATTACTTGGATTAGCGATCATCCCCAACAGGTCAAGCTAACCAGAATATAACAGCGATGAGGTATGTAAGGGTAAGGCTGCACCGACGTAAAATATGGGTGAGCTAATGCTGCATGTAAGGGGTATGATCACATAAGCTACTAATACTTTCCCGTTCTGCTAGCACGATGGATTCCCATCACGACTCCTCGTGACAGGTCTCAATGATGCCAACTCGTGTAAAGAACAGTGTCAGAGTCATGTACGCTATACAACAAGAATTATAGAGATAATCAACATAATGGAAACTGTCAGAGAATGTACTCGCCTGTGGTCCTTAGCTGGCAATACCAAAGTCCGGGTTCCAAGGTACCGTCTGAGTGATCCAACAGTCCTATAGATATATCATAAACACAATACTGCATCAGGCATCACACTAATACACGATCAACAGAATGATCAAGGATTATACTAGGGGTCGCGTCTGTAATTGTTGTGCATAACAGACAGTCAATGGTACGGTCTTGCCCGTACGTCAGTGTACATATGGCAGTCTAATATCATGCTACATGGTCACAGGTAGATGTGGCTACGGGGTATCCGTGGTCACAATCAAGACATCTCGGACATGTGATACATAGGACTTAATATGAACTAATCTCTCATCGTACTAATTAATTACATATATAATAGATATGTATAAGTGTATTAACCTAATTGAGCATTATACGGTTCGTAGGCATATATATTAACCTACATTAATTATGATTATAATACACGTATTAATATACTAGGGAATACCTACACATTACTTATACGCAAGTATATAGATATTAGTTGGAAACATTATATATATACACCAATATACCAATACGTACGCAAATACATATATACATACGTCCCTAGTTACTTGTATATCATCGCAGAAAATGATGGGAACGTGGACAGGAGCTAACCTGCGCTCGGCACGATAACGATTAAGAGGCGATGGTCACGAACAGGAAAGGCTGGTCGATGTGCAGGGTCGGTCGTCGAACTCCGGTCGGCAGCGTCGGTCTCCGCGGAACTTCTCGATCGGCAGCGTCGGTCTCCGCGGGAACTTCTCGATCGGCAGCGTGCAGCGCTCGGGGCTCGGGGCTCGGCGTTCAACGCTCGGGGCTCGGCGTTCAGCGCTCGGCGTTCAGCGCTCGGGGCTCGGCGCTCGGGGGCAGCGGGTGTTCGGCGCTCGGGGGTGTCCGATGAGGAACAGCAAGGTCAGGGGGGGTTTAAGATGGTCGGCTGGGGTGTATTAGGTTTTGGTTGAAAAGAATAAGGAAGCTATACTTATGTATATATATGATCATAGTAGACTTTGGGTTGACCTAGAATTAGGTCTGGTCAAGGCCTTCATGGAATTGGGCTTCTCATGGGTATTACAATGGTTGAAATTTTAATAAAGAAATTGCTAAGATGCATTGGTTCGATGGTCTGAGGCCATGGTTCAGGAATTTTGATGTCGTATTACACACTCCCAAGAATTTATAGAATTTACCTAAAGGAGAATTTGGGTTTATATACGTATCGTTCAACGGAAAGGATACCGCAATGTACTCTTGCACCAAGGTGTCTAAACAATGAAAGGTTGTACAAGTTCGACTTATGAATCAATTTAATAAAAGTGAATGCACGTGGGGGTTAAAAATTCAAAACGACGGTGAGGTGCAACAAATTAAATTCACCAAAAATTGAGAATAATCAATTATCATGCAATTATTTACTCATTAATTACGAAAAGACGAAAATACCCCTAATCCAAAAAGTGGGGGTGACAAATAGAAAATAGAATTTCCTATTGGATCAAACCTGCAACCCGTTAACCACACACCCGCGCGTAAAGTAAGGAAATAACAGTTCACCCCGCGTAAACAGACAACAGCAACCCACTCACCCCACCGCGTATACTTCTCCGCGCGTAAACCGCAGCAGCAGCAGTATCAAAACTACCGCTTATTTTACGCCGCGTAA
Source organism: Iris macrosiphon (assembly GCA_036927795.1). Taxonomy (NCBI): domain Eukaryota; kingdom Viridiplantae; phylum Streptophyta; class Magnoliopsida; order Asparagales; family Iridaceae; genus Iris; species Iris macrosiphon. The sequence continues at coordinate 39,573,350 of JAYESA010000020.1, forward strand.
ACTCTTCCGTTCACCGCGCGTAAAAGCCAAACCATAATCATTAGGGGAAGAAAATATCAGCAACAGAAGCAAAACCCAATTTTGCTTTTCTTTGCTTTCCTATACGTGTAAGTTTCTTATTCCACCACTCCTTAAAAATCTCCTCAACCGCACACCTAAACCAATAAAAGGAAAATAGCAGTGGCAATAGTTTCTTAACCATTAAGTAAATTCTACCGTCTCCTTATTCCTATATATAATCACAAACTCTCAAAACCCTAACCCACTTCTTCTTACTACAACTTAACACTGTTGGAACGCTTGTACTATACATGACTTTTGCTTGGCAAACCTTGTGAGGAGGGTAAGGTAAGGTATGTGTAAGATAAGGTAAGGTATTGGGTATAGATATATAGGTATATGCCTATATGTATTAGATATCTATATTTTAGCCTAGATTATAGCTAGATATATATGTTTATGCATAGTTAGTTAGCTAGAGGGGTAGTCGGGTTGAGTTTAGAGCGGTATCTCAATACCTTGAGATACCGAGGTATCTCAATACCTTAAGATAACCAAGGTATTGGGTTTCGAGCGGGGTTTTTGAGCAATAGCCTAGGAATAGTATTGGAGTGATTTTTTATATGTATATGTGTATATATTTACGCGTGCTAGCATAGGTTTTAGCGGGTTTAGGCGGGGTGCGTAGCCTAGGTTGAGGTATCGGATACCGAGGGTATCCCGGTATCTCAAGGAGGCGAGTTTGTGAGTTTTCTAGCTTAATGAGCTCGGTTTGACCTAGAATTTCAGGAGCACCCTAGTTTGACCCAGACTTGACCGTAGTTGACTCGGTTGACCGCCAAAGTCAACTTTTGACCTAGTTTTGACCTATAGTTGACTTTTTGGACCCAGAGTTGACTTTTTGATCCAGATTTTACCGGTTTGACCCGCTTGACCTAGAACGACCCTAGAAGCCTATTTTTAATTATTTTATATCTGTTTAACTCATTAGAACCCTGTTTAACCTTGCTTTTCGCATTAGGTCCTTGTGACACCGGTTCGGATCGCTAGTTGCTCAGGACGTCAGGCGAGTACATTCTCTGATAGTTTTCATTATCTGATGATTATTATGATTCAGCTTCTAGTATAGTATCATATGATTATTCTGGCACAACACGGGACACTGATTGATATTTCTGGATTCATTTACTTGCGACACGTACATTTCATGTTTCTGGCCTCTATTCTGGAATCACTACTGGCATCACTACTGGCATCACCTACAGGCATCACTCATGTTCAGGCTGGACTCATCTTGATTTGCGTGTCGGATCTTGGATCCACTTGTATTAGTCGGGGCGGGGAAATACTCGAGTAGACATGTAAACATTCCTATCTGGCATCATCAGGAATCACTCCCTCTGGTCTAATCTGGAATGATAGCAGCCGCGCACCCAGTGCGCGGTGAGCCGTACTTACCCCTAGCCGTTTACATGTCGAAACAAGTATTTCAAAGACACCGAGTTCATTCTTTATAGTCTGGACTCTCATGCATTTCTTGACTTGTCTCACTTACATGTTTCTGGACTTGACTCACTACATGTTTTTCATGCTGGACTCACTACACGTTCATGTGCACGGACTTGATCTTAGCTTAGATTCTTGTATCTTACAGTTACTACTATCTTGTTTCTGATATTCCTACATCTTTACCTTTATGCACCAGTGATATATGTTTATTTCCTGTTTCATACTTACTTCTTTCTTTTTGCTACTTGCTATAACTGTTTTATAGTTTTTATCATTTAAATGGAACTGCTGTTAGAGATGTACTTGCTCCAGTCCTGACTGGACATATTTTTTCAGAGTATCCAGAGGATTGGTGTCCGACGTTCTATGGACCTGAGCCTGTCGATGGTGCAGACATGGACCCTCTAGTTTAGGGATGATTTCCGGGTTGGTAGCCGGGATCACTAGGATCTTGTTGTTGTTTTATTAGCCTTAGTACCGGATTTGTCTCCGGTTTTGGATTGAGACCTTGTTTGTATATTATTTTGGATATTGTTGTATTATTATTTGATGTTGTGGTTGTTGTAGTAGTTGTTGTTGGTTAGACTTTATAGTTGTTAGATCTCTGTGTTATCTTATCGTGCTTAGATTCGTGATTGAGTATATTGTGATTATCATTTGATATTGCTCCTCCGTTTGGAGTTGAGATCTTGACAGGTTTATATTTTGATTGTGTAGTTGCCCTCCTTTTGGAGAGGTCATGCCCAATTTTTTGTGTGAGATTATTATCTAGATAGTTGACCTAAACAGCGTTCTACCGCCGATGCTGCGGCGTAGGCTGGACGTACCCACGACTCATGCCCGATTTTCCGGGTGCGGGTCATGACACCTTGCCACTGTATAATTATTTATATTCCATTTGATATATGTATGTTTAATTTTGCCTATATAGATGTTTATTTTTTGTAAATTTTGGACCTATTTATGAGACCACCCAGTTTTAGGGAGCATCAGTAGGTTCATTGGCCGTGACACAGTTGATACACGATTTGTGAGTCTTATATAGACCTCGGACTACGTATCGGGTTGGCTTCCTGTACGTAAGTGTCGTGCGTTAGGGGTAACTGCTGATAGAAACTTTGTATGCTAGTAGACCTGGCAGTTATTTAGAGGATTTATCATGTCATGGATATGGCATGTTTAGAGCATGGGGTGGGAAGAACAATAAGTAAAGCATTTGGGCTCCTTTGTACTTTTTTCTGTATGCCCGGATTCTCCACCGGAGAAATGGGTGATGATGACCACTATATATTACTGGCGGCCTCTGCCGTTCAAAAGATGACATGCTTTGAGGCCCCTGATTCTCCGAGAGGGTCACGCCAATCCCATATTTTTAGCCAGATAGCCCACTTGGTGGAAAGTTATTCTCAAACTGCATTCACTTAGACGGTTAGGCGAACCATTGGATGTTTATATTTTAGTACTTATTGGCATATTTTTATGTATCTTGTTACGTCCCTCTGAGGACCTGGTCCCTTTCCAGATATGAACGAGCAGGAGTACCCACAGGAGTACGGACCGGGACCTGACTCCACTTACCAGGATGAGGAGATCTTACCCTCAGAGTATCTGTGATTATTGTCACTGTTTAAAGATTTTGTTGCTACCTCGGGATAGTTATTTTGTAGTGGATTTATTTTCACCCGATTATCCGACTTACTACACAACTTGGGTATTCAGATGATATTTTCAGCTCTTATTTCCTACTGATTATTTGTGTTATGGATGAGATATAGATTCTGTGAGAATTATTGTGACAGTATATTACCACTGATGGATTGAATGTTCATATACATCGTACGTGTGTATATGGTTTCCAGATATTGGAGTTCATATACATACGGCTGGGCATGTTACGTATTTCTAGTCCAACGTATTTTGGGACTGGGGTATGACACACCCCGATCTCCCGCAGGCTAAATCGGTCGTTCCCGCTAGGCAAGAATCACCGCGCCAGCACTCCCGCGGAACGATCGCTTTGACCCATCTGGGCGTGATGCCGCACGAGCGTGAGCCACGCCCGTGCAAGACCGTAGTTCATTGGCTGGCGGTAAGAGTTCTAAGCCACAGAGTCGCACAGATTGTTCGAATACAGCGGAGTCATAAACGCATAGGCGATTTGGTAACAAGTTCGCTGAGTCGACAATAGCGAAAGCATTGAATAACACAAGTAGAAGTAAAGCAACTCTTTATTGATATAAACAAGTGTTACAGGTGACGCATGGCCGAGATTACAAGTCGCTCAACCCTCTCTCTCTGAAATAGTAAAAGCGTACCAAGTGGCTACAATTGTGGAATGATTTGTACAGGCGATGTTCAGGCTATATTCACAACATTATGTCTTGTATATGTGTTTCAGTTCCGGAGGCAGCGCCCCTTGGCTTCAGAGTGAACTCCTGGCCTTAGCACGCACGAAGGAGGCATCTGCACCGAACGAGGTTCTCCCGCACCCTGCAAACGAACTGGTGGATTATCAGTACATTGAATGCACTGGTGGGGAAGCTACTCGGCCGCTCGACAAATCCAAACACGTAATACAGGTTCCGTGCACAACTATTAAGTTGTCTTTCTAGTTGCCTTAGGATCAGTTTCATGCAAGATTTGAATAGCCTAACTCGTGTGGCAGTACATCGTGCAACATGAGAGGGAACACGGCGAGACTTACCAACTTACCATTTGTCCTTCCCTATCCAAGGCAAATATTGTTAATTCAAGCACGAACATTCATGATGAAAACCAAGTTATAGCATATGCAAATACGAGAGTCGTTATATCAAGATCGTTCAGGTGTTCAGTTGTTCATCGATGCGATACAATGACTCGTACGCGAATAGCCGCTAAGCGAGGATGACTTATCTATATGAACAATTATCGCTGGCATAGCCATAAAGGACCGTTATTGTAGTCTCAAGGTCGAGGATAAAGTACAAGCAATAGAAACGATGGGCATTACACTTATCCCACCGAAACAGACGACTACCGTTATTGTAGTCTCAAGGTCGGGGATAAAGTGAAAGCAATAGAAACGATGGGCATTGCACTTATCCCACCGAAACAGACGACTACCAGAAGTTCCGTCTAGACCGGGTCGGCCCCAATGCCCCGGTGACCGCCCGTGGAACGAGATCCAAAGATCACCTTTTACAAGTTGTCCACGACATGCAGGTCAGGATCTCAGGTCACATACAGGAACAAGTTTGAGGCAGTATGTATATATACATAGAACTTGTTGAGGCAGGATTGTTTGCAATAATGTATTGATTGCCAAGCCAGTTGATTTAGTATTGCTCCTCAAGCTGTGATTCAGGGATTCATTCATTCAGGGTACAAATTCTCTGGTTCAGGAATTGCCATGGTGACCGAACGGTCCCGGACACTTGCAGGTTCATTCTTGCACGGAACGACTACTTAGTAGTCTCCCGGGGTTTGGATGAAAACAAGGCAACAGACAAGCAAATAAGCATGCATTTGTATAAACACAAACATTCACGTTAGCTCGGGCCTGAAGGTAAGCCGAGGGGTGAAACCGCATATGGACTTACCGAGCGACATGATCTAAGGTAGCATGCGAGGGGTCTGAATAAGCAATATTTCATTTCCATGTTCTAGCATAAGCAATACAAGTTGGGATTATTTTCTTAGCTAGGTACGTTGTATTCTTATTAGCATGCAGGGGGTGATTCACCTAGCGACTAGCATGTATCGTTCCAGATTTTATGTGTGCTGGCTAAGCAAAGACAAGCTCACCGTAGCCACCCACCTTAGCGATGATTCACCTCGGTCGAGCGATACGTCAAGCGAGCCTCTGAAAGCCTGAGCCGGATTCCTGTAGGGACAAGTCTGGATATCCTTTGCCCCAAACGAGTATTTTCGCCTGAGCAAAGCAGGTTGGGACATTGCACTTTTGCCATTTGAATCGGCAGTCCGCTTGAACGGAACGGGGTGTTACAATCCTTCCATGTGCCTGAGGGTACATGCGCCAAGTCGTCATGCGCTTAGCACTAAACACCTAACTTGCCATGTGAATTTCCATGCGCATGACTTGCTATGCGCCAGGCCACTATGCTTCAGGCTCACCTCTGCTGTGACGATGTGTACATGCGCCATGCGGTGACTCGACTTGTACATGTGACATGCAACAGATTGCTGTGAACTTGTATCCATGTGGCAACTTTTCCATGTGCGCGTTTTCCATGTACGCATTTTCCATGCGCGTATGAGTACCCTAGCGACCCTATACACTATTTTACTGTTTTGCTTGTTTCTTGGAGCTTTCTATTGGATTTCGTAATTCTATGTGTTGTTCCTAGTAATTGCAAGTATGATGGACTAAGCGATTCTATGTGTTGAACCCAACTATGTACAGAACTAGACCATGCGCCAAGTGGCTATACTACATATGCGCATGAATTGACCTATGTGTTGCAATGTGATAGAATCCATGAGAATGACTAATGATTGGTAACTTGAATCGACTATTCATATCCGTGCTGATACATTTACTACTTGTTATGCGTTCCTACGTGATGTATTATATGTGCACTGAGGTACGACATATCTTGCAACGTCTTATGTGTTATATGTTCTGGGTGTGCACCGAGTTGCCCCATATCCTACGCGACATATGATATAATGTAAACCCCCTTGATTAAATCTATAGATAGTCAGGTTTTGATTGGAAAAATTTTGGATTTAGCAGCAGATGTTGAGGTTTAGAGTAAAGTTAAGTTTTTCTGGTATTTTAATTTATTTAATTAAAACCCTTGGCGCGCCCTATCATTGTTTAATTATTCGAAGCCAAATATTAACCCATAAATCCTATCGGATTATTGTACTTCTGATTTGACTCGCCAAATTAGGCACTGAACTTTTCCGTCACTCAAAATCATATCTCTTTGTGCTCTAAATTAATTGCCCAATTTTCTGAAACCGAAATCCCATAATTAAATTTCGTGTCGGACACCTGTGCCGTTACCCTCAATTTTGAGATACCAATTTAACCAGTTGAGCCGGACTAACTAAAGGGTCCAAGACTGACTCCAAGCCCCCAATTTTTGACCTTTGTGTCATTTCCAAATTTTGACCCCAAGTGCCCCCATTTAATTTAAAAGCGCGGGACACTTAAAATCCTATTTTAATCGGGGATACCAATTTTGCCTAATCCTATTTTAATCCCAATTAATCTCGATGGCCATTAAATAAAACTCGTGCCTCACACACAACCCCCCCTCACCATGCAAATCATCAAACACAATTTTCTCCATAATTTTTGCATCATTTTATGTGTTCGTACAATTTTCCGAATTAAAGGGGCTTATTCACAAATATTGCATTATGTGTCATCCCCTCATTGGCCCAAGCCAATGAAGAAGGCTCACCCTCACCCTTGACCGATTCAACCCAACCCCACTCTCCCCTTGGAATGAACAAATTCCTTTATGAGGAATCTACACCACCCATTGGAAATGAGTAAATCCCCACCATCCAATCTCCACAAAAATCTCCTATTTAATGTCTTCTCAAGCACACATCCCAAGCAAGTCCTAATTCCTACATTTGGGAAACCCCACCCCCTCTCTCTCTCCTCCCTCTTCCTGTTACAAACTACAGCCACTTTTTTCCCTTTCTCTTCTTCTCCATTTTTCCTTCTTCTTCTTCATCTCTTCTTCCTCCCTCCTTTCTTCTTCTTCCTCCTTACTTCTAGAAGAGGAGACCCGACCGGCCGGCCGACTGACTCGGCTCCGGCCAGTCGAGCACCCGCGCAGCTCCAGACAGCAGCACCCCCGGTGGCTCCGACTGCAGCACCCGCACAGCTCTGCGGTGCAGCCACCCCCATTCCAGTCAGTCGTGCACAGCGAGTCCAGTGCAGCCCCCACTCCGGCTCGGCCATCCCCCGCCCACAGTCGATAGACCACCATTAGATCCCGACCGGCCGGCTGCCAACAGCAGCCCCGACTCCGGCGGTGCACCCCGCACCCGACATCACCCACAACAGCTCCCCGACCGGCCTGCTGTGCACCCGACTGACCCGCGCAGCTCCGGCTGAGCAATTCTACTCCCCCGATCCACTGTGCATCTCCCCCTGTCCGGCTGTGCAGCTCCTTCCCGTCCGGCCTGCTCCTTCCCGTCAGCTCTCATCACCGCCACCACAAGCTTTCACCTTCACCACCATCATTGCATCACCAACCTCCCTTCACTCCGACGAGCATTGTCGCGAGCCTACTGATGTGCAACCGCACCACCCTCGACTGCCACGAGCCCGGCCAGCCGTACACTCCTCCACCAACATCTCCATCTTCGGCTATCCCTCGCGACACCAAGGTGAAATACTTCTTTTCCCCCTCTCCAGACATTGTATATTGTTGGTGTAAATTCTAGTATAGTATATTTGATCTTGTGATTTAAGGAGGGAAGCTTAGAGCTTAATGATTGAGTTTGAAGTTTAGATACTAGGTGAGATCTTGGGGTTTATTACGTGATGTAATATGCATTTCATGGATGTAAAGGTTATGGATTAAGATAGGGTTATGAATGCTAGGTAAGGGATTTTAGGTTTCTTTTATTTAATTCATACATATTATTTATTGTTGACAAGTAGTTTAAATTGCTGTGAAAGGGTATAAGGATAATGAAACATTGGTGGGCATTGAGGAGCAGGTATTGATGGTGAACTAGTGTGTAACATCAAACCCTTAGTCATTCTTCGAGGATTGATAAATAATGTTGAACTTAATTGAATAGTAGTTATTGTGGAATGGCAAAGGTTGTATATAAATGAGGGTTTAATAGATAATTGTTTATTTACTTTGAGGATGATAGTAAATGTGCATATTAACATCTGTAAACACTGAGGAGAAACTGAGGATTGGGTCATGTGTCGGACCACGAAATATCGTGATGAACATAGTAAGATGGAGGTTTGGATTGATGATATGTTACCAACGTTTAATTTGATTAGATGTAACGTACTCCGAGTCAACCTTGGTCAACCCTCTAGCGTCATGCCCCTGTGGGTTGTAGCTGAGGCTAAGCATATGTATAGATGTGTGTCGCATCCCTGTCTGTCGTGGAATAGATTATTGATTATTGGTTTGTATCTCATCTCTAGGTACTGCGAAACCTGAGGGCTTAGACGCGGTACCGGGACCCCGTCATTAGCAGCCGCACGCAGGCAAGTGTACCTTGCCACCCTGTATTTCAGATTTCAGATATTTGTTATTTCTTTTTATACATTGTTCACATATTTATGTTGACGTTCGATACTTCGTGTCCGGATCACAACCGGGTGCTGACGTTCGTCGTAACGTCTTAGAATAATTGTTAGATGCTTTGTAGTACCTCGATGCACGTACCTGAGTACATCAACACCCCAGGACACACTCATACACTGTGATCGTGCCAGATTCCTGTATCCTGATACTGACATCATGACCAGAGACTGGGACGACCTTAGGGTCGCGTCTGTTGAGTTATTTCTGTGTGTCGAGACTGTAGTTAGAGGTTCAGGTCCAGCGCACAATCGTTGACCGCTTGGGATAGGGAAGACAGCTAGTAGACGTTTGGGCTCCTCTGCACGCGCTTATATATGTATATATACTATTTCTGTAGTGATCCTGTATCTAGAGTAGTTGTACCACCCGTGTGACTCCTTGCCCGGAGCGGCGGTACGTGCCATGTGTTTCCATGTCCGGAGCTACGGTTTTATTTTAGAAAGCCCACGCGTCGAAGATTGTCTTTAAACTTTGTCACACTTGTTTGGTTATGATAGAGTACCCTGTCGTTCCACTTATACTTTCTGTTTACGTGGCATGCTGTATTTTTGTACCTTGTTACGTCTCTTTGAGGATCTGGTTCCCTGCAAGTTTTGCAGCATAGATGATTACAAGCATTTGGAGTGGCTGTTGGAGTTGCATGTCTTGCGAGCATGGTACCAGGTACTCATATCTTATCTACAGGCATTATGGTTATTTTATATTGATTATTCATCTGCTGTTGTAGCCTAGTTTTTATAGACTCATACTTCTTCTCGAGTCTATTCGAGTTAGTGTGTTATTGGACGGCCGACTCTAGCACATATAGCTCTTTCTTGTATACTGCTGTACATTGTGGATTGAGACATAGAGGTTTACATTTATGGGAAATCTAGATTGTGCCCTTTATATTATGCAGCTTATACGTATTCGAGTCAGACCAGAGTCTGGTCGAATGTGTAGCTGGCGTGTCACGTATTCCTGGTCCTACGTATTTTAGGACTGGGACATGACATATTTTTGTGGTGGCCCATGCAGGTCCGATTTAAATCGTCTTAGTCACCTGACTGTGCCAAGAGAGCCTACAAATTAGGAATAGGTATTATGATTGTTGAATAGGATCTCAATCCATAATCAATTTTTAAAACTCACTTTGTATGTGATTATCGTCCTTGGACTTCCAATTTGTATTCGTTCAATTTCCATCAATATCGTTATCATTGTTCTCATCCCCTATTATTTGCGAAGAAGGATGCTCGTGCCTGATGATTTCCCTCCAGAAGAAGATCAAAGACCAGACGACAGAAGACAGAGTTTGTAAAACATTCCCTGAGAAGATTGTTACCCTGAGTATGATAGATTGATAGGCTCTTTTGGATTCTAGAACTAGTATGGAAGGTTGGCAAGTGAGTTGGACCCAGTAGTACCCTACCCGTGCTTGAGGTAGCAGTGATCTTGGAAGTACTGAGAGCTGGAAGGATTGTTGATCATGACCTAGAATAATTTATGGAAATGCATAGCCTGATGATGGAAACTAATGGTTGTATATGATGGCAATGCTAGGAACGATGATTATGAGCTAGAGAAGATAAAATTTTAGGATCTCACTTGGAAGATAATGTTCGGATTCTAGAAATTTTAGTATGTGCTTGAGTGATACCATTATTGTACTTGTGACTTGGAGAGATGAATAACGAAAAGAAGAAATTCGAGGAATAAAATTTTAGGAAAACCTTGAGGAGAAGAGAAATTATACATTAGGCAAGGAAATATTTTTCTTTTAGGGATTGATGTTAAAAATAGAACAGGAGAATTTATCTTGAGGTTAAAGTCTAGACTATGACATTATCCTAGACATGGATTGGTTGAGATAATACCACGCAATGCTTGATTGCCGTCGTGGTTGTGTCATCCTTAGACCACAGGATTACCTTGAGTTTGAGTTTTTTCAGAGAGCTTGGGAGCATGGTGCCAATCTACCTTAGGGGTATACAACGCAGGAGGTGAACCAGTGTACCACCATATTATATCAGGGTTTGAAGATATCTTTCTAGAGAATCTTTTAGGCCTGCCACCTGACAGAAATAGTTTGTTACAGAGTTGACTCCAAGAGCTGAGCCAGGTATTTTCTCGTCTTCAAACTAGCACCGATAGAGTTGGCTGAGTTGAAGGTCCATAGTAGATGATCTCTTAGACGGGTTTCAGTCGGGCTAGTGTTCCCCATGGGGAGTACCCATCGTATGGTGCCGAAGAAGGACGAGATGGTACGTTTGCGTATTGATTTCAGGAACGGTATGTTTGCGTATCGATTACAGGGTTTAATGCAGTAACGATAAAGAACAAGTATCTATTGCCGTACATCGATGATTTGTTTGATCAGCTTAGCGGTGCATGTGTATTCTCGAAGATCGATCTCAGATCCGGTTATCATCAGATCAAGGTACGGAAAGAGGACATCCAGAAGACGGCATTTCGGACGAAGTATGGCCACTATGAGTTTTTAGTCATGTCGTTTGGTTTAACCAACGCGCCAGCGGTATTTATGTGTTTGATGAACAATGTCTTCCACCAGTACTTAGATAAGTTTGTGGTGGTATTTATAGACGAAATCTTGATATATTCCAAGAGCCAGGAGGAGCATAAGAGGCATCTCAGGATCGTGTTGGAGACGCTTAGACATGAGAGGCTGTACGCCAAACTCAGCAAATGTGAGTTCTGCTTGGATAAAGTACCATTTTCGGGACACATAATCACCAAAGATGGACTATCAGTTGACCCGGAGAAGATAGCTGCAGTTGAGACATGGCCTACCCCTACATCAGTTACGGAGGTTAGGAGTTTCCTCAGACTTGCCGGATATTATCGGAGGTTCGTGGAAAACTTCTCAAGAATAGCTGCGCCTATGACGCGACTGACGCGTAAAGGCGAGAAGTTTATCTGGACCAACGAGTGTCAGGCGACTTTCGATAAGCTGAAGAAGCGTCTGACATCAGCACCGATTTTGACACTGCCTTCAGGATCAGGAGGATTTGTAGTATACAATGATGCGTCAGGGAGCGGATTAGGATATGTATTGATGCAACACGGCAAGGTGATAGCCTACGCATCTAGACAGCTGAGAGTTCATGAGAAGAACTATCCGACGCACGATTTGGAACTAGCTGTAGTGATATTTGCACTAAAGCTATGGAGACATTACCTTTATGGTGAGCGTGTTGAGATTTACACAGATCATAAAAGTCTGAAGTATGTCTACACGCAGAAGGAGCTCAACATGAGGCAGAGACGCTGGCTAGAGTTGATGACAGATTATAATATAGAGTTGCAGTACCACCCTGGCAAGGCGAATGTTGTAGCAGATGCCTTAAGTAGGAAGCCCATGGCGTACTTTTTGACGACTCGGTGGAAATTGCTAGAGGATCTCCAGGAGCTTGGGATAGAGATTGTATTGCAAGGCACGGATGGACAGATGGCCAGTCTGGAGGTTCAGTCTACTTTGATTGAGAGGATCAAGGCAGCATTGCCTACAGATGCGAGATTTTGACGTCTACAAGAGAGGACAGAGGCCGGCATGCAGACGGGACTCAGGATTCATGAAGACGGAACGTTGAGGTATGGAGATCGCCTATACGTTTTGAGTGGCCAACTACGCCAAGAGTTGATGACCGAGGCTCATAGCTCGATCTATTCCATTCATCTCGGGGGTACGAAGATGTACCGAGACTTAAGGCAGCATTTCTGGTGGCATGGGATGAAGAGAGAAATTGCAAGATTCGTGGCGAAGTGTTTAGTTTGTCAGCAAGTTAAGGCTGAACATCAGAGGATTGCAGGATTATTGCAGCCACTTCCCATCCCCGAGTGGAAGTGGGAACACGTTACCATGGACTTCATCACAGGATTCCCGCGAAGCCCTAGCGGGAAGGATGCAGTTTGGGTTGTCGTAGACAGACTCATCAAGTCTGCACATTTCTTGCCCTTCAGAGTTGGGCAATCTACGGAGATTTTAGCTGACATGTATATGAGGCAGATAGTACGATTACATGGAGTGCCTGTCAGCATCGTATCGGATCGTAATTCCAGATTCATGTCGCATTTTTTGCGGAGTATGCAGGAGAGCCTAGGAACTCGTCTCAAGTTCAGCACTGCATATCATCCACAGACTGATGGTCAGTCAGAGCGCACGATACAGATATTAGAGGAAATGTTGAGAGCGTGCATGATTGATTTTATAGGATCTTGGGAGAACCACTTACACTTGGTGGAATTCTCCTACAATAACAGTTACCAGGCCAGCATACAGATGGCACCTTATGAGGCACTGTACGGCAGGAAATATAGGTCGCCAGTTTGTTGGAGTGACGTGGGAGAGCGTCAGATACTTGGTCCAGAGTTGGTGACACAGACAGTGGAGAAGGTCAAGCAGATTCAGAGCCATCTGCGTGCAGCACAAGACAGACAAAAACATTGGGCAGATGTGCACCGCAGGCCATTGGAGTTCAAGGAGGGCGACCATGTATTTTTGAGGTTATCGCTTACTCGTGGTACCATCAGATTCGGAGGCAGAGGCAAGCTAAGTCCGAGGTACATCGGGCCTTTTGACATCTTAGAACGAGTTGGCGAAGTGGCTTACCGTCTTGCATTGCCTCCATCATTAGAAGGAGTGCATGACATATTTCATATATCGTAGCTAAAGAGATATGTCGCAAACCCTAGCCACGTGCTTGATCATTCGGAGATTACAGTCGGGCCCAGTCTGTCTTACGTAGAGCAGCCAGTTGAGATCCTCGATCACAGCAAGAAGACTTTGAGAGGGCAGACTATTCGACTGGTCAGAGTGGCATGGAAGCACCATTCACCAGGCGAGTCTACTTGGGAGCGCGAGGATTCTATTCGGCAGCGGTTCACGTACTTATTTGAGGAGCAAGGTACGATTTTACGTACGACAATTGATTACAAGTTATTTTAAAAATTCTCTTAGCTATTATCGTGCTTTACTTTTAATTTCGGGGACAAAATTTTTCTAAGTTGGGAAGAATGTAAACCCCCTCAATTAAATCTATAGATAGTTAGGTTTTGATTGGGAAACTTTTGGATTTAACAGCAGATGTTGAGGTTTAGAGTAAAGTTAAGTTTGTCTGGTATTTTAATTTATTTAATTAAAATCCTTGGCGCACCCTATCATTGTTTAATTATTCGGAGCCTAATATCAATCCATAAATTCCATCGGATTATTGTACTTCTGACTTGACTCGCCAAATTAGGTAATGGACTTTTTCGTCACTCAAAATCATATCTCTTTGTGCTCTAAATTAATTGCCCAATTTTTCGTAACCGAAATCCCATAATTAAATTCCGTGTCGGACACCTATGTCGTTACCCTCAATTTTGTGATATCAATTTAACCCGTTGAGCCGGACCAACTAAAGGGTCCAAGACTGACTCCAAGCCCCCAATTTTTGACATTTGTGTCATTTCCAAATTTTGACCCCAAGTGCCCCCATTTAATTTAAAAGCGCGGGACACTTAAAATCCTATTTTAATCGGGGATACCAATTTTGCCTAATCCTATTTTAATCCCCAATTAATCTCGATGGCCATTAAATTAAACTCGTGCCTCACACACAACCCCCCCCCCCCCCACCATGCAAATCATCAAACGCAATTTTCTCCACAAATTTTGTATCATTTTATGTGTTTGTGTAATTTCTCGAATTAAAGGGGCTTATTCGCAAATGTTGCATTATGTGTCATCCTCTCATTGGCCCAAGCCAATGAAAAAGGCTCACCCTCACCCTTAACCGATTCAACCCAACCCTACTCTCCCCTTGGAATGAACAAATTCCTTCATGAGGAATCTACATCACCCATTGGAAATGAGTAAATCCCCACCATCCAATCTCCACAAAAATCTCCTATTTAATGTCTCCTCAAGCACACATCCCAAGCAAGTCCTAATTCCTACATTTGGGAAACCCCACCCTGTAAACCCCCTGATTTTCAAGAATATTAATTTGGAATTTTCCTGAATTTTCTGTATTTTTCTGTAATTTTTCTCTAATTAAACTAAGGTTCTTTAATTATTAAATAAATTTTAAATGATAATAAATAATATTAAAATATTATAAAAATAATATTTTATGGTGTAAAATGAAAAACTAGACTTAGGGTAATTTTCTGGGAATTTATTGGACCCCGAAAATATTTTTAAAAGCCAAAAACCTATTTCTAAATAATTAATTAAATAAACCCAAAATAGACCGGACTGAACCGGGTTCAAACCGGGCTTAACCGGCCTGAACCCGGTCCAGCTGAACCCGACCGGAACGACCGCCCTAGCGGGTCGGGTCGGGTCCGCCCGACCGAACCCGCTAGCATTCTCTTCCCCAAACGCACAGCAGCCGATGGTTCTCCTCCCCGTCGCCGTGTAACGCGCCGCCGCCGCCGATTGGCCTCCCGCAACCGCTGTCCGCTCACCTCCGCCGGCCGCAACCGCCGTCGTTCATCTCCCCTCTCCGCCCTATAAAACCCGCCCCTCCCGACTCCTATCGCCTCACCCATTCTTCCCCCGCCTCCGGTGAGCTGCCGTCCCCGCCCCTGACTTCGCCGCTGCCAGCCGCCCGCCCTCCGCCGACCAGTCCTCAGCCGTCCGACCTCCGCCGGAGACTCCCCTCCTCCTCCTGCCCTCCTCCGACCCCGACAGAGTTTCCCCGACCCGCAGCGGTGGCCGCCTCCACCAGTGAGCTCCGCCTGGCCGCCCTGAGCTTCCCCGGAACCCTAGCCGAGCGCCGACCGGCCGCCCTGGACCTCCCCGAGCCCTCGCCGACCTCCGTCGGCCTGAACCCCCACTTTCAGCGACACAGAACCTGTGCCCTAGCTCAGACACGTGTCGGACACGTATTGGACAAGAAGAAACCCCAGTTTCCGGAGCCCTGTTCAGGTACTCATAACTTTCTCCTCGGTGACCCGATTTCGATTCCGTCAGTTGTATCGCGTAGGCTGTGTGACCCCCTCGGTGCCCGTACAAACCGCTCGGTGCATCGCGACCTGTAGTGATCGCGAACCGCGATCCAAAAACAGGAAAACCAACGCCCTGTTTCACCCCAGAACTGAGTACGTCCTGCCAAACGGGACGACTTGGTCGCGTGCGGTCTTCACCGATACGTGCGCGTCGTTGATACGGACGTGCAGGATTTCGCAGAAGTCGATTCGGATGTGCGTGCACACCGGAATCAATGCGTATCCGCGGACAACGTCCCGTATCCGACCTTTCTGAATCTTGCTGTAACTTAGTGTACACACGTCGGATCGAGACGAAACTTGCGCCATCGGACTCGTAGCAATACGCTGGTCTTGTGACCCAAGTTTGGTTCGATTCTGAGAACATTGACAAAATCACGTGTCGTGGGCCCCACAGGCTCCACTTGACGGGCGATTTTGTGATCGGCTCATCGGAATCCAATTCTGGAAGTTCCGTTGGGTTCGTATCATTGTTCCTGACCTGTTGACACTAAGTTGGACAGATTTGGAGACCTTTGACCCTGATGTATTTTTTGGTGCAAAGCGGCCCACATGTGGACCTCGCCTTGACCCGAAAATATCGTTTTCGCCCCTGTGCCCAAATTGGACTCAAGGACAGGCATTTTTAGCTGATTAATATTTTTTGGATCTGATGGTGATGTCTATTTCAGCAACCGGAGTACTGCCTGCAAATCCAGCTGCTGCCAGAGCTATAATTGGAGCCGAAACACCACGCAAGTGTACCTTGCCAATCTCTGCAGTTTTGATACTTATTTCCTTGACATATATACTTGTTGTACATGCTTAAACCTAGGGCCGTGTGACATGTTTAGCGTCCGATTATAGTCGGGTGCCAATCCCGTACGCGGAGTTGTGTAACGTCATCTAGACATGGATATCGTGACCCTTTGCATTCTCGTACTTGCATTATTAAGTACGTTTTACCCAGGACACCTGACACTATTCATGATACAGAATCGTCCTGAGATATTCTTGGTGATTCTGTATAGGATACAATTTTCATGACTTATTCCTTTGTTTAGATATTATATGACTGGATGCATTAGTAATGATCCTGTATGGCATGGACATGAGACGTCGTGGACATGAGATGCATGATTACATTGGGTGGGGAGAGTCACACAAACTACAGGTTGATTATATATTATGCCGGCGTCGTAGTCTCCCTTTGAGCTAGACAACCATATGATATCACTGCTACCGGCTCCCCGACACAGAGCTTGTAGTGGTTTCAGCCTGAGTTCGAGTGCTGCTCTTATCTTGCATATCACTTGGATGGTTATATAGTTTACCCTATTTATTTCATTATCTGCTACACTGTATTTATTTTGGCATGAGCTTTCTTGTACCTTGCTATGTCCCCTGAGGACCTGGATCCGGATTATGTCCCCAGGATTAGCAAACGAGTTCGACCCAGAGATATACAGGACAGGAGCAATAGCAGGAGCAGAAGCAGGAACAGTAGCAGGCACTGGGCCAGTACCAGATCCAGCAGTCGAGTGACTTCTACGATATTTTCTGAGTATATCCTGTTTCCATACTTAGTACTTTTGTTGATATCTTTGTCTTTGTATCTTGACAGTTGTATCAGACTTGTATCGGACTTGTTCCCCGATTTATGTACTTGTGACTTGATGATGATATTTTTATTTCCTTTTGTTGCTATTGATATATTTATTTTCTGTGGATGAGATTAGTAGATTTAGACCCCTGACTATTGTTTTACAGCTTAAGTATACCCCGATGGATCCATTAAATTGGGTTTGTCCATCAGTGTGTGCTGCTGGCCATTTCCACGTGTCTAGTCCCTTGGTATTTTGGGACTGGGGCGTGACATAGTTTTTGTGGTGGCCCATGCAGGTCTACGACTAAATTGTTCAGTTTCAACTTAGGGACCGAACAGGCCTGTAATAAGATAGGATAAGTTTTAGGATCTCATCCACTTGCTTGAAACATTTTTGATATCCGTATCGGATTCGAATCAATTTCTTGAATTGCATCCTGCCTTGATTCTTGTACGCCTCTTATTATTTATTTTGGTTGCAGAGTTATGGATTCACGAGCAAACGACGAGACTCCTGCAATATCACCACGGGATGTTTTGGTAACCAATGAAGAGGAAGTAACACCAGTTGACGAAGGTCAATCCGCTCAACAGTACAGTCAAGCGAATCAGCAAGATGACATTCCAACATCGACGCAATTTACTCCATCAATGCCCGTAATTCCACCAGGGCAGGCTATGGACGGGCATCAGATATTACAAATGATCTACGCAATGATGCAAGCTCAACAACAAATTCAACAAGAGGCTCTGCGTCATAAGGCAGAGAATTTGAGGAGCGTCATAGTAACCGTACTAGAGCAGGCAGATCTACCAGCACGACGGCCAACGACGGGCTCTATCGCCGATTTTCGCCAGCTGAAGCCCCGTACCTTCTCAGCAAGGAGGAGCCCACAGAAGTTCATGAATGGCTCACCAATACTCAACATCAATTAGAAGCAGCTGAGATTCCACGAGAACGTTGGATGACTGCCGTCAGAATGCAATTGACGGACAATGCACATCACTGGTGGCTATCTGAGGAGACACGGCTCGGACCAGACCGAGTCACTTGGGAAGAGTTATCTAGACTCTTTCTGGAGATGTACATTCCAGCTATCACTCGATCAGAACTTCGGGACAAGTTCAATCGCCTCACTCAGGACAATCTGACAGTGGAAGAATACAACGCGGAGTTTATTCGTCTGAGTCGCTTCGCCCCAACCTTGATTCCGACAGAAGAAGAGAAGGCTGAGAAGTTCTTCGACGGACTAAATATTGAGCTACAGAAACTAATTGGATCCGTTGCTCCCACATCTTACTCGGACGTCCTTGCTGCAGCCCGACGCATGGAGCGCATCACCAAAAGAGAGACCAGTCTGAAGCGATCGTCCACATTAGCACCATCCGGAGCACCACAAGAAGAAGTTGCAAAAAGACTTCACATTCACCAGCCATCAGAAGCATCTCCACAGGCAATACCTATCTGTCCATATTGTCGCAGGCGAGGCCATATTGAGAACCAGTGCAGACGAAAAATGAGTTTATGTTTAGCTTGCGGATCCAGTCAGCATTTATTAAGGGACTGCCCTGAACGTAGAGAAGGAGCACCAAGGGCAAACCAACAAGCGTTACCAGCACCGAGGCCAGCCTATCCAGCATTGGGAGTACCACAAACGGAAGTTCAAGAAATCCTACCACCAGCTCCAGGAGGGTATCAGCCGAGGCCACCTTTGATACCCCAGGCACTACTCTTCCAGCAGGCTCAACAGCAGCAGAGGAATCGACTGCAAGGACGCGGACAAGCTCTGACGATGACCTTGGAGAACGCGCAAAACCATGGAGTAGCTAATGCTAGATCGTGCCTATTGGTTCGTGACCCTAGCCTAAACTTGATAATTTTAACTTGCTAATAATAGATAACCTAGTGTTAATCTAAGTAATTTTTGAACTTGCTAAATAACCTAGAGTGTTTTATAACTGTTAATCTAATAAGTTTTTAAAGGATAAAACTGGTTTTCTAAAAATTATAATTTTCTAGATTTCCTTCATTCGGGAAATTTTATAATGCTTAGGAAAATAATTTTTCCTAGGTGTTAGTCTAAACCTTGATTCTCCTTGATGTGCTTCGAACAATGTTTGCAACCGTGTCATCTCTGTTGACCGGTTATTCTTTGATTGCAAGGACGCAATCCTCTTAAGGGGGGTAGATTGTAAATCCTCTGATTTTCAAGAATTTTAATTTGGAATTTTCCTGAATTTTCTGTATTTTTTGGAATTTTTCTCTAATTAAACTAAGGTTCTTTAATTATTAAATAATTTTTAAATGATAATAAATAATATTAAAATATTATGAAAATAATATTTTATGGTGTAAAATAAAAAACTAGACTTAGGGTAATTTTCTGAGAATTTATTGGACCCCGAAAATATTTTTAAAAGCCAAAAACCTATTTTTAAATAATTAATTAAATAAACCCAAAATAGACCGGACTGAACCGGGTTCAAACCGGGCTGAACCGGCCTGAACCCGGTCCAGCTGAACCCGACCGGACCGACCGCCCTAGCGGGTCGGGTCGGGTCCGCCCGACCGAACCCGCACCCGCGAACCCGCTATAATTCTCTTCCCCAAACGCACAGCATCCGACGGTTCTCCTCCCCGCCGCCGTGTAACGCGACGCCGCTGCCGATTGGCCTCCCCGCAACCGCTGTCCGCTCGCCTCCGCCGGCCGCAACCGCCGTCGTTCATCTCCCCTCTCTGCGCTATAAAACCCGCCCCTCCCGACTCCCATCGCCTCCGCCATTCTTCCCCCGCCTCCGGTGAGCTGCCGTCCCCGCCCCTGACTTCGCCGCTGCCAGCCGCCCGCCCTCCGCCGACCAGTCCTCAGCCGCCCGACCTCCACCGGAGACTCCCCTCCTCCTCCTGCCCTCCTCCGACCCAGACAGAGTTTCCCCGACCCACAGCGGTGGCCGCCTCCACCAGTGAGCTCCGCCCGGCCGCCCTGAGCTTCCCCGGAACCCTAGCCGAGCGCCGACCGGCCGCCCTGGACCTCCCCGAGCCCTCGCCGACCTCCGCCGGCCTGAACCCCCACTTCCAGCAACACAGAACCTGTGCCCTAGCTCAGACACGTGTCGGACACGTGTCGGACACGAAGAAACCCCAGTTTCCGGAGCCCTGTTCAGGTACTCATAACTTTTTCCTCGTTGACCCGATTTTGATTCCGTCAGTTGTATCGCGTAGGCTGTGTGACCTCCTCGGTGCCCGTACAAACCGCTCGGTGCATCGCGACCTGTGGTGATCGTGAACCGCGATCCAAAAACAGGAAAACCAACGCCCTGTTTTACCCCGGAACTGAGTACGCTCCGCCAAACGGGACGACTTGGTCGCGTGTGATCTTCACCGATACGTGCGCGTCGTTGATACGGACGTGCAGGATTTTGCAGAAGTCAATTCGGATGTGCGTGCACACCGAAATCAATGCGTATCCGCGGACAACGCTCCGTATTCGACCTTTCTGAATCTCGTTGTAACTTAGTTTACACACGTCGGATCGAGACGAAACTTGCGCCATCGGACTCGTAGCAATACGCTGGTCCTGTGACCCAAGTTTGGTTCAATTCTGAGAACGTTGACAAAATCGCGTGTTGTGGGCCCCACAGGCTCCACTTGACGGGCGATTTTGTGATCGGCTCATCGGAATCCAATTCTGGGAGTTTCGTTGGGTTCGTATCATCGTTCCTGACCTGTTGACACTAAGTTGGACAGATTTGGAGACCTTTGACCCTGACGCATTTTTCGGTGCAAAGCGGCCCACATGTGGACCCCGTATTGACCCAAAAATATCGTTTTTGCCCCTATGCCCAAATTGGACTCAAGAACAGGCGTTTCTAGCTGATTAATATTTTCTGGATCTGATGGTGATGTCTATTTCAGCAACCGGAGTACTGCCTGCAAATCCAGCTGCTGCCAGAGCTATAATTGGAGCCGAAACACCACGCAAGTGTACCTTGCCAATCTCTGCAGTTTTGATACTTATTTCCTTGACATATATACTTGTTGTACATGCTTAAACCTAGGGCCGTGTGACATGCTTAGGGTCCGATTATAGTCGGGTGCCAACCCCGTACGCGGAGTTGTGTAACGTCATCTAGACATGGATATCGTGACCTTTTGCATTCTCGTACTTGCATTATTAAGTACATTTTACTTAGGACACTTGACACTATTCATGATACAGAATGGTCCTGAGATATTCTTGGTGATTCTGTATAGGATACAGTTTTTATGACTTATTCCTTTGTTTAGATATTATATGACTGGATGCATTAGTGATGATCCTGTATGGCATGGACATGAGACGTCGCAGACATGAGATGCATGATTACATTGGGTGGGGAGAGTCACACAAACTACAGGTTGATTATATATTATGCCGGCGTCGTAGTCTCCCTTTGAGCTAGACAACCACATGATATCACCGCTACCGGCTCCCCGACACAGAGCTTGTAGTGGTTTCAGCCTGAGTTCTAGTGCTGCTCTTATCTTGCATATCACTTGGATGGTTATATAGTTTACCCTATTTATTTCATTATCTGCTACACTATATTTATTTTGGCATGAGCTTTCTTGTACCTTGCTATGTCCCCTGAGGACTTGGATCCGGATTATGTCCCCAGGATTAGCAGACGAGCTCGACCCAGAGATATACAGGACAGGAGCATTAGCAGGAGCAGAAGCAGGAACAGTAGCAGGCACTGGGCCAGTACCAAATCCAGCAGTCGAGTGACTTCTACGGTATTTTCTGAGTATATCCTGTTTTCATACTCAGTACTTTTGTTGATATCTTTGTCTTTGTATCTTGACAGTTGTATCAGACTTGTATCGGGCTTGTTCCCCGATTTATGTACTTGTGACTTGATGATGATGTTTTTATTTCCTTTTGTTGCTATTGATATATTCATTTTCTGTGGATGAGATTAGTAGATTTAGACCCCTGACTATTGTTTTACAGCTTAAGTATGCCCCGATGGTGTAAACCCCCTCAATTTTACAGCTTAAGTGGGCCAGAAAAATTTTTGATAGAATTTATTGAGGTTTAGAGTAGGGGATATTTACCTGGAATTTTAATACAATTAATTTAAACATTGAGACACCCTATCTTTGTCTATTTATTCGGAGCCCATTATCAGCCCATAAATTCTGTACAAATATTGTACACTCGACTCAACTCGCCAAATTAGGCACTGGACTTTTCTGACTGTTAAAATCAACTTTCGTGCGCTCTAAATTAATTGCGCAACATTCCGAAAATCGTAAACCGTATTTTATTCCGTGTCGGACACCTGTGTCGTTACCCTCGATTTTGGGGTACCAACTTAACCCGTTGAGCCGGACCAACAAAAGGGTCCATGACTGACTCTGAGCCCCCACCATTTTTGGCCTTTGCGCCGTTTCCGGATTTTGACCCCACGGGCCCCAATTAAATTAAATTGCGGGATGCGTTATCTTTATTTAAATCAAATTTACCAACTTTGTAAATTCTATTTTAATATTAAATTAATCCCAATGCCCTTCAAATTTGACCCGCGCCTAACGCGCAACACCCCCCACCATGACAATTTTTAAATATATTTTTCTCCGCAATTATTGCGTCATTTCATGTGTCCATGCAAATTCCCGAATTTACGGGGGCTTATTTGCAATTAGTAAATTGTTGGCAACATCTCATTGGTCATGATTATTTGTAAGGGTCCCAAAATAGGGTCCCAATACCAATTCCCTCATTCCTCACATGAAGAAACCCTTTTCCTTCATATTAAATCACAACCACTCATTCATTTAATTCACTCAAATCCTCACCGCACACTCATGCACACCCCCCCTATTTAATCCCTCACTCCTCCCCTCTTCCCTAGGCCGGCCCTAAAACCAAGGAGCTTGGGAAACCCCCCACCCCTCTCTCTCTCTCCTCCCTCTCCTCACTCCAACGTTGGAGTTCCCTCCTCCTTTTCTTTTTTTTTTTCTTCTCTTCTTCTTCTCTCCTCCTCTCCTTCTTCACCACCTCCTTCACCACCTCTTCCACCACCACCACAACACTTCCACCACCACCTCAGCCTCTCCCACCACCCTCCGGCCACTGTGCACAGCCCCCCTCCACCGTGGGCCACTGTGCACAGCCCCTCCCTCATCCCCACATCCAACTCCTCCTTCCTCCCTTCACCATTACACCATCAACACCATTAACACCACCATCAACACTACTCCACCACGACCTCCAGCTTCAACACCACCTCGTTGTCGAGGTATAAGACTTCCCTCTTTCTCTCTTTTAAATTCCAGAATTTGTTTTGGTTATATATAATGGTGTTTATACATGTGAGTGATGCTAGCTAGGGTTGTGGGTATGTATATGTAGATGTTTAGTATTGTGATAGATGAAATATATGGTTGAGGTTATTGATGATAAATATGAATATGGATGAGGTAGTGTTTAAAGAGATTTAATATATTACTAGTGTTTGTTTAGTGATGGTAAATGATAGTGTAGTGAAACAATTGCACTAAAGAAAATATGTGAATTGTTATACTCAAGTTTTATTTTGAATGAGGATGTGATATATACATATGGACTTATGTTAACTAGGGTTAAGTATTGATGGTTATATGGATGGTAAGTGTTTCGAGGATTATACGTAGACATAGTTGTTAGGGTTTAATTTATAAATGTTGGCATATACATGGTTGAGGATAAATAATTAAATCCAGTATTTTTTGGATAAATAGAAAATGGATTGAGGTTATGAAATACAGGCAAATGGAAAGCAGGTGAATTATTCCAGAATGGGTATTATATCGGATCTCGAGACAATGAATTGAGGACGATAATATTATTAGATAATTTTTGAGACTGAGTCTAGTTGTAGCTGTGTGTAGCACACCTGTCTGTCTTAAGTAGATTATTAATTCGGATTTTGTATCTCTTCTCTAGGTATTGCGGGACCTGAGGACTTGGACGACCTTAGGGTCGCGTCTGTTGAGTTATTTCTGTATCCTGATACTGACATCATGACCAGAGACTGGGACGACCTTAGGGTCGCGTCTGTTGAGTTATTTCTGTGTGTCGAGACTGTAGTTAGAGGTTCAGGTTCAACGCACAATCGTTGACCGCTTGGGAAGGGGAAGACAGTTACTAGACGTTTGGGCTACTCTGCACGCGCTTATATATATGTAGTATTTTCTAGTGATACCTGTTTCTAGTGATACCTGTTTCTAGTGTAGCTGTTTCACCCGTGTGACTCTTTGCCCGGAGCTGCGGTACGTGCCGTGTGTTTCCGTGTCCGGAGCTACGGTTTTATTTTAGAAAGCCCACGCGTCGAACGTTGTCTTTAAATTGTGTCACACTAGATGGTTATAATAGAGTACTCTGTCGTGCACTTATACTTTCTGTTTACTTGGCTTGCTATATTTCTGTACCTTGTTACGTCCCTCTGAGGACCTGGTTCCCTGCCAGTTTTGCAGCATAGACGATTACAGAGCACTTGGAGATACTGATGGAGTGGCATATCTTGCGAGCATGGTACCAGGTACTCACATTATATCTACCGGCATTATGGTTATTTATATTGATTATTCATCTGCTGTTGTAGCCTAGTTTTGTAGACTCATACTTCTTCTCGAGTCTATTCGAGTTAGTGTGTTATTGGGCGGCCGACCTTAGCACATATAGCTCTTTCTTGTATACTGATGTACATTGTGGATTGAGACATAGAGGTTTATATTTATGGAATATCTAGATAGTGCCCTTTATATTACAGCTTATACGTATTCGAGTCAGACCAGAGTCTGGTCGAATGCGTAGCTGGCGTGTCACGTATTCCTGGTCCTATGTATTTTTGGACTGGGGCGTGACATGTTTTTGTGGTGGCCCATACAGGTCCGATTTAAATCGTCTTGGTCACCTGACTGTGCCAAGCGAGCCTGCAAATTAGGAATAGATGTTATGATTGTTGAATAGGATCTCAATCCATAATCGATTTAAAAACTCTTTGTATGTGATTATTGCCCTTGGACTTCCACTTTGCATTCATTCAATCTTCGTCAATATCGCTATCCTTGTTCCTCGTCCCCTATTGTTCGGGGAGACGAATGCTTGTGACTGAAGACTTCCCTCCAGAAGAAGATCGAAGACCAGACGACAGAAGACATAATTCGTATACCTTTCTCTGAGAAGATTGTTACCTTATTAGGATAGATTGATGGGTTCCTTGGATTTTAGAACTTGTGTGGAAGGTTGGCAAGAGAGTTGGACCTAGTAGTACCCTACCCGTGCTTGAGATAGCAGTGATCTTGGAAGTACTGAGAGCTGGAAGAATTGTTGATCATGACCTAGAATGATTTATGTGAATGCATAGCCTAATGATAGAAACTAGTGGTTGTATATGATAGCAATACCAGGAATGATATTATAGACTAGGGGAGATAAAATTTCAAGCTCTCACTTGGAAGATGATGATCTAATACCAGAAATTTTAGTATGTGCTTGGGTGACATCATTATTATAATTGCACTATGTGATTTGGAGAGATAAATAACGAAAAGAAGAAATTCGAGGAATAAAAATTTAGGTAAAACTTGAGGAGAAGAGAATTATACATTAGGCGAGGAAAATCTTTTTTGAGGAATAATGTTGAAAGCAGAACAGAAGAAATTATTTTTGAGGTTTAGTCTAGACTATGGCTTTATCCTAGACATGGATTGGTTGAGCCAATGCCACGCGACGCGAGATTGTCGACGTGATTACATTATTTATGACCACCAGATTACCCTGAGTTTGAGTTACTTCAGGGAGCCCAGGAGTATGGTGCCCAGCTACCTTAGGGGTATACAATTCAGGAGGTGAACCAGTGTACCACCTTGTCATAGCAGAGTTGAGGATGTTTTCTAGATAATCTTTTAGGCCTGCCACCTGACAGAAAGAGTTTGTTATAGAGTTGACTCCAAGAGCCGAGCCGATTATTTTTTCTGTCTTCAGACTAGCACCGACAAAGTTTGGTTGAGTTGGAAGTCCATAATAGAGGACCTCTTAGACAAGGGTTTCGGTCGGGCTAGTATTTTTCCATGAGAAGCAACCATCTTATGGTATCGAAGAAGGACGAGATGGTACGTCTGCGTATTGATTTCAGGGACGGTATGTTTGTGTATCAATTACAGGATTTAATGCAGTAATGGTAAAGAACAAGTATCCATTGCCGCACATCAAAGATTTATTTGAATCAGCTAAGTGGCGCATATGTATTTTGAAGATCGATCTCAGATCCAGCTATCATCAGATCAAGGTACGGAAAGAGGACATCCAGAAGACGACCTTTCGGACGAAGTATGGCCATTATGAGTTTTTAGTCATGCCGTTTGGTTTAACCAACGCGCCAGCAGTATTCAGGTGTTTGATGAACAATATTTTCCACCAGTACTTAGATAAGTTCGTGGTGGTATTTATAGACGAAATCTTGATATATTCCAAGAGCCAGGAGGAGCATGAGAGACATCTCAGGATTGTGTTGGAGACGCTGAGACATGAGAGGCTGTACGCCAAACTCAGCAAATGTGAGTTTTGCTTGGATAGAGTACCATTTCTGGGACACATAATCACCGGAGATGGACTATCAGTTGATCCGGAGAAGATAGCTGCAGTAGAGACCTGGCCTACCCCTACATCAGTTACAGAGATTAGGAGTTTCCTCGGACTTGCCGGATATTACCGGAGGTTCGTGGAAAACTTTTCAAGGATAGCTGCGCCTATGACGCGACTGACGCGTAAAGGCGAAGAGTTTATCTGGACCGACGAGTGTCAGGCGGCTTTCGACGAGCTGAAGAAGCGTCTGACATCAGCACCGATTTTGACACTACCTTCCGGATCAGGAGGATTTGTACTGTACAGTGATGCATCGGGGAGCGGATTGGGATGTGTACTGATGTAACACGGCAAGGTGATAGCCTACGCATCGAGACAGCTGAGAGTTCATGAGAAGAACTATCCGACGCACGACTTGGAGCTAGCTGCAGTGATATTTGCACTAAAGCTATGGAGACATTACCTTTATGGTGAGCGTGTTGAGATTTATACAGATCATAAAAGCCTGAAGTACGTCTACACGCAGAAGGAGCTCAACATGAGGAAGAGACGTTGGCTAGAGTTGATGACAGATTATGACATTGAGTTGCAGTACCACCCTGGCAAGGCGAATGTCGTAGCAGATGCCTTAAGCAGGAAGCCCATGGCATAGTATTTGACAACGCAGCGACAGTTGCTAGAGGATCTCCAGGAGCATAGAATAGAGATCGTAATGCCAGGCATGGATGGATTTTATGGACAGTCTCGAGGATTCAGTCCACATTTATTGAGAGGATCAAGGCGGCCTTGCCTACAGATACGGGATTTAGACGACAGCAAGACAGGACAAAGGCCAACATGCAAACAAGACTCAGGATTCAGGAAGACGGAATGCTGAGGTGCGGAGATCGCCTATATATTCCGAATGGCGAGCTACGCCAAGAGTTGATGACCGAGGCTCATAGCTCGATTTATTCCATTCATCCCGGGGGTACGAAGATGTACCGAGACTTGAGACAGCATTTTTGGTGGCATGGGATGAAGAGGAAAATTGCAAGGTTTGTGGCGAGGTATTTAGTTTGTCAGCAAGTCAAGGCTGAACATGAGAGGACTGCAGGATTATTGCAGCCACTCCCCATTCCCGAGTGAAAGTGGAAACACATTACCATGGACTTCGTCACAGGATTTCTGCGAAGCCCTAAGCGGGAAGGATACAGTTTGGGTTGTCGTAGACAGACTCACCAAGTCTGCACATTTCTTGCCCTTCAGAGTTGGGCAATCCACAGAGATACTAGCTAACATGTATATGAGGCAGATAGTACAATTACATGGAGTGCCTGTCAGTATCGTATCGGATCGTGATTCCAGATTCACGTCACACTTTTGGCGGAGTATGCAGGAGAGCCTAGGAACTCGTCTCAAGTTCAGCACTGCGTATCATCCACAGACTGACGGACAGTCAGAGCGCACGATACAGATATTAGAGGATATGTTGAGAGCATGCATGATTGATTTTGGAGGATCATGGGAGGACCATCTACACTTGGTAGAATTTTCCTACAATAACAGTTACCAGGCCAGCATACAGATGGCACCTTATGAGGCACTGTATGGCAGGAAATGCAGGTTGCCAGTTTGTTGGAGTGACGTGGGAGAGCGTCAGATACTTGGGCCCGAATTGGTGATACAGACAGTGGAGAAGGTCAAGCAGATTCAGAGCCACCTGTGCGCAGCACAGGACAGACAGAAACACTGGGTGGATGCGCAACGCAGACCATTGGAGTTCAAGGAAGGTGACCACGTATTTTTGAGGATATCGCCCACTCGTGGTACCATCAGATTCGGAGGCAGAGGCAAGCTGAGTCCGAGGTATATCGGACATTTTGATATTTTGGAACGAGTTGGCGAAGTGGCTTACCGCCTTGCATTACCTCCATCATTAGAGGGAGTATATGACGTATTTCACGTATCGCAGCTGAGGAGATATGTCGCAGACCCTAGCCACGTGCTTGATCATTCAGAGATTACAGTCGGGCCTAGTCTGTCTTATGTAGAGCAGCCAGTTGAGATCCTCGATCGCAGCGAGAAGACTTTGAGAGGACAGACGATTCGATTGGTCAGATTGGCATGGAAGCACCATTCACCAGGCGAGTCTACTTGGGAGCGCGAGGATTCTATTCGACAGCGATTTCCGTACTTATTTGAGGAGCAAGGTACGAATTTACGTACGGCAATTTAATTATTAGTTATTTTAAATTCTGTTAGATATTATCGTGCTTTACTTTTAATTTCGGGGACAATTTTTCTAAGTTGGGAAGAATGTAAACCCCCTCAATTTTATTCTGTAGATAGTTAGAGTGGGCCAGAAAAATTTTTGATAGAATATATTGAGGTTTAGAGTAGGGGATATTTACCTGGAATTTTAATACAATTAATTTAAACATTGAGACACCCTATCTTTGTCTATTTATTCGGAGCCCATTATCAGCCCATAAATTCCGTACAAATATTGTACACTCGACTCAACTCGCCAAATTAGGCACTGGACTTTTCTGACTGTTAAAATCAACTTTCGTGCGCTCTAAATTAATTGCGCAACATTCCGAAAATCGTAAACCGTATTTTATTCCGTGTCGGACACCTGTGTCGTTACCCTCGATTTTGGGGTACCAACTTAACCCGTTGAGCCGGACCAACAAAAGGGTCCATGACTGACTCTGAGCCCCCACCATTTTTGGCCTTTGCGCCGTTTCCGGATTTTGACCCCGCGGGCCCCAATTAAATTAAATTGCGGGATGCGTTATCTTTATTTAAATCGAATTTACCAACTTTGTAAATTCTATTTTAATATTAAATTAATCCCAATGCCCTTCAAATTTGACCCGCGCCTAACGCGCAACACCCCCCACCATGATAATTTTTAAATATATTTTTCTCCGCAATTATTGCGTTATTTCATGTGTCCATGCAAATTCCCGAATTTACGGGGGCTTATTTGCAATTAGTAAATTGTTGGCAACATCTCATTGGTCATGATTATTTGTAAGGGTCCCAAAATAGGGTCCCAATACCAATTCCCTCATTCCTCACATGAAGAAACCCTTTTGCTTCATATTAAATCACAACCACTCATTCATTTAATTCACTCAAATCCTCACCACACACTCATGCACACCCCCCTATTTAATCCCTCACTCCTCCCCTCTTCCCTAGGCTGGCCCTAAAACCAAGGAGCTTGGGAAACCCCCCACCCCTCTCTCTCTCTCTCTCTCTCCTCCCTCTCCTCACTCCAACGTTGGAGTTCCCTCCTCCTTTTCTTTTCTTTTTCTTCTCTTCTTCTTCTCTCCTCCTCTCCTTCTTCACCACCTCCTTCACCACCTCTTCCACCACCACCACAACACTTCCACCACCACCTCAGCCTCTCCCACCACCCTCCGGCCACTGTGCACAGCCCCCCTCCACCGTGGGCCACTATGCACAGCCCCTCCCTCATCCCCACATCCAACTCCTCCTTCCTCCCTTCACCATTACACCATCAACACCATTAACACCACCATCAACACTACTCCACCACGACCTCCAGCTTCAACACCACCTCGTTGTCGAGGTATAAGACTTCCCTCTTTCTCTCTTTTAAATTCCAGAATTTGTTTTGGTTATATATAATGGTGTTTATACATGTGAGTGATGCTAGCTAGGGTTGTGGGTATGTATATGTAGATGTTTAGTATTGTGATAGATGAAATATATGGTTGAGGTTATTGATGATAAATATGAATATGGATGAGGTAGTGTTTAAAGAGATTTAATATATTACTAGTGTTTGTTTAGTGATGGTAAATGATAGTGTAGTGAAACAATTGCACTAAAGAAAATATGTGAATTGTTATACTCAAGTTTTATTTTGAATGAGGATGTGATATATACATATGGACTTATGTTAACTAGGGTTAAGTATTGATGGTTATATGGATGGTAAGTGTTTCGAGGATTATACGTAGACATAGTTGTTAGGGTTTAATTTATAAATGTTGGCATATACATGGTTGAGGATAAATAATTAAATCCAGTATTTTTTGGATAAATAGAAAATGGATTGAGGTTATGAAATACAGGCAAATGGAAAGCAGGTGAATTATTCCAGAATGGGTATTATATCGGATCTCGAGACAATGAATTGAGGACGATAATATTATTAGATAATTTTTGAGACTGAGTCTAGTTGTAGCTGTGTGTAGCACACCTGTCTGTCTTAAGTAGATTATTAATTCGGATTTTGTATCTCTTCTCTAGGTATTGCGGGACCTGAGGACTTGGACGCAGTACCGGATCCCCGTCATCAACAGCCGCACGCAGGCAAGTGTACCTTGCCACCCTGTATTTCAGTTTACAGATATTTATTGTTCCATTATGTACATTGTGCACGTAGTTATGTTGACGTTCGATACTCCACGTCCGGATCGCAACCGGGTGTTGACATTCGACTTAACGTCTTAGAATAAATACTAGATGCTTCATAGCACCTCGATGCACGTACCTGAGTACATCGATACCCCAGGACATACTCATATACTGTGATCGTGCCAGATTCCTGTATCCTGATACTGACATCATGACCAGAGACTGGGACGACCTTAGGGTCGCGTCTGTTGAGTTATTTCTATGTGTCGAGACTGTAGTTAGAGGTTCAGGTTCAACGCACAATCGTTGACCGCTTGGGAAGGGGAAGACAGTTACTAGACGTTTGGGCTACTCTGCACGCGCTTATATATATGTAGTATTTTCTAGTGATACCTGTTTCTAGTGATACCTGTTTCTAGTGTAGCTGTTTCACCCGTGTGACTCTTTGCCCGGAGCTGCGGTACGTGCCGTGTGTTTCCGTGTCCGGAGCTACGGTTTTATTTTAGAAAGCCCACGCGTCGAACGTTGTCTTTAAATTGTGTCACACTAGATGGTTATGATAGAGTACCCTGTCGTGCACTTGTACTTTCTGTTTACTTGGCTTGCTATATTTCTGTACCTTGTTACGTCCCTCTGAGGACCTGGTTCCCTGCCAGTTTTGCAGCATAGACGATTACAGAGCACTTGGAGATACTGATGGAGTGGCATATCTTGCGAGCATGGTACCAGGTACTCACATTATATCTACTGGCATTATGGTTATTTACATTGATTATTCATCTGCTGTTGTAGCCTAGTTTTGTAGACTCATACTTCTTCTCGAGTCTATTCGAGTTAGTGTGTTATTGGGCGGCCAACCTTAGCACATATAGCTCTTTCTTGTATACTGATGTACATTGTGGATTGAGACATAGAGGTTTACATTTATGGAATATCTAGATAGTGCCCTTTATATTACAGCTTATACGTATTCGAGTCAGACCAGAGTCTGGTCGAATGCGTAGCTGGCGTGTCACGTATTCCTGGTCCTATGTATTTTTGGACTGGGGCGTGACAGATGGATCCATTAAATTGGGTTTGTCCATCAGTGTTGCTGCTGGCCATTGCCACGTGTCTAGTCCCTTGGTATTTAGGGACTGGGGCGTGACACACCCCCTCTCTCTCTCCTCCCTCTTCCTGTTACAAACCACAGCCACTTTTTTTCCCTTTCTCTTCTTCTCCATTTTTTCTTCTTCTTCATCTCTTCTTCCTCCCTCTTTTCTTCTTCTTCCTCCTTACTTCTAGAAGTGGAGACCCGACCGGCCGGCCGACTGACTCGGCTCTGGCCAGTCGAGCACCCACGCGGCTCCGGACAGCAGCACCCCCGGCGGCTCCGACTGCAGCACCCGCACAGCTCCGCGGTGCAGCCACCCCCGTTCCAGTCAGTCGTGCACAGCGACTCCGGTGCAGCCCCCACTCCGGCTCGGCCATCCCCCGCCTACTGCCGACAGACCACCATTAGATCCCGACCGGCCGGCTGCCAACAGCAGCCCCGACTCCGGCGGTGCACCCCTCACCCGACATCACCCACAGCAGCTCCCCGACCGGCCTGTTATGCACCCGGCTGACCCGCGCAGCTCCGGCTGAGCAGTTCTCCTCCCCCGATCCACTGTGCATCTCCCCCTGTCCGGCAGTGCAGCTCCTTCTCGTCCGGCCTGCTCCTCCCCATCAGCTCTCATCACCACCACCACAAGCTTTCACCTTCACCACCACCATTGCATCACCAACCTCCCTTCACTCCGGCGAGCATCGCCGCGAACCTACCGATGTGCAATCGCACAACCCTCGACTGCCACGAGCCCGGCCTGCCGTACACTCCTCCACCAGCATCTCCATCTTCGGTTATCCCCCGCGACACCAAGGTGAAACACTTCTTTTCCCCCTCTCCAGACATTGTATATTGTTGGTGTAAATTCTAGTGTAGTATATTTGATCTTGTGATTTAAGGAGGGAAGCTTAGAGCTTAATGATTGAGTTTGAAGTTTAGTACTAGGTGAGATCTTGGGGTTTATTACGTGATGTAATATGCAGTTCATGGATGTAAAGGTTATGGATTAAGTTAGGGTTATGAATGCTAGGTAAGGGATTTTAGGTTTCTTTTATTTAATTCATACATATTATTTATTGTTGACAAGTAGTTTAAATTGCTGTGAAAGGGTATAAGGATAATGAAACATTGGTGGGCATTGAGGAGCAGGTATTGATGGTGAACTAGTGTGTAACATCAAACCCTTAGTCATTCTTCGAGGATTGATAAATAATGTTGAACTTAATTGAATAGTAGTTATTGTGGAATGGCAAAGGTTGTATATAAATGAGGGTTTAATAGATAATTGTTTATTTACTTTGAGGATGATAGTAAATGTGCATATTAACATCTGTAAACACTGAGGAGAAACTGAGGATTGGGTCATGTGTCGGACCACGAAATATCGTGATAAACATAGTAAGATGGAGGTTTGGATTGATGATATGTTACCAACGTTTAATTTGATTAGATGTAACGTACTCCGAGTCAACCTTGGTTAACTCTCTAGAGTCATGCCCCTGTGAGTTGTAGTTGAGGCTAAGCATATGTATAGATGTGTGTCGCATCCCTGTCTGTCGTGGAATAGATTATTGATTATTAGTTTGTATCTCATCTCTAGGTACTGCGGGACCTGAGGGCTTAGACGCGGTACCGGGACCCCGTCATCAGCAGCCGCACGCAGGCAAGTGTACCTTGCCACCCTGTATTTCAGATTACAGATATTTATTGTTTCTTTTTGTACATTGTGCACATATTTATGTTGACGTTCGATACTTCGTGTACGGATCACAACCGGGTGCTGACGTTCGTCGTAACGTCTTAGAATAATTGTTAGATGCTTTGTAGTACCTCGATGCACGTACCTGAGTACATCGATACCCCAGGATACACTCATACACTGTGATTGTGCCAGATTCCTGTATCCTGATACTAACATCATGACCAGAGACTGGGACGACCTTAGGGTCGCGTTTGTTGAGTTATTTCTGTGTGTCGAGACTGTAGTTAGAGGTTCAGGTCCAGCGCACAATCGTTGACCGCTTGGGATGGGGAAGACATTTACTAGACGTTTGGGCTCCTCTGCACGCGCTTATATATGTATATATACTATTTCTGTAGTGATACTGTATCTAGTGTAGTTGTACCACCCGTGTGACTCCTTGCCCGGAGCTGCGGTACGTGTCGTGTGTTTCCGTGTCCGGAACTACGGTTTTATTTTAGAAAGCCCACGCGTCGAACATTGTCTTTAAACTGTGTCACACTTGTTTGGTTATGATAGAGTACCCTGTCGTTGCACTTGTACTTTCTGTTTACTTGGCATGCTGTATTTTTGTACCTTGTTACGTCCCTCTGAGGACCTGGTTCCCTGCCAGTTTTGCAGCATAGATGATTATGGAGCATTTGGAGTGGCTGTTGGAGTTGCATGTCTTGCGAGCATGGTACCAGGTACTCACATCTTATCTAACGGCATTATGGTTATTTTACATTGATTATTCATCTACTGTTGTGTCATGACCCGCACCCGGTTTAGGGGCACGAGTGCGTGGGTACGTCCAGCCTACGCCGTAGTATCGGCGGTAGAACGCTGTCTAGGTCAAGTACTATCTAAACAATCTCACGCTAGTATCCAACTCCATAAGGAGACGTGGATATCATAAATAATGCTAGAAATACTCAATCACATAAACTAAAGCACGATGAGATATCAAGGCAAGCAAGAAATACAAGACAAGTCTAACAACAAAATAATCATACCTGCAATCATTAACTTTCGATCCCCAAGTGTGTCAGAAACCAGTCTACTAAGGTCACAGTCTGGAAAAATATTTTCCAGTCAGGAAGGAGCAAAGTACATCTCTAAATAGCAGTTCTATATAAATGACATAAACTATGTAGCAGTTCTAGATGGGAATATACCAGATGCATGTATAGGTACGAGAAATGTACAATGAAAGAAATACTGGAAATACTGTAAGTAAATGCAGGAAAAGAAACAATATGTCAATGAGCAAGAAACCTATGACTAAGTGTGTGAGTACTAGCTTTAACATGTGATCGGCTTGGGAACTTGATCAGGCTGGTTACATGTGATTAGCTATGATTCATGGAAGGTCAGGCTAACCGTTGGTTAGCTATGGTGCATGGAGAGGTCAGGCTAATCACACGTAACAGCTATGAGGCATGGAGATGGTCAGGCCGCACCCGACGTGAGATGTGGGGTGAGCTATGATGCACGAAAAGTTGGGTATGATCACATATCTACACTAAAATACTCCCCACCCCCGACTGGTATAGTAGATCCAATCATGGTACGCTATGGCACGGGATTCCCTAAGGAGGTAGCAAATCTCCCTGGGAATCAGTGTCTGTACATGCACAAGATAACAAGGAAACAAGTCTTGTACAAGCTACACCATGAATAAGGAATAACATCTCATGACGAGATCCGTGTATACCAATCCGTGTAACCAACGTGTCAAAAACATGGATATTTACACTAGATACAGTGAACATAGGAGATATCATAAATTAGAAACTAATCAGAGAATGTACTCGCCTTTGGTCCTTAGCTGGTGAATACCGAGGTCCTGTTCCAGAATATCGCCTGGAGGAACCAACAGTCCTAAAGATATATAATAAACAATACAATATTTACATCAGAAGCTATACTAAACACACAAGCAAATACTAACTCAGGGGCTATGTCAGGCATGGGACTCAGTCAACTAGGGTCATCTAGTAGGATATACATAAATAAATATACATATCTCCACTAACATTAATACTTATAATATATATTTACCCCCAATTAAATACATATATAATACATAAATATATGTAAAATACGTACCATACTTATATATCTATATATATATACCAAAATACTGATATTCATATATATGTTTATACATATTCCAAAAATACATTTAATACGTATATACTATATGAAATTATACCAAAAAAATATATGTATATTTGCACCCAAAAATACATACATTTATATATAGATATATATATATATATATTACCAAAATACGTATTTGTGTATATACACTAATAGGTGTATATAATTATATATTTTTATACCAAAATACATATCTGTATATATATCAATCAAACATTTTTATATATGTATCTTAACAAATCAAAGAATGTATATAATGCCACCCTCCTCAAGGTGATCCCAAATGAAATAGCAGTTAGTTCCAATGGGTCCGGAGCAGTCCAAATAGCTAGAAACTATATAAAGAAGTCCAAGATCGAAGTTCGGCACAAAAATCGAGATAAGGATACCAGGCTAATAGGGGAAAGGGTCGTTTGTTGTAATTAAGGTAATACCTTAATTTAATAAAAATTATTTCGAATTTATTTTGAACAATAATTACAAATAAAAGTTTATTTATAAAAATCTAGAATTTATGTAAAAGCCATCATATATTTTCATTTATAGTAAAATTGGTCACCAGCCCAAATAAACAGATTTTGATCTTATTTTTATTATTGAAACTATATTTCTAATTAATAATATAAACCCCAAAAATTATTATATTTTTGCATAATCAAAACCCCTTTTTAATTACATATTAATATAACCAAATCCCTATATATAATACATAACTAAATTTATACAATATAAACAATAAAACTAATTATATTTTATTTACTAAACTAATTACATGAAATTACTAAACTAATTATATTTATTTACTAAATTAATTACATTAATTACTAAACTAATTACAAATTAACTAAACCAATTATAAATTAATTAACTATTACATATACATTAAACTATTTCTTATTAAACTTAAACTAATTACATTAACTTAACTGATAAACCCGTAACCTAACTCATAACAACAGAAGAAAGGGAAGAGAAAGAGGGCTCACGGGGGTTTTCCGGCGTCGGCGCAGGGAAGTCCGCCGGGGTCACGCGGTGGCTGGTACTCGAAGCTCGACGGCGGTCGTCGTTCGTCTCGGGGCGGCGGATCTGCTCGAGGCGGCGCGCTCGGTTCGAGGAGGCGGTGGAAACCCGAGAGCGGCGGGTGTTCTCGTTCCGAGGAGGCGGCGGTGCTCGTATCGACGCGGCGGCGTCGAACTCGGCGGATCTGGCTGCGTCCGGTCGAAGGTCGGCTCGTATCGACGCGGCGGCGTCGAACTCGGCGGATCTGGCTGCGTCCGGTCGAAGGTCGGCTCGTATCGACGACGTAGAGGGGAGCCGCGGCCACCGGTTCGATGACGATGAGGGGATCCGCGGCGGCCAGCGGCGGTAGGTCGACAGATCTAGGTTAGGGTTTGCTCTGTGGATGTATCGGGGTGTGTTGGGTCGTGTCCGAAGCTGGACACGGCGGTTGATGTACTGCACAGTGGGGGAGGACGTGTCCGGGTGTTGGACACAGGGTGATGCTGTGTGGCAGACGTGTCCGGGTGTTGGACACGGGGTTTGGGTGTACTGTGGTCGTGTCCGGATGTGTCAGACACGAAAATCTGGTTGTAATGTTGTAAATCTTGACACAGGAAATGAATGGATACGGTGGGACACCCGGGGTCGGACCCGAGGCCAACACGGCTGACACGGTAAAGCTGGACACACGGACACGAGCACACAAAATGGTGATGGCTTGTTGGCTTGTGGGAATTTGTGAGGGCTAGCTAGGGTTTCTTGGGAATGGTGATGAGAGACTTAAATAGGGAAAGAGGGTGTGGGATAAAGGGTGAGGATTGGCCCAAATAATGAATGGCCCAGATAATGAATGAGTTTTCATGTGGGAAAATGAGGGTGAATGGGAGACGGTAAACTGGTAAATTAATAGAAAAATATAATTTAAAAAAATGTTTTAAGGGCTTCCAAGGCTAACTGATTTCCAAATTAGCTACTAATTAAATCCCTATTTCAAAACCCTAGAAATTATGTAATTTATTTATTTACTAATCCAAAAAGGAGATGAAATTTTATTATGAAAACAACTAGTCCTTTAAATAATTTTGTTAAATAAATAATTTATGATTTCAAGCCAATAAATATTCGAAACTATAGTATTATATTTACATCATTATTTATCTATTTATTTTATAATAAATCGACATTTAGGAAAAATAATTTTTATAAAAGATTTAAATCACCTTCTAAAATCAAACATTGTTCAAAATCAGATACAAGAATTCAAGGAGAAAATATTTTATAAACTTGGTATTTAAAATAAATTAAAAATCTAATAATTTCGAGAATTTGGAAATCGGAGGTTACAAGTCTACCCACCTTAGAAAAATTTCGTCCTCGAAATTTAAGATCCTCAGTAATTGTCTTTACTCATCATATTATTTCTATCAAATTTTAAATTTCAAACCAAAATAATCATGAAGTAATTCCATATTGCTATTTCACAACCTTTAAAAATTTATAACATCATATTCCGGAAAATCTTCCAGTTTTAAAATCAAATTCAAATTTTTATCATAATCTCCTCCAAAATTTTAAGTTCGTATCTAAATACTCAAGGATTTTAATATCCAATCCTCCAATTGAATTCCAATCAATGTATATTTATAAAAATCGTACCCCAAAATTTAAATTTTAAACACTAATCCATCAATCATCTTACTCCTCTAACTCAAATTAAATTGTTGCTTATTCAAATCTAAATCCTCATCCCGAGAATTGAATTCGACACTATTCCATTAACGATTTTATTTCCAAATTTTTTTTTCCTCAAATACTCAATGATGCGATACTTTCAGAATCTTCAATGCAACATTCATAATATAAAATATAAAATTTCTATCTTGCAATCAAATAGATAAAATGGTAATCCCTCAAATTTCTCAAATTTAATAATCAATTTAATCATATCAAGACCTTCCAAAATTAATAATCCTCAGTTTTGCCCTGTGAATTTCTTAATTCTCTATTTAAGTTAATGTTTGTCCTCGAATTTCAATCATACCTCAATTTTCATAAAATCAATGATCCATCAACTCCGTTATAACAACCCCTAAATTCTTTATTTAAATTAATGCTCATCCACAACTTTAATCCTCTTGTCTCTTTTTGTCAGTCATAACCTCGTCACAGATCTTTGCTATGGTCAAAACCCTAATGATCATGGTTTAAGAAAATTCCACCTACAGTCATGCAATTTAAGAAAATATATAGGTCATGTATCTTTTGTCATGGTATTTCAGTCTCTGTTAGGGTGTACTACTAGTTATATTCTAACAAGAAAATCATGCATATGAACTACAACACTAAGGAAATCAATCAATCGAAAGACGGAAAAAGGAACATTAGGAGGGAAAGAAAGAACCTGCTGACAATTTACTTGTAGTATCTCCTATCTTTAACAAACACTTAACTTAGCACATTCACTAACTAATTTCTATTCATGTACACTGGTACCCATATCAACTAATCATTAATCCACAAAATCCATGAATATATCCGTATTGCACACACCTGTTTATTAATACCAAAATCTGATGCCAAGAATCTCTAATATAACCATGATTCAATAATGCATCCAAGTTGATACCTCTATCTCTTTAGTACCATACCCTATGTCGGTTCTCGTTCCTACTATAATTGTCCATACTAGTCGTTCTTATTACTCAAATATACGTCAAGTGCAACACCATACTAAATACTGCTCTTTCCAATACAATTTTAGATGGACACCCAAGTCAGTCTGCGGTGCCATCTCAATCACGCTCAAGTCACCAGATCCTTACACTTGTATATCATCTACTCATATATTAATATTCATATTTCTCATCTACCATAAATTTAATCCTCAAAAAATAATCATCAAGGTTTAACTTCTCGATCAACTTAAAAATAAATTGTATATACCTCCTCAAAATCAGATACTCAGTATCGAAAAATTTAATCACTTCTAAAATCTTTGTAGCCTTAACCATGTTTATTGAATTCATATTTGAAATCCTCAAAAATTTAATGACATAATCTCAACTCCTCAATTATTCT
The DNA here is from genome assembly GCA_036927795.1 of Iris macrosiphon. Taxonomy (NCBI): domain Eukaryota; kingdom Viridiplantae; phylum Streptophyta; class Magnoliopsida; order Asparagales; family Iridaceae; genus Iris; species Iris macrosiphon. The sequence goes on from JAYESA010000020.1 coordinate 39,613,791, forward strand.
AAAATAAAAATTTTATTTCCACCATTTTAATTTATAACTCCACAAATGTACATATCAGTGCTCACGGTCTCTGATACTCAAGGTGCACTCAATGCATCTAGTGTCTATAATTGTGTACTAAAATTGTACTGCCTAAATCACTTGCACCATTATCTCCAATGATCAAAGTTATCATCACCTGTAAATTTCTTTCATGATTTTCAATTTATGTCAACTGGTATATCATCTAATTATCATCATACAGAGTACTTACTGTTATTAGCGTCATTCTCGACTAATCCTCGATATAGAACCATTAGCACTCTTGGCATTATATCACTAGCTTCACTAATGGATTATCTCATCAAGCTCATTAGAACTCATGTTTCTTTACTCTCATGGGTAAGTGTAAGGTTTCTCATCTCGATTGTTGCATATGTATTTCCCTTTAACCTTTTTTTAGCCTGTTAAACTAATCTGTGATACGCTTCGCCACTTTCATTACCTATTCCGATATTTCTCTACTCATGACACCTCATTATAACTCCTCATGCATATAAATTTCTTTACCTTTAACACGCCCGATATCAATCATCAAATTGAACGTTATGCTCCATTAATCCTTAATACTATTCCTTGATGCCTAATTGTTTACATAGATCACTCAAGTGCATAATCATGATTATCCAGGGCGGGTATATTAGCTCGGATACTAACTCTGAGAACTATCACTGATACTCTATTCTCTCCTTCTACTCACAGTCTCTAATGACACTTATCTCAGAACCATTGGTACAAGGTACTATGCTAAGGGCTAACTCTAGATTAAAGCCTACTGCTCACATATCCAACTAAGAAACACTTACAAACTCACAAGTCACACTCAGTCAAACTAATACAAGACACAACCAAAATTGCAAGTCACTAATTATCACACTAACAAGGATCCTTAAAGAAATAAGGCTCAAAAGAACTGGGTTAAGGACTTAAGGTATCTTTACTGCTAGTAAAGAAAAGAAGCGATGGAACAAAGTCCTGGAATAACAGAAATAGATAAGTCTTGAGATGATACTTTAAGAGCCAATTTAAGATACAACCTGATAATCATACACGTCTGTCTGAAATCACGACACTCAGAATCCTCGCCACGCCAGTAAGCATAGATGCGATAAACGACAGGTTCCGTAACTAAGGTATGCAACCCTATAATCATGTCATCTAGAATCCTCGCCATGCCAACCGGTATGGCTGCGAGTAACTCTAAATCTCATAACTAAAGTATGTACATCCAAGTTAGGTTCCTACGCTCTCGTCACGACAGCTAATATGGCTGCGATAAACTCTAGGGTCCATAACCAAAGTAGACGTTTTACCTTTCTCACTGTCCTTATCAACATATGTCATCAGATGATACCGTAAATTTTAGCCCGTAAAATTCATCTCGATATGAAATCAACTCAACAACGATACCAAGAATTAAATTTAACAACTGGTCAACAAGATTCAAACTCAACAATGATACCAAGAATTTAATTTAATAACTGATCAACAAGAATCAAGTTCAATAACAACAAGCGAGAGCGGACGAAAACAAGGAAAAAGATTTAAATTGGAAATTATAATAAGATTCTCAAGGGGTCGTCCCAGAAATCTCTCAAGAAATTGTGATTGAGTATTCGCTCTCGTCCTAGTATCCTATGTCCTAGATCCTATCGCAGGCACGCAGTAGTATAACAAGGATGCCACACTACTACGACATCGCACAACTCACGAAGTCTGACCTGCATGGGCCACCACTAAAAATGTGTCACGACCCGCACCCGGTTTAGGGGCACGAGTGCGTGGGTAAGTCCAGCCTACGCCGCAGTATCGGCGGTAGAACGCTGTCTAGGTCAAGTACTATCTAAACAATCTCACGCTAGTATCCAACTCCATAAGGAGACGTGGATATCATAAATAATGCTAGAAATACTCAGTGTTCTAAAAAGCGCTAGGCGGAATCGGTGCGCCAAAGGGCCGCCTAGCGCCTAGGCCGCCTAGGCGGGCGCCTGGGCCGCCTAGGCGGCCGAACAGAAAAAAAAAAAAAAAAAAAAATTTTTTTTTTTGAAAATTTGAATTTTTAGTTTTAAATTTTTTTTAAAAAAATGAAATTTTTTTAATATTTTGATTTTTTCCTGATATTTTGAATTTTTATTGCATTTCTTTTAAATTTTTTTGAAATTTGAATTTTTTTTTGGAATTTGAAATTTTTTTGAATATTTTTTGCAATTTCAAATCTGAAATTTCAAATTTCAAAATTTTGAAATTTTAAATTTTTTCCATAACCGAACTGGCCGAACTGGCCCGCCTAGGCCGCCTAGGCGGCCGAACTGGCCCGCCTAGGCCGCCTAGGCCCGCCTAGCCCGCCTAGGCCCGCCTAGGCCCGAACAGGCCCGAACAGGCCCGAATTGGCCGATTTCGGTGCGGCGGGCGGCCGCCTAGCGCCTAGGCGCCGCCTAGCGCCTAGGCGCCGCCTAGCGCCTAGGCGCCGCCTAGGCGGCCGCCTAGCCCGATTTTTAGAACACTGGAAATACTCAATCACATAAACTAAAGCACGATGAGATATCAAGGCAAGCAAGAAATACAAGACAAGTCTAACAATAAAATAATCATACCTGCAATCATTAACTTCCGATCCCCAAGTATGTCAGAAACCAGTCTACTAAGGTCACAGTCTGGAAAAATATTTTCCAGTCAGGAAGGAGCAAAGTACATCTCTAAATAGCAGTTCTATATAAATGACATAAACTATGTAGCAGTTCTAGATGGGAATATACCAGATGCATGTATAGGTACGAGAAATGTACAATGAAAGAAATACTGGAAATACTGTAAGTAAATGCAGAAAAAGAAACAATATGTCAATGAGCAAGAAACCTATGACTAAGTGTGTGAGTACTAGCTTTAACATGTGATCGGCTTGGGAACTTGATCAGGCTGGTTACATGTGATTAGCTATGATTCATGGAAGGTCAGGCTAACCGTTGGTTAGCTATGATGCATGGAGAGGTCAGGCTAATCACACGTAACAGCTATGAGGCATGGAGATGGTCAGGCCGCACCCAACGTGAGATGTGGGGTGAGCCATGATGCACGAAAAGTTGGGTATGATCACATATCTACACTAAAATACTCCCCACCCCCGACTGGTATAGTAGATCCAATCATGGTACGCTATGGCACGGGATTCCCTAGGAAGGTAGCAAATCTCCCCGGGAATCAGTGTCTGTACATGCACAAGATAAAAAGGAAACAAGTCTTGTACAAGCTACACCATGAATAAGGAATAACATCTCATGACGAGATCCGTGTATACCAATCCGTGTAACCAACGTGTCAAGAACATGGATATTTACACTAGATACAGTGAACATAGGAGATATCATAAATTAGAAACTAATCAGAGAATGTACTCGCCTTTGGTCCTTAGCTGGTGAATACCGAGGTCCTGTTCCAGAATATCGCCTGGAGGAACCAACAGTCCTAAAGACATATAATAAACAATACAATATTTACATCAGAAGCTATACTAAACACACAAGCAAATACTAACTCAGGGGCTATGTCAGGCATGGGACTCAGTCAACTAGGGTCATCTAGTAGGATATACATAAATAAATATACATATCTCCACTAACATTAATACTTATAATATATATATACCCCCAATTAAATACATATATAATACATAAATATATGTAAAATACGTACCATACTTATATATCTATATATATATACCAAAATACTGATATTCATATATATGTTTATACATATTCCAAAAATACATTTAATACGTATATACTATATGAAATTATACCAAAAAAATATATGTATATTTGCACCCAAAAATACATACATTTATATATAGATATATATATATATATTACCAAAATACGTATTTGTGTATATACACTAATAGGTGTATATAATTATATATTTTTATACCAAAATACATATCTGTATATATATCAATCAAACATTTTTATATATGTATCTTAACAAATCAAAGAATGTATATAATGCCACCCTCCTCAAGGTGATCCCAAATGAAATAGCAGTTAGTTCCAATGGGTCCGGAGCAGTCCAAATAGCTAGAAACTATATAAAGAAGTCCAAGATCGAAGTTCGGCACGAAAATCGAGATAAGGATACCAGGCTAATAGGGGAAAGGGTCGTTTGTTGTAATTAAGGTAACACCTTAATTTAATAAAAATCATTTCGAATTTATTTTGAACAATAATTACAAATAAAAGTTTATTTATAAAAATCTAGAATTTATGTAAAAGCCATCATATATTTTCATTTATAGTAAAATTGGTCACCAGCCCAAATAAACAGATTTTGATCTTATTTTTATTATTGAAACTATATTTCTAATTAATAATATAAACCCCAAAAATTATTATATTTTTGCATAATCTAAACCCCTTTTTAATTACATATTAATATAACCAAATCCCTATATATAATACATAACTAAATTTATACAATATAAACAATAAAACTAATTATATTTTATTTACTAAACTAATTACATGAAATTACTAAACTAATTATATTTATTTACTAAATTAATTACATTAATTACTAAACTAATTACAAATTAACTAAACCAATTATAAATTAATTAACTATTACATATACATTAAACTATTTCTTATTAAACTTAAACTAATTACATTAACTTAACTGATAAACCCGTAACCTAACTCATAACAACAGAAGAAAGGGAAGAGAAAGAGGGCTCACGGGGGTTTTTCGGCGTCGGCACAGGGAAGTCCGCCGGGGTCACGCGGTGGCGGGTACTCGAAGCTCGACGGCGGTCGTCGTTCATCTCGGGGCGGCGGATCTGCTCGAGGCGGCACGCTCGGTTCGAGGAGGCGGTGGAAACCCGAGAGCGACGGGTGTTCTCGTCCCGAGGAGGCGGCGGTGCTCGTATCGACGCGACGGCGTCGAACTCGGCGGATCTGGCTGCGTCCGGTCGAAGATCGGCTCGTATCGACGACGTGGAGGGGAGCCGCGGCCACCGGTTCGATGACGATGAGGGGATCCGCGGCGGCCAGCGGCGGTAGGTCGACAGATCTAGGTTAGGGTTTGCTCTGTGGATGTGTCGGGGTATGTTGGGTCGTGTCCGAAGCTGGACACGGCGGTTGATGTACTGCACAGTGGGGGAGGACGTGTCCGGGTGTTGGACACAGGGTGATGCTGTGTGGCAGACGTGTCCGGGTGTTGGACACGGGATTTGGGTGTACTGTGGTCGTGTCCGGGTGTGTCGGACACAAAAATCTGGTTGTAATGTTGTAAATCTGGACACAGGAAATGAATGGATACGGTGGGACACCCGGGGTCGGACCCGAGGCCAACACGGCTGACACGATAAAGCTGGACACACGGACACGAGCACACAAAATGGTGATGGCTTGTTGGCTTGTGGAGATTTGTGAGGGCTAGCTAGGGTTTCTTGGGAATGGTGATGAGAGACTTAAATAGGGAAAGAGGGTGTGGGATAAAGGGTGAGGATTGGCCCAAATAATGAATGGCCCAGATAATGAATGAGTTTTCATGTGGGAAAATGAGGGTGAATGGGAGACGGTAAACTGGTAAATTAATAGAAAAATATAATTTAAGAAAAATGTTTTAAGGGCTTCCAAGGCTAACTGATTTCCAAATTAGCTACTAATTAAATCCCTATTTCAAAACCCTAGAAATTATGTAATTTATTTATTTACTAATCCAAAAAGGAGATGAAATTTTATTATGAAAACAACTAGTCCTTTAAATAATTTTGTTAAACAAATAATTTATGATTTCAAGCCAATAAATATTCGAAACTATAGTATTATATTTACATCATTATTTATCTATTTATTTTATAATAAATCGACATTTAGGAAAAATAATTTTTATAAAAGATTTAAATCACCTTCTAAAATCAAACATTGTTCAAAATCAGATACAAGAATTCAAGGAGAAAATATTTTATAAACTTGGTATTTAAAATAAATTAAAAATCTAATTATTTCGGGAATTTGGAAATCGGAGGTTACATGTTGTAGCCTAGTTTTTATAGACTCATACTTCTTCTCGAGTTTATTCGAGTTAGTGTGTTATTGGGCGGCCGACTCTAGCACATGTAGCTCTTTCTTGTATACTGCTGTACATTGTGGATTGAGACATAGAGGTTTACATTTACGGGAAATCTAGATTGTGCCCTTTATATTATACAACTTATACGTATTCGAGTCAGACCAGAGTCTGGTCCAATGCGTAGCTGGCGTGTCACGTATTCCTGGTCCTACGTATTTTGGGACTGGGGCGTGACATATATTTCTCCAGCATGGACATAATAGTTTGTCAATAACCAAGCGTGGCAAGAAATTGTTGATTGTTGCATCATGCTCGGGTGAATCCAAATTGAACTGCCAAGTGACAAAGTGGATTCGTATCTAGCATGTCCGTACTATGGTACGACATATAAGGAGAGTAACATATGACCACGCCATGTGATTCTAGTAACGAATCAAATATAAAGTTGCTTCTTTAGATGGTCCAGATTGCTCCCGACTTTGGAGAGGTTGGGGATTTAAGGATCTCAGTGTACCCTTGATTGGTAGTCTTGAAGTCTTGAAAAGGGTTTCAAGACCATAAGGATTGCTTGAGGGTTCTTGAGCAAGAAGGAACTTTTCGTAGGTTTTGCTAAGTAGGCCACTAAGAGAATCTATAGAGAAGAGGGAGAGCGCGTTGGAGATCTCGTAAGGAAGGATGTCATATTACGATATTGTGTGTAACCCTTGGAATGTTTTTCCGATTCAATAAAGTTATTCTCCCCTTTCTCATGGACGTAGGTCGATCTAGTCGAACCACATTATATTTGTACTTGTATGAGCTTTCACGTGTCACACGATAAATTGGTACGAGAACTAAGAAAATCATAGGGATTTTAAATTCTTGAATCTAGGCCAATGGTAGGTGACGACATTGGTCCACTCCCTTATCTTCCTAGATTAGGATTCTTGAAATCGTTGGTTCGTTAATGTCCAAGGAATATTTTATCTATTTCGGAATTTCAGAATGACGAGTAATAAGGTTAATAGCACCAAGTTCAAGGTGGAGAAGTTCAATGGTAAAAGAAACTTTTTTTTGTGACAAAGAAGGGTCAAAGTAGTTCTTCTGAAAGAAGAATTGTTGTCACCGGAAAAAAAAATGGACGACATGACAGAGGATGCATGGAACGATATAGACCAAAAGGCACAATGCACATTAGAGTTTTGTTTAGCGTATGAGGTGATGAACAATGTAATGTCATAGACTTCTCCAGCAGGTTTATGGTTGAAGCTAGAGGGCTTGTACATGATAAAGTCGTCTAACAAGTTATACCTCAAGAAGCAGCTCTACAGTTTAAGCATAAAGGAAGAGTACCCAAATTCTAAACCATTTGAACATCTGCAGTAAGATTGTTATTGATATTTTGTGTCTCCACATAAAGTTGGAGCATGACAAGGCACTTTTACTCTATTTTCGCTTTCAGATTTTTTTGGCCATTTGGTAATAACAATCCTTTATAGAAAGAAGACTCTCAAGATGGAAAAGATAACTACAACTTCTCTTAGTAATGAGATTATAAAGAAGTCAAATCCAATTGAGGAGACATTAGGGTTGATTGCAAATGAAAGGGGAAGGTCGAACAATAAAGATTGAGGCAAGAGTAGCCGAGAGAAGTCCAAATCATCTGAGCAGTAGAGTCTTGCATGTTTCTCATGTAAACAGTTTGGACACATGAAGAAACAATGTCTGAAGATAAGCAATGGTTGTAGAAGGATAAAGGTGTCAATTCAAGCGGTTAGGTAAGTGTTGCTACAAAAGACTAGTTACCGTGTGATGTACTTATTGTGTATAGTGCGGGAAGGATATTTTTTTCGAAACTTGGATTCTTGATTAGGGATATTCATATCATGTGTGTCCAAATAGGGAGTGGTTCAACACCTACAAGAGGTTCAATTTTGGTAGTGTTCTCATGAGGAACAATGTGTCGTGCAAGACCATTTGCATAGGGACATCAAAATTCTTATGTTAGATAGAGTATGTTGTATATGGCTCTTGTTCAATTACGGAGTGGTATGGGCATCGGCCAATAATTGAAGAAGTCCGAGAGAAGTCGAAGCTACACATCGGAGGCAGGAAACAACCAAGAGTATCAAGGCGAATATCAAAAGGTGCGTTTTCATTCCAGCAAGTTTTGGACAAATTTTGTGCTCACTAAGAGTACCGGCAGTATAGTGTCGATATTTCGTTAGCTGAGTTCATGCTGAAAATGGGAACGGTTTAAATTTGAGGATCTAGCTTTGACGGTCCATATTGCTCCTCACTTTGGAAAGGTTGGGAATCCTACTTAAGGGTTTCCTTAAGCCCTAGGGTTGGTTGTCTTGAAAGAAAATGAGACTTACAAGAGAGGGTTCTTGGAGGCAATTAAGGGGGTCATCAAGAGGAGGAAGGAGAGAGCTCATTGTTGATCTCGTTGAGGGAGGGTTTCGCATTACAATATTGTGTAATACTTGTAAGGTTCTCTTGTTGATTCAATAAAATTATTTCTTCCATTATCCCATAGAGTAGATCGAGTTTGACCAAACCATATTAAATATTGCATATTTTTATGTTTGTTCTTAGCTTTTGTTTGGAATATTGTGCTTCGATATTCTCATCAACGTAAGGTTATTTGTGTGTGAGCTTCCGTATATCACACAACAAATTGGTAGAACGGCCCAGATGTTATATTCAACGATTCAAATTGCTCCAGACTTTGGAGTTTGGGGGAGATCTTTTATAAGCCTCTCTGCATGTTCTAATTAAGTTGTCTTGGAGTTTAAGGAGGCTCATAAGAGAAAGTTCTTTAGTATCCAATAAGAAAATCTAGAGAGGGATAGACGGGAGTTCGTTAGAGATCTCGCAAGGAGAGGATTTTCGCATAAAGTATTTTGTGTGTGTAACCCACAAGGAGAGGTTTTCACTCTTGTTGATCCAATAAAGTTATTTATTCCATTACCCATGCAGTTGGTTGAGCTTGACCGAACCATGTTAAACATAGTGTTTTTGTGTTGTGTTCTTGATTGTTATTTTTTGATTATTTGTGCCTTATTATTCTCGTCATCGTAAGGTTATTGTTTGTTCTCTTTTGCCCCGTCCAGGACTACAATAGGAGTGGTGCAGACACTTTTGAACGTGATACACGTTCAAGAACTAAAGAACCTCATTTCTTTGGATGCTTTAAACGCGAAAGGATGTAAGTTTGTTGGTCAAAATGATTTGTTAAAGATAGTAAAGGACACCTTTGTGGTCCTGAAGGGGCATAGATTGTCGTCAAACATGTAACAGTTAAACGGATGCATGATAAATGATAGTGCACACAACTGATACAGAAAAAAATAGAGGATATTGCAAGGTTATGGCATGTGTCTAGGCCATATGAGAGTGAGAGTTCTTCGTGAGTTGCCTAAAAGATAGTTTCTAAAGTGTCTTAAGCAATGCAAGTTAGATTTCTGAAAGTATTGAACAATAGACAAGCAACATAAAGTTGGCTTCAAGCGGACGGTGCACAAGACCGAAGGACATCTTTATTACATTCACTCGGACGAAAGTAGGGTTTTGATTCGATCAAAAGGAGATGTCGAAGTATTACGTCACTTTTATGGATGACTTCTAATGGAAAGTATAGATTTATTTCCTCAAATACAAAGCAGAAGCGTTTGCTAGATTCTGAAAGTGGAAGACGGATGTAGAGAAGCAAAATGACAAACAATGAAGTATTTACAGACAGACAATAGAGGTGAGTACACCTCAATGGAGTTTTAGGAATACTATAAAAAAATGGCATACAGAGATAATAGACAGTTACAGAATGTTCAAAGCAAAATGTAGTAATGGAGCACATGAATAGGACACTACTAAAGCGAGCCAGGAGTAAGCATTTGCAAGCCGATCGAGGAACTTATGGACAGAGAAAGTGAGTCATGCATTTTGTTTAGTCAACAGATAACCATATATAGCCATCGATTTTCATATTCCTGTGAAGGTATCAAGAGTAGAGCCATTCATTATGATTTTATGCGTGTGTTTGGTTGTCCTGCCTATTCACTTGTCAATCAGGTTGATAAAAGCAAGTTGGAGTCAAAATCGAAAATGTATTTTTTTGGAATTCAAACTGGAAGTTAAAGACTACAAGTTGTATAATCTAAAAAAGAAAAGTGTGTTCACGAACCGTGATGTGATCTTCGATGAAGCTTCTACATTAAAAAATGTATAACATAAGTCTAAGGAGGTGAGCAACACATTAGGCGACTACGACTCGATAGAGGTTTCAGACACTCATGAGGATACATACTTCGAAATATCATTATAACCTATTAGTGCGGAGAACGGACAGTTTACAAAGATGGATGATGAGGACCAACTCCAGCAGGACCAGCATTAAGGAGGTTATGGTGTACACACAAGGCACAAATTCATTATGGTTTCAAAAATATGGTTACGCTTACCTTAGTCACAAAAACGGAAGATCCAAGAGATTATAAGGAGGTCATTGAGCAAGAGGACAGAAATCGATAGATAGTTGTCATGACAGAAGAGATGGGATCACTTTAGAATAATGGTACATGAAACTTGGTCAAGCTACCGAAGGACAAAAGAGCTATTGGCTACAAATGAATATTCATGAAGAAGGACAAGGAGCAATAAAAGGTATGGTTAGTCGCAAAAGGGTATGCTCAAAAGGAAGGGATAGACTACGACGAGATATTCTCACATGTGATCAAGCATACGTGTATTCAGGTGTTATTAGCATTGGTAGCGACTCGGGACATGGAGTTGAGCTAATGGATGTCAAATAACGTTTATGCTCGATAAGTTAGAAGAGAAGATCTCCATGAGTCAACCCGAAGGTTTTATGAAGACCAGCAAGGAGGATCTCCATGAGTCAACCCGAAGGTTTTATGAAGACCAGCAAGGAGGATCATATATGTGAGCTCAAGCGTTCTATATATGGGTTGAAGCAATCTCCTAGGCAATGGTACAAGTGTTTCGACTCGTTCATGTTGAAGACCAATTTTCTCCTATATGAGTATGATAACTATGTGTACTCACGACGGCTCAAGGTTGGGTCGTTGATATATCTTCTCTTATATGTTGATGACATATTGATTGCTTCCAAGAGTATGGCAGAAATCAAAACACTTGAAGCTTCATTAAGTGCAGAATATGACATAAAAAAATCGTGGTAGAGAAAGAAAGATCCTTTGAATAAAAATTCATCAAGACAAGAATGATGGCAAGCTATATCCCAGAGGAAATATATTGACAAGGTGCTGGAGAGGCTCAGTATGAGGCAAGACATGTAAGCACCCCTATCGCTAGTCATTTTAAGTTACCCTCCAAGGAGCGTTCTAAATCAGAAAAAAAGGTAAAGATGTCTCGAGTTCTATATGAGAGTATGGTGGGATTGTTGATGTATGCTATGGTGTGCACCAATCCTGATTTATCGTATGCGGCCAGTCTGGTGAGCATGTATATGTCAAATCCAGGATGGTTTCATTGGAAAGCTGTAAAGTGGATATTTCGATATATTAAGAGCCCTAAAGATCTCGATTTGTCGTTTCACAAGCCAGAATGCGAATTGAGCCAATTGCAGAGATATACGAATTACCTGGTGAGTTGGATAAGAGAAGATCCACTAAGGGCTATGTATACATACTTGCAAGTTCTTCAGTTAGCTGAAAGTCGATACTTCAAGATATCTTGACATTGTTCAATACGAAGTCAGAAAACATGGCGATGTTCTAGGAACTGAAGGACATTTTGATTCAAAGGCCTAACCGGCAAGTTTGGGTTCGAGAAGTGGCAGGTTCCCATGTTTTGTGATAGTCAAAGTGTAATTCATTTCATAAAAAAACTAGTCAAATGAAACACATCGACATACTGTATCACAAGATACACGAGTAGTGCAATAAGGATATTGATCACTTTAAGATTGATACTAAGGTAAAGCCGATAGACATGCTAACAAAAGTGATTCCTGTGAGAAAGTATAAGTCTGCCTCGACTTCTATTTAAGTACCCAAGACTCAAGTTTGAAGAAGGTACCCGGTCTTAGTAGGAGGGTCATGACAATTTCGTAGTTATAGGCAATGCCCGTGTCACATGAAGTTTTATGGTTCTAGGTAAAGATCGTGTCAGTGGCCCTATTCAATTTTGGGTAAGAATGTGGCGCTGACTAGTTCGAGGTTCTGGCTAAAGGTCGTGTATGTAGGGAAAAACCAAATAGGAGCTAAAGGAGCACGAAGTATCGACAACATTCTCATGAGGTGTTCAGTTGACCGACAAACCAAGGTAAAGATTTGTTGTATATGGCTCATGTTGAACTACAGAGTGTGATGTGCATCGTCCGGTAATCGGAGAAGCTTAGGAGAAGTATAAGCAGTTATTCAGGGCTCAAAAGAGCCATAAATGTCAGTTTGGCATAACGAAGACATATCGTAGGTCTGCCAATGAAACATGAATTTGTTCCAACAGGTTTGGGAATCCAAAATTCACACATTAGTGACTGGAGGTATACCACCAACATACCTCCAGTGCACCGGTGAGTCAGAAAATGGTGGATTTTATGAACGGTTCAATCTAAAGTTGCTTATTTTAACGATCCAAATTGCATGTGGCTTTAGAAATGTTGGAAATCCTATTTATGGGTCTCTTTGTGCCCTATATTGGTTATCTTGAAGTCTTGATTAAGGCTTAAAGGCCATAAGGATTGCTTTAGAGCTCTTGAGCAAGAAGGGGCTTTTCTTAGTGTTTGTTAAGGAAACTATTAGGGGAATTTAGAGAGAAGAAGAAGAAGAGCTCGTTGGAGATCTCATAAGGGAGGGTTTAGCATTATAGTATTGTGTGTGTAATCCTTGTAAGGTTTTCTCTTATTTGATTCAATAAAGTTATTCTCATATTGCCTCATGGACGTAGGTTGATCTAGATCGACCACATTATATTGTGTGTTTGCATCTGTTCTTGGTTGCTATTGTTGGGTTAATTTATGCCTTGTTAGTCTCGTTGTCGTAAGGTTATATGTGTATGAGGAGGTTCCGTGTGTCGCAAAATAATTAAAGACTTCCCTCTCGACCCACTTTAACTTAAATGTTACTTGTTCCATAGCAAATATTTCTTTTTTGAATTTCGAACGTGGTCTAAAGTCAATAACTTAAAGAGTTAATGTTATATATGTTATTAAGTAATTACTGATATTAAAGAAAAAAATAAACAACAGGCTTTCCTCTTTGTCCTCTCGATTTGATTCTAAAGACCCTTTTGTTTCTGTCTAAACATCACATCTCAATAATCATTATCAATTCTGACGTATATTGACATATGCCAACCCTTCCCTCCCACCCCACCCCACCCCCACCAATACTATAAAACACTTCATTCAATTAATGTTGAAGTCTCTAACTTGTAAGTGCAATATGCGAAACGATATTCCATGTGATGCTACATTTGTAAATCCAACTAGGAGGAAACCACAAAACAAAGTCTTAGTTATGAACCACAAGTTTGTCTCAACTTACCTACTACATAGGCCTAATTTTAGTCTTGAGGTCCCATCTAGGACTTTTGGTCCTTGTTGCCAGTTCTGTATAGAGACACGGACCGATAGCTTATACGGTTAGGGATAAGTCCAAAACTTGGACCTATCGGAGATTTGGAGTTAAGGGTCCGAGTCTACCACTTCCCAGACCCAATAGCAGTTATACTCAGATAGTTTTTCTTATCCTATTCTACATGAAGATAGTTAAGGGCACAATACAAGAAACGATATGACGCCAATTTGGCGTGTCCTAGTCTATTTTGGAGTGTCAATATAGCATATGATTCGTATCCAACAAGACACTACACAGACAATGCACCATTTTTTGGAGTGGCCACGTGTTCTACTTATTCTATTTCTCATAGTTCCCTCCTATGCGGTGTATATGTTAGTCATCCTTGCACATTTTCAAACCATACCTTGAAACCAACTAGACGAGAGAAATTCCTCGATATTTGTAAACATACAAATTTAACATACAATTTTCTGATTAGCATGCACTTATTGTGTCACTATGTCACTGTGTCACGTAAACATGAATGTTCACTGCAAATGCATGTTTGAACACCTAAAGTATCTCCAAGTTACTAACCAACTTCTTCGGAACTCCAAGCTTCCCATTATGATAATGCCAATTTTCACAACAGATTATGGTATGCTCTAGAACAAAAAGAAAAAAAAACGATCTTTTTATATAATCCGAAGAGAAATTCTGCACTGCACCTGATGAGATTCTTGGAGGTGATTCTTGGAGCTTTGATAGACGCACCGATCAAGCTGCTCCCGGTTATATAAATTCCCCTTAAAACCACAGAGAAAATAGAGAGAGAGAAAACTCAAATCCAAATTTGTAGTAAAATTAGAAGAAGAACAAGAGAGAGGGAGAAAGAATGATAACCAAGCGGCGCCGAGAACGGAGACGCCGATCGAGATGGCGATCCCGATCGACGCGAAGGTGTACGGGGAGATATGCATCAAGGCCTGCAACCACGAGCCCGCCATTCCTCCGGATCCCGATAGATATTGAGGAAATTTTTAGAGTTTGGCACGCAAGAGTTGAACAAAAGTGGAATTGGGAATTTAGCGTTTTCGAAATCGGACTAAAAGAGCGGAAAAATCTAAAGTTTTTTTTATTCGGGAACGAAGGGAGATGAACGAAAAGGGCTCTTTCTCACATCAATAATGCTAAGTTTACTACCAAATGCTTACAATCTCCTTACACCTTACATTCTCCTTACAAACCCCCCCCCCCCCCCCCTCCCCCTCCGCGAACCCCAACATGTGGGCCAGCTTTCGAGTCCATCTTTTTCCAATGAACGACTGGGACGTAGCCAAAGCTATCGAGTCTCACATCTTCTTCCTCCTCCAATGAACGACCGTCACGTGGCAGTTGTAAGAGAGTTGTAGACATTTGGTTATAATCTTAGCCTAGTCCTTCTCATATTGGAAAATAATATTTGCACCCAAATTTTAATTATATATAATTATTTTTTGATATTATTGTAAAATCATTTACATATTTAAATATATTTAAATTAAAATTTATTATATATATATCAAAAAATTATGTATCTTTCGTTATTGATATATATATCAAACATATTTAAATATATTTAATTATATATAATTAAATCTATATATATATATATATATATATATATAATTTACTATAGATTTAATTATATTTTAATTATAATTCGTTATTGATATATCTCTACTATTTATAAAAATTATGTATCTTTCATAAGTTTAAAAAAAAATTAGTTGAGTATTTACTTACGAATTTTTTTTTAATCCCTCGCAAGTTAAAAAAAATTTTTAATTGTTGAGTATTTTGTTTCGGCTTGGACAGATAAGAGGGATGCTGGTTTTATATTTTATTTATCTTCGTAAGATTTAAAAAAAAAATTGTTTGAGTATTTACTTACGGCTTTGACAGCTCAATTTTGGACGGATTCCTAGCTGCATTATAAGATTGGAGATGTAATTTGATAATTTAAGCTAAGATTAACATTATTAACAAGAGTGTACTTGTATATTAAGGGATTTTTTTTAGGGACACAACACTTCTTATTCGGGACTGTCAATTTTTTTTTACAGGACTGTCAAAATATTTGACATTCCTAAAATAAACAATTTTGACAGACCTACATATTAGAAGAATTGTCAAAAAATTTGACAGTATGTAAATTACAGCATTTAGATTGTCAAAGATTTTGACAGTTTTACCTATTTGCTGTCAAATTTTTTGATAGTCCTGACAGTCCCGAATAACTTTTGTAGTGCTCCTAAAAAGATCCTAGTTAAATTTTGATCAAATTCCGATGTAGTCAAATCAAAATCTTGTTGCACATATTTGTGATTACCAAAATCCAATTGATTTTTTTAATTGGTTATAGTAAAAAATGATGATTTATAAATAAAACAAAATTGGGTGTAGTGAGAGAGTTGAAGTTGATTCCGATTTAAAATGATTTGAAACTAATTTGGAGACTTATATAATTATTATTATTTTTTGCCAACCAAAATCAAGCACTTGTTTGATTTCATAATTCACTATTTACTCTTATATTTAAAACTAGTTACTTCAACGTGCAGCACGTGAAAAAAAAAAATTTCTTTAATATTATTAAAAAATTAGATAAAAATTTAAATTCTATTAGAATATTTTAAACATTATTTGAATATATTTTAATTCCAATTAACATACATTATTTGTGTTAGACGTTTTGTTGGCCGCTTTGTTTAAAATATTCTAATAGATGGTGCTTTGTTGAAGTAACTAGTTTTAAATATAAGAGTAAATAATTAATACATTAGTTGTAGGCGCTTTGTTGGCCGCTGCTGGCTGTTGTAGGCGCTTCAACTAATGTTAATTGGAAGTAACTAGTTTTAAATAATATTTTAAACATTATTTGAATATATTTTAATTCCGATTTATAATTAATACATTAGTTGTAGGCGCTTTGTTGGCCGCTGCTGGCTGTTGTTGCTGGGACTGCTGGGGATAGGAGGGCCTATTGTTGTTGTTGCTGTGCCTCTTGTTGTTGCCCTGATAGTTGTTGCTTGACCCTGGATGCTCCCTCTTGGGTCGAGCAGGTGAACTGGCCTCTACATCTTGGGCCACCTTTAACATCTTGTCATAAGTCTTCGCACCGTTAGCAGCTACTAAGGTGCGGATCTCTTCACGTAGTCCGTGCCGGAACTTCTTAGCACGTTCCACAGGGTTGTCCACCAGGTGACTTGCAAACCTGCCAAGCCTGTTGAACTCAGCCGCATATTCTTCAATTGTGCGGTCTCCTTGCTTCAGATCTTGAAACTGTCTTCCCATAGCTTCGAGAGCAGCCTCTGGAAAGAACTTCCGCTTGAACTGCTTCTTGAATAGCCGCCAGGAAATCCCTCCAGCTTGAAATCTTGGCTCGTTGCGGTACCAAATGTTAGCCAAATCTCTCAGCTGGAGTGCTACGGCCTCAACCATGAGGTCGTCTGGGAGTCGAGCGACGCTGAGGAGTCGCTCCATATCATCTAGCCACTCGTCTGCGTAGATGATGCCTTCGGTCCCCTTGAAGGGACGCGGGTCCAACTTCTTAAAATTTTCCACAGTTCCAACCTTTACCTGGATAACAGGTTTGTGGTTAGACCAGAAATTCATTAATGGAATCCAAGCTTTTAAATCCTTAATTACCTTGGCAGGCCCCTATTCTGACTGGGATGTTCCTAGCGCTGCCATGGCTACATTATGGGCGTTCTCCATGCCCTCTTTCATAATCGCGGTCTGCTCACGATTTGCTTCAGCTTGGGCCCTCTGGGCTTCAAGAACTCCTCGTAGCAGGCCTATGAGTTCAGCGGGGTCCACTGGCACAGGTGGTGCAACAGGAGGAGTCACATCGGCTGGAATTGATGTGGTCCTGGGAGGAATGGGTGGAGCTGCATGCACTACTGAAGTGTAGGCAGCGCGGGGAGCTCTTGCAGCATGGGGGCGATCTGTGAGCTGCAACGGAGAGGGGTCGGACTGAGCTTGAGTTGGGGTGTGCTCAGAAGACGAAGCCTCTTCTTCGGCTGGGCCGGAACGGGTTGTCTTTCCCCGTGCCATCTTCTGGAAGGTTTAGGAAGCAAGCATAAGCAAGGTAACCTATGTTCTATAAGCAAGCAAAAATAATTGTACATATGTATAGATAGAAGAATTTTGGTCCTATGATGTGACAGATTAAAATTTTCTCAAGAATTCTAAGTGTTCTAATTGTTTCTAGAGTCTGTTTTCCTAAAGTCATACTAAACCTAGAGTCAAAGGCAAGTCGGTTTGTTTGGCTAGCCTAAGTTGACTAGACCAAAGGTTGTAAACTAGACGACCTGCATGGGCCACCACTGAAAACATGTCACGACCCGATCCCAATAATCTGGGTCCAGTCGGATCATGCCCAGCCTGCACCGTTGTGAAACGGCGGCAGTAAGCTGTATCAATCTGTAGTAACACACAGACATCCAGAATACATGAAGGAAATTCAATTTTTTTATTGCTAAGTCCGAAAGAGAAATTCTTTTACAAGCAAAGATCAAGCAAAACATGGTCCGGGGTTATTACTTCAACCCTGATTATTACAACTTGGAAATTAAAGGGGAACAACTAAACATCGGCCTCCTGGCTAGGTTCAGCTAGAGCTTCAGTACTCTGGTCCGGACCATAAAAGGTGTCATACGCCTCATCGTCACCGTAACCACCTAAAATTGTTAATCTCCAGTCAGGAGGGAGCAAGAACATATATCCAATTCCAGCATCTTAATGATAATTAAAATGATGCAATGAAATAGTTTTGAACAATATTTATATTTTTTTTGTATGCAATAAATATGAGACAAGAACAGTAAATGTCGATGAAGCAAATGATGACAAACTACAATCACTAAAAGTGTTTTGAGAAAGGTAGCATCCCGTGGCCGGTTGGGGTTGGAGGCAATATGTGTTCTAGTGAACACGGTGCGGCGTCAGTCCAGTGAGGTTGGACTTCAGCTATCCACAATGAGGCAATAAGGGGGCTTTGACCACGGGTGCTAACTTTTACTCCCCAGTTCCCAAGGCAATAATCAATGAGTCAATGAGTCAATCAATCAGTCAATTAGTCGGTTCCGTGAAATCAAGTGTCATCCCAATATATCTATATGACATGCAACATATTTAATTACAACTAAAATACAGGTTTTGAATTATATGAAACTTGCCTGGAGTTGGTTGGTGACGCGAGTGAGATGTCGCGACGGTCTCAACCTTAGTTACAGGAACCTACATTTATTAATAATCTGATTTTAGAATTAAAACAAAGGGTTTTAATCTGACTTGATTAGTTAACTAAGTTAATGATTCAATCCAACGATCGATTAATAATAATAATAATTTGTAATAGTAATTTAGTAAAACAAAACCCTTTTTAATAATAATAAAACTTATTTATTTTATCGTAGAAAATATTTTATGGTAAAATATCGTTTTGTTTCTAATAGGATAAAATAGGAAAGAACGATTATAATAATATCGTTTGTTTTTAGCAATCAATTTATTTCTAATAAACTAGGCTTAGGGAAAAAATATTACTTAATTTTTATTTTGGTAATATTACAAATCAATTTGTAAGAGAATAATATTTTTGGAAAACTTATTTAAATACTAACGTATTATATTTTGAATACTAAAAATCATTTCAGAATTATCTATTAAATAATTACTAATTTACGTATTTGCAGATCGTTGTATCAAATCGCTAATTAATTAACAAACCAAAAACTAACTGATCATTAATCTACTTAATTAACTATAACCTATCAATTTCTAAGCTATCCCGGGATTGACAGAGCTTTATTCTGTCAGTCCCGGTCGGACAGGGGAGTGGTTTTGGAAGGGACAGTTCGTTCTGATAGTGGCACCTACCGGGAAGCTGATGGAGGAGCACCGAGGGGAGGCCTCGGACTCGGGATCGGGGTATTTCGAGTCCGACACGCGGTTTCTGGACACGTGTCTACGGCTAGGGTTCCCTGTGTCCTGGGCTGTGTCCGTCTGCTGCGGTCGGACACAGCAGAGGCGGCGATGGCGGCTGAGGGGGAGGACGGCGTCGCCGGGGACGCGGCTCGCCGGTGGGCGCCGGCAGAGATCACCGGAGGCGGAGGCGGGTTCGAGAAGAAGAGGGGAGGGAGAAGGAGAGGTCGGCGGTGGGGGTTCTGGACGGCGGCGCTGCGCTGGGCGGCGCAGGGGCGGCGGGTCTCGGGGGTCGCCGGAGGTCGGCCTCGCCGGAGGTCGTAGATCTAGGGTTAGGGTTTGCGGGGGAGGAAGAGGGCTGAGAGGGGAGGATTTATAGGGGACTGCGGCCGGGGCGTCGTGGGCGGATGATCCGGAGAGGAGGGCGACGTGGGGGCGGTTATCCGGCCGGAAAACGCGGCGGCCGGCGGGTAGATCGGGGTCGTGGGGGACTGGGTAGGGGTGACAGCAGACGGGTCGGGTCGGGCGCGGATCCGGGTGAGCGGACCCGCCCGACCCGCTAAGGTGATGGGGTTGGGCCGCTACAGCGGGCTCGGCCCACTGGGCCGGGCCGGGCCCCCGAAAACAGTAAATAAAATAAAATAAAATAAAAGAATAATAATAATAATAATAATAATAAAACAGAAATAATTAATTAATTATATAAAAATAGTTTTTAGGCTTTTAAAAATAGGTCTGAGGCCCAATAAAATCCCAGAAAATTACCCTAAGTCCGGTTTTCTATTTTACACCAAAAAATGTTATTTTCATGATATGTTAATATTATTTATTGCCAACTAAAAATTATTTATTAATTAAAAGCCTTGATTTTAATTACAGAAAATTTCCAGAAAATTCCAGAAAATGGGGAAAAATCCAAGATTTAATAATTAGGAAAATTCATGGGGTTTACAACCTACCCAACTTATAAAAATTTCGTCCTCGAAATTTACTACCATTGAAGGGAGAACAAGGGTAAACATGCCTTAAAACAGATGAGGGTACTTCTGCCTCATCTCAGCCTCTCGTTCCCAGGTGGATTCGCCTGGGGAGTGGTGGAGCCACTGAACCTTGACCAGTGGAATCACGGTATTCCGCAACTGCTTTTCCATACGGTCTATGATCCTTACTGGCCGCTCTGGTACTGTAAGACTTGGTCCAATCTCCAACTCTGAATGATCCAGGATGTGGCTCGGGTCCGGAATGTAACGCCTCAGTTGCGATACATGGAAGACGTTGTGCACACCTTCAAGATTAGGTGGTAACGCCACTCTGTATGCCACCTCTCCAACTCTGCTCACTATCTCGAATGGGCCGATATACCTGGGACTCAGTTTCCCAGCTCTGCCAAAACGGATAGTTCCTCTGGTGGGGGAGATCTTGACGAAGACACTATCACCTGCTTCGAACTCCACAAGTCGGCGACGGCTGTCCGCCCAATGTTTCTGACGATCTTGAGCCACCCGAAGTCTGTCTCTGATCACCTTGACTTTTTCAGCCGCATCTGTAATCATCTCAGGTCCCAACATGACTCGTTCTCCTACGTCGTCCCAAGCCAAGGGAGTGCGGCAACGACGTCCATACAGAGCCTTAAAAGGAGTCATGCCGATGCTGGCCTGGTAGCTGTTATTGTAAGCAAACTCTACCAAGTGTAGGTGGTCCTCCCATGATCCTCCAAAATCCAGGACGCAAGATCTCAGCATATCCTCTAACGTCTGGATGGTTCTCTCTGACTGTCCGTCGGTCTGTGGGTGATATGCAGTGCTGAACTTCAGTTGGGTCCCCAGACTCTCTTGCAAGCTCTTCCAGAAGTGAGAAGTAAAGCGGCTGTCTCGGTCTGATACAATGCTCACAGGAACTCCATGTATCCGGACGATTTGCCTCATGTATAGGGCAGCTAACTTCTCGGTGGATAAACCAACCTTGAAGGGAATGAAGTGGGCAGACTTAGTCAATCTGTCTACGATCACCCAAATAGCGTCCTTCCCTCCTTGGGATCGAGGCAATCCTGACACAAAATTCATAGTGATGTGCTCCCATTTCCATTCTGGAATGGGCAGTGGCTGAAGAAGTCATGCTGGTCTTTGTCTATCTGCTTTCACCTGCTGGCAGATCAAGCATTTGGCAACGAATTTTGAGACATCCTTCTTCATTCCATACCACCATATGTGCTCCCGTATATCTCGGTACATCTTATTTGCTCCAGGGTGGATGGAATACTGTGAGTGATGCGCTTCCTGCATCAGCTGTTCCCTCAATTCACCAGCAGGTACACAAAGTCTGGTGCCATTCCTCAGTGTTCCGCCGTCTGAAATAGAGAATCCCTCCAGTGTGCCAGCTAACACCTGGTCCCTGAGCTTGCACAATGCTCCGTCCTCGAATTGAGTTTCCTTGATTTTGTCCATCAAGCTAGACTGCACTTGCAAATGCATCATGGGGAAGTCAGTGCCGGGTACCATTGCTTCCCGTCCAAGCTTCTTTATTTCCTCTGCAGGCAATACGAGTTCTAGTCCCAGCTTCTCCATGTCCTCCAGTAGGTACCGATCTGTCGTCAAGAACATCGCCATCGGATATCGACTAAGTGCGTCGGCGACCACATTAGCCTTTCCGGGATGGTACTGCAGGCTGATATCAAAGTCCTTCATGAGCTCCAACCATCGTCTCTGACGCATGTTGAGCTCCTTCTGTGTAAAGACATACTTGAGACTTTTGTGGTCCGTGTATATCTCTACTCTTTCGCCGTACAGGTAGTGCTTCCACAGCTTCAAGGCGAAGATGACTGCGGCTAGCTCCAGGTCATGCGTCGGGTAGTTCTTCTCATGAGTCCGTAATTGCCGGGAAGCATAAGCAATTACCTTTCCATGTTGCTGGAGCACACATCCTAATCCTTTGCCGGACGCGTCGCTATAAATTGAGAATCCTCCTGATCCTGAGGGTAGCGACAAGATCGGTGCTGTTGTTAGCCTTCTCTTCAGCTCTTCAAATGACGCCTGGCATGCTTCGGTCCAGACGAAATCTTCATTCTTCCTGGTTAGCTTGGTCATGGGCTCAGCAACCTTTGCAAAGTCCTTCACGAATTTTCTGTAATATCCAGCTAAGCCCAAGAAGCTTCTGATCTCTGCAACTGAACTGGGAGTATTCCATGTCTCCACGGCAGCTATCTTCTTGGGGTCCACTGATATGCCTTCTCCTGTGACAACGTGGCCGAGAAAGTCCACCTTATCTAAGAAGAATTCACACTTGGACAGTTTTCCATATAGCTTCTCCTTTCTGAGGGTTTCCAAAATTATCCTCAAATGCTGCTCGTGTTCTTCCTTGGTCTTCGAATAGATCAGAATGTCGTCAATGAAGACAACGACAAACTGGTCCAAGTATTTGTGGAAGACCTTGTTCATGAGATTTATGAACACTGCTGGGGCATTTGTAAGACCAAAGGGCATGACCAAGAATTCAAATTGTCCATACTTGGTGTTGAATGCTGTCTTTGGAATGTCTTCCTTCCTCACCTTGATTTGATGGTAACCCGATCTGAGGTCTATCTTCGAGAAAACCTTAGCTCCACTCAGTTGGTCGAAGAGGTCGTCGATCCGGGGCAGCGGGTACTTGTTCTTGATAGTGATGTTGTTCAATGCCCGGTAGTCTATGCACATTCTGACTGTCCCATCCTTCTTGGGTACAAACAAGACTGGTGCACCCCAGGGTGAGGCACCGGTCCTGATGAATCCTTGCGCCTGAAGCTCGTCAATCTGGTCTTTCATTTCCTTGGACTCCTTGGGATTCACTCGGTAGCAGCGTTGGGAGATTGGTGCTGCGCCAGGTACAAGATCGATCGAGAATTCCACATCTCGATCAGGGGGTAGCCCTGGAAGATTGTCTGGGAAGACGTCTATAAATTCCGCTATGAGAGGATGAGGGGGTCCGGTTTCTTCAGTGATGGATGTGTAGGACACACACTCCACGCCTTCAGGTGCTCGAATCACTTTGAGTTTAGGTCCTCCAGGTGGATCTAGAGTTACGCAGCCTTCTCGACGGTCTATCAGAGCATGATGCTGACTAAGCCAATCCATGCCCAAGACTACGTCATAGTTTGGCAGAGGCATTATTAGGAACTGAGTCTGAAACTCATGTCCTGAGATAGTGACTGGGCAGCTACAAGTCTCACTAATGGGTATTGGTCCTCCACCAGTCATAACTCTACAAATTATCTTACTTATGCCAGTAACTAGATGGTGTGCAGAAATGAAGTTTGCAGATATAAAACTGTGTGATGCTCCAGAATCAAATAATGCTAAGGCAGGGTGCGAATGAAGTAGAATGGAACCTGCGATGACATCTCCTTTTGTCTCGGGTTCAGCTTCTGGCTCTTCCACAGTCAAGGCAAAAGCTTGCCCGGCTCTGTGCTGGTTGTAGCGCTGCTGCTGGGTAGGCAGTGGACCTCTCTGCTGTCCAGCTCCAGTTTTGTTGTATGCTGTGGGGCAGTCCTTCACTTGATGGGTGGCAGATCCACAAGCAAGGCAGTGTCCCAATTTCTTCCTGCAGATCTCTGCGGTATGACCTGGCCTTTTGCAGTAGACGCAGTTGACCGCCTTTGGTTGGTTGTACTGATGCGCTTTGTTGGCCGCTGCTGGCTGTTGTTGCTGGGACTGCTGGGGATAGGAGGGCCTATTGTTGTTGTTGCTGTGCCTCTTGTTGTTGCCCTGATAGTTGTTGCTTGACCCTGGATGCTCCCTCTTGGGTCGAGCAGGTGAACTGGCCTCTACATCTTGGGCCACCTTTAACATCTTGTCATAAGTCTTCGCACCGTTAGCAGCTACTAAGGTGCGGATCTCTTCACGTAGTCCGTGCCGGAACTTCTTAGCACGTTCCACAGGGTTGTCCACCAGGTGACTTGCAAACCTGCCAAGCCTGTTGAACTCAGCCGCATATTCTTCAATTGTGCGGTCTCCTTGCTTCAGATCTTGAAACTGTCTTCCCATAGCTTCTAGAGCAGCCTCTGGAAAGAACTTCCGCTTGAACTGCTTCTTGAATAGCCGCCAGGAAATCCCTCCAGCTTGAAATCTTGGCTCGTTGCGGTACCAAATGTTAGCCAAATCTCTCAGCTGGAGTGCTACGGCCTCAACCATGAGGTCGTCTGGGAGTCGAGCGACGCTGAGGAGTCGCTCCATATCATCTAGCCACTCGTCTGCGTAGATGATGCCTTCGGTCCCCTTGAAGGGACGCGGGTCCAACTTCTTAAAATTTTCCACAGTTCCAACCTTTACCTGGATAACAGGTTTGTGGTTAGACCAGAAATTCATTAATGGAATCCAAGCTTTTAAATCCTTAATTACCTTGGCAGGCCCCTGTTCTGACTGGGATGTTCCTAGCGCTGCCATGGCTACATTATGGGCGTTCTCCATGCCCTCTTTCATAATCGCGGTCTGCTCGCGATTTGCTTCAGCTTGGGCCCTCTGGGCTTCAAGAACTCCTCGTAGCAGGCCTATGAGTTCAGCGGGGTCCACTGGCACAGGTGGTGCAACAGGAGGAGTCACATCGGCTGGAATTGATGTGGTCCTGGGAGGAATGGGTGGAGCTGCATGCACTACTGAAGTGTAGGCAGCGCGGGGAGCTCTTGCAGCATGGGGGCGATCTGTGAGCTGCAACGGAGAGGGGTCGGACTGAGCTTGAGTTGGGGTGTGCTCAGAAGACGAAGCCTCTTCTTCGGCTGGGCCGGAACGGGTTGTCTTTCCCCGTGCCATCTTCTGGAAGGTTTAGGAAGCAAGCATAAGCAAGGTAACCTATGTTCTATAAGCAAGCAAAAATAATTGTACATATGTATAGATAGAAGAATTTTGGTCCTATGATGTGACAGATTAAAATTTTCTCAAGAATTCTAAGTGTTCTAATTGTTTCTAGAGTCTGTTTTCCTAAAGTCATACTAAACCTAGAGTCAAAGGCAAGTCGGTTTGTTTGGCTAGCCTAAGTTGACTAGACCAAAGGTTGTAAACTAGACGACCTGCATGGGCCACCACTGAAAACATGTCACGACCCGATCCCAATAATCTGGGTCCAGTCGGATCATGCCCAGCCTGCACCGTTGTGAAACGGCGGCAGTAAGCTGTATCAATCTGTAGTAACACACAGACATCCAGAATACATGAAGGAAATTCAATTTTTTTATTGCTAAGTCCGAAAGAGAAATTCTTTTACAAGCAAAGATCAAGCAAAACATGGTCCGGGGTTATTACTTCAACCCTGATTATTACAACTTGGAAATTAAAGGGGAACAACTAAACATCGGCCTCCTGGCTAGGTTCAGCTAGAGCTTCAGTACTCTGGTCCGGACCATAAAAGGTGTCATACGCCTCATCGTCACCGTAACCACCTAAAATTGTTAATCTCCAGTCAGGAGGGAGCAAGAACATATATCCAATTCCAGCATCTTAATGATAATTAAAATGATGCAATGAAATAGTTTTGAACAATATTTATATTTTTTTTGTATGCAATAAATATGAGACAAGAACAGTAAATGTCGATGAAGCAAATGATGACAAACTACAATCACTAAAAGTGTTTTGAGAAAGGTAGCATCCCGTGGCCGGTTGGGGTTGGAGGCAATATGTGTTCTAGTGAACACGGTGCGGCGTCAGTCCAGTGAGGTTGGACTTCAGCTATCCACAATGAGGCAATAAGGGGGCTTTGACCACGGGTGCTAACTTTTACTCCCCAGTTCCCAAGGCAATAATCAATGAGTCAATGAGTCAATCAATCAGTCAATTAGTCGGTTCCGTGAAATCAAGTGTCGTCCCAATATATCTATATGACATGCAACATATTTAATTACAACTAAAATACAGGTTTTGAATTATATGAAACTTGCCTGGAGTTGGTTGGTGACGCGAGTGAGATGTCGCGACGGTCTCAACCTTAGTTACAGGAACCTACATTTATTAATAATCTGATTTTAGAATTAAAACAAAGGGTTTTAATCTGACTTGATTAGTTAACTAAGTTAATGATTCAATCCAACGATCGATTAATAATAATAATAATTTGTAATAGTAATTTAGTAAAACAAAACCCTTTTTAATAATAATAAAACTTATTTATTTTATCGTAGAAAATATTTTATGGTAAAATATCGTTTTGTTTCTAATAGGATAAAATAGGAAAGAACGATTATAATAATATCGTTTGTTTTTAGCAATCAATTTATTTCTAATAAACTAGGCTTAGGGAAAAAATATTACTTAATTTTTATTTTGGTAATATTACAAATCAATTTGTAAGAGAATAATATTTTTGGAAAACTTATTTAAATACTAACGTATTATATTTTGAATACTAAAAATCATTTCAGAATTATCTATTAAATAATTACTAATTTACGTATTTGCAGATCGTTGTATCAAATCGCTAATTAATTAACAAACCAAAAACTAACTGATCATTAATCTACTTAATTAACTATAACCTATCAATTTCTAAGCTATCCCGGGATTGACAGAGCTTTATTCTGTCAGTCCCGGTCGGACAGGGGAGTGGTTTTGGAAGGGACAGTTCGTTCTGATAGTGGCACCTACCGGGAAGCTGATGGAGGAGCACCGAGGGGAGGCCTCGGACTCGGGATCGGGGTATTTCGAGTCCGACACGCGGTTTCTGGACACGTGTCTACGGCTAGGGTTCCCTGTGTCCTGGGCTGTGTCCGTCTGCTGCGGTCGGACACAGCAGAGGCGGCGATGGCGGCTGAGGGGGAGGACGGCGTCGCCGGGGACGCGGCTCGCCGGTGGGCGCCGGCAGAGATCACCGGAGGCGGAGGCGGGTTCGAGAAGAAGAGGGGAGGGAGAAGGAGAGGTCGGCGGTGGGGGTTCTGGACGGCGGCGCTGCGCTGGGCGGCGCAGGGGCGGCGGGTCTCGGGGGTCGCCGGAGGTCGGCCTCGCCGGAGGTCGTAGATCTAGGGTTAGGGTTTGCGGGGGAGGAAGAGGGCTGAGAGGGGAGGATTTATAGGGGACTGCGGCCGGGGCGTCGTGGGCGGATGATCCGGAGAGGAGGGCGACGTGGGGGCGGTTATCCGGCCGGAAAACGCGGCGGCCGGCGGGTAGATCGGGGTCGTGGGGGACTGGGTAGGGGTGACAGCAGACGGGTCGGGTCGGGCGCGGATCCGGGTGAGCGGACCCGCCCGACCCGCTAAGGTGATGGGGTTGGGCCGCTACAGCGGGCTCGGCCCACTGGGCCGGGCCGGGCCCCCGAAAACAGTAAATAAAATAAAATAAAATAAAAGAATAATAATAATAATAATAATAATAAAACAGAAATAATTAATTAATTATATAAAAATAGTTTTTAGGCTTTTAAAAATAGGTCTGAGGCCCAATAAAATCCCAGAAAATTACCCTAAGTCCGGTTTTCTATTTTACACCCAAAAATGTTATTTTCATGATATGTTAATATTATTTATTGCCAACTAAAAATTATTTATTAATTAAAAGCCTTGATTTTAATTACAGAAAATTTCCAGAAAATTCCAGAAAATGGGGAAAAATCCAAGATTTAATAATTAGGAAAATTCATGGGGTTTACAACCTACCCAACTTATAAAAATTTCGTCCTCGAAATTTACTACCATTGAAGGGAGAACAAGGGTAAACATGCCTTAAAACAGATGAGGGTACTTCTGCCTCATCTCAGCCTCTCGTTCCCAGGTGGATTCGCCTGGGGAGTGGTGGAGCCACTGAACCTTGACCAGTGGAATCACGGTATTCCGCAACTGCTTTTCCATACGGTCTATGATCCTTACTGGCCGCTCTGGTACTGTAAGACTTGGTCCAATCTCCAACTCTGAATGATCCAGGATGTGGCTCGGGTCCGGAATGTAACGCCTCAGTTGCGATACATGGAAGACGTTGTGCACACCTTCAAGATTAGGTGGTAACGCCACTCTGTATGCCACCTCTCCAACTCTGCTCACTATCTCGAATGGGCCGATATACCTGGGACTCAGTTTCCCAGCTCTGCCAAAACGGATAGTTCCTCTGGTGGGGGAGATCTTGACGAAGACACTATCACCTGCTTCGAACTCCACAAGTCGGCGACGGCTGTCCGCCCAATGTTTCTGACGATCTTGAGCCACCCGAAGTCTGTCTCTGATCACCTTGACTTTTTCAGCCGCATCTGTAATCATCTCAGGTCCCAGCATGACTCGTTCTCCTACGTCGTCCCAAGCCAAGGGAGTGCGGCAACGACGTCCATACAGAGCCTTAAAAGGAGTCATGCCGATGCTGGCCTGGTAGCTGTTATTGTAAGCAAACTCTACCAAGTGTAGGTGGTCCTCCCATGATCCTCCAAAATCCAGGACGCAAGATCTCAGCATATCCTCTAACGTCTGGATGGTTCTCTCTGACTGTCCGTCGGTCTGTGGGTGATATGCAGTGCTGAACTTCAGTTGGGTCCCCAGACTCTCTTGCAAGCTCTTCCAGAAGTGAGAAGTAAAGCGGCTGTCTCGGTCTGATACAATGCTCACAGGAACTCCATGTATCCGGACGATTTGCCTCATGTATAGGGCAGCTAACTTCTCGGTGGATAAACCAACCTTGAAGGGAATGAAGTGGGCAGACTTAGTCAATCTGTCTACGATCACCCAAATAGCGTCCTTCCCTCCTTGGGATCGAGGCAATCCTGACACAAAATTCATAGTGATGTGCTCCCATTTCCATTCTGGAATGGGCAGTGGCTGAAGAAGTCCTGCTGGTCTTTGTCTATCTGCTTTCACCTGCTGGCAGATCAAGCATTTGGCAACGAATTTTGAGACATCCTTCTTCATTCCATACCACCATATGTGCTCCCGTATATCTCGGTACATCTTATTTGCTCCAGGGTGGATGGAATACTGTGAGTGATGCGCTTCCTGCATCAGCTGTTCCCTCAATTCACCAGCAGGTACACAAAGTCTGGTGCCATTCCTCAGTGTTCCGCCGTCTGAAATAGAGAATCCCTCCAGTGTGCCAGCTAACACCTGGTCCCTGAGCTTGCACAATGCTCCGTCCTCGAATTGAGTTTCCTTGATTTTGTCCATCAAGCTAGACTGCACTTGCAAATGCATCATGGGGAAGTCAGTGCCGGGTACCATTGCTTCCCGTCCAAGCTTCTTTATTTCCTCTGCAGGCAATACGAGTTCTAGTCCCAGCTTCTCCATGTCCTCCAGTAGGTACCGATCTGTCGTCAAGAACATCGCCATCGGATATCGACTAAGTGCGTCGGCGACCACATTAGCCTTTCCGGGATGGTACTGCAGGCTGATATCAAAGTCCTTCATGAGCTCCAACCATCGTCTCTGACGCATGTTGAGCTCCTTCTGTGTAAAGACATACTTGAGACTTTTGTGGTCCGTGTATATCTCTACTCTTTCGCCGTACAGGTAGTGCTTCCACAGCTTCAAGGCGAAGATGACTGCGGCTAGCTCCAGGTCATGCGTCGGGTAGTTCTTCTCATGAGTCCGTAATTGCCGGGAAGCATAAGCAATTACCTTTCCATGTTGCTGGAGCACACATCCTAATCCTTTGCCGGACGCGTCGCTATAAATTGAGAATCCTCCTGATCCTGAGGGTAGCGACAAGATCGGTGCTGTTGTTAGCCTTCTCTTCAGCTCTTCAAATGACGCCTGGCATGCTTCGGTCCAGACGAAATCTTCATTCTTCCTGGTTAGCTTGGTCATGGGCTCAGCAACCTTTGCAAAGTCCTTCACGAATTTTCTGTAATATCCAGCTAAGCCCAAGAAGCTTCTGATCTCTGCAACTGAACTGGGAGTATTCCATGTCTCCACGGCAGCTATCTTCTTGGGGTCCACTGATATGCCTTCTCCTGTGACAACGTGGCCGAGAAAGTCCACCTTATCTAAGAAGAATTCACACTTGGACAGTTTTCCATATAGCTTCTCCTTTCTGAGGGTTTCCAAAATTATCCTCAAATGCTGCTCGTGTTCTTCCTTGGTCTTCGAATAGATCAGAATGTCGTCAATGAAGACAACGACAAACTGGTCCAAGTATTTGTGGAAGACCTTGTTCATGAGATTTATGAACACTGCTGGGGCATTTGTAAGACCAAAGGGCATGACCAAGAATTCAAATTGTCCATACTTGGTGTTGAATGCTGTCTTTGGAATGTCTTCCTTCCTCACCTTGATTTGATGGTAACCCGATCTGAGGTCTATCTTCGAGAAAACCTTAGCTCCACTCAGTTGGTCGAAGAGGTCGTCGATCCGGGGCAGCGGGTACTTGTTCTTGATAGTGATGTTGTTCAATGCCCGGTAGTCTATGCACATTCTGACTGTCCCATCCTTCTTGGGTACAAACAAGACTGGTGCACCCCAGGGTGAGGCACCGGTCCTGATGAATCCTTGCGCCTGAAGCTCGTCAATCTGGTCTTTCATTTCCTTGGACTCCTTGGGATTCACTCGGTAGCAGCGTTGGGAGATTGGTGCTGCGCCAGGTACAAGATCGATCGAGAATTCCACATCTCGATCAGGGGGTAGCCCTGGAAGATTGTCTGGGAAGACGTCTATAAATTCCGCTATGAGAGGATGAGGGGGTCCGGTTTCTTCAGTGATGGATGTGTAGGACACACACTCCACGCCTTCAGGTGCTCGAATCACTTTGAGTTTAGGTCCTCCAGGTGGATCTAGAGTTACGCAGCCTTCTCGACGGTCTATCAGAGCATGATGCTGACTAAGCCAATCCATGCCCAAGACTACGTCATAGTTTGGCAGAGGCATTATTAGGAACTGAGTCTGAAACTCATGTCCTGAGATAGTGACTGGGCAGCTACAAGTCTCACTAATGGGTATTGGTCCTCCACCAGTCATAACTCTACAAATTATCTTACTTATGCCAGTAACTAGATGGTGTGCAGAAATGAAGTTTGCAGATATAAAACTGTGTGATGCTCCAGAATCAAATAATGCTAAGGCAGGGTGCGAATGAAGTAGAATGGAACCTGCGATGACATCTCCTTTTGTCTCGGGTTCAGCTTCTGGCTCTTCCACAGTCAAGGCAAAAGCTTGCCCGGCTCTGTGCTGGTTGTAGCGCTGCTGCTGGGTAGGCAGTGGACCTCTCTGCTGTCCAGCTCCAGTTTTGTTGTATGCTGTGGGGCAGTCCTTCACTTGATGGGTGGCAGATCCACAAGCAAGGCAGTGTCCCAATTTCTTCCTGCAGATCTCTGCGGTATGACCTGGCCTTTTGCAGTAGACGCAGTTGACCGCCTTTGGTTGGTTGTACTGATGCGCTTTGTTGGCCGCTGCTGGCTGTTGTTGCTGGGACTGCTGGGGATAGGAGGGCCTATTGTTGTTGTTGCTGTGCCTCTTGTTGTTGCCCTGATAGTTGTTGCTTGACCCTGGATGCTCCCTCTTGGGTCGAGCAGGTGAACTGGCCTCTACATCTTGGGCCACCTTTAACATCTTGTCATAAGTCTTCGCACCGTTAGCAGCTACTAAGGTGCGGATCTCTTCACGTAGTCCGTGCCGGAACTTCTTAGCACGTTCCACAGGGTTGTCCACCAGGTGACTTGCAAACCTGCCAAGCCTGTTGAACTCAGCCGCATATTCTTCAATTGTGCGGTCTCCTTGCTTCAGATCTTGAAACTGTCTTCCCATAGCTTCTAGAGCAGCCTCTGGAAAGAACTTCCGCTTGAACTGCTTCTTGAATAGCCGCCAGGAAATCCCTCCAGCTTGAAATCTTGGCTCGTTGCGGTACCAAATGTTAGCCAAATCTCTCAGCTGGAGTGCTACGGCCTCAACCATGAGGTCGTCTGGGAGTCGAGCGACGCTGAGGAGTCGCTCCATATCATCTAGCCACTCGTCTGCGTAGATGATGCCTTCGGTCCCCTTGAAGGGACGCGGGTCCAACTTCTTAAAATTTTCCACAGTTCCAACCTTTACCTGGATAACAGGTTTGTGGTTAGACCAGAAATTCATTAATGGAATCCAAGCTTTTAAATCCTTAATTACCTTGGCAGGCCCCTGTTCTGACTGGGATGTTCCTAGCGCTGCCATGGCTACATTATGGGCGTTCTCCATGCCCTCTTTCATAATCGCGGTCTGCTCGCGATTTGCTTCAGCTTGGGCCCTCTGGGCTTCAAGAACTCCTCGTAGCAGGCCTATGAGTTCAGCGGGGTCCACTGGCACAGGTGGTGCAACAGGAGGAGTCACATCGGCTGGAATTGATGTGGTCCTGGGAGGAATGGGTGGAGCTGCATGCACTACTGAAGTGTAGGCAGCGCGGGGAGCTCTTGCAGCATGGGGGCGATCTGTGAGCTGCAACGGAGAGGGGTCGGACTGAGCTTGAGTTGGGGTGTGCTCAGAAGACGAAGCCTCTTCTTCGGCTGGGCCGGAACGGGTTGTCTTTCCCCGTGCCATCTTCTGGAAGGTTTAGGAAGCAAGCATAAGCAAGGTAACCTATGTTCTATAAGCAAGCAAAAATAATTGTACATATGTATAGATAGAAGAATTTTGGTCCTATGATGTGACAGATTAAAATTTTCTCAAGAATTCTAAGTGTTCTAATTGTTTCTAGAGTCTGTTTTCCTAAAGTCATACTAAACCTAGAGTCAAAGGCAAGTCGGTTTGTTTGGCTAGCCTAAGTTGACTAGACCAAAGGTTGTAAACTAGACGACCTGCATGGGCCACCACTGAAAACATGTCACGACCCGATCCCAATAATCTGGGTCCAGTCGGATCATGCCCAGCCTGCACCGTTGTGAGACGGCGGCAGTAAGCTGTATCAATCTGTAGTAACACACAGACATCCAGAATACATGAAGGAAATTCAATTTTTTTATTGCTAAGTCCGAAAGAGAAATTCTTTTACAAGCAAAGATCAAGCAAAACATGGTCCGGGGTTATTACTTCAACCCTGATTATTACAACTTGGAAATTAAAGGGGAACAACTAAACATCGGCCTCCTGGCTAGGTTCAGCTAGAGCTTCAGTACTCTGGTCCGGACCATAAAAGGTGTCATACGCCTCATCGTCACCGTAACCACCTAAAATTGTTAATCTCCAGTCAGGAGGGAGCAAGAACATATATCCAATTCCAGCATCTTAATGATAATTAAAATGATGCAATGAAATAGTTTTGAACAATATTTATATTTTTTTTGTATGCAATAAATATGAGACAAGAACAGTAAATGTCGATGAAGCAAATGA